>CM023449.1:82724223-82901194 GCA_013339765.2 Haemaphysalis longicornis | reverse complement strand
ATTTGTAAAAACCATACTGTCTCAATTTTATATATGTTCAATCCCATCAATGCTGCAGACAACAGATACAGGCAGATTATTCCAGTCGGATATGTGTGTGGAAGAAGGAAAATTTGAAGACGTTTGTCTGGCGCTGCAGCATTGAGGCATATATTGACACGGCTAAGACAGCAAAGATATTTAGATATGTCGATGATTACATGATTGTTACTAGGTAGGTGAAGCCAGAAGAAGTAAACCTTTTAGTCAAGACAGTTAAGAAAACATTTCTGGAGTGCTCTGACAGCTTGGAATTCACTCATGAATTACCAAATGATGGGTCCTTGCAGTTCCTCGATGTGTGTTTTAATTTCTGTGGACACGCGTGTGTTGGGCGTATCAGCCACGGTCAAAAAAGGCAATTTTGGATTATCGTTCAGCGCATTCGAAGATAGTGAAAAGGGGTATTGGCGTTAGCTGTCTTCGCGGTGCCCTCGAGAAGTCTTGTCAGCACCAAGTCGCCGATAGTGTTCAGCACCAAGTTGCACGTTTGAAAGATGCCGGCTTCCCTCGGGAAGTAATAGCAGCAGTGGTTGAAAGCCTATTGCGTGACGTCAAGTCAGGGGCACGGCGTCAAGGGCGAGATGAACCTCGCAAAGAAAGGAGGCCTGTGGTCGTCCCTTACGTGCACAATTTCTCCAACCGCCTTAAAAAGGTGGCGGGGAAATGTGGTGCCGACGTTGTGTTCTCCGCCCCAGAAAAACTAGCACGAATGTGCTCTGCTGTGAATGGCGAGAAGAAGGGTAACCGAAGAAGAGGCATGCCACGCTGTTTGTTGGTTGCAAACAAGGTGTTGTATACGAAGTGCCTCTATCTGGTGGAAAATGCTATATTGGGCAGACTGGTAGGTGCATAAATGACAGGCTCCGGGAGCACCGTACAGCTGTTCAAGCGCTCGCTGCGGGGGGCCATTTAGCTGACCATTGCCGCCGCTGCCGGTGCGTTCCACACTGTGTTCCAATTTACGAGAAGACAGTAACATTGTGCTGTTTTAAGGACCAAGCCAGCCGTGAATTGTTTGAAGCGTGGTGCATCATGAAAGCCGGTGAAAGTGTGTGTAAGCACGGCATCTATAGTTCATCAAAAAAAGAAATAGATTATCTGGATGCGAACTTGCCACGTGCGTAACAAAATGCACCACTTGACCTTGTCTTTTTTCTTTGTGCTTTGAGCATGTTCACGCATGCGCCCTTCCTGTATATCTTTTGATGTGTGTAGTAAAAATTTCAGTTGATGTCTAGCGCTAGTCCTGTGTGGTCTCTACTTTTGTCCCGTCTTTACCGCGCTACTTGACCATGTTTCCCCAGAAACGCCTGCAAGCGCTACTCACCTAGGAAAAGCTGCTGAATATGCATGCGCCATTGATCAAAGCATTTGAAAGCCGTCCTGCTTCGTGTTGATTGTGCTAATTTTCCTGTTTCCACTGGCTGCTTTATCTGTATGTCACTAGCTAGGTACAGTACTACAGTCTCTAGTGCACCCACATGCATGTATTTTTGTGGCTGTGTTTCTAGGCGAGGCAAAACATTCCCACGAAATCGACATTGCAAGAAAGCCTGGGATGAGGCATCATATTTTATGTTTACTGGCTGATGTTTGTGTCTTTTAAAATGCTCATAACCAGGAAAAGTTCTTGCACACACTCATTTTAAACTTGCATAACCCTGCATCAGTGTTTGCTTCAGAAGAACACTTCGACTAGTTCCACCAGTCTTGTCTTGCCATTCGCAATCAGTGATGCCACAAGTTGTCTGCAGAACAATGTACAGGGCAGCCGTGCCTGTTTTCACGACGCTTTGCGAATTTTCATGCACTAATAAAGTACTGCTGCTGCAAGTCGCATATTATTTGTATTCACAACACTGCAATTACCGATGCTGGCCAACTTGCTTTTGCACTTTAGTGTCTCTTTAGGCGTCTATAGTGTACCGTAAAACCATTAGGTCCCTCCTGGGCAGATGTACTGAACTATGCTCCTGTGCTATGTCGCTTGTGCATCCCAGTAGATTTACTTCCTCATTCTCTTTTTAAGCATAGCAGCAATTTTTGAGGTGCAAAAAGTGTCGAAACATGAAAAAGTTCAGTGTAGTTTTTTGTGCTTAAAATGAGAGCTACTGTATTTACTCTCATAATGAACCCTCCCCCCACTTTTCTTGTTGAGAATTTACTTTTTTGTCACTGAATAAAAAATGCAGCGGGAATATGTCTTATTTTAAGCATGGTTGCTGATGCTGTAGGCGATCACAGTAACGTGATATCGTGCTACAGTACGCGCAGAAATGCTAAAAAATTCCAAGAAAAAGAAATCTCATCCGTAGCCGGAGACGTGAGCGCGAATGCCGCGGCTTACAATTTAAAAATTGCGCGTTTGCGGTGCGCCACCTGTTGAATGCAAAACAAACCTTGCGCCATAAAAACGTTGCGGTGTGCGAAGTTCGAACAAAGCACCAAACGTACTCCGCACTCCTTTGTTTAGGCTGGTTCTGCCGGCGTGCGAACAAAGCAGTAAACGTACTCCGCACTCCTCTGCTCTTGTTTAGGGCTCACGTAAGTCCCTGGACCTTACGTTCACGGCACCAGCAGCATCAGTGGCGTAGAGTTTGCTGCAATTTTACGGTTTTTTTCTAGTTCGACGGCGAAGTAGCAGCAGTAATTTCTTCAGCCGTTGTGACATGCGCGGGCGCGACCAACCTTTCGAGTTAGACTGCAAAGCCAGCGTCGATAACGTGGACGTGCTTCGTGCGGGGATGCGTACGCATGGCTGACTACTACGGCGAGGCAACCGTGCGTCGTGGATCGTCGACTGGGAGCCCCCAACCCAACGAGGTACCATAGATGCTCTTCGGCAGTGTCTTTATTTATTGTGGCAAGGTCCTCGGAGGCGTTGCCAAATCACCCCCCTACCCGACCTGGTAAAATCAAGACAGACTGATCAGTTGCAGTTGCGAAGCTACACCAGCGAGTTTTTTTTTTTTTTTTTTTTGCTACGCATTTATTACAGTAGCGGTGGCTTAAAAATCTGGTTACTACTGATCACACTTGCTTCCGTCACGCTGAACAACGCCACGGGTCAATCATCGATGCCGCCGTCTTTCACGCTCAATTTCAAAGGGAAGAACAGCTGAACTTCGTCGTTGTATGTTCTCTTGGCCGAGGTGAAAGAACATATAGCTTAAATTACATTACATTGAGTTGGGCTGGGATTTTTTGACCACGATTTGAAGCACCCGTGCAAAAACAATCCGCATTTCACTTCATGTTCAAATTAATTTATTTTTCCTTACGTAAGATTAAACAATATCAGAATAATGTGTGATGTAATTCTAATTCACAAACAAATAACGCTTCATAGTATGGTCCGAGCAAAAGAGTCAAGCATGTGTGTCATGCTTTTAACATTTTCACAGATGAATGATTTTTAGCCAATTATCTCCTGCCCCCTTCGGTCTATAAAGGGGCACCCCTTGCTGAGGAGGAAAAAAAGACCAACTGAAAATGCTTTAAAAGAGGCTTTAAACGTGTCGTGTTATTACGTGTTCAGTGGATTTAAACGTAACCGAAATGTGGGAAGCATATAACTGTCCTATTTTGGAGAGAATTGTGTTATATGCAAGAGCATAACATGCAACTGTTCCGCTTCGATTTCGTGAGCGATTGAGCAAGTTTTTTTTTTTGCTTGGTACCAACACAAATTTTCCTAAAACGCCATTTTTCATACATGGGAAAATTAAGTGAAAGGCGAGTGCTAAACCTGTACAATTTCTTATTCCGCGAAGTAGATCAGAACATGACTTGGAGGCACATCTTTAATACAGTATGCGCATCACCTTGGAACTTCAGCATTTCTTAGTTGTCTGATTGTGAAACTTGTCAGATGAAGTGGGTAATTGAAGTAAAAAAAACATTTGCAGGTTACAGATTGCATATCTGGTTCTCAATAATATTCTCACAACTAAAATAATTCATAATATTACCGTTTAACACGTTTGTGTTTCATAAAATTGTAATTTAAGTAAAAAAATATATTGCAGGTTAGTCATTGTATATCAAGCTTTAAATAATATTTTGAGAATTGAGATAATTTGTGATATTCTCTTTTTACAGGTTTGTGTTCCACAAGGAGTGAAGGTGTCAGCACAGAAGCTTGAACGAAACTGCCGGAAAGCATTCTACTACTGCTAAGCATTTGTAGATGTCAAAATTAGGAAGTCACAAAAGCAACTCAGCAGAACGACCCATTCCTCAACTGGCCAGTCTCGCCGACTGCTGTCATCAAGCTGCATGAGGTGCTCAACCACGGGCTCGACTGCGCCGATGGGCTTCGCCTTCTAAAACCCACATCGGACAAAAGTGCCGCATTCTTCCGCTACTTTCAAGATGATACGACCCCAGCAGCCGCACTAGCTCCTCATAAAACGAAGCTGGCAAGGCAGGAGGACGGTGAGGGCCTGCTCGCTAGCAGCGCTGTAAATCCCCCAGTCAGCACCGTCTACCACTGGTTCTGCGGGTGGCGGAGAGGGCAGTATGGCGACGAAGGAGTGAGCCCCCTCACTAAGCTGGACAGAAGAGCACCAAATCACGTTGAACATTGTAAGTAGCTATGTACCCCAGCACACTCCATATATTGCTACTTTTATGTGACCTGTGCCAACGTTTATGCAAACATGGTATCTCTCTCAGTTTAATTTTCAGCTTCAAGCAAGCTATCATGCAGTGTAGACGGAAAGGTATCGCAGAAACTCTGTTCTGCAGTGTTGAATTCTCTAATTCGGGAGAAAGGCAGCAATGATGAGCACATGCACAGCCACGGCGCACTTAACTAGACTTGTCTGATGCACCTGTCCTAATGAAGATGGCACAGCCTGACTGAAAGCCTGTGCTTGTAAAACTACTTTTAAATTATGGCCCAGACGTTCATATGTCTCAGTACATACCTTCGCTCTACTATTTTTGTTCCACTTAGAAGGAATAAATGGGCGTGTGGTATTCGCCACAACAGTGCAGCTCATAATACATCTTTATACGTGGCACAGCTAACAGCAGCCTGGCGTGGGAGCAATGCGCAATTTGAATCAAATTCAATGTGAAGTGAATTTTCACTATTCACATTTGAAAATAATTCATTTGCAGTAATCTTTTGCCATTTACATTCGAATATATGTAATTCGCGGTTGGTTTCTACTATTCGTATTTGAGAATATTCGATCTGATTCACAGTCAGTTTTCACTATTCCTAACTGTTTACAGCATGTCTGGAGGGGGCATTCAGGAAGCTTGACTGGGAAAGCAAACACAGGACAACTCCCAAGAAGCCAGCACCAGCACACCCACAGGGCAAGGCCAACCGGTGGCAGCAGAGCCTGAACAGCAGCAGCTGCCTATGGATACCGAGCCACAGCTGGAGGCCCAGGGCTCAACTGGAAGCAGTCACCAACGTGAGGTGTTGAGGTGTGGCTTGTGCTCGTGCATTTATTTTAGCAAAGCCTAATAATTGTGACCCTTACTCCAGTTACTGGACACCTAGGTAGCAACTAGACACCTGAACAAGATCTGTTTCTCAGCAACACACTCCACTTTTGGAAAGAGCTACCTATTTTATAACCACGTGCATGCATTTTTTCAGGGTCTCTTGTAGTAAAATTTATTTTTACGAAGGTACAATTGCAGGAGCTAAGTAGAAGAAGGCTGCAGGATGCCAAAAAAGACACTCCAAAAATTAAGGCAATCCAACATGACTGCGTAGCATCATAGCAGAAGCACGCAAGACGAAAGCAAGTTTTCCAATAGCTATGTGAAAATGCTGGGTCGATGTTGATGACATAGAGGGAAGAGAGGAGGATAAACTTTCATTAAACAGCACTGTGCTGGTGTTAGGGGCCCCCACCAGGTGGGACAGTCTTCAGCCCAGCTTAAAAGAAGAAGTGTTAAACAGACTCTGCCAGGATCCAATCTCATACCATTAGATACATAGTCAGTTGCACAGTGCAAGTTTTTGAGATGTAAAATTTTACATTCTGGTCTTAATGTTTTTTCTGTGTGTTTCGCTGAATAGTCCTTGTATGCCACTAAGGCCCTGTGAATAAAAAGGTGCCTTGCGAAAGCGCTAGGTCAGGGGCTCTCAAGTAAGGCTTTGAGGAACCCTGGGATTTTGAAGAGGCGTTGCTTGGGTTCTGTGAGACTAAAGTGGCTATGGTGTTGTGCTGCTGAGCCCAAGGACATGGGTTCGATACCGGCTGCGGTAGCAATTTTCCTGATAGAAGTGAAAAGCGAAAGCGTCTGTGTGTCGAGATTTCGGCGCACGTTAACTCTTCCTAGCTGTTCCTAGGTGACCAAAATTAAACCCCAGCCTCTCCACTACAGCGCGCCTCATAAGCAAGGTGTAGTTTCGGTACTTTAAACCTCGCAGTCAATCAATCAATCAGTCATTATTATGTAACTGAACATGGCACTAAACAAAGTTTTTTGTGTTTTATTTTAGTTCAATGAATGCATTAATGTTTGTGAAACTAATCTGTAAATACCTGCGTAGTATTCTCTGGTCCAAACTGGTTATCTAAGCTTGGCAGGGGAAGGTGAGTTCTGTGAACATTTTTCTGCCCTAATGGGTTTCCCGGTAGGCCCATAGTTGAATACCTACGGAACACCCTTATTACTTCAGCAGTGCAAAGAAGACAATAGTAAAGATAGGAGATGCAACAAATTTTGAGTAAATCTGTGGTATATCCTGAACAAATTTTTCGTAGGACACTGCGGAGCTGCAGAAGATCTACGAGGAGTGGTGGCGCCAGCCTTCCCTAGCTGCTGGCAACCCATGTTATGCCACTGCCCTTCAGCAGCTGCTGCGGCAGATGCACAAGATCAGAAAGGAGTCCCCAGGAAGGAGCCTGCCCATGAAGGCAGGCTTCACCAGCGCCCGGAGGTGCGGCTGTACCGTCAAGGTCCAGCCCACAAGCATTGCCAGGCGTCGCCCTGGGGTCAACCGGGGACCAGGTAGAGTGCCTGCTGGCCAAGAGCTCGGCTAGCAAGAAGGTCAAGCGGTCCTCACGCCCTGAACCTCAGCGTCAGAGATGGGGTGCCGCACGCCAAAGCTCTCGGACTACAGAAGGCACCTAATAGGGTGCCCCTTGTGTGGGCCTCTTCATTTAGGGTTATGTTTTCTCCGGAGGTGTGTGAATGGCACTACAAGTCGTAAATGAATAGTGAAAACTCACGGGAAATCAACTCCAATATTTTTAAATGCACATGTCTCGGCATTAAAGGCCAACTGCACTCAAATTTTTTTTGTCCAAATAAGCAGTCTAAGCTCTTAAAATCACCTTGGCGAAATCCTGAGCTTCGCAAGCACACTGCACACTAGGTACCATCGTTCAAAGTAGCTCCATGCAGACGACGTTTGCACCTGGTGGAGAGTTGCCGAAACAAGTTCCGAGCTGCCTGTGACGGAGGGAGGTTGGGGAACCTGTTCCGTGAAGCTCGCATTTCTCCGGCGACTTGCAGGGCGCTCCGCCAGGTGCAGGGATGTGCTCGCCCGGGGTTTCTCTGCTACACCAGCGCGCTGTACCGCCGTCGCCATCACATGTTTAAACTAACCGCATAGGCAGGCGTATCCGCCATTTTTTTTTCAATGTAAAAAAAAAGAAAGAAAGATGAGAAGCCTACAAACTATTCACGCGCTTGCGAATGTCTTGGTGTTAGCAAACCTCTTTTTACTTAAAAATAAAATTTTTACTCAAAGATAAAAATAGCGCGAAATGAGCACATGCCTTACATTTGTCATTCCTATTGCATTTACCACAGAAAAAAAAGATTTTTTATAACTTTTTGGCCGCTTGCATCCCGCGTCCAATATGGGCCATATTTGGGCTGGCCCAACGCCACCTCTATCCTTTAGACCTTTTCAAAAGTTTGACGACCTAAATAGAGTTGTTGTACACGCGGCTATAAACGCTTGTGTGACTTTTGCCTCACTCGCTAAGTGAGCCAAAATCAGCCTTTCTCTAAGTAACAAATACATCAGCACAAATATCGGCCGTCGTCTTCGTCAAGTGCGAAAACTAACGAAACTTCTCCTCTCCTAAATAATAGACTAGATTTTTAAAAGTTCAATTCCCAAGTGAAGTATTTACTTTGAGCGTTAGATTTAGTTTATTTGAAAGTAAAATGTTTTCAGCAGCACCTGTCTCTGGTTAAAGTAGAAAACAGTGGCAGATAGGAAATGTTTTCGTGCTTTAGTGCATCATTTAGCTGTGGAAGCTGGCTTATCGTTTTAGATCCGTTTTATAATTCGTTTCCCGATGGGCAGCAAGGCAAAAAATACTGGGTTGATATTCACGAAGCTGTTTGCACATAATGTATGGTAAAAATAGTGATCGATCGCAGCCCGCGTGCGGTTTGTTCCCTTCAAAGAGAGAGACGTGATAGCTGAAGCGTCGGCTATAACAAAAGCTCCTTTTCGAAATCGTACGGGCAAGTAGCGTTGTAAATCAGGGTCCGCTTTTTTAGTAAAATATGCTGTTGGGCTAGTTGGTTCATTGCTTAAGGAAAATCGAGCGCTACAAACGAGGACAGAAAAAACGAAGAACGACGAGACAACTGCGCTACTAACAACTGATTTATTCCAAGGAAAGACAGCGATATAAGTAGCTTGTCTACAAACGCACAAACATACACAAAGGATAATAGATCTGAAAAAGATACTATAAAAACAAAATAGCCACAGCTGAAGACAACAATCACACCTTTTTATCGCATGTTGTCTAGGATCCGGTACTCCTTCGAAAACAGGGATAGCGATGCTTCACTGATACAGCCTGCGCTGTTTTTTTTTGATAAAATACGCTTCGCGCAGTTCTTGCGCCACGGTGTCACGACTCTTTCCGATAATGATTGTCTCTGTCGGTCTCGGAAGCATCCTTTGCCACACTCGCGGCAGTGATGAGGCAAATGCGACCCGGTGCCATTCTTCATGGAAAGATCATGTTCCCTGAGGCGGTCATTTACGCATCGGCTGGTTTGTCTGATGTACACCTTACCGCAGAAGCAGTCATCGAAGTATCTCGGGAACACCTTGGGTATCGGCTAAAATAATTCCAATGCCTTGTTTTAAATTGCTTCCATTGTAATATTTGCAGTCGTGACTGAAATAGATGCTCCCATAGCGGTACCGAAAACTTGCCTGTAGAATTCGCTTTTGTGCGAGAAGCAAGTGTTAGACAGGCAAAACCGTAGCAAGGTGCAGAGCTCAGTGACATCGAACGGCGTGCGATACACTAATGTCATGTCCTTGTGGAGGAACTGCCTGGAAGTGGAGCCCTTGCTCGTGTCTTCAGAAAACGTGGTGTGCAGATCGCGCATGTGCAAGCAAGCAAGCTCAAGGGTGACTTGCTTAACATAAAGGATCCTCCCTCGGCAACGTTTCCCTGGTGTGGTCTACAAAATCCCATGCGCCGACTGCGAATCGGTATACATTGGTGAAAGCGGAAATTTCTGCCGGCGTCTTAAACAGCACAAAAATGACGTCACCAAGGGCCACACCGTGACGAATGCACTTGCAGAGCATGCCGAGAAGATGGGCCACAAGATAGAGTGGGACCACGCGCGCATCATAGCCACGGAGTGGAGTGGATAAACTTTATTAAGACGAGCTTCAGGTGCCCGCCAGGTGGGGGGCCTCCTGTAGTCCGGGAAGCCCTGGTCCGCGCTGGCTGCCCTAGCCCTCTCCACCAGGATACGCTGGACTGAGAGGTCGGAGCTGGCCAGCTGGTCCGCCCACTGCTCGTACGTTGGGCGAGGATTTGGGGTAAGAGATGGGGTTTTCTGACACTCCCATACCATGTGGTACAGGGTGCCTGGTTGGTGACAGAAATTACACGTTGAGTAGTAGAGGGTGGGGTACATGGCATGGAGGAAAGGCAGTCGCCTGTGCTCTGGATAAATGGGGATGTGGTGGCGGGAAGCGTCGTCGTTCGTGGCGGTAATGGGCGAGGATGTCCGCGTATGAATTCAGAGTAGCGGGCTTGGGAGAGCGAAGGGGCTGCGTGACTTCGCCTTCTTGAGAAACGGCCCGGTGTGTATGAACGCGGGCAGCGGCGTGTGCCGCCTCGTTCCCCTCGAAGGACTCATGTCCGGGGGTCCAGATGATGTGCATTTCCGGGAGCTGGTGCACACTTTGCAGAATTTTTAAGGCCGTGGGTGTTATTCGACCTAGCAGGAAGTTGCGGCAGGCGGATTATAGTGAAGTAGTCGTTTTCCAGTGGTGGCGGCTAGAGCGATGGCAAGTCCTTCTGCTGCCTCAATAGATGTCGTGTGTACTGTAGCGGCCGTCAGTTCTGCACTGTTGGCTCCGGTGACACTCACGGCATGTTCCGGTTGTTGGTGGTATGGAGAGGCATCCGTGTAACGAGTACAGGGAGAGTTGGGGAAGCGTTTTCTAAGGGCTCGTATCCGGGCTTCTCGGCGTGCCTTGTTATAGATGGGGTGCATATTTCTGGGAATGGGTGCGATTGTGATGTACTGTCGGATGGTTAGAGGGATGCGTTGCCTCTGTTCGCATTTTGGGGGAGGCCTGTAGCCGAGCCGGGTAAGTGTAGCCCTGCCGGTTGGCGTGAGCTTAAGTCGCGTGAATTGGGAGATGCGATGAGCTTCTTCCAGTTCCTCCCATGTATTATGGACGCCGAGCTGTAGAAGTTTTCTTGTTGCTATTTTTGGAGGCAGTCCAAGGGCGGCCTCGTAGGCCTGGCGTATGGCGATGTTTAGCTTTTCTTTCTCTGCGGGTTTCAGGGCCAAATACGGTGTCCCGCGTAACCTGGCTAATAAGGAGGGCGTGAATGATGCGCAGGGTGTCAGCTTCTTGTAGCCCAAGTCGCTGATGGGAGATCCTGCGGATGAGGTGAATGAGCTGGTCAAGAGTCCGTTGCAAGGGAAGGATAGTCTGAGCGCCTGAGCCATCTTTTGGTATGGTGAGGCCTAATATGCGTAGGTAGTGGGACATTGGGGACGCGTTGCTCATTAATGGTAAGTTCTGGATCTGGTATGGGATCTGGACGCTTCTTATATGTCCTTTTGCACAGGGTTAGAAGGGCAGATTTTTCGGGGGCACAATCGAGTCCTCGGGCTTTCAGGTATTGTTGGGTGACCTGAATGGCTGCTTGAAGTGCATCTTGCTGGTCGCCCGGAGATCCAGTGGGGACCCAGAGCGTTAGGTCGTCCGCGTATATTGCGTGGCGAAGATTCGGGATGGCTTTTAGTAGGGGTGGCAAGTCTTTCATTATGAGGTTGAATAGTATTTGGGATACTACCAACCCCTGCGGTGGAGTGCCCTTTGGCAGGGTTTTAAATGCGTCGGATCGACGGTGCCCGATGCCCACTGTTGCTGTGTGCTGGGTTAGAAAGGAGACAAAGTATTGGAATGTGCGCTCGCCACAGTTTGTAGATGCGAGGCCTTGAAGGATGGCTTGGTGAGAAACGTTGTCGAATGCCCCCTTAATGTCAAGGGCCAAGATGGACCGCTTGCTGTGGCTATTAAAGTCGTCCAGCACTTCCTCCTTAAGCTGAAGTAGTATGTCTTGGGTTGACAGATGTGGGCGGAAGCCGTACATCGTGTCAGGGAAGTAGCCGTTGTCTTCAACGTGGGGCGAGAGCCGGTTGTAAACCAGGTGTTCAAACAATTTGCCGACACATGAGGTCAGAGAAATAGGCCTCAGATTCTTGGAGTTCAAGGGTTTGCCGGGCTTGGGGATGAAAGTGACGTCTGCGTGTTTCCACTGTGGGGGCAAGGAACCCGCCAGCCAGCACTCATTGATGTAGACTAGAAGATTTTCTAGGACGGCATGGTCGAGGTTTCGCAATAATTTGTTAGGGATTTTGTCTCGACCCGGAGTGGTGTTTCGGGTGAGGTTGTACGCTGCCGCCTTGATTTCAGCAATGGAGAACGGCTCGTCCATTTTGGGATTCGGATCGCCTGTGTAGTCAGGTGCCTGGGTGGGTTGGACGTGAGGTGGGGCGCCAAGGCTTGCTTAATAAGTTCGTCCAACAAGTCTTCTTCTGTGCCCGGGTAATTGTGGATTAATCGGCGAAGCTGGTCTGCTGCGACCGCCTTAAATTCACCGGGGCCCATAAGGGAACGGAGCAGGTACCATGTGCGGCGGGTTCCCAGCGTTCCTTGCAGCTTGTTGCAGAACTGCGTCCAGTTGTGCTGGCTCAGCTCACGGGCGTACACTTCAGCTTCTGCCGTAATTTCCGCAATGCGGATCTTCAGCTTGCGGTTCGTCTTGTTCTTTTTCCACCGCCTGATTAGCCCTCTACGGGCGTCCCAGAGGTGGAGGAGATGGGCATCGATGGCTGGGTTATCCTGCGTAAGGGAAAGTTCCTTGGCGTGTTTTCTTGCCTCTTGAATGAGCTTGGTAGTCCATTCCTCGAGACTGTTATCCGATCAGCGGGGGTGGTTTCTCGGAAGTTCTTCCAATTTGTTATGCACGCAGTGCCAATTTTTTGGCTGCTCGCTCTTTGATGGGAGATTTGTGACTGAATTATGTAGTGGTCGCCGGGAAAGAATTTCGCAACGAGGCTCAATCTTGAATCGCTAATAATTCAGACAACAAGCAACACAATCAACAGATCATCTGGCACTCTAAACCATGTGTACTCCCGTACATTACGTCATGCGCTCAACGCTACTTAGGAGCCTGCTGCTAAGCCATCAATCCATTATGAACAAGGGATCCATACGGATCCCGAAACGTCAATTTTGTTGCAACATTTATACAAATGCCTTTACCTGACCAGATGGCATTCCGTCGAACTCTCGACAAAGACAGAGATTGGCTTATAGATGACGCAGCTACACTCTCACACCTACCGACAGTGCTACTTGGGAATGCCACATCAAAGGGAACATTAAGGCGTCTCTCGCAGCAGAGCGCACATGCAGCAAGCTACTCTGTGAAGCACAGCTCAATGGGTAGGCCACGCATCACACATAAAACAGCAACTGTATGTCACAGCTTTGCTTGTTAATCATCTGTACAGACTGTGAGGTAAATTTTTTTGCCAATGCACTTAGTGAGAGATGTTGCTGTGCTTTGTTTGTGTGGGTGCTGCTACAATTGCTGAAGTTGTTAATGTGAATGTACTGAGTGATAGGAGTATGCATATGACTGAAGTTGTGTTTTTATGGTTCGCATAATGCCACCTTTTTAAGGCTAGGACGCAGGCTCCTGCTTGTGATTCTTGCTTTTGATGTTTTGTACTTGCATATCTTTGTGGTGCAAACAAATAAACTTTGTTGCAAGTCAAGCACTTGTCGTGTCCTTCTTTCAGGCCTCTGGGCAGCAGAAATGCCACAAGGTGTAATATGCGCAGAATGTAGCTCACTCATTTCAAGCACGAAGAACTACACTGAACTTTTTCATGTTTCGACACTTTTTGCCCCTCAAAGGTTGCTGCTATGCTTAAAAAGAGAGAAAGAGGAAGTAAATATATTGGGATGCAAAAGCGACATAGCACAGGAGCATAGTTCAGCACATCTGCTCAGGAGGGACCTAATGGATTTACGGTACAATACAGACGCCTAAAGAGACACTAAAGTGCAAAAGCAAGTTGGCCAGCATCAGTAATTACAGTGTTGTGAATACAAATAATATGCCACTTGCAGCAGCACTACTTTATTAGTGCATGAAAATTCCCAAAGTGGCGTGAAAACAGGCACGGCTGCCCCATATATTGTTCTGCACGACAACTTGTGACATTACTAATTGCGGATGTCAAGACATGACTGGTGGAACTAGTCGAAGCGTTCTTCTGAAGCAAACACTGATGCAGGGATATGAATGTGTGCAAGAACTTTTCCTGGTCTTGTGCTTCTTAAAAGACAAAAACCTCATCTAGCAAACATAAAATATGATGCATCATCCCACACTTTGTTGCAGTGTCGATTTCATCAGAATGTTTTGGCTTGCCTACAAGCACAGCCACAAAAATGCATGCATGTGGGTACACTAGAGACTGTAGTACTGTACCTAGCTAGTGACTTAGCGCATACAGATAAAGCAGCTAGTGACAGCAGGGGATTATGAGCACAATCAGCAGGAAACAAGACGGCTGTGAAATGCTTTGATCAATGGCGCAGGCATGTTCGCGTAGCAGCTTTTCCTAGGTGGTGCCACTGCGGGCGTTCCTAGGGAAGCTTTGCCGATGTCATAATGCCCTGCCAGCAAAGAGATGGGGCTGGGTGGCCTATTTTGCTGTACGCCGCCACACCAAGGTAGCATTAGGTAGAATGTAACAGAATGACAGAACGTAACGTTGAAAAGTGAAGGGCAATCAGAAAAGTTTTTAAGAAGGCGGTAACAACTGAATAGTCGGGCTTGGCTTGCTCTGGGCGCTTTGTGACGTGCCCTGATATGTTTCCAAAAAGCGAAAAAGAAAAAGCCAGTTCGATGAATAAAAGAAAAGGCTTTGAAAAATTGTGGTTTTTCTGGCAGACCAACTTTTACAGCCAGTTCAGCACTGTTAGCTGGCCTGCAGAAACACATGCATGTACACTTCACTCTTAAAAGAGTGTCTCGTGCGCAAATTCAGCGTACAGCAGACCGATTGCAAAGCGTGGGTGTTAGTAAGTTTGTCACATAGCCTTTGATGTGATGACTATTGCATTATAATGACCAGTTTCCCAAATATGCTTCCAGAAGTGAGCATTTTTAAGCAATTCTGCTCTCACCATGTGAACTGCACGACAGGTGAAAACAATGGCTACCGTGGCTGTAGCCAAAGAAAACGGGGGGCGAAATTTGATTAAGCACCGGACAACAAATTTAGCAACGGAAGCACACACTAAAGGCCACAATGAAGACATGAGGAAACGTAGAGCGCTGAAGTTTACAAGACGACCACAGAATAAAGGGACAAACGAAACGCTTGGTGTGATTCGTTTGCTCCTTTATTCTGTGGTCGTCTTTTAAACTTCAGCGCTCTGCTTTTTCTCATGTCTTCATACCAACTAGTCCAACACCCAAGCTTTACTGAATAACACAATTAAAGGTCATCCTGCCTGATGGAGGCAACGCATGTGAGCAATAGTAAATCACTGAAGGACTCTGGCCAGTTATCATTCCGCCTGACGAAACTTTAGGGAGTTCCAATTGCCGTCTCGTCAGCACGGAACGCTAGAAAAAATATATATATCTGAAGCAACACGGTTGTCTGCACTATCGCAGAAACAATCAGGGCCATTTTCGGGCCAAAGGTTAAGCTGATTCCATGTAGGCATGTAGGGTAAACGGTGCAAATCCACGTTTGACAAACAGCCGTTCCAACCACGCGGCGATTTGCGAATGGCCGAGGGCGTGAAATAGAGCAATAGTAAATCACTGAAGGACTCTGGCCAGTTATCATTCCGCCTGACGAAACTTTAGGGAGTTCCAATTGCCGTCTCGTCAGCACGGAACGCTAGAAAAAAAATATATCTGAAGCAACACGGTTGTCTGCACCCGTGGTCTGCACTATCGCAGAAACAATCAGGGCACAAAATGCAATTTTCGGGCCAAAGGTTAAGCTGATTCCATGTAGGGTAAACAGTGCAGATCCACGTTTGGCAAACAGCCGTTCCAACCACGCGGCGATTTGCGAACGGCTGAGGAGGCACTTCGAAATGCGCACACTGTGTATCCAAACCACGACCGGCTGTCGTGACCCAAACCACGACCGGCTTGATCCAAACACTTGCCGCTTCACGTAAGTGCATAAGCGGCGGGAAACACCTGTTAAGAACGCGAAATCCAACACAGGCACGGTTGAAGCACTCGTAACTTCGTTAGAATATGAATGATTAGGCGTTCAATCCACAGCGCGGCCGTCGCAGAAAGCGAAATACAACATACCGATTGAAACACTTCACGTAACATGAGCACAGGCTAGCGCAGAGGGCACAGCTCCGGCGGCTCCGGCAGGTCCCAGAGCACAGGGAGTGTGCACAACGGCGGAAAAGCCAAGCGCCCTTCGCCTTTCCCACTCGCACTCCTCCTTTTCTCTCTTTCGCGTCTGAGCGTCCGGGCAATTTATTTCACGCGGCCCGGCTGTCGGCGGATGGTACGAGTGGGGCTTGCTTGGCCACTTGCAACTGGTTTAGGGTGCATGTACCACGCATCTCCCCAGATGTTACGTAGCCAAACACCACGCAAACGTCTTGAAGAAACAAGTTTATGGAGCGAGCTTGTGCTCCCCTAACACCTCAGAAAATACACAGGCGGCGCAGCAGCAGTCTACAAAGTGACGTGGGGAGGCGAGTGTAGGTGAATCGAATGCCTCGGCGGCGGCTCTGGGTGCATTTATTTTTCGGCACACGTGTTTCGCGAACCTATGGATTACATCGACAACACTGTAGATAAAAGAAGACTCTTCTAGGCTAGTGACGTTAGGGCGAAACATTCTCCCTATCAACTAAGATAGCCCGTGCGGCGTTAGAATGAAAGAATAGATCATGCGCTTCATTTGGGACGAAGATGTCACAGCCAGGCATACCGTGGCGGTAAAAGCAAGAACATAAGTAAACAAAGACAATGTATGGTTCGCGGTAATATCTCTTGCCTCAAATATACCTTATATTTTCCTTTAACTCAAAATGTTGACCAGTACGAAGTATGTTTGCAGATTTAGTGTTTCAGAAATGTTTTGGTTATGTAAAGTTCTTCTTCAAGAAATTTTTTATTTTTTGTCGGATGGCGACACGGGACACCCAGCCAGATAGACAAACCGATCAAACTATTTGGTTTAATAACCACGCGACACGTACCCCCGACAATTCGGAATGCAATTCTTGCTGATCTTTTTCCCCAAGAGATCTTTTTCCCCAGAAATCTTTTTCCCCAAGAGATACAAAACTATGTTCAATATCAGCGAAGCTAGGCGAGATGAAAAATCCCGCATATGCGCGTTTGCGACGTTCGCTCGCCCCTAAGATACGCTCGACCTTAGGATACGCAACAAAGGCTGCGCGCATTCTGCATGAGATGGGCCCTAGTTGCGACGTCGACTTTGGTAGCCTTTCATTTATGATACCCCAGCGATTTCCCTCCTTTTTCTCCTCAACATGGAGTTGTCTATTTTGGATGCAGAAGGTGCGATGCGGGGCAGAAACGGCGTTGGTGCCTGCTCGCATGCACGCTCTCAGGCTGGTAGGGCGTTTTTAAACAATAAACGCTTGTTTCTATGGGGTCCAAAGTGAAGTATCCTTTAAATTTTTTTCCCATAAAGTAAATACCAATCTTTATCAAGGAAAATAAGAAAAACGTTGCTTAATTGCAATTTCACGGGCCGTTAATTCAACACAGCATGCTCTGATAACGCTAGAAAAGTAAAAACCCTCCACACAGGCTGAGGGATAAAAATGGTTCGTGCACAGCGCGAGCGACGGTGGATAGCAATCGGAAACGCGAGAAATAAACCTTGACCTCCACCAAAAATAGCCAATAAGACAGCCAGTGCTGTTATGACGTAATTAAGCCGACGCACATAGAGGGTAAGTGAAAGGGCGCAATAAGTTTTTTTTTTCATATTTTCATCAGCCATTAACGAGCTTACCCCTGCATAACACGTATTATCGTTATTTCCCAAACTTCTGGCACTTTATTGTAAGCCCCGCACAGGTTTATTTGCCCTGCTCAAAACGTGATGCAGGGTCCGTCCCGGTAGCTTGAGAAAGATTATCGCCTTTAAGAGAAAAACACCCATAAGATCCAAAATGTTATCGGCTACTCTGAAAATTTCTGGTGTCGGAAATTGGCAGTTCAAACATTGGATACTTCCATGCAAGGTGCAGAAACCACATTTAACGGTGCCAGAAACATATTTGTGATAACAATATGCTATTAAAACTCAAACGCATGAAATCTTTCCTTTTGAAACACTGACCTTTACTTTCTGTGACCTATAGTAGGACAGCAGAAATACCGTTTTGACAAGAAAATCTCGGTAGGCGATTTCGAAAAAAAGTTCACACAATGAAAAATGTCTTTTGGTAACCATTGAGTAAATATTTTTCCCACGTCACCTCACAATGCCTCAACTTTTAACATACCTACAAATTAAATAATGCTAATAAAGGAAACGCCTTTTTAGGGGGGGGGGGGGGGGGAGAGCTGAAATTCTGGATAGCTCTGTCTATCCCTGCTGTCGGAGATGTGCTAACATAAGCTTGCAACAATAATCGTGCGGTATCAACTTTCCTCGGTACTCAGTGCAATGTTTGTGAAACACTTCTGACCTGCAGTCACTTTTTTTATACGAAAATATGCTTTTTATCCTAACGGCAAGCCCGAGAGCTGTGGGTATCTCTACGCAACGTAGGCGTAGTTACATAATTAAGAAACTCTTATCTATGAAAGGAAAGAGTTATCTGCACACCATTTAGCCCCACAGAGCGTGTACATTTACCGGCTGACATGAAACAGACACCATAGTTGCTGTATTCCCAAATAAAATGCACAGTTTGCCGATGGTTCCGGAAAGACTGACACTAGACAAAAAAAATAAATATGTCCGACGGTCATTCGTACACGCAGACTGTTACAAGATACTCTGCAAAGTACATTGCTCTATTTAGTTAAAAAATGAAATACTTACCTCTCGCGTGGGCTAGTATTATATCTATTTTCAAAATCATAGTGATCCCGGTCAAAACGGGTTTTATGCCAACTTGAGCAGCCCACTCTTTTTTCCTTTCTGTTTCCGAAACGGGGATCGTAGGTCTGTTTGTAATTCCAAATTACCGCGGTCGTATTCAAAAACTTCAAAAAGAAAAATAAGGTATCGCAGGTTTAAAAAAGACGCAGAGAAATGGCAGTGTAAGTTACCGAGACACTTAACCAAACAAGAGATATTTGCAGGCCACGAAACCAAGAACCGGACTTACACAGGTGTAGGGACACGACACTTAGCACGTATAACCTCTCACAAAGGTAAAATAACTCTAGCGAGTACTTATTACGCCTCAAACAGCCCGATCAAAGTTAAGCAGAAGCTTTCAAGGTGAAAATAAGCATAGAAGAGTAGAAGCAGCATCGAACAAAAAGAATCTTTCCAAGTGTTGTATTAACAATGCCGGAAAGGGCCTACTTAACATTAAAAACACTGTGAAAATATTGCTTGTAGCAGAGTCCTTCAATGCTTTATTGGTCACGAAACTTCGGCGCTCGTTTCATATAGGGACCGCGCGCGCCACTACAGGCGCCACCGCCGCACGAAGGTCATCCAGCCGCCGCGCGTGCGGCGTATTGCCCAGCTCTTGGCGTGCAAACGCTTGCTGCTTTTGGTGTCTGCGGGCTGATTAAGTGTGTTTTTTTTTCGTAGTAGATAGCGATGAATAGTCCAGTCATTGTGTATATCACCTGCCTTCAATGGGGTTTATTTTTCGAAGTAAATTACCGTAGACTTCCGCCGAGAACGGCAACGGCTTCTGTGTGCTCTGGCACAAGAGCTGCGCCGTCATGTTTACGGATATTTAAATCTATATTGCTTCTTTTCTTAAAGCAAAGTTGTAATTACCACATATACGGTAGCTGTGTAGTCACGGACTGCTGCGGGCCTATCGATAATACAATAAAAGAAAACTGAAAGAAACCAAGTACGTGTCGTACAGACTACGCTTAATGAATCCGTTGATTGCTCTGGAATTCACAGAACGCTAAAAGAGAAAGCGCAATAGTATTGTCGTTTCGTTGAATGGGTACATACTTGAGAACATCTAAAAACGCTGCAGAAACGCGAAAGATCAAAACACGAAGCGATATATGTTGCACCATGTCTCTTTATGCATCCACGCTTTGCAATACTTGCAAAAATAGGAAGCGAGAAAAGAACAATAAAACTGATTTTATCACACGCAACAAAAATTTTCAATGTTACGAAGCGAGACAAAAGAGCGTGGTCCAGCGTACAAAAATTTATTTTTTCGTGCTGCGATGTGCAGCACACGGAGGAAACAGAATATTTCCACGTAGCCAAGAACGAAGCAAAGCTTTTCTGAACGCAGCGAGCTAGCGATCTCCTGCACTACAAAAGACTAGAATGAAACACAAACGTCGAAGAAGCAGTCCGCAGTGTGACGTGCACAGATGAACGTCGATAGAGTGAGTTGCGCGGCGTTTGCTATGCATGCATTACTCTCACAACATTATTAATTTTAGATCCATGGAAATAGGATCGAGAACATTGTCGAATAAACAAAAAATCAAGTTTCCGACAAGGTGGCACCCTTTCCATATCAAGCAATATTGCCCGACGGGACGTACGACACACTGAGCAAATGGGCGCTCCGGTTGAAACGCCAGATAAGAAACCGGAATCGGCCACGCGCGGTTACAAAACAAACAAAACGAACCATAAGGGATAATATGCGGAAATATGAAAAGTAAAAGCACAAGGACGTCCCAAAGCTTTTTTACACGCGAGCCTGAGCGCAAGGTAATGCAAGTTTGGAAACAGGTAATGAAGCACCGCTACAACTTGACTTATATGACAAAAATCCGGCTTTAATTTAGTGTTGTACAATTCTACGTCCACGATGCTCTCAAAATGGTACATTGCTTTTTACGTTCTCACACACAGTGCATTTCCACACACTCTCGCACACTTATAATCGAAGCTGAAATCTCCCGTTGCTTGCCTTGGAATGGCGCGCCTCCAATTCTCACGCAGCTGCCCGTCGCTCGGTCAACAGAACAAGGAAACATTTTTTGTGGTATCGTTGTGCAAGAAACGACATCCCGGGACGCAACACATGTTCGGCATCGTCATTGCATTATCTAAGTCGCATCACGAGAGCACGATATGCATGTTACATTTTTTCCCGCACAAAACAAACACAACTCGCCGCGGCTCCGCCGTTCAAGCCGGCGCAACGCCGCCCGAGGAGTGACCTCAGTGAGAGGGTAGTGCCACCGCGCGATGGCCAAAGCCAGCATATGAAGCTCTCCCATTGAGTTACGGAACAGTTTCGTGACCAGTAAAGCATTGAAGGACTCTGCATGTAGTAAGCGATTATTATTCCACTTATACGACCACAGCAGTATCACAAAGAGTGACCTACAGGCGAGAGAAAAGCGTACATGCTTAGTGTATGTCAGTGACAGATACCCCAGGGAGCCTCTTAGGAGATGTTTCTAGTGCTAACCTTTCCTCCAAATTTCTCCAGTGTTTTAGTGTCTTTGGAGCTATCCATTTCATTCGAAAAACATCTTACGATTCAAGTGCACTTCCTATAGGTTGTATTCACTAGGGAAGAATGCATGCAGGCACCCATGTGTGCGCCCCGCCTTATCCGTGGCCAAGCGTCTGTTCCTAAGGCGACATTGAGCGCATGGCCCGCATGGCCCACTGACGCGTCACCCCTTTCCTCCTCCATGCCTTCATGGCGGCCAGGCAGGATGCGGGCGGCGACGTTAGATTGTGTTTTCGTGCAAGGCATGTGCGAGTGATTCGATATTCAATCATTCAGCCACAATCATTCCACGAGTGATTCAATAGCGTCGGTTACGCAAAAATCACTGTTCCGCTCATGAATGTAACACCCTTAGCTGCATTTCAACCCCAGCCTCTGCGCACAACCACGAGCAAGTGCGAGTTTGTTAGGGCACAAAGGTTGCAACGTGAGCGCAGTTGTCCGTCTGACAGCAGGAACTGCATCATTTACAAACTGATGCCACAGAGCGCAAATAACTCGACGCCAAACAATGTAAGTGCAGAAGAGTACGATCTACCTATCGCCAGACGCGAATGAATTCGCCGCCATGCCCTAATGTAGAGGGAAGTTATTTTGGTGCGTGTGAAACATTTAGCGCACTAGAAAGCCAGTAACATCTTCAGAGAAGCAGTTTGTAGGGATGCTCTTTTAATAATAACTCAAACATAAGAAGTAACGTGTAGCTGTGCTTTTGCTGGGGAGCAGTATATGTCTCACCCCCCCCCCCCCCAGTTTCCGTTCCGGTGAAGCCGATTTACTCGGCGCCGCTCCGAGGCTCCTCCGTGCAACCGCCGACCTCTCTAACACAAAGGTTATCATAACGGTTGTTCCCCCCGTCACCACCCATGCCTCCTTCAGAAGTGGCACAGTCGGCGGACAGTGGCCTTGGGGCCATTATCAGATTATTGCGTAGAATCAACAGTACCGCGCATGGCTGTACGAACGCCCGAAAGCCTCCGCTAACGCCGCCCCGCAGAATGTAGTCGCAGCCGTTGCCGCTTCAAATTCCACCTCACCCTCAAGCTCCGGGTCCCTTCCGTTTGAAAGCATCTTCCCCTTTGGAATGCTGGCGCGAGCGCATAATTATTGTTAAGCTTGCAATCAATTCTGAGCGACATTGTCGGGTCGACGGCGCTTCTTGACCAGCGGGTCCTACTTCTTGTTGCGGAACAATATTAATAGGTCTTAGTCTGGCCGAATATAAAGTCTTTCTCTCTGCCTTCGCCGGCGTATTTCACGCCAACATATTGGCCTCTCCCCGGTCGCTGGTTTAAGCATGCAGGGGTTGGTGATATAGGGATGGGAAACGCACGCACAGCTGTGATTAAAGCGTCTCCCGATGACATAGAAGATGTGGTGGGGGGAGATTCAATCTTTGAAGCCTTATGGTTCAATGCGCCCTGTCACCTGTCCTCCGCAATCGGGCGGTTTGGGTCTTAGTGTGGTGCACAGGGAATTCGATCCCTCCAACCGCGCACCGGAAAGGACATCCACGTGTGTGTCCGTTAGAATTAAGGTCGAAACCTCCGAGGTATTAACTCGCTATGGGACGCACGTACGCATGTCGTTCCCTTAGAAGACGAAGCGGGAACAATAAAGAAATGTCAAACCGGACAGAAGCGTGAATGGGCGTGAAAACAACGCGGAGCCACTGCCGGCGCTATTGCCACCTCAAGTACAAGCGGTTAAAGTTGCTGCGAATCCCTCCCGAATGAAGATCAATCGGCCCGCTTGGAACGCCGATGCAAGCCAATATCAATTGTTCAGCTCAAAGGGCTCTCAGAGTGACATGTTCGGCAGTGTCTTTCACTTCTGATTTGATTGATTGTAGGGTTTAACGCGCCGACGCAACGCAGACGATGAGGCGCGCCGTAGTGGAGGGCTCCGGATTAATTTTGACCACCTGGGGATCTTTAACGTGCGTCGAAATCTCGTACACACGGGCGTTTTTGCTTTTCGGCTCCATCAGAAAAGCGGCCGCCGCGGCCGGGAATCGAACCCGCGACCTCGTGCTCAGCAGCGCAACGCCTTAGCCACTGAGCCACCGCGGCGGGTGTCTTTCACTTCTGAGCACCCGCTTATGAGTGGTGGCCCGTTTATGCGTGCGCAGGTTGCGCTTAAAGGCAGGGCAGGGGGTGCACGGAGAGCTTAAGGTTCGAGGTACTTACTGATGACATGTCCGTTGCGTTGACGTGAGACTTAAACGTGACCCTCAAACAGCCTATTGACACTGGTCCGGTGTCCTCAGTTCTAGAGTGGATTGGGTTTGCGTGTTACCCAAACAGTAAGATGCCTACCATTCGGGAGGGAGCGAGA
This sequence comes from Haemaphysalis longicornis, assembly GCA_013339765.2. Taxonomy (NCBI): domain Eukaryota; kingdom Metazoa; phylum Arthropoda; class Arachnida; order Ixodida; family Ixodidae; genus Haemaphysalis; species Haemaphysalis longicornis. Next base: position 82,877,607 of record CM023449.1, on the reverse strand, counting down.
CAGCGCTACATTTGCGCGCTAGGATAAAGCTGGGGTCTTTCGTAATCTCATCCAGGTAATTGGCCAGGAAGTATGCCCAGTCATAAATAACAAACACACATGTTGTGTTTTGCGCCTTCCTTGGAGGGCATGCACCTTCGAAGGTCATCCGTTTTGACAGAGTGGAATGGGACTATTTTTTTATTTTCTTTTTATGTGTGTGGGGTTGGATCGCATGCTGCGATCCGTTTACTCCTGACAATCTGAACACAAGGTATGAGGCCGCGTGTTCCGATTGTCTTTGAGTGGAGTGAGGAAACCGGTGGGAACCTGTTAAGGTTCGAATCCTCGGATACTTCGTTCTATCCCGCGCACTTTTGAGATTGCTTCTTCTGAACGATATAGCTGTTCAATCACGCAGTCCAGAAACACACAGCCTTAAGCTGTTATTTTACGCCTACAGCACCATCGCTGACTGAAAGCTACTATATTATGTGTTTTAGGGGCATCAGAGATATGATTTCGCACGCCGCACAAACCTTGCCACTTCTGCTTAATTTTGAAAAAATAAAATGTGCACGCAATTGAAAAAGTAATTGTGCCTTGCTGCTTCATTCCGTTATTTAGCGCGTTTTTCATTCCTTTTAATGGAGGCGTATGCAGCTCCAAGAAAACAAATACCACGCCCTCCCAAAACTGTTTTGCTTTTTGCGGGGCAAGCCTCAAGAGCGTCATTTGCTGCGGCATCCTGGAGCTGCACTGTGTTGCAGTGGCAAATATCCCGAAGGAACTTCAAATGCAGTGATGATAGCTAGCACACTTAGGAACTGATCTACAGAAATATTCACAAACAACTAGAGAACTTGACTGGTGCCCTTTTAGGTTTATTTAGGTCGTTCATTACTAAGAGTACATACAGTTTCCTTCCAGATCCTGTATTTCGAATTTACAATGATACCGCATTTTGGTCACACAGTTGCATTGGCTGTTCACGTGCTAGCATATATTTGTTTCGAGACATGGTTTCTTGGAAATGATGCCTCGTTGCTATTGCCTTCATTTTGGCTAATTCAACTTTTATGAAGTGGCGAACTGTACAGTGAGCTAAAGGACCTCACTGAAATATAGCGCCCCGTATTGTCACACTGCAAAAAGTTGCACTTGAGTTCCACTTTTTGGGAAGTGTTTTCATTGCTAAGAAAACGAGAAGTTTGCTCATAAATTTATTGACCCACTTGAAATGGATTATAATAATAATACACCCATTAGGATCCATTCAATTGCACTCCCAAAAAACGAAATAGTGTCGAAACGTTACTACGAAGCAGGCAAATAGTGAGATGATAGATGTGGGTTTTGGTGTGCTTTTAGCCTCTTCATTGGCTGTAATGACAAATTTATGTGTTCACTCCTCGAAGAAATAACTAGTCACAGTACAGTTCTTTGTCCTGCATTCGTTCATATTTTTCTGCAAAATCTACTTTTATTTATGCAACCCATCTTCATCGTGTACTACCAAAGGTTAACACTGATGTTTCAGGATATCAGAAGCATGGCTTGATGATGAATATTGTGGTTAATGGCGCATGGGTTTCTAGGCAAAAAGCGCGGAAACAAGGCTGTGTATATTTCGCAGGTGAGTCATATGCTGCATACTTTCGTTAGAAGATGGTTATGTAAAATTGGTGTATAGGGCCAATAATTGTCAGTAAAAAGTGAATAAAACTACTTGTGAGAGTATAAAAAGACTTGGGATAAAATAAGGATGCCTCGGGAAGAGTTTGTGCCTAGGACAAAAAGGATGACGGCCCTGAGTTTCACGGAAAAGTACCTCAGCAGTCTCCTCATTACTGACGGACAAGCTGGGGTCATGTACCATAAGAAATTCTCTTTAAAAAATCAAACTCGGCCAAGGAGTCTAAAACATTTTGTAACTGATGATTCCTTCATCCGAGAGAAAGTGCACTGGTTGTAGTGGTATGTGTTTTGTGTATATACTAGCGAAGTGTCTTTGTTAGATTGTTTCGAGTGACTTACATTCAATTAGAATATCGAGTACAGAAAGGTCTCCAGATTTGTCACATGTCCATCGTGGTGTTCTGTTTGGGAGGTATCCATGTGTGCCATGTGTGTGCCCTATCATTAAACGACACAGAACAACCTCTACGGGTGTGTGTAGTTTTTCGGTTGTGTTTCTACCTATTTGTGGTTTATTTGCATAGAGTTTGTTTTCCGTTTGCGTGCCCCAGTGTTGCTGCCAGCGTTCCGGGAGTTTTCTTTTAATGAGCGATTGCAGGTCACAGTGAGGCACTGACATTATGTCCACATTTCTACGAAGAGCAGCGAAAGCTGCCTCCATATCAGCTGCGTCATTTCCTGCTATTCTGCAATGACCACCAGCAGACAGTAATTTTGAGCCCCATCGAGTTGCTGCCATGAGAGCGTTTATGAGCGAATTGAAGACACTGTTCTTTTGTGGGTTCGCTAAGAACAGGCCAGTCGCCACACTGAGAGAATCAGTGTATATGCCCGAGCAACCTATTTTGTTCTGTTCTATTGCCAGTGCAATGGCGTGGGACAATTCTTCGGGATAATTCTTCGCTGGTGGAAGTGCAAGGTGATCACTATGTGCAAAAAACTGGTGTTTGTATTAGGTACTTCGTGGCACCAGTTCTAAGTGACATTTTGTTGGCCACCTTGGACTGAACCTTGCAATGCTTCAATGTTTTACGCGTTTTTCGGTATGTCGATGACTTCCTCGTCCTGTTTTTGTCCCCATTTGAGCAGTATCACCGGCGTGCCAACGCCATTTTTTCAGTTTTTAGCACCACACTTGGTCAGTGCACCATAGCCCAAGAACTCCTGTCCCCCTCTTAGTTGAGGTTCCTAGATCGCATGTTTAACTTTCAAGCTCATCACGTCTGCTGGGAATACTCCCCATGGTCTGTGAAGAGCATGCTGCCCTTTACCTCTGCCCTTTACTTCTGCAAAAGGGGCGTTGCTCTCTCTGCAATGAAAGATGCGTTGTATAGGTCATGTACCCACCTGATTGAGCACAGCCTTCAGAACCAAGTTCAGAAGCTGCGTTCAGCTGGATACCCTGATAATTCTTAGTAGCCTCGCAGAAATGCTACTGGTAGAAAACCGCAAGACTACCGGGAGCAAATCCCAACCTGAGGAACCCCGTCGCGGAACCGCTGTTATCCCGTATGCTTATCAGGTGTCGCACAGGATTGAGAAAGCGGCCGCCAGAGTGGGGGCACGAGTGGGTTTTTCTGCACCAAATAAGCTGGCTAGCCTGTGCAGTGCCCTGAATAACAGAGAAAGAAAACACAGACATTCTAAACATTATGTCAACTGCAGCGTTGGTGTGGTATAAGAAATCAAACTGTCTTGCGGTGGGTCCTATATCGGCCACACAAGACGCGGTGAATCAATGACCGCCAAAGGCAGCAAGGGCACTGCCTAAAATAGGGCACGGGCAGGAACCTTGCTGCGCACTGTTCAAGCTCTAATGGGTGCACGCCGGCCTTTAAAAAAGTCGCCATTAGAAGGTGATACTGATAGCAATGAACGCGTGAGATATTCGAAGCACTGGTCATACACCAAAGGTGAACAGATTGCACCAGCAGTTCTTCGTTGGAATTAAGGGACAAAGAGATTAAGTATCGCACTTTATGATCACTTGTGCTAGTATATCAATTTGTTAAATGTTCTACCGGAAAAACGTGTTTAAAAAACCCTTTCTTTTCAATAAAACTTTAATTGGCAGTCAGCGCTGCGTATGACTAGTCTCCCCTTTTGTCTTGTCTTTATCACTGTTTTTCTCTTTTAGAATGGTGACATCAATTTTCATTTAGGAATGACCAGGCATATTTACAATATGTGGTAACGGACTTGTTTCTTTCGAATGGCAGTATTAGCTGTCGTTTTATCTCCTCACCACCTGCTTTTTCTGCGTTTGAACATGTTTCGCTATCCCAACCGTTACGGGACTGACTTTCTTGACTGCGGATTGGTCACTAATGTTGGTTTGAGACCCGTCATCTAAAGGAAGATGCACAATTTTCTCGCACGAAACATTAGCCACTGCGTAACAACTTGCGTACTACGACGACATTCATCAATGGTAATTTGGACAAAAAAGGAAAAAAATACTGACATCGGGTAGCATTACAAACACTCTATTTTTTATGAACACACAAAAATAAGCTGAATAACATTCACCAGAGTAGCACCACAATCGGGATAATGGTGTAACATGTGAAAATAATACCCTACCTAAACCACTGCGATAAAATAACGTGAGCCTAATACTACGAAATGGTGCCTGCTGTGTCCACCTAGACTCGCTTTGTTCAAGCTCGCCATGGGTGCTGAAATTCACTGCATGGACCACAATTCACTACCAGGATGGCGGGTTGATTTATTATATATTAGCATCACATTCACATTATGGAGATTTCAGAAGGCATATTTTATACATTATAGCACATCAAAACTTTCACCGCCAGGAAGTGAGGTAAAGCGTAGGTTAAAAATCCAGGAAACAGCTCTTCATCTCTACAGAAGGCAAATCCTCATAGTGTTCTGTTTGAACAGCAGAGCGCATTTGCAGTGATGACCAGGGCTAAAATCTTCGCGACTGAACACATCTGAAAAGTGCATACTAAAAACAAAAAAGTCCGTGCATTTAAATACAGCCAAACTAGAAAATTGTAATAATACCTAAATCATCATACTAATTGTAAATGCACCACCTGGTCCAGTAGCGTGTGCATTGTGATGTTGTATCCGGCGCAAGGCAGTAACCAAATCATACTTCTGAGAAACACATATGATTTGCTACGATTTTAAAATACCACCAAACAACATTTCTTTTACGGCCCTTATACACCATACCAACCACGCTTTTCATTTTGGCTATCTTCCTGGTCATGTTTGCCTTCTAACCAGCGGCATTGGATGCCTGTTTGTGATTTCATTCTTGCCAAGTATTGGCATTTTATTGGGGCCGTTCACAAAACGGCTGTTTTATTGCGGCCGTTTTGTGGCTAACGCATTGTGCTGCTGAGCCAAAGGATATTGCGGGTTTAATGGCCGACCAATTTTTTGATGGAGGCGAGAAGCAAAACCGCACGTGTGTTCTAGACTTCGGCTCGCGCTGAAGATCCCCAAGTGGTCGTAGCCCACCACTAGTGCGCGCCTCATCAACCTATTTCCTACACAATAAGGAAAACTGCTAGTCATTGTTGGCTTAGCCAGAGTTATGCACACGGCTTTCTGGAATATATCTATTCGAATGGCACAACTGACGAACTCAGATTTGACAGAGATGCGCACCAAGACAATCTTGTCCAGCTGGTCGAACCTCCCATTATGCTCTGTGCTCCTGTATTCCTGTGCCCCTGTATGCCTGTGTGCTCTATAGGCAGCAGAGCTTTTAGGTGCGGAGTACCTTAGGACCGCACAATGTGCTCCGTATGCCTGTGTGCTCTATAGGCAGCAGAGCTTTTAGGTGCGGAGTACCTTAGGACCGCAAAATGTCCGTCCGCGTCTATGCGCATAGCATTTACAATCCCAAAAAATCACATAGGCACAGGCAGGATTCGAGCCTGTGTCTGGAGGACGAGAAAGAGTTAGTGTCAGTCGTCCTGCCCATTGAGCTACGACTATGAGTTAGTACCCGAGAGTCAAACGGCTTACTCCCTCGCCGGCAATAGTCTGGAGTACCTTAGGACCTCCCAATGTCCGACCACGTCTATCCGTACGCACACCACTATCAAGCCAAATCAAGCGCAATTCGATTAGAGCCGTCAGTTGCAGTTTCATTTAGGGAACAATCAAGGTGCAACTCACGGCTCAAATCGAATGACGGTTGGGGCGCACATCGGATGTAACTCAGGGCGCAACTCGGATGTCATTTCGATTCCCCGTCTCCACACCCTCGCCATTAGCTATTATCCACGGTATGGAGATGCTGACATTTTTTATTATCTTCGTTTGTATGTTGTATAGAAAAGGACCAGCGTCTTCGTAGACCTGCTTCAAGCATTTGTCGCTGGTTCACCTTCTTTGATTAAAGAAAAATTATAGGTTGGCTTATCCGATCGGATTTTATTTGGGCGGGTAAGATAGGTCCGGAGAAAATGTGGCTAAAGGTTTCTAATTTTACATCTCCGCTTTTATGCAGTACAATACTGTGAATATCAAATCAATATCAATACTGTGAATTTGATAAAATATCAAACATTTTCATTTTGTCAGTAAATGTGAAGGTTATGAGCTCATTGTTGCTTTATGCAGTGTTAATTCTTTCACTGAGGCGTATTTCGGTTAGGTTTGCCCTTTTTTAAAAAAATCTGGTTTCTAAAAAGTTTAATTCGGTGTTTAAAAAGCAATGTCAATTTAGCGCGTACTTATTCAGTACCTGTTAGAAACGCATCTAAAATTGACAGCATGTGTGGACTGATGAAGCTTACACCAGGCAGATACCATAAAACGATGAGTAAAAATACTCAACTTTCATGAATAATAAATTACAGCAAATAACTGCAGCATTTCTCAAAAATTTATTGTACATAAGTGATTTCGTATCAGGTGGCTAGTGACGCTAAAAATTGAAAGTCATGCCACAAGAACAACAAAACTCCTTCTCCTCTCCAATAACGTCTATCCGTTATATTTAGTGCGTCGAAAAAAAAAACTAATGAATTTCTTACCGTATAGAGATCCTCGAGCGAACAGTGGTCTTCGTCACAAGATGCAAAGGTTGCGCACACAGGAGTTACAATTGAGGCAATCAAAAGAATTCGCATGTCGTTCTTTTGCGGTAGAAGGAGAAAACTGTTCTGCTGATGGGGTTCCACGGGCTTTAAGGTAACTTTACAGGCCCTACTTTAACCAGTTGACACTACATCAATCTTTTTATAGAGTAACTTGATATTAGGAGACAAATCACTCTTGCCAACAAAACAAAAACCTGATGTCTAAGAAGGCAAATGTGAAGTTTAGTTTTATTCGTTCCTTTTTTTATCCGCATTACAATGGTGAAATATCACCTGCAAATACAACGGCTCCTAGAATAGGCGCTCGACTTCTGGGCTCATTTTGTTGTGCCTTGTATTTTACTTCCTGGCAACCATTCCCTGCGCACATTTGGAAGCAACTAGCTCTAACAGCTGTCAGCCAAAGTCTATAGTAATATTTGTGAGTAGGAACACAATCATACATGCCGACTACATGTCTAGAAAGAGAACGGCTGAAGTACGGCCTTAGGACATCCGTTTTTCCTTCGGGAAGCGGGGATCAGCCGAAGCACGGCAAGCGACCGGCCACAGAATAGCCGTATTCTTGTGGCAGTTGGTGTTCGAAAAGAGACCGGCCGGAGCGCGGATGCCGCACATTCGCTCTTTCAACGGTGAACAGCGCGTTCGGCAACAGAATATTCTTTTTCTTCTGGCAACCGGTCTTTTAAAGGAAACCGTTCGACGTATAGCCCCAGAATGTACGTTTTTCATGCGGTTTGCGGTCCTCGGCCGACTTACGGCATGCGAATGGCCGCAGAATATTTGGCAGTCGCTGTTCAGGAGGAGACCAGCCCACATAAGGTCTCATGTTATACGTCTTTCTTGCGGTAAGCGCTGTACAGCCTAACAACTGCACGCGTCTGGGCACCAAGAATTCATGCACAGACATTTTTGGAAGGAGACCGGCCGGTGTAGGACCGGTTTTAAATGCAGAGCATTTCTTAGCCTCGCCTCTTCCTGCATTGGACGGCGTCCACAGCCCCGCGTCCGCAGCAGGTGCGCCTCTCCTTCTTGCCTCCTCTCTCTCAACAGCAGCTGGAGCGCGCATGCGTCATAGTCAGCCCGTTCGCTCCGTCGTGGTCTCGGCGTAACAGGTGCGTGATAGCAGCGCGGTGGGGCGTGGAAGGGCACGCGCTGCTTGCGCATGCGCGCTCTCCCCCCCGTACTGCTCTCCCTCTACTGCGCGCGCTGCAAATATAAAGCGGCTAGCGGTCGCTCGTGCTTCAGTCACTGCGTTGCTCCTTCCTTCCCTGGTTGACGCTCGCTCCACCCTAACGCGACTTTACTCTCCTCTCTCTACCCCAAACCCACACCAACGCAACTACAACCCAAATACCCTCCCTAACGCAACTTTACGCGGCGTTAACGACCCCCAATGCTCTGCATTTACTCGTGTTCCCCTCGCGGGAAGGCGCGAAAATTTTTTTTCTCTGGGTGAAGAAAAAGCCGTTAGGGAGCGGAACGCCGCATACGCGTTTTTCATCCGCTCGGTGTTTCTGCGTTTTAAATGAACGAACTTCGTTTGTCAAACAGTAATGAGTGTTCTGGGTGAACGGGCAAGGTGCAAGGAGTCACTGGACATTACCAGGGAACCTTCTACGAAATCGGAACGCCACTTACTGCCACATGAAGACTGTCCCACACCGACGGGTGAGCTTGTCCCGTCCTCTCCTCGTCCTGTGTTTTTATTTAGCGCTTGTTTTCCGTCTGACGATGAACCAACACGCCCAAACCTTTTCCCTTCGGGTGAGCTAAGCCTCGCCAATCATAACCGCTAACACGCCTCGCCCGCAGGCCTCGTCGACGCAACAGCTCGAGGCTATTAGCGCCCTCAAGAAATGGAGAACATTGGAGACATCAGCGCGCAGACATGTCCGACCCGAGATGGTGGAGGTTCACCAAAATAACTGGCCTTAAAGGGCGTCGAGCAAGCGGCCACCACGCAGGAGCTCAACCAGCGCTATGTCAAGGACTCTCCAACAAAGAGAGGCAAGGGCGCGCAAAAGCGCAACTTTGCGGATATTCTTCCTACAATTATACTGCGAAACACAATGTTGCTCTATTTTGTTGTTGATAAACGTAGAAGAGGCTAAGCTCGTCAATGGTAGGCTCAACTTCGTTCTCTGCGCTATGTTACTTCATGGGATTTTATGACTGCCTATTAAGAAAGAAGTGTTCTTTTAAATTTGCGATAACAGCAGAGCCTTGTAAATGACAGAGCCTGGATGCTATTCTAGTTGCGGTGTTTGGAAGTGAGCTTAGCTACAAATAGGATATGACCCATTTGGTTAAACATAATCGCCAGCATCCCATCAAACACAGATTTCGTCAGGTTTTTCTTGCTCAACGCTGCTTATTGTCTATATGCATGGTTTAGCTCTACCGATATATTAGCTTAACGTAGTTTACTGTATTTTCTTGGACTGCAAAAAAAGCATTTGACGGTGCTTCATACCACCTTCTTGTTAGCACATTGCGGGCTATAAACTGATGGAATCGGCAATTGCATGGACAGCCCAGTATCTCTCTCTCTAAGACAGCTGTCGGTAGGTCTCAATCGTTGTTCGTCCGGATATGTTCCCGTCAACTCACGAATTAACGAAGGCTCAGGTGCGGACCTTCTTTTTTTCTGTTATATATAAATGTTATTACTATTGCGCCCAAATCTTTGTTCGAAATGTTCGGGAATGACTGTGTAGTTTATAAGAATATAGCGAATGAACGTGATCCCCAATATCTGCAGGATAATTTGAATTTAATAACATCCTGGTGTGCTGATTCAGAAAAGTCGCTCAATGTTAAAAAGTGTGTTAACGTCAACTTGAAAAGAAAACCTTCATTCCAATTGAATGCGTGTACCATCAATTACGCTGCTCTAAGAATGGCCGGAAAATATAAATAACTAGGCGTTTATTTAACAAATGCTTAGAGGTTAAATAGGCACGTTCCGAACTTAAAAGTTACGGCTGCACGTGTTTTTGCCTTTATGAGACAAATATTAGCGAACTTCCATCTAGCTTATAAGAACAACCGTATTTCTCTCATGTGCGATCGATGTACGAGCTGTTTGATACGCTTGAAAACATACAGAATAGGGCAGTGCGGTTCGTATTAGGTAATTAGCACTGTCAACAAAGTATTAGGGAAAATAAACGTAATCTTTATTGGTAAGACCTTAAACATCGCAGACGAAACTTCAGGTTGAATATTTCCCAATATCTATTATTCGAAAATTGGAATAGGAGGGTAGAAGTATATCAAAACACCATTCTACACATCCCAAAGTGGTATCGCTAGCCTAAAGCACATTATTAAGTTTCATTTACCGGTGACGCCTTGCGCGATTCATTTTATCTTACATCAATACGAGAGTGTGGTTATCTTCCTCGTATGGTTGTATCCACTTATTATAATGATGATTTCCACCGCGCTTTGTAGAATAATTTTGTTATTTGGTCTCAAACTTGATACTTAAGGTTATGTATCTCCCTGCTGTAATGCGTGCAAAGACGAAGCAGGTTTCAAAAAATTACGCCCACCTCCCTTCGCGGGAACCCTGGCGCGATGCGACGCTGAAGAGGGTTCCATTGTGCGTTTCCGTTGGGTCGATTACACGAATTGCGTGAGCAATCGTCTAGTAATGCGAGAGAGAGAGAGAGTGTGAGAGCAAGCGTAGCGCGGACGGCCGTCGACTGAGAGACCGGCCGGAGCGCGGCACTCCGCTTAATGCGCAGCGCGCCCGAAGGAGAGGAGACCGCGAAGAGAGAGGGCGCTGCACATATGCACAGCGCGCTTGCGCCGCGCGCAGCGCCGGCCACCGGCGGAGTGAGAGAGCGCGCCACACTGAGGGCCCTATGGAATGTGCCGCCGTCACGGTGCGTATGGGGCACACAGACACCACCGTCGCCAGCGTTTATGTGCGACCACAGCAGCCCTGGGACGCCACAGCGGTGGGCAGGCTGCGGGCCAAGCTGGGACCTGACGCAGTGGTGTGTGGGGACTTCAACGCCCACCACCCGGCCTGGGGCAGCCGTGGCACCACCCGCAGGGGCAGAGAGCTCCTGGATGCCGCCACCTCCTGTGGGCTGCTTGTGGCCAACAAGGGCAGCCCCACCTTCGTCCGCCGTGGCCCACAAAACACTGTCCAGCAGACGCACATCGACGTGACCCTAGTGTCGCAGCGGTGCGCCTACTCCTGGGAGACTGCTAGCAGCACCTTAGGTTCGGACCACTACCCCATCCTGGTCACTCCTAGGGGTGACCGCAGGCGAGCCGACACCAGGGCATACAGCGTCACCAGCTGGACTGACTTCCGCAAGGAAGTTGCGAAGTGCCTGGAGGACCCGCAGGTTGACATCCTGGCAGCCATCGTGCGGAGCGCCGACAAGGCCACGGTGCGGGGAGAGGTACCCCTCTGCACGGCACTGCCAGACCTGGACCTCTTGCGGCTTCGGGCTCGCCGCAACCAGCTGCAGCGGCGGGCCATCAGGAACAAGTGCTCAGATGACTGGACGGAACAGCGGCGGGCAGACGCCCAATGCAGACGGCGGGCCCGGCAGTGCCGCACGCAGGGCTGGGAGTCCCTGTGCTCCTCCATGGACTCCCGCAGAGACCCAGCCAAGGCCTGGCGGGTCTTCAAGGCCCTGCTGCACCCTGCCACCACCAGCAAGCATCCTTTGCAGTCAGCCGCCATTACCATGGGCATCACCGAGGAGGCCCTAGCAGAGCTCCTGGCGGACCAGTTTGCCCTGTCGGCCCAGGCCCCAGCTGCTCGTGTCCTCCTGCACCCAGCCCCAGCCGTCCCACTTGACCCCTGGGCGGTGGCCCTCTGCTCTGAAGAGCTCACCCTGCGAGAGCTGCGGGCCGCCCTTGGTCCCTGTGCCAAGCGCAGGAGTGCTCCAGGAATCGACGGGGTGACGTACCAGATGCTCCACAGCCTGGACGCACCGACCTGGGGCCACTCTTGCTGCTCTTCAACCGGGTCTGGGCGACGGGAGTCCTGCCGCCACCCTGGTTGGTGGGACTCATCTCACCGATCCTGAAGGTTGGCAATCCCCCCACGGAGCCTGTGTCCTACCGACCGGTGTCCCTGACGTCCGCTGCAGGCAAGCTCATGGAGAGCACAGTCGTGGCCCACCTGCAGTGGATTGCCGACCGGCGAGCGGTGTTCCCAGAGCAGCAGAGTGGCTACAGGAAGCACCGCTGCACAGCTGACTCGCCGGGGGACGTCGTCTCTATGCTTGAGCAGGCCTGCCACACCTGGTAGGGGGCCTACCTGGTGCTGCTCGACATGAAGGCGGCCTTTGACACCGTCCCCCACAGCGCCATCCTGGGGGCCCTGGACAGCATGGGCGTCGTGGGGCACCTCAGGAGCTACGTGCAGGCGTTCGTGTCTGACCGGACCCTACGGGTGAAGGTCGGCGAAGCGACAAGCAGCCCACGGAACGTCTGCTCTGGGGTGCCCAGGGGAGTGTGCTGAGCCCGTTCCTTTTCAACTTGATGCTGGCTCCCCTCCCTGACTGCATTCCCGCTGGGCTCCGGTATCCAGTAGGTATAGCAGTTTGCGCGGACGACGTCGCCATCTGGACACACGGGCCTGCCAGATTGGGCAAGCACGTGAGGGCGTGCCTGCAGAAAGCGCTGGGAGCAGTGGCTGCCTTTCTGTCAAGCTGTGGCCTGCAGCTCTCGGAGGCCAAAACGCAGGCCATGATGGTGCACCCGAGAGGCGCCGGGGCCCGCAGGGCAACGCTACCCATCACCCTGAATGGCCAGCCCCTCCCATGGCAGCGCCAGGTGAAATACCTGGGGCTGGTCATTGACTCCCGGCTGTCATGGCTGCCAGCTGTGCGGGAACTGCGGCAGCGCACTGCGGCGGTGCAGCAGGGCGTGAGGAGGCTGTTGGCACGAGGCAACGGCTGCTCCCACCAGGTTGCGCAGCGTGTCTTCCACAGCATGGCCTCCTCGGCTGTGCTGTACGCGCTGCCCCTCGCCCACCTGAAGCAACTGCGGTGGAAGGCGCTTGATCTCGATCAACGCCGGGCCATCCAGCTCTACCTGGGCCTCCCACGCCGATCTCCTGTGGCGGCAACGTACACCGAGGCAGCCACTTGGGCAATCGAGCAACGGGCTTTCCAGGCAGGCCTGCGCCATATTGACCGCCTGCAAAAAAGCCCGGACGGGGCCGCCCTGCTGCACCGCTCCCGTGCCCGTCCAAACTCACAGATGGGCGTGCTGCTGCACATCTATGAGGAGGACTTGATTGATTGCTATTGGTTTCCCCTTTGAAGTGGGGTGATGACATGCCATCTTACCAAAAAGGACTAATATAACCATGTTTTACACTCTTGGTTTAATACTAGCGCTGCTTAGGGCAGGCACTAAGGCTTATTAGGCCCGAAATACCTTCTTTTCCTGTTACAGGTGGTAACTGTCCTAGGCAATATTCCCCTCTCTGCTTTTCGTCCTCCCGCATTGTAATCTTCTTTTCGTCGTGGCAGCCGGATCGAAGCTCCCACTCCTAGCTCCCACTGGAATGAAAATATCGCTGGCGAAAACACACTTCCTGGCCATACGGGGCACACCTGCATAGCGCTGCCGGATTCATTTAACCATTGAGGGCGTTTCGCTCCAGCCTGCTCCACAGGACTGGGTGCGTGTCCCTATAACTGGGCTTCCACGACACACACGGATTGAGGAGCTCAATCGGTACGCTGGTCTTCCCACTCTTGAAAGCATAATCCAATCCAGGGCAGAGGGGGCGAAAGACCGTCGCAATCTCACTCACCAGGGCCACCGCGTACTGTGTCATGCCGGTGAGGATTTCGACACGTCTGTGCCAACCATACATAAGCACATTTCACCTTGGGAGGATGAGCTCATTACTGAGCAACGGCCAGCACCCACTCCACGTCATCAAGGAACTCACCCATCGCATAGACATGTTGCTTCGGTCACCGCACCTCCCTTGAACACAGAAGACTCAGCAACACTTTCTGTCTTCGAGGCTGCTTTGTGGCGGCGCCATTTACAAACGGCGTCCCTCGCCGCCGTTACACACGTACCGGACGTAGACACAACCCGCACCTTCAAGATGACCATACCACCTACAGCCACAGCGCTGGAGCTTCGCGCCATCGACGAGGGGGTCCGGCTGGCTGTACGCCTACTGGCAGCTGATCCCCAAACGACTGAAGCGTCAGCATATTTACGGACAGCGCACAGGCTTTACGTTATCTCTTAGGACCACCCAGACGGCACTCAGTCGCTCATAACATTAAACGTTCCTGTGCAACATTGCGACTGCGCACTGGCATTACTGTGACCGTTCGCCTGACACCCGGGCACGCAAGAGCCCTCGGTAGTGAGTGGGCCCATCAGCTGGCGAGCGAGGCTTATCGAAATTTCCGCCCGCAGCTTGACGGCTCCCGCACTGAGGAGTTCTGCTTTGATCCCGATGGCGAACGCCGCTGCCGCAAACAGCGCCGCCGACAGGATATCCTTTCAACAGTGCACATCAACCCGGACCCAGTGCCTCCTGGGCTTAGCCGCGCTGCACGTGTCTTCCTTAACCGTGCGCGCTCCGGATACGCTTTAACTGATGACGTCGTGGCCAGGTGGAGGCACGCCTCGGCTAGAACAATAAGGAGCGGCAATTCCACGGCAGCAGCTTCCGAAGACTTCTCATCTGCGGTGGCATCTGCATCCGACACTTCGTACGTCTGCTACGCATGTGGGCAGTCACTCAAGCCAACCATCCATCACCTTGTATGGGACTGCATAGGTCTCGTAGGGCCACGTGAGACACATCGGCCTGCCTGGGTACTCGCTTACGAGGACTGGATCCGCCCGAAGGGCCGCATCAAACAGACTTTATCCGCACTTTGGCGGTTCGTTCTGGACTCCTCGATGTTGGGACACTATTGAGGTCTTCATCTCCCCTCCCTCCGCTTCCCCATGTTGCCTTGAGCCATCCCGTTTGATAAATGTTCGTTTGTTTGTTTGTTTCTTTTCGTCCCCTCGACAGCCTTGAAGTTAACTTTCTCTTTGATACCCTTAAATCCTAGGGCTTCTGAAAGCCCAATATAGGACATCAGGGTGCCGCAGCGACTCCCTCTGGAGCCTCCACCGCCCGGCACAAGAGAGGCTCTAGACATCAACACCAAGCTGCCTGGGGTGCGCAGCCAGAGGGCCACTCCGCACCATGCCATCTACCAGGAGGTGGCTGCCCTGCTGGAGAACAACGCCAGCCTCCACGTCTTCACGGATGGGTCGGTACTCCCCCGCACGGGCAACGCGGCAGCCGCCTGCATTGCCCCGGCACTTGGCGCCAGCCAGGTGTGCCGTCTGCCCTTCCCCGCCTCGTCCACCACCGCGGAGCTGGCCGGCCTGCACCTGGCTGCGGACCTGCTGCTCGAGCGGGCAGGCCCAGACTGCAAAGCCGTCGTCCTCACGGACTCTCGGCCAGCGCTCCTGCGGCGGCAGTCGGCTGACCAACCGAGCAGCTCCAGTGGACACGTGGAGCGGTCGCTGTTGGCCAAGCTGCACGCGGTAGCCTCTCGCGGCTGCACTGTGCAGCTACACTGGCTGCCGGCCCACATGGGCATCCCGGGCAATGAGGCGGCCCACGTTCTGGCCAAGGGTGCCCACCAGCCAGGTACCCCCGCCTCCCAGGACGTGACGGCGTTTGACGCCCCTCGCCAAATCCTGGCCCGAATGGCCCTGACCAGACACCCGGATCCCCGAGTAGTTTCTGGCCAGGCCCCGCCGGTTTTGCCAGGGCGCCTCACCAGGGACGTCCGGAGCCTGCTGTTCCGGATGCGCCTAAACTGTTGCGAGGTGGCAGCCCTGCTGCACCACCAAGGACGACGCGCCTCCCCCGCCTGTGCCCACTGCCCTGAACCAGAGACACTGGAGCACCTGCTCCTGTCCTTCCCCGAGCACGCAGCACACAGAGCAGTGCTGCAGGCTGCACTCCAGCGTCTTGGACGGCCCAGACACAACCTCCAGGACCTGCTGTTCCCGACGGGTCCTGCCAGCTCCCGTCGTCAAATGTTCAGCATTCCTCGAGGCCACTGGACTAACCCAGCGCCTGTAGCTGAGGCTACTGAACCTAAGCTTCTAAGAAACCTAAGCTTCTTTTCTTCAGTCATTTCGGGGTCTACGCGGCGAAATGGTTGCTACATCGCCTCAACGAAGCTCACGACAACTTCGTTGGTGTTCTGCCTGCGCCTTTCCAACAAAAGTGCGGCTTGTTCTTTCCGCCCGATGGTGGCGAATGTTTTAAGGAACTCGCTTTTAAAGAGAGTCAAGTAGGTTAGCTAGCTTTCATTGTTCTCGAACCACGTTCGGGCTGCATCTTCCAAATAAAAGAAAACATGGCGGAAATTTTCTTCGTCATCCCACCTGTTAAAGATGCGGACGCGCTCCACTTTCTCCAAACAGTCCTCAGGGTCTTCAGTGAGAGATCCGCATAAGTAGGGTGGTTCCCGTGGCTGTTGCAGGACGACGGGGGGAGTGGCTTCATGCACCATGTTGGTGGTTGCAGTGGTCGTTCTCTTGGGTCCATCTTCACGAGGCCATACTCTGGCGTCAGAACTTGCAGTCGGCGGCTGGCTCTAGTTGGACTGGCTTGGCGGCTTCCACAGGTCATTGGCAGCATAGAGGGTGCGGACCCAGCACCCACCAGACGTCACGAAACCAAAGACGACGAAGTTGTCTTGAAGGAAAACATTTATTGGAGCGAACTTGTGCTCCCCCAACAACTCAAACAATACACAGGCGGTGAAGCAGCAGTCAACAAAGTGACGTGTGCAGGTGAGCGTAGGCGAGTCGAATGGCGCGGCGCCTACTCTGCTGTCATTTACCTCTCAGCACGAGGGCTTCTCGAACAGTCGAATTGCATCCAGAACATTGTAAATCATAGAAGATTATTCTGGGCTGGTGAAGTTAGTTCACGACACTCTCTCTGTCAAAGTAGATAACACCTGCGGCATAAAGAATAAAACATGTGCTTCACTTGCTTCACAGATATAGCGTAGCCCGGCGCTGCCGGTCGGCAAAAACGAAACATAAACAAAAAAATCGCGCCAATCCACCATGTGAATGTGGTTGGAAAGCAAAGCTGTAAACGGCAGCCACAATGATTACCCATGCGACCTCACTTAAATTCACTCCCGTCGCTCTACAACTACTGAAACCAGAGAGAAGATAAACGGACTTAACCACACCCTTTATTATTTCACATAGATATTCTTGGTAAGGTTAAATCAATGCATGACGCATGAACGGTAGTTGGTTGAGTTGTATTGGTGTGTGGAAACTTTTTTTATAAACTAAAAGGACGTTCAAACCCAGTGTTTGACGATGTCACTTCTCCGTCTCTGCTGCCGCCGACGGAAGCGACAAGATCGGCGGCAGAGGAGGAGGAGGAGCAGGATAAGAAGGATGAAATACTTTTTGATTTCTGAATGGCACAGAGCACGGCCCAGGGGAGTGGTTCCTTCTTCACTGGAGCCCATATGCAGTCCGCGCCGCCTGTGCTCTGTCCACCAGCAAAAGGTGAGTAGTCAGATAGGTGCCGGACACGAACATCTCCCATTACTCTTGCTCGGTAGTTGACGGAAAGAGGGGAGGGTGCTCAGGGCTAATGTCGCACACCCCGATTATGTGGGGAAGTGTTGATACTTCTGAGCAAAGCTTACATTCAGCGTCGTATTGATTTTGGTGCATTTAGTGAAGACGCATCGGGTACGTAGTTTGTTGTTCTCTGGAAAGGTCAGGGTAAGGCAAAAATAGGGTCTGTCTCTGAAGGCGATAATGCTGGGTTATGTCCCTGAACGAGAAAAGCGGTGACTGTCCCCGTGCAGCTCCATTGCACGGGGGGTAAAAGCGCAGGCTTTTTGGTGGGCGTATTTTTGGCCCTCCATGGAAGCGTGAGCGGGCGTCCAGATGAGCTGAATAAAACAGTTTGAGGAGTGGTTTGTTAGCACACGCAGTGCATGTCGGGACGCCCAGCCCGACTGGTAATTCTGGTTGTTGGGAATCGGTGACTACGTAACGAACCCCTGGTTGGGTGAGAGCCAAGGCGATGGCTGCCTCTTCTGCTGCCGTCATGTCGTCAGTCTTGAGTGAGGCACACAAAAGGCAGTTGGTTCAGGAGGGAGCCACGATGATGGCGCACTGCTGCCATCGATGTTAGGAGACGTCTGTCTAGATACCTGCATAATCCCTACCGAGGCTGGGGTTGAGCGCGTGAGCCCGTGCCTGTCGGCGACCTTCGTCGTGTGAGGGGTTCATATTTCTGAGCAAAGGGAGCATCTTTAGTTCTTGTCGCCAAGAGATCTGGAGTACATGAAGCGGAGTGACATTCTGTGCTGCCCAGCCAGTCTGGTGAGGGATGCAGCGACGCGTCGCAGTTCTGCTCACTCAGAGCGTTTGTTTAGAAAGATGGCCCTCTATCAGCTCTTCCACCGTTCTGTGGAGCCCCGTGCTAAGCAGCCTCTATGTGGACGCACTCATGGGAAGATCAATAGGCTGCTCAACCGCCTTTGTAATCATTATATCATCATCATCACCACCATCAACATCATCATCAACACCAGCCTATCTACGCCCACTGCAGGGCAAAGGCCTCTCCCATTATTCTCCAATTACCTCGGGCCTGTGCCAATTGCGACCAGTTGATCCCCGCAAACTTCTTAATCTCATCTGCCCATCCAGCTTTCGGCCGCCACATGCAACGTTTGCCTTCTCCTGGGATCTACTCTGTTACCCTTAATGACCAACGGTTATCTTGCCTTCGCATTACATGCCCTGCCCACGTCCATTTCTTCTTCTTAATTTCTACTAATATGTCTTTAGCCCCAGTTTTCTCCCTGACCCACTCCGCTCTCTTCTTGTCCCTTAATGTTACACCTATCATTTTCCGCTCGATTGCCCGGTGAGTCGTTCTCAATTTAAGTTGAACCCTCTTAGTGAGCGTCCAAGTTTCTGCCCCGTACGTGAGTACTGGTAAGATGCAGCTGTCATACACTTTCTTCTTCAGGGACAATGCTAGGTTGCTATTCATTATCTGAGAATGTCTGCCGTATGCACTCCACCTCATTTTGACCCTTCCAGTTATCTCTGCCTGATGTTTGGGATCCGGAGTCGCAACTTGGCCTAAGTAGATATATTCGCTTACCACTTCCACTGCCTCGCCACCTATCTCAAACTGCTGTGCTGTCCCGAGGTTATTGATCATTACCCTGGTTTTCTTCATATTATTTTGAGGCCAACGGTTCTACACTGTTCGTTCAGTGCGGAAAGCATGCTTTGCAATTCGTCCCCTGAGTTACTTAGCAAGGCTACGTCATCAGCAAATCTGAGGTTACTGAGGTATTCTCCATTAACCTTTACTCCCACCTGTTTTCAATCGAACGGTCTGAATACTTCTTGTAAACATGCTGTGAATAACATTGGAGAGATTGTGTCTCCTTATATAACGCATCTTTGTCTCTTCCTTGCCTTTAAGAAGACGGTATTGACGTCAGCGATTCTCCAGAGCACAAAAGCTTGAATTAATCGAAAGGTATCGGATTCCTTGAGGCCTCGCTTTTTAGTGGCAACACGCCTGATCATGTGTATGATTTGATTGATACTGTGTTTAAGGCGTGCAAGGATACGTCACTCTTGGTGTTGGCCCTGGATCTCTATGCTTGGCTTGGAGTGGTGCCCTGGTCTTCAAGGAGAATTTGAATATGTTCTTTGATGTGTCGTTTGGCGTAAGGGCGAACGACAAGGAGCTGAATTTTTACGTTAACACTGGAGGCCACCGGCTTTAGCAAACTGGCGTACTAGAAGTGCGATTCTATGTGTTGGCTTGAGAGTCCTTTAATTTTGTAACTCCTAGCACAGGCGCAAGGCGCGCACAGGGCCCCTAGCTAGACGTGCCGTGGGCGGAGCGCAGAGCGGCGCGACAGGTAGGGTGAAACTATCACGTGGCATTCAGAGATAATGCTGGGGTAAACCTGTAGGTGTGCTTTGCGAGTGCCCCACCTGTCTTCTTCGTTTCCGCTTGGGCTCGTAGCTGCATCGGTAAGACAATGGACTCTCTCTATGTTACTCTACTAGTTCCAGGTTCGATTACTGGCGGTGCTAGTAAATTTTTTTTATTTATTCGCGGGAGTTTTCCGTTGACACCACTGGTCGCAAAAAAACCCTTGGGGGGTAGAGGTAAAAAGCTTTGCTTTAAAAAACCCAGAGCATGGTTCGCGGCACTAGCATCCAGGTATACTGCACGCGAAGAATATAGCCCAGTAGCTCTTCCACTTGCTTTTAAAATATGGCTGGGCCAATCCTTAAGCCAAAGGGCCACTGGTAAAAACAGAAGAGGCCCTTGTGCGTGTTGAATACTGTCATCTCGTTGGCTTCGTCATCCATCAGTAACTGGTTGTAAGCAGTGTTCCGGAATGAGCATCGCTATTCCATTACAATTCCATTCCGAGGAATTCGAACTTATGGCAATTTTATTCCTTTTAATTCCTCGTAATGACAAAACTTAGCGCATTCCCAGTCCTGGAATGTGCGGGCAGGTCACTTCCATTCCTTTAATTTCTCAGCGTAAAAGCTGCCTCGTCGTGCTGTATAGAGTTACCGAGGAACGCACCAGGAATTTTACATCATCAAACGCTTTGGGAACTACAAACGTATGCAAACCGTGTCATTTGTCCGTGACTTAGGGAGGTAGTAGCAGCTTGGTTACATATCTCATCCAGAACAACCTTCCTTGTAACGCAAAAATGGGCAGTATCACACTGCCTCTTTCTGCATAATAAGTAGAGGGAGTTCCAGTGCTTAGTATAGTTTTTGCATTTTAGCTTGTTTTAATGGTTTGTTTTTGCGCGATGCGAGATGAAACAGCTATTACGTTGATGGCTGGTTTTTTTTTCAATTTCTATCCACAGACTGTCGCGTGCCATCTTGCCATCTGCTTTTTGGACCCTCAGACTAGCGCCATTAGTATTCTGTGGTGAACTCACAGAAATGTCGCGCGTAACCTTGTCACTTCTACATGCGCTTAAAATTCTTAATTCAGGGATTTCGAGTGAATATAGAGGATTGAGCACTAATATTCTGTAGCAATGCCAGAGATGGAAGGCGTCGTCCTAGAACCGCGTTAACACTTTTGCATTTATTTATTTTATTTATTTACAATACTGCTGACCCCAGTTAAGGGGTTGTAGCAGGGTGGAAAGAAGTGTGATGCATTTCACAAAAAAACAGACAAAAAGAACGCATAGCGTAAGCATAAAACAAGGTTGAACTGATTGCCAATTCACAGTGGCGCGTGGGTAAGATGTGGAGAAGCGCACAAAAAAGAAAAAAGAAAAAAGAAACCGCTACATGCATTGAAACAACACACACTGCAAAAACCAGAGTACACGTCAATGCCCGGCGCACACAATATACACCGAGAACCAGAACAAGTTATGCACATATGAGTTGTGAACAATGAGAAGGAAAAGAAAAAGTAGGCTTTCAAATTTGTTAATATCTGATTGTTCGACAACATGCCTTTCAAGGTTGTTCTATTAATTTACTATTCTTGGAAAAAAGAATACTTAAATACATTGTTTTTCGGCTGGAATGGCGTTAAGTTCAGCGAGTGACGGTGGCGGGATGAATGACCTGAAGAAAAATATGTTAGTTAATAATGAGTGTCGCTTTTGAGAAGGTTCTTCACAATTTTTAAAGAAAGCGTGGGCGGCATAATTCATTTCTGTCCGCAATGTTCAATAAACCAGCTTTGACTGCCAGTTCGGGAACTGAGGCGCAGCCATAGCAATTAAAAATAAAACGGATTGCTTTATTGTGTACACGATTTAAATTAGTTAAGTTAGCCGCCGTGAAAAGGTCCCAATTACATTTCCATGATCGAGAATGGGTAACACGATGCTCATATCGGCAGTAATTGTATGCTTGTTGGGGCATTTCTGAGAGACCTTTTCAAGTAGTGAAGTTTGTACACTCATTTATTAGCAACGTTTGTAATGTATTTATACCAGTGCAATTCGTTACATGCATGTAAACCAAGATATTTATACTCAAATACCCGCGTTAGCACGTTATTATCGGCTGTGTAATTAAAAAGAATGGGTTGCTTCTTGTTTGTGATTGGCATAACAGCACTTTTTTGTAATCAACAGACATCTTCCATGTGTTGCACCACTGAATAACATCGTTCAGCTTTAAAATAATGTTAATTTGATCTTCCAAAGAGTCCACAGTAGAATAAATTAGACAATCATCAGCGTACAGCCTAGTTTTCATGTCATGCTCGCCAATAATGTCGTTAACATAAGGAAGAAATAATAACGGACCCTGAACCTAACCCTGGGGTACACCCGAAGTTACAGGTACTATTTTAGAAGGAGTGTCGCTGAAGACGACATGTTGGTAACGTGAAGTAAGGTATGATTGAATCCAAATGAAAAGATTATCATTTTTAAGAAAGGCACGTAGTTTGATCATTATTTTACATGAGATATCTTGTCGAACACTTTCGCGAAATCTCTAAATATAACATCTGTATTTTTAAGGTCCTTGATAGACACGGCGAAGTCATGTATGGTTTCGACTAGTTGGGTCACAGTGGAAAATCCGCGCCTAAAACCTAGTTGTGCTGAAGAGAAAATCGAATGCGTTGTAAAGGAAGTAGATGTGTTTGTGAATGACATTTTCTAATAATTTACAAGTGCTGGTTAAAGCTATAGGACGGTAATTCGTAACTGCCTGTTTATCCCGTTGCCTAAATAGGGGCTTAATTTTGGACACTTTCCAATCTTCCGGCAGGACTTCAGTTGAAAGAGACAAATAAAATAATAATAAAGAATTTCGCGCACCACTCCGCGTATCTTTTTAGAAATGCATTAGGTATATCGTCAGGTCGAGGAGATTTTTTGACATCTAGGTTAAGGAGTACAATTAGGTATACCGGGTTCGGTAATTATTACATCCTCAAGAGAAAGCAGCATTCTATATTTATCGAAAGGTGGGATGGTTCCGTCGTCAACTGTAAATACGGACTTGAAATTTTGGGTAAATGAATCCGAGATTTCCGTAGAATCTGAAGTACAAATGTTATTTATTACGAAAGTGCTAGTTTCCGAGTGTTTAAAGGTTATACTTCGCCGAAATTTGGAGGGCGATTCTTTATTCATGTTACTCAAGCGCACAGTGTACAAGTTACGCCGCTCAGATTGCATTAGGTTTTAAAGTTTACGAGTGACCTGGGAAATGTTTCCTCTAGCTTCGTATTACTATTTATTATGAAGGGTTTCTTGAGGCGATTCATTTTCCTTTTTGAATGAATGATGTCTCTAATGATCCATGGATTTGAGGGATTTGCTAGTCGATGCCGGAAGAGAACATAGAGGTCAATGCGTGCGCGTACTGTGTTCTTAAATTTCACCCAAAGAGAGTTAGCGTCGCACTTAGTGTCCATAGAACTACTCAAACAGCGATCATACACAGACTCCAATTTGTTTAGTATACAAACATCGATAGCAGCAGAAAAAATTACTACACGAGTCGTTTGTAACCTTGTCTTTGGAAGAGAGAAACAAAATTGAGCTAAGACACATATGATCTGAGACACCATCCAGTACCTCACACTCATGGTCACCGTCAACATTGGACCGAACAAAAACAAGGTACAGTATTTATTTGCTCTCTCCGTGAATACGTGTATACTCATGAACTAGTCGAACCAAATCAAACTGAAATGCAATACCAATCAACTGCTCGTTATTGAAGGTATAATGAGTACCAGAAGGGAAGTTGGGCCATTCAATAACAGGTAGGTTGAAGTCACCATGGAGCGCAAGTTTTCTTTCTTTCGCTATCTGAAGACCAATTTATTCCTTTAAATTCTGCAAGACATCAGTTCTGGTACGAGGGAGTCTCTAAACAACACCAATGACCAAGTACTTTCCGTCTCGACAGATCTTACAAGATAAGGCCCTCAACACCAATGGGGTCGGCCATTCTAACAATTTTTATGTCATTTTTCAAGAGTAACGCCACACCACCTCCCCTGGAATCACGATCTTTGCGGTAAATACGATAGACTGGGGGAACAAATTCGCTATCGTGGATTCCGTGGTGAAGTCATGTCTCAGTCAGTGCAACAATGTCCGGATCGTGTATCGATATCAGATGTTCTAGGTTACGTGTCTTGTTTACAATACTATGGCAGTTAACATTTAGTTGCCTTATAAAAGGAGATGCGGAAGATTGTCTAATGGCTGATCGTTTTCGAACAGGCACATAATCAATTTTTTCTTTGTCCCAGACATACGTAGTTCCATTCACAGACACCTTATCAAAAATCCGACACCTTATCAAAAACCAGCTTTACGTCCTCTTTCCGCTTGCGGTTTTCACTTGTGCTTTCCCAAGTTTTTTTCTGACTTCACAAACATACTGAGAGAAGTCGTCGGTAATATACTGGTCTGTGTTTTGTAGTTTTGAGCAGTTCTTAAATATAAAAGTTTTTCGCGAAAATCGACAAGCCTCAAAATTACGGGGCAAATTTTGTTCTGTTTTTTAGCTCCTAACCGGTGACACCTTTCTATTCCTGACACGCTAAATTTTAAGGTGCCCATAAAAAATGCGTTAACCACGCTCTCACGAAAGGGTTCCAGACATTCGTTATGTTCTTCTTTTAAGCCGTGAATAGTGATGTTATTTCGTCGGCTGCGGTTTTCGATATCATCAATTTTATCTAAGAAGAAGGTAACGTCGTCTTGAACCTTCGTGATATTTTATTCGAAAGACTGAATGTTTTCACCAAAACCGGCAAGGCGAGCGACGGAAGCTTCTAATGAATTGAGCCTATCGTCCTACTGCGCGAACGAGTCGGTTAAGGCTGTCTCCGCATCACGAAAACTGTACATCTGTTTCATTATTTCTTTTTGGCTATTAAGTACGTGAAGAGTCAGTTCATGGTCAGTGAGAGCAGAATGAAGGTGGCCTTCATTTTTCGAGCTCAACGAGTCCGGCCCTGGGTTCTACTCGACATCGCCGCATCTCAAAAGAAGATGATCAAATGCGGGAAAACTTAAAGAAGGCAAAGCTGGTTTCACACCAATGGGGATGGGCAGCAGCAAAAGACAAACATCGTCACTTCGAAAAAGTTTGGGCTCAGGCATGCGACTGACCTGCGCCAAGAAAAAGATGTTCCGGTTAAACATCGTTGCAGCCACGCTGCCGCCATGCCCACTGGAGAGTCCGCGAGGCGGTGGTGCGTTTATGAGCTGCTGCTGCAATGATGTCACTCGACCACTGGCGCTGTACGCATCAAAGACGGCGAGCATCACCGCGGGAGGATCCGTGATGCGGCAGAAGTGTGACGATTGCTTGTTTTGTTCTTGAAGCAAAGCCGGGTACGCGTTATCAGGATGGTCCACGTGGCTCCATGGGGGAGCATGCCCGGTGATTGCGATGCTGAAGATCAGTGCCAGGGAAAACAATGTGTCCGGTTGAACATCGTTGCAGCCACGCTGCCGCCGTACCCACTGCACCGTAGCAAAAATCACCACCACTTCCACGTTGACCTCCATTTTGCTTGTTTGGTGCATTGGCATTACCTCAGCACAATTCGTTCAATACACAAAATAATTTATGACCCGCTCTTTTTTTGCGTGTGTAAAGGTATTTTGTGGAGCCTTTCGTAAACGTTTTCGGACTCGACCTAAGCCCTCGTCCTTCTTTCACCATACCGGCACAAACTGAACTGAACGTAATCGGAGTTAGAGATGTTAAGCTTGGGACTTCTATATTTGCACAGCCCCAAGCACTTGGGTCAGCTGTTTTAAAGATCACTCACGCGCCATATTGTTCCGCGTGACACAACCATACCGTTACGGGAGCCCTGGAAAAATAAAGTACGGCCAGGCAGTTTGTTTCCACGAACGAGCAACCTATATGATAGGGACCTGAACAACATTTTGCCAATAGGGCTTCCTACCTGAATTTTGGCGATGGCCCAGCATTCAAGCTGACGACTAAGTTTTCAATAATAAGGCACAATGACCACGTGCACAGACATACAGGAACCAAACCCCGAACAAGTTTGGCACAACTGGAGGACAGGGCCACGCACTCGGATAGCAGCAAAGCAAGGTGTCGCTGTGCTGAGAGCTGTTACAACATTCGCGTTCGAGGGTGCTGCTGGAGCCAGTACTCTTAGAAACAAACGCCCTGGACAGCTGTGTCTGCTGCATTGTCGCATATAATATATAATAAAACCATACATCCCAGCCGCCCACTCCTGTAGCAGGGCATGACAGCAAAATGCTCAGTACCATACCCGAAGATCACTTCTTAGTTATATCCTGGGGGCGGACGCGCGGAGTACTAGATTCAATTTTCTCTTTGCTGCGTTTGTATCGATTTTACTTATACTCATCGTCTTTATGGGGCAGCAGGCAAGCGGAGAGCATCGCCGTCATTAGCATTTCAACATTATATGCCCATCGCGTTGCTGGAGCTTCGGGGCACCGCTATAAGATACAGACAGGTTGGCGCCGTATTCCCGGTAGTTGTAAGCCTACCAAGTCCGCTTACAAGTCACAACGCTCTCCATTGCCCGACGGGTATGGAGGGTGTGAAGAGTACGCCAAGCAGACTCGATTTTTCATGTTTCACATGCAGACGCCTTATACGCTTTATACGCGTACGCTTATATGCGAGGACACGGCGCACATCCTCGACGCCGCCAAAAAGTCCATTCTTCACGCCTCTGGTGCCCCGCGCAACCACAGGAGGCCGTGGTGGAATGAGGACTGTAGGCGGCCGCGAGAGGCCCAGAACAAGGCGTGGGATATCCTTCGTCGGTACCCGACGTCGGATATCCTCCTGTTGTTCAAACATGCCAAGGCGTTTGGAAAACGTGTGCGCCGAGGGGCAAAATGAGAGTGTTGGCCCACCTTCTCGACATCCATAAACTCTTGCACCGACACACAAAAAGTATGGACAAGAATACGCAAACTCAAAGGACAACATACACACAGCTTGCCTCTGGTCAGCACAACAGGGGACACACTCGAAGACCAGGCTGCCACACTCGCACAACTCTTCTAACAGCTGTCCAGTTCAGCACAATACACCAAAACATTCATGAAACACAAACAAAGGGCCGAAAAGAAGCCTATACTAGATAACAATAGGTCAACATCTTTTTATAACTCAGAGTTTTCACTGTATGAGTTGAAGGTTGCTTTGAGCACGTGTAAACCCTCAGCTCCAGGCCCAGACAACATCACATATACAATGATACAACACCTACACGCAGACACACTTGAAGCACTTCTACATCTATATAATAAAATATGGCTTTCGGGGCATATCCCACACTCTTGGAGGGAGGCCATAGTAGTGGCTTTCTTGAAGGAGGGAAAGGACCCGTCGTCCACCTCAAGTTACCACCCTATAGCCCTGACGAGCTGCCTGTGCAAGCTTCTAGAGAAGATGATAAAACGCAGGCTCGTGTACTTCCTTGAGTACAACGGAGTTCTGGAGAGCTGCCAGGCATGCTTCAGGGCGGGGCGATCCACGAATTATCAGCTTGTATTTCCTGAATCATATATAAACGATGCCTTCGTGCATAAAGAGTATTGCGTAACTCTGTTTTTCAACCTCGAGAAGGCCTACGGCACCGCTTGGCGTTACGGGATCCTTACTGACCTCAAGTCATTCGGTGTCTCGGGTAACATGTTAAACACTCTTGTTAGTTACTTGTCGGAGAGAACATTTCGAGTAAGAGTTGTTTGGGCACTCTCAAAGGTTTACGTGCAAGCAAATGGCGTGCTGCAAGATGGCATGTTGAGCTGCACCCTCTTCATAGTTAGGATGAACTCTCTTAGAAAGGCATTGTACAATCTCTTATTGCATGTATGTAGACGACGTCCAGATATCTTATAAATCATGTTATATGTCCACTTGTGAACGTCAAGTCCAGCTTGGTGTCAAAAACCTTTCCAGGTGGGCTGGCAAGACTGGTTTTAAAATTAATCCTGGAAAGAACTCCTGCGTTGTGTTCTCCAGGAAGCGTGGGGTCCGCCCGGACCCAGATATCACTCTTGAGAACGTGCCTACTCCTGTGAACAAGGAGCACAAGTTCTTAGGTGTTGTGTGTGACCACAAACTCACATTCATTCCCCACATCAAAGAACTTAAACATTAATCTCTCAAAACAATGAATATCCTTAAGGTTTTATCCCACTAATCTTATGGTTCCGACAAATAACTCCTGCTGTGCTTGTATACTGCTTTGTTGGGTCTCGCTTGGACTATGGCAGTGTGGTGTATGGGTCAGCGAATAAGGCAGCGTTGCGAATGCTTGACCCAGTGTTACACTTGGGGCTTCGTCTTGCGTAAGGTGCTGTTCGCACTAGTCCGGTGCAAAGTCTGTAGTCCAGTGCAACAAGAGGAGCCTTGAGAACCAACGGACTTGTATGTACTTGCTTTATGCTTTTGAAATTCATCGCTGAATTACCATCCTTTTTACCCAGTCTTTAACAATACATCCACATCTCTGCTGTTTGTAAATCATCCTTATGTTCCTCTCTTCTTTTCACTTAGAGTAAGAGAGCGAGCCTCGCATCTGAACACTCATTTTTTAGATGTGTACAGATCATCTTTTACAGACATTTTACCTCCTTTGAAAGTTCGCCCTGTGTTCTGCGACCTTTCTTTTATGAAACTTGAGAAAAATTGGGTACTACAAGCTGCGATACTGCAGTAATTTCTGGCTCTGAAGTTTAAACACCCATGTGCAGAATTCTACACTGACGCTTCTAAAACCTCGACTATGGTGTCCTGCGCTGCTCATTGTCCGAATTTCAATGCTGCCAGAATCATGAGCATACACACAACCATTTCTTCAGCAGAAGCATATGAAATTTTACTCATCGTACATCACATTCTTGAAAATCAAATTCCCAATTCCGTCATCTATACAAATTTATTGAGTGTTGTTTACGCACTGTCATCGCTCAAGCCGCAAAGAACCATGTAGTTAATCTTCTATTAAACACTATCATGTCTGCGTATCCGCAAAAGCATGAGCTGCTCCAGTGCTGAGACCGAGGACACGCTGGGATCGGTGGGAACGAGTAGGCAAACGAGAGGGCCGCTGCTTCTGCACTCAGGAACACTGTAGACATAACCGCCGTACCATACACCGACCTCAAGCCACACATAAGACAAGACTTGCGTAGCACATGGCAAACCCACTGGAGTGAACAGAGAGATAACAAGTTACACGTTATAAAACCACGCTTGGCACCATACACCACAGACGCACGCAACAGACACATGGAAGTCGCCTTGGCTAGGCTACGGATTGGGCTCACCCATGCATTGCCTCGTATCTGCTCACAGGATCGTCACGACCCCAGTGCAGCAGATGCAGAGAGGTGCTATCCGTATTTCATATACTCATTCAATCCACAGCGTTTCACACAACGCGACGCAAACACTTCCCACAACTATACCGACTACACGTCCCTCTACACCCAGCGTTTTTCTTGTATGGCGATCCCATGTTTTCTATAAAGCGTGTTTTTAAATATTCAGAAGAAGTTAAATTTTTAGACCTCATTTCATACAACGCATGATCATTCCCGGGACCTGTATACCAGCCATGCTCAATGTCGTTTTCTTATTTTACTTGTGTTTTTTTTGTCTCAGTGTTTACGGTTTCACCTCTCATATATAACCATTGTTTTGGCGCTGTTTGCCCCAGTTGGCCTTGCGCCATTAACATCCAACCATCGTCATCAATACGTTGGATGAACTTAAAGGGACCTGAAGTAAATTTGTCAGCTCTCGTTTTTGCTCGCACTGGGTAGACAGGCTCAAACTAACGCGCTTTTCATCGTTTGTTCGGCTGATAAGTCGGTAATCGGTAAAAAAGATAAGTAATCGGTAAAAAAGATCCCAAACGGCATGTGCCGTTTGGGATCCCCATCAAATCACTCTTACTAACACACTTGAATCGATCCAGAACCGTGCAGCCAGATTTATTTACTCCGATTACTCCTATCTAACCAGAGTAACCGAACTCAAATCTCGAGCTAATCTTGCTGACCTAGTGTCGCGGCGCAAATTTCACAGACTATGCCTTTTTCATCGCTTTTATCATTCCATACACCTAAACCAGGCTTTCATTCCTGCTCATCGCCTTTCATGTCGACTAAGCCATTCGAAAGCTGTTTATCCTGCTCGTGCGCATACTGCCACACACCATTCTTCATTTTTTCTTCAAACATCTAGGGACTGGAATGATCTCCCTTCTGACGCCGTGCACCACTCCTGCATCACTCATTTCAAAGAAGCCATCGCACAAATCATCCTTCAGTGACTTGTTTACCCCCTCATGTAACGCCCTTAACGGGGCCTTTGAGGTATAATAAAAAAATAAATAAATAAATTATTTTGTGAAGCCCGAAAGAAGAAAAACTACTATGCGCGGTGTGCGGCGGCCGCACCAACTAAAGGCTGTGACGTCGGGTGGAGATGCACCGTGATTGGACGATATCGAGGAATAGCATTCAAGAAGTTTCGGTTTCGGTTCTTTGAAACAACAAGCTTGACATCTGACGTTAATGTTGGGTGAGAATTCGCGATACCTCATAATCGCCATACCGCGCTTCTGCCTTGTTGTCGGCAGTAAAACATTAAGATAAGCCTACCAGGAGGGCTTAGAATCGTAGCAATCACGGTGTACGGCGGTCGAACCAACTAAAGACTGTGACGTCGGGTGGAGATGCACCATAATTGGACGATGTCAAAGACTACCATTCAACACGTTGTTCGGTTTCGGTTCTGTAAAACAACATGTCCTCACTCCGACGTTATCGTTGGATGGGCATTCTCGATACCTCATAATCGCCATACCGCGCTTCTGCCAGATCGTCGGCAGTAAAATATTAAGATAAACCTCCCAGGAGGGCTCCGAATTGTAGCAATCACGTGTCGAGGCCTATGCAGGAATGAAGGCCCTCCGCGTAACCGCAGATGCTCAAATGCCATGCACTTTGACCGCATATTCCGAGCTTGCCTCACTCATGCCTGTATCGTAACAAGCTTGTTACGATACAGGCCAAGGGTCTGCTGATTCTGGCCTGTGCCCACTGCCTGCAAGTAGTCCGTGCTAACGAGAACTCGCTAGCGCGTCAGTGTCGGTCTGCGCGCGTTCTGCGAACTCGCTCATGGAGCAGTGAATGTTACCGCCCAAAAATGGTGAACTCAGTCTATAAAACATCGGCCGGAAACGAAAAAAACAACTTACACACAAAAAGCATGTAGCCTCGGGGATTCCAAATTGCGAATTGCAAAACAACAATCCTAGCGCTTCAGTCCACTCGGCCACGACCCAGCGCTACCGTGGCTAAATATATAAGGTATATAATGTATAACCAGTTTACACTTTTATTTACGTTATCATTTTAAGTACCTCAGGTGAATATTTGTTGTATAGCGCTCTTGCAGTAAGCGTCCGTTAACTTCCACAATATTTCCCGTCTAGCAATTGCATTTCTTAGACGGTAAAGCGTTCAAAGATGTGTGGTCTCACTGCAAACCGGTGTGCTTGATCACCAAGCGAAAAAAGTGTTCCTTTCTCACTATCTTTACGCTGCACGGTAAACTTTTCAGCTGATTTTATTTCCACAGTACCTACATTGAATTCGCTGACTATTCTCCCGCCTTCAAGGGGCCTTTGATTTTTCTACTAGCGTACCAGTCAGCGAAGCGCCTCATGTGCACTTGTGCAGCGCTTGTGTGGAGTGACCCGGGCTTGGTGCTTGATACAGTATACAGACTAAAAAAGTAAAGAAAGGCACATTCTTCTATTCACAAACGTGTTGTGGCTTAGTTTCAACTGAGCGAGCAAATTGCGATGACCCGTCGGCGGCCGGCGGACTAAACGATGCTATGACTGGCTCTGTCGGAAGGTCGGCGAGCCGTGCAGTAGCGCAGCCAATTGCCAAGTCACCTCCTTCTGACGTTACACGAAAACGCCACCGAAAATGGGCCAGGGTGCAGGCAGGAGGACAGCATTTTAGAATAGATTTTTCTACTAACTAAATTCGCCTAAACGCGCTCAGAGTGCTCGAAACATGGCCTATGAACTCCGGGCTACAATTTGCGCTAGTAATCCAGCAATATTTACAAATCACTTCACTGTCCCTCTAAAGAAGGGCAACCTTTTGCCCAATACAACAGGTTGCCTGGAATCTCAAGTGGGCGGGCCATTCTGGAGTTGATGCCCATACATTACGCGGACAAGAATGCAACCAAAGACGCCAATAGAGCGAGCCTACGAGACAAAATAAGTGTGGCCCGCTGCCTAGAGAAATGCATCCGTGGTACCGTCAAGACCGACGGCGTGGCCGTACGTAGGCTCTCCACAAGCAGTAGAGCTCAAACCCATCGGTATGAAACGTCGACACGGCTGACTAGCCTGGCCAACGTGCGGTAGTGGCCGTGGGGATAGATCAGCAGGGAAATGCAACCTCATCATGCTCAATTCCTACGTCCAACCCAGAAACAAGGGAAGAGGTGGCCATAGCTCTTGCAGTTACGGTCACGCAGGCTGCTACCATAATCTCGCACTCCGAGGCCGCCCTCCGCAACTACGCGCGTGGTAGGATCTATACCACAGCCTCCAGAAGCCTTACAAACAGCGCGACCCTAGTTTCAAGGCACATACCCGTGGTAGGGGCACCAGCTGATTCCTTTCTCCCGGGGAACGAGATGGCGCATTAAACAGCCGGAGGATAACCGAACCCGGCTAACTTCGAATCCGACAGCGTGCCGTCTTTAGCGCGGAGGGGGGGAGTGTAGGAAGAGACTGGTAACATATCGAGAGAATACTCAGCACTATAGGTTCAGCCGAATAAAATTTCCTGCTGCCCACACTGCGTTAAACAAACGCCAAACTGTTGCGTGACGCCGGATGTGTTCCAATACGTTTCATCACCCCGCCTTGTGTCACCACATCTATCCGGATAGGCACACCGAGAGATGCAAGTGGTGCAACATTGCAGCAGCAACACTACAACACAAGGTCTGGCAATGCCCCAATAAACAACAGGACTTTGAACAAGTAATACATATAAGAAGTAGTTAGCAGCGCGAGGTCGAATTGCTCAGCTCTCTTCCCAAGGGTTAAGGTGCTGTCATCCAACTGGCAGAACGCACCACCTGGGACCATGGGTTCCTGACCACCGTCGGATGGGACAAAGATTTGGGCCATTCCTGCGCGGTGCAATTGTCCCTAAAGGGATCACAATAAATTTTGTTCTCTGTCTCTCTCTGCGGCACCCATCGCCAAAACCAGTCTTGACAAACAAACAACCAAATAAAACAAAAGGCAGGGGTGTATTCTTTGCATTTTTATTGGTTCCCCGAATTTCCTTTGTGTGCTTCATTCAGTCCGGCGTGGGTCGCGTTTCTCAGGGTTCTGTCACTTTCTGTAAGAGTAATATAAAATTTTTCCCCGCGGGATTCGCAATGCTGGTGTTCGCAGCTGCAACATTTGTGGCCGTGCCTGCACGGACCATGAACCGCGAAAGTTATTTCTGATATCTTTGAACACTGAGACAGAAGTTTTCAATTAAGGCCGCTTCTTTCCGGACCCCGGCAGTGACAGGCCGCAGACGAATTCGACGAACGTAGGCGTCCTTCTCTCAACCTTCATTTACATGCTTTGCCGACGCGCAGTATCCGAAGCTGCCATCGGAATTTGAGCGTTACTCAGAAGCTGCCTTCAATTTTACTTTTCCTGTATTCTTGGTGTAATCAGTAACTAATTGTATTGAACAAATACTTCATGGTTATGTAATCTGTGTTTTGGGTGTACGTTGGTAAATCATGAGTATATTTTTGTCACATCATAAGTTAATTTGAAACCAGCGGAATAGAGTTTGATCGTTGCTAGAATTATAGCTTTATGAGCTAAAACTTTTTATTATCGGCTGGAGGCTTGGAGCCTTATGTCACTATATAGTGAGCTAGGGAAGAGTTTTTGTATACGGCCCGGTAGAGTCTGCGCCAAATGCTTTTATAAAGCCAGCTAAATGCTGCCTAATTGTCACACATCTAAAGGTTTACAGGTATACATTGCTCTGTAGCCAGCATCAGAAGCTTTTAGGGACAAATTCTATCCATTAGCTCGAAAAAGACAGCTCAATGGTTACGAGTCTCTAGATTTAAGGCTAGAAAACGGCCTATTACCAGCCAAAAGAGTTTTTGTGGCTGTCTTCCTTTAGCTGCAGGATAAATTCTTCTGAATTGCTGGCTTAATGGTTTCCTCTCTGTGGACGTATTGCTTAACAACGGCCTATATCATGCCAAAAGGGATTTTATGGCTGAATTCTTTCGCTTTGGGATAAATGTTTCTCAATATCTGGCAAAAGACAGCTAAATTGTTTCAACTCTGTAGACTTAGAGCTAAACAACGGCCCATAGGCAGACAAAGAAGCTTTTATGGCTCTCTATCTTTAGATTTAGAACATATTCTTTTCAAATGGTGGCAAAATACAGCTGAATTTTTTCAACTCTGCATACTTAGAGTTAAACAATGGTCTATATCCAGCCTAAAGAGTTTCTGGCGGCTATTCCGTAGAACTGAAGCTAGACTTATTGTTACGGGGAAGGTATTGTATTCACAAAGGTGGAGGGAGGAATCCAGAGGATGAAGCCAGAGCAGGGCGTCCAGATCCACGCACCAAGCGAATCGAGTCCTATCGTCGTCGGCTTCCTCTTCTAGCAGCTCAGCACTCATCAGCCCCACCAACACCGACGCATATCCGTCGGCCTAATACAGAGCCCAGCATCCTTGTTACATAGCCCCCGGCGTGGAAAGCACCGACTGTGCGCTGCCTATGGTGTTCCGTCCCAAGCTTGGAGAGTTGTAGGGCTTCAGTCGCAGTACATGCACGATGTCCGTCTTCGGCGTGGAAGATGACGTGGACGCTGCAGCAGGACTTATCTCATAAGTCACATCGGTGACCTGCCGGAGGACCTTGTAAGGGTCATGTCAAGGCGAGGGAAGCTTTTCAGAGAGGCCCACACGGCGAGACGGAGACCATAACAACATGAACGTCCCAGGAGAATAATAGCGTTGCTGTGCTTAAGGTCATAACGCGTTTTCTGCGAAACCTACGAGGCCGAAAGGCGGGCGCGGGAGACCTTACGGGCTATTGTTACTGGAGAAATGGCTTCGAAGGCATATTCGGTCGGTGTAGTGGTCGATGAGGGAATCAAGGTGTCAAGCGGCAAAGTGCGCTCACGTCCATAGAGGAGATAAAAGGGAGAAAAACCAGCCGCATCGTGGCGCGAGGAGTTGTACGCAAAAGTCACGTACGGCAATATCATGTCCCAATATTTGTGATCCGCGGTGACATACATAGACATCATGTTTGTAAGCGTGTCGTTAAAACGTTCCGTAAGTCCATTGCTATGGGGATGGTAAGAAGTAGTGAGCTTGTGTGTCGTGGAACTCAAACGAAGGAGATCAGCGACCACCTTGGACAAAAAGTATCGTCTTCAGTCGCTGACAAGTTGACGTGGCGCGCCGTGGTGTAAAATGATGTGAAGGAGGAAGTCAGCGACATCAGTCGCAAAATTTGTAGGTATCGCCCTGGTAATAGCAAAACCGGTAGCATAGTTCGTTGTCACTGCAATCCACTTGTAGCCGGAGGTTGAGAAAGGGAAGGGACCAAGGAAGTCCATCCCTACACGGTAGAACGGTTCGCTCGGAATGTCGAGGGACTGTAAGCGACCAGCCGGTGCAGTTGTTAACTTTTTTCATCGTTGGCAGGCGCCACCAGCACTGACGTAGCGGATAACCGACCTATATAGGCCAGGGCAGAAAAAGCGCCGCCTGGCACGGTCATAGGTTCGTGTCAGACCTAGATGACCTGCAGTAGGTACGCCGTGCAGTTGATGGTGCACGGACCGCCGAGTGTGTT
The DNA here is from genome assembly GCA_013339765.2 of Haemaphysalis longicornis. Classification (NCBI taxonomy): domain Eukaryota; kingdom Metazoa; phylum Arthropoda; class Arachnida; order Ixodida; family Ixodidae; genus Haemaphysalis; species Haemaphysalis longicornis. Next base: position 82,841,795 of record CM023449.1, on the reverse strand, counting down.
CCGGAACGACCAGGAGCAAAGCAGGGCTGTCAGGGCGAAAGTTGCGGCGGTAAAGCCCCCATCTTGGACTAGGTACCTTTGCAGCGAACGATCGTGTGCCGATGAGCACAGGTTGTCCATGATGGCCAGTAAAGTGTTGTCACGACGCTGTTCATCCTCAATATGAATCAAATCAGAAATAGCCAGGACACAGACGTCGGAGTCGTGGGCAGGGGAACCAGGTGGATCGACGGGAAGGCGGGACGAGCAGTCCGCATCTTGATGTCTACGACCAGATTTGTAGGATACAGTAAAGCAGCATTCTTGTTAGCTCAAATCCCAGCGCCCTAAGTATCCCGTGGGGTCCTTTAAGTAGGAGAGACAGCAAAGGGCGTGATGGTCGGTGACAACTGTGAACGGCCTCCCGTAGAGGTAGGGACGGAATTTTCCTACGGCCCATACAAGAGCAAGACATTGGCGCTCCGTGATAGCGGAGTTCCGCTTTGATGACGAGAGAAGACGGCTGGCGTAAGCAATGACTCGGTCACCGTTTGCTTGTTGTTGCGCTAAAACAACGCCAATGCCGTGTCCACTCGCATCTGTACGGACTTCAGTGAGTGCCGCCGGGTCGAAATGCCCCAGAATGGGATAAGCAGTGAGTATGTTTGTGAGCGTTTGGAAGGCTTCCGTTTGTTCTCAGCTCCACGAGAAGGTAGGGTTCTTGCGAAGGAGATCAGTGAATGGCCGGGCGATAGTTGCGAAATTTCTAATGAAGCGGCGAAAGCATAAACGCAAGCCTACGAAGCTAGGGACGGCTTTGGGCGACAGAGAGGTTGGTGGAACTCTCTGACAGCCCGAACCTTTTCAGGGTCAGGGCGCACTCCAGTGGCGTCAGCTAGATGGCCGAGTACTGTGATCTCGCGACGCCCGAAGCGGCACTTCTTGGAATTCAGCTGTAGTCCTGCTCGTCGGAAAACATCAAGGATCGCCGCAAGTCGTTCCAGATGCCTTTCAAACGTCGGCGCGAAAACAATGACGTCATCAGAGTAACAGAGACAACAAGACCATTTAAAGCCTTGGAGCAGGGAGTCCATCATCCTCTCGAACGTGGCTGGCGCGTTGCATAAGCCGAACGGCATTACTTTAAATTGGTAAAGACCATCCGTACTTACGAAAGCTGTTCTTTCGCGACCGAGCTCGTCAACGGCAATCTGCCAGTATCCAGTACAGAGATCTATGGAAGAAAGATACTTGGCGCCGTGGAGGCAATCCAACGTCTCGTCAATGCGTGGAAGGGGGTACACGTCTTTAATAGTAACTTTGTGGAGATGACGATGGCGCAGGCCCACGGGCGCGCTCACCCGCCGGAGTGCTCGCGCGCCCCTGGCATCAGTAGATAGAGACCCCACGGCGTTCGGAATAAACCGCCTTGCTACGTGGCCACAGTGCCAGCGGCAGCAGCGTGACGCAGGCCCACGGGCGCGCTCACCATCCGGAGGGCTCGCGCGCCCCTGGCATCAGTAGATAGAGACCCACGGCGTTCGGAATAAACCGGGCTTGCTACGTGGTCTGATCGTCTCTGTTTTCAACGCCTCCGTGGCATGCTCTCTACAGTTTCGCTCGGAGGGGATATCACGTCCGGGTCACCACTGTAGAGCGCATGCACGGAGGCGTTGAAACAGAGACGACCAGACCACGTAGCAAGCCGGTTTATTCCGAACGCCGTGGGGTCTCTATCTACTGATGCCAGGGGCGCGCGAGCCCTCCGGCGGGTGAGCGCGCTCGTGGGCCTGCGTCACGCTGCTGCCGCTGGCACTGTGGCTTGCCGCTACATGCGAAAGAGTGAGCCCCCTCCGGTGGGGGGGGCTCACTCGTCTACGGTAGCGGAGCCTCATTCCCAGGCCCCGTACGGGCTAGCAACTCCCGCCCACGGGCCGCTAGGCTCGGGTGGACGTTCAGGAGGGGGCTGAGCCGAGGATCTCCCATAGCTCATTAGGGGGAAGGGGGGACAGGGAGGGTGTCGGGTATTGGTGCCGTTAGTGCGGTGCACTCTAGGATGACGTGTTTTAACGTTCCTTTGCTAGTGTTGTAGAACGGGCACAGCTCGGAGTATTGGTGCGGATGCATCTTATGTAGTAGTGTTGGGTGGGCCAGAGACCCTGCCTGTATTCCGCGTATTATCGTCTGGTCCCTGCGGGTGAGGGAGTGCTGAGGCTCAGGTAGCGTTTGGCTATTTCCCCTGTACATTGTAATGATATCTTTAAAGGCAGGGATTGGTGTCAATGAGTCGACCCCCGTCTCCTCCGTCCCGCCTGGACATGTCTCGGGTGTAATAGTCGGCGATGTTGTTGGCGACCAGGGAGAAGTGCGCGGGGGTCCAAATCAGTTTTACCTCGTTGCCTGGTGTTTTGTGCCGTTTGGGGCCGCGTGCCGCCTCGGAGGAGATCAACCCCCCGCGGTAGTTTACGTAGGCTTTCTAGCTGTCTGTCACGACGTGCGTCGCCCCGGGTTGGAGTAGTGCCAATGCGATCGGCATCTCTTCAGCGTTTGTTGCGTTTCTTGTCCTCGTGGACGCCATGGCGACGAGACTGTCTCTTGTTGTTACTGCCAAAGCGGCCTTGTCACTTCCCTTGACCAGGGCGGCGTCGAATTACATGACATTGGGGTTGCCTTCCAAGCGCGTTTCCAAAGCCTTGGCGCGCGCTTTTCTCCTGTCGTCATCCTCCCCCGGCGCCATGTTGCGTGGGAAGGGTTTTGTGTTGATCATGTCTCTCCAACGTTCGGGGACGCGGCCGGACGTTTGCACCGGTTCAGGCCTCCATCCGATCTTTTCCAGTATCCTCCTCCCGTGTTCGGACCCGCTGAGACGCATCCTCTGATTGGAGAGGTGCGCCTCCCCGAGCTCGTCCACTGTGTTGTGGACCCCCATCTCGTACAGCCGTTTGGTCGACGTGTACACGGGTAGTCCAAGGGCTTGCTTCGTGGCTTTTCTCAAGATGACGTCTAGTTTTGCCTACTGTGTTCCGGTTAGGTTAAGGTATGGAGCCGAGTAGGTGGTTCTGGTACCCACGAAGGCCTGAACCAAGCGCAGCGCGTCATTCTCCTTTATGCCCCGATTCTTTTTTGCTACGTGGCGGAGCATGCCGAGGACCTGCTCCGAAGTTAGGCATATCTTGTCCACGGCCGCGTCCACCTTGCCGTCGCTGCGAAGCAACAGCCCCAGGATCCGACACTGTTGAGTGGGTTCGACCTGGATACCGTCGATCTCGATCTTCAGGCCGCATCTGCTCCTCTTGCCGACGCCCGGCTGGAGTACTGAGAGCTCGGACTTTCGGGGGGCGCAGCTCAGGCCGCACGACTTGGCGTACTCGTGGACCGTCGTCGCTGCGCGCTGCAGTGTTTCTTCCATCCACCCCTCCGATCCGGCCCTGTTCGTCCAGACCGTGATATCGTCGGCATAGAAAGCGTGGTCTAACCCTTCAATGTGTTCCAGCAGTTTAGGCAGGGGTAGCAGTGCCAGGTTGAACAGCAGGGGCGATATTACGAATCCCTGGGGTGTTCCGCTTAATACTAGCGTTATCGGGTCCGTCTTCGCGTTGCCTATCGTCAGAACGGCCGTTCTATCCTCGAGGAAGTTGCGGACGTAGTGGAAAGCTCCGGCGCCACAGCCGGTCCCGTTCAGGTTGCGCATGATGCTAGCGTGGGTGACGTTGTCGAACGCCCCCTTGAGGTCCAGGGCCAGGATGGCTCTAGGGCTCGATCTGGTTGCTTGCTTGATGATGAGTTCGTGCAACTGAACCATGACGTCCTGCGTACCGAGATGTTTGCGGAAACCGAACATGGTCGCCGGCATCTGTCCTGTTTCCTCGAGGTGTCTCTGCAGCCTGTGAAACACCATCCTCTCCATGACCTGGCCCACGCGGGACGTCTGCGATATGGGTCGCAGGTTCTCGATCGACGGTGGTTTCCCTGGCTTCGGGATGAAGCGGACCTTGCCCGTCTTCCATTCTTGCGGTAGTCGTGACGTCTGCCACGCCTCGTTGATGTGTTGCAGTAGCTCGCTGGCCGTTCTGCCGCACATGTTGAAAAGCAGCTTATAGGTAATGTTGTCCGCCCCGGGCGCGCTTGTCCTGTTGCTTTTGTCGATGGCGGCCGATAGCTCTGAGATTGTGAAGGGTCGGTCTAGCTCGGCGTTAGAGGTCCCCTCGTACACTTGTGGTGGCAGATACCGCCCCTTTTCGGTCTGGAGGTAGCGCTTTTGGAGGTCCCTGAGCAATTCGGCGCTATCCCCGTCGTAATTATTGATGACTTTGGCCAGGTTCCGATTCGTGGTCGACTTGCTTTGTGCGGGGTCGATGAGGTGACGCAACAATTTCCAGGTCTTGCCCGCCGACAATTGCCCTTGTAAGCCTTCGCACATTTTATGCGAGTTTTCCCTGCACAATTTGGCTGCATACGCCGCTATCTCTTTGTTCAGTAGGCCGATGCGGCTAGCCAGCTTCCTGTTACGCCGCTGGCGCTTCCACCTGCGAGTCAGCGAGTGGCGCAACGCCCACAGGTTGGAGAGCCTGGCGTCCATGAAAGGCGTGTCCACCGTCGTGGTGATCTCTTGCGTGTACTTTTGCAGCGTGGCCTGCTGTCGTCTGGCCCAGTCTTTGTAGGATTCCGCAGACGGTTCGGCATCTTCTTCTTGCTTCTTCTCAATCGTGTGCTTTCTCATCTTATCCCAATCCGTTATCCTCGCCTTGCCGTACACCGCCTTATACTGAGGCCCGAGGACATCGATCTTGATGATTTCGTGATCCGAGCCGAGGTCGGCGTCGTCGCATTTCCAGCTCGTCTCCAGCGGCCCCGAGGACCACGTGAGATCGGGGGTCGTGTCGTTGGTCACGCTGTTACCCGTTCGGGTCAGGATTCCGGGCTCGTTCATGAGGTACAGCTCGTGCTTTCCCATGGCTTGGACGAGAGCCTTGCCTCTCTTGGACGCAATTTTATAGCCCCACATGGGGTGACGCGCGTTAAAGTCGCCCATGACCAGGAACGTGCGGCTTTTTGACAGTCCCATCGCGTCCTTCAGAATGGCATCGAAATCGTATTGGTGCTTGGCTTCTGGTCTACAGTAAACGTTCAGTATAAATACGTTCTTGCTGTGCCCAATGTATCTCGCGTGCAGCTCGACCAGCGTGTGGTCGCAGCCGTGCTGAGCCGTGATGTGTTGCGTCGCAGCGACCGTATTACGTACGAGGACGGCGGTGCTCTTTTCGGTCGGGTCGGTATATGTAATGTACCCCGGCATGCAAGGCTTAACTTTGGTCTCTTGTAGCGCAATGAATAGGGGTTGTCGGTGTGCGTCCTGGCTCCTATGTGAAGGATAAGCTCCCTCTCCTTGTCTTTTATTCTTCGGCAGTTCCACTGATATATAGCGGTCACCTCATCGACGACCCGTGTCCGATTAGATTGTTGCGTTGTTTCGGCTTCATCTTTCTGGTTGGTGTCTAATCGTCTCCTTCTCTTGGAAACTGTTTCCTTTCGGCCGTTCTGCTCGTTCCTTCTTTAATGTTCCGTAATTCCTGCTTGACTTTCTAGGGCGTTGAGCCTAGCTGCCAGCGATCGCGCTTGGCCTTAATCGTAGCTACCCTTTCTTCAGCCTGCTCAGAGCCGCCAAGATGACAGAACTCGCCAGAAGTTAGCTGTACCTGTTTCTTCCTTTCTTTTGCTCTTGTTGCGGTGGAAGCTCCTCGTCCTCCATCGCTTGCACTTCCGAGTTCTGCGTCGCTCCGGCGGGTACCGCGGGGTGGCGACCTTCTCCTCGGCAGCTTCCGCGTCCCTCTCCTACCGGGTTAGCTAGTGTTTCTTCGTGTATCGGTGTGTACTGCCCGGTGTTGTTATTCGTTGCTTTCTCTAATTTCCTCATTAGTTGCGCGAATCTGTTCATTCTACTTCTCTATTATTTTTTTAGCTCGTTCAATATGGCGTTATCACCGTTCATGTTGTTGTTACCGAGGTTAGGGGGTGGGGAATCGGGGGATCGAGCTTTGGGAGACCCGCCAGCTCAGCCCACCTTGTTATCGGCGACTATCCACGCTGGCCTCCTCCAGGCTCTCCCCGCGATCTCGAACGTCCGCGCTCCACGGTCAGCTCCGCGTCGCCCCGACGTCTTGAGATGATCCGCGCCGACGATGCCATTCTCTCGGCTATTTTCCAGCAGTGGTTGCCAGGGGCTGGTTGCCTCGAAAGAGAGCGTCCTCGGTGCGTGCTGCTTCCTCCCCTGCCTTGAGGTCCGCGGCTGACGCTCTTCTCCCTCCGGAGTGGTGGAAAGTCCTCGTCCCTCAGGTTTTGCCGGTGTTTCCGCTCCCACTGTCGTTGCCTGACGACGTAAGGCGTCTTCAATTTGTTCCCGCATTCTCTGTCTCCGGTGACGTGTTCTCCTCCACAAAGCCTGCATCTCGGCTTGCATTTCGTCTGGTGTTCGAGGCCCGGGTTGACGGTGCCGCAGGCGAAGCAGACGTTTGCGTTCGGGTTGGGGGCAGACGTCGCCCCAGTGTCCGACTTGCCCGCACGTCTTGCATACGTCGAAGTGTTTTTGTAAAGTCCGCAGCGTACGAAGGACTGCTCCGTACTTGACGTAGTTCGGCACTTTCGTGCCTCGAACAGGATGATTACGGCGGTAGACGTCCCGATCCTGTGCGCTTGTAGCGCCTGGGGGGTGTACATGTTCACGATGTTCGCGTTGATGTCTTCCTGGTGTCCGTGACCGATATTCCCTTGATCACATCCCTTCGCTGTGCCTTCCATTGCCGCTTGGTATGCCCAGACTTCGTGGCCAGTGCCATCCTATTGTCAGGACACTTTTATCCTCGAGTATTGCCTCGCTCGTCTCTCGTTCGGCGTGCTCACGACTATGATATTCGTGCACGAGGTTTGGGCAGAATATATCCCCATAGCCTCCTCTCTTTTGACGCCAGTAGCTGCCACAATTGCCGCCATCAGCGTCGGCACTTCCGTCCTCGCAACGTTCAGCCCACCTCTAGGCCTAATGACAATTTGATATCTTCCGCGGCAAGACTCGCGGCATGCGTGCCGCCGGTTGTGGCCGCTCTCGCTACTCTTTTGGCAAACCTTTCTCGTTCACGAGGCCTGCATTTGTCGCCGGTTGGGCGAACTAACCGCTTTCGACGTTCTTGATGTTATTCCGACCACGCTTGCCGCTCGGCAGGACCCACCCCGCCGTGTCGTCGGGGCCAAGTCCTCACCGGTCACAAATACACACGATTTTCCTTCAATGTCTCCTTAGTCCGTGTTGTTGGGCACTCATGGCGGTCTCCGCTTCCATGTCCGCCTCCATTTGGCTCACCGAACGAGCCGCCGAGGCCGGGAGGCCGTCATCTCGTAGGCCGAACGGCCCGCTAAGCCCTAGGCGGTGGCGAAACTCAGTCCCTTAGAATTCAAAATCCCGGGTCGATCTTCACAAATCTGGTGTCCAGTGATGCCGAAACACTTGCTGAACAATCTTCAATACTTTAAATCAAGCACCGATCGAATTTTCCGCCTCAAACTGGACATCGAACTGGGAGCCGATGTAGAGTGCGTCCGATCACCTCGGCCGCTCGCAGCGCCCCCCTCTGACTGAGGAAGCGTCGTGGGGGCCATAGCCTCGAGCTCTCGTCTTATAAGACTGGTCAGACTCCCCGTCGCAGCTGGGCTTATGTCAGTCTCCGGGAGTCGATGTTCGGAAAGACAATGGTCTTCGCACGATGACGTTGGAGCGGTATTCCGAAGTCGGCTAATATTTGCAGTCAGGCGACGTCCTTTCGCCTGCTCAAAATCGGCGAAATTGCTTGATCACTGATTGCACGATTGTGCAGTCCTTACAGATGGGTACATTGAAAGCGTCGTCCGCTATTCCTTTGAAGATATGCCCGAGCTTGTCTGCTTCCGTCATTTGATCATCAGCTTTCTGGCACAAGGAAAGCATGCCACATAAGGCTCGGTAGGGGGCTGTACACGGGAAGCTAGAGCCTTCTTCGCGGCAATTTGACGGTCTACGGGATTCCCGAACAGCTCGCGCACCTTGGATTTACAGTCGTCCCAACTGGTGACCGTCTCTTCATTATTCCGAAACCAAGTCCTACCCGCTCCCCTCAAACAGTTGTCCATGTTCGGAGGCATGATGGTGGGATCCCACCTGTTATGAGCGTTAACGCGCTCATACGTCTTCAGCTAGTTTTCAAGGTCAACATCGTCTGTCCCGCAGAACAAACGCTGCTTGGAGATAACGATGAATGGGGATGCAGTCGCGGAAGTTCCCTCGGACGCCATTGCCGGTTGGGGAACTAGCCATCCGCTGCGGAGCTCCGTGCTGGGCGTGGAGTACCCGCACTTTCACCAAAATTGTTACGGGGATGGTATTTATTCACAAAGGTGGAAGGAGGAAGCCAGAGGATGAATCCAGAGCAGATTATCCAGATCCGCGCACCAAGTAAATCGAGTCCGATCGTCGTCAGCTTCCTCTTCTAGCAGCTCAGCACTCATCAGCCCCACCGACACCGACGCATCCCCGTCGGCTTAGTACAGAGCCCAGCGTCCTCGTAACAATATTTCCTTAGCTGTCTAAGGTAACCTCAATAGCTGTGACTCTATAGACTAAACACACTAGGATGTTCTAAAGAGAATTGTACGGTTTACACGTTTTATGCCGGATGCATAAAAACTTCAATAGCTGGCTATAGCCTAATTTATACCCTTTTATGGGTGACTACAAGCACCCATAGGAGGAGATGGTTCATCATAAATGTTTCTATAGACAACCATTAGCCGTTTTTGTGTAGGAATGCACTGTTACAACACTGATAACCATGCTTTTACTGTTTCAACTGTTTTGCGACTGCTGACGTAGCGTAGAAAAAATTTAAAAGCTTTTCAATATTTCTTGCGTTTTTCCGTGTAAACATGTCTTTTGCTTTGAGTAATTTAGCAAGCGCTAGTTATTTCAAATTAAACAACGTTATATTCTGTCTTTATGACCTCTTTGGGGAAGGCTCTCACACGCACAGTTTTCAAAAAAAGAGCAAAACTTGGGCTTGAAAACAAGCTGCGAGTAAGGCACACCAGCGCACCGTGGAAGGTAGAGGAGCACACGCGAATTTAGGTATCCTGTGTTAAATCATATTCCTGAATACGGGAAATGTGTCATCCGACTTGACCACAATTAGAAAAAGATACAAATAAAAACAAAACTTGTTTACTGAACATTGGAACTGCGATTTCAAATGGCGATACACCCTTAAAGATCTGTTAGGATTTGAACTAGTCATCTGTGTGTAAAATGCCAATGGTACTTTTTAGGTAAAAATGCTGATGTGCTCATTTGTAAAATTGTACGTATTTACTGATAGAGTCTACACAGTCTCACTACAGTTGTGCTTGGAAGGGGGAACATGTAGGAATAAGGCCGGCAACCCCACTCGCGAGAAGTCATGATTGGCAGCAGTGATTACATACGAAATCAATGAACCGTGGTCCTATATAGAAAAAGGCCTTTCGGCCATTAGGGGAAGAGCAAAAGCTGCTATGGTGTACCCCATCCCAAACCATGCTCACGTATTGTGGTCAATAGGGAGGTGTTGGCGTTCCCCCAAACTGCCCCTACTTTATCGATATCGCACCGCTCGTAATTTCGGTTGCGGCATAGTTGCCGAACTGATAAAGAAATTCAGGGTCGCGATAGCGTATAACTTTGCAGAAGAGCAGGAGGATGGTACGATTGCACGGCGAATGTAAAAAAAGGTCATGTGCGGTAGTGCAACACTTAAGCTGCTTTTTGCCTCAGTTATAAGCTTTACAGCCAATCGGAAGAACAGGAAATAGTGCCCGCGCACGCGTGTGGATGGCGTCCCTACCGAAATACTTCAAAACACCACATTGGCGCGTACGAGTGCCCAATTCAGCCATAAATTTACGTCTACTCGGAACACACGCAGGCGAACCGAATGAAGGTACCCAGGGACCCAAAGCGAGCAGGAACTGACGCAAAAGTTGTTGGAGCCGTCACTAGAAATCGGGGAATCATGAGCGGTACCCGTTGGGAACACCCGCACGGCACGAGGAGGAAGGTAAAACCAGGACGAAACCGCCGCGGCCAATTTGTGGTGTTTATAGTTGCAATAAATCCACTAACAATCAACGCTTTAACAAAATAATGGAACGAGGTTATTACTAGAAGATGGATTTGAAAATGTGAAATTTAAAATTGCGGTATATTTAAAATGTGAGCAAGTCTCACAACCACTTTATAAAAGTTTCACCTTAAAATTACAATTGCGGCTTTCTTTTGAAGGGGGCATTTAAAGCTTGTTCCTTAAAATTGCCCCGATACGTTCGGGCGGAAGTAAGGTAATCTGCTTAAAAACATCGATCACATATCGAGTAACGGCTTTGTCACCAGTGCTTTTCGGCTACAAGCAATCTTTGTAACCAACATTTTCACTCCGTTACAGCGTTGCAGCTTGTTTAAAAGCCCTGCTTCTTTTGTAAAACTAAAAACGGAGAAAATTTTAACAATGCCGTTTTCTCCTAAAAGTAGACTGGGGTTTAATGGAACGTGTTCGTCGTTGAACAGCCTAAAATGCTTTTTTTTTCTCAGAACCTCAAATTTCGTACATGAGAGTAACATGTGGTTTACTGTTAGCTCTTGGTCGCATTCCTCACAACTCGGTTTATCTTCTTTCATAAGAAGAAAGTTATGCGTCAGATTTGCCTATCCGATGCGGAGACGGCATAAAACAACTTCTGTGAGGCGTTCCTCATGTTTGCTTGATTCCAACTCGATATAGTGGGTATAACTACGTGAAGTTTGTTGTTTGTGTCGTTATCCCATGAGTACTGCCGTGTTTCTCTCAGTTTACGTTGTATAAATTTCTTACAATTGCTATGAGGAATATGTCCTTGTTTTACTGTTTTGCTACCAGCCTGTGCAGCACATGCATCGGCCTTCTTATTACCATTGATTCAAACGCGGCTAGGAACCCAGCACAACTTCATTTCCATTCCCTGTGTTTTGCTGTCACAAAATTGTGTATTATGTCTCCTTTTATGGGTTGAGCTGTATTTTTGAAATGTAGGGCTGTGATCGCGCTGAGCGAGTCTGTGTAGAGAACAATTTTCGGTATGCTTTCCTTCTTTATTCTTTCTACAGCCACAGCAATTGCATAGGACTCCACTGTGAAAACCGCGGTGCACTGAGGTAGTCTGATCACCTTCTCCTATTTACCTTGTATTATTGCATTGCCAGCATAGCATGATGTTTTGGAACCGCCTATGTAAAATGAGGTGTACCCTTTCTATTTTTCGTTCAGTGCCAAAAACGCCTGTAATATGTGTTCACGCGGTGTTTTCTTTTTTTGAAAGTGTGTCAGTGTAAAATCGCACACAGCACGAAATGTATACAAAGGTGGTAGTTGTTTTGTACTGTGGGCAGTCCCAGGTAATTTGTCCAGCATGTTAAATTATTGGCATTTCTCTTCAAACCGAAGGGGGAATGGTCTAATAGCTTGGGGTTTGTTATTAAACAATGTCCTAGACGGGCATTCCGTAACTATGGGATAGCACAGATGCTTCGGTAGTGAACGAATCTTTAGGATGTATGAGCATCTCAACATTGTTCTTCTGTATGTAAGTGGCGGTTCATTGGTTTCAACATAAAGACTGCTAATGGGTGATGTCCTATATGCACACGATGAGAGTCGTAAACCTAAATTATGTACGCGATCCAGGCGTTTTAAAGGTGTTGTGCCACCAAATTTGTTGCTTGTGCATGCTTTGTTGCAAACGTTTTATATTTCGTTAGAAAGCATGATACGGACTGTCACATGCGCATATTCTCAGTAAAAAATTTATTATCGCACAATTCATGTGAACAGGATTCGGTTTCGGTTTCTGGGCGCCGATTCAAGCAGTGACGTGACAGTGTTGCGAGGACGCTCTGCCACGTGTGCCTACCATGCGGCGCTGCGACTTTACTGCGGCGTCTGCTACCGCAATCACGTGCTTCACCACGGAAGTAGACACGCCGACTCGTCATGTCAAGCCGCGACAGCTCCGACACGGACTCTTTGTATGCATCCTCGGATGCAGACAAATGAAAATCTTGGATATGCAAACCATGGAAATGCAATTAAATATGCAAACCATGCCCCTTAAAAAACCCGCTCAAAAAAAAGCTGCCCCCGCCGCGAATTGAACCCGCAACGTTCACCGAGCGAGCGCGACGCGCGAGACCACTGCGCCACCGCATAAATGGTTCCACAACGCGAAATAGCCGGTGTACTAGATGGAGGCCCAAACTTTCCCATACTTGGAGTCGTAATTCGGTGTTTACTAGCTAGTTTACAGAATTCCTGGCTTGTAAACTCAAAATTTTTAAATAGCGCTTGCGCAGCAAGGTTCCGCGAAGCCCCCGCAATAGCTTATCGTCATCAACTCTGCGCCTTCGCGAGAGAGAGAGAGAGAGAAAAGACTTTATTCATAATTCCTGCGTGCGGGAGCACCCCAAAACCGCGCAGGGCAGGGGATCCCTGTCTTTCTAGACCTCAAGAGATGCCGGCCGGGCTCGAACTACTAGTAGTTTCCTCCGTTCGCTCTTGCCTAGCCAAGGCCCTCTCGAGCCGCTGGATGGCTGCACGTTGCAGTTCGTGGTTACCCGAACGGAGCAAGCCCATGAAGTCCACCGGGATTTCATCCGGCACACATGGCCTCACGCCATCACTGCTGTTGCTAGTGTCACTATCACTACACTCACTCAGTAGATGTCCGAGAGTCGCGGGAACCGTCTTGCATACACTGCACAGATCACTCTTGTAGAGCCCGGGAGCGACGTGTCTCGCAAGGGCCGGGGTAATGACGGAGTCCGTCTGTAGCCGGCGTAACGTCACTTCTTGCTTGGTGAGCTTCGGGTGCGGAGGGGGGAAGGTTTTCCTCTGTTCCCGGTGCCACCGCAATAGTTCACCGTAGCTGAGCACAGGGTCTTGGTCTTCTTCTGCATCTTCCTCGTCATTGGGGGAGAGGTGCCCGTCCCGTACTTGAAGATCGGGGGGTGTCGCCACTCGGTGTGCGAGCTCACGGGCGGCGACGTCTGCTTCTTCGTTCCGGTTCGGTACTCCTCCGGGAAGACGGCCCATATGGGCCGGGAACCAGCGGAGGTACACATGGCTTGGTAGTCCCCTGGCAAGAAGTCTGAGCGCCTTCGGGCCCACTCTCCCTCTTCCGTAGTTCTTGATTGCCGATTTCGAGTCGCTCAGGATCGTCCCTATCCCGTTTGCGCTCTTGAGGGCCAGAGCAATGGCGACTTCTTCCGCTTGCTCCGGCGAATCTGCTTCCACGCTGCAGGCATTAACCAGCTGTCCGCTGCTGGCCCGCACGACAGCAGTCACGTACGTCTTTCGTCTTTGAGGAACTCGAGCGACGTCCACGAAGTAAGCATGGCGGTCGTCTCCGTAGGTGTGTGCCAGCGCCTTGGCCCTGGCTGTGCCTCGTTCCACGTCGTGGGTGGGGTGCATGTTCTTCGGTAGGGGATGAACGACCAGTCCCTGAAGGAGCTGTCGGTCGATCTTCCCTTGAGGGGGGCCGTCTGCGTCTTCCGCGGTTCCTAGCGGGTTCATGCCAGCAGCCTGGAGGATGCTCCGGCCCGTCGTTGTAGTGCCCAGGCGGACGAGCTGAGAGATGCGCTGGGCCTCGCTGATCTCGTCCAAGGTGTTGTGCACCCCCAGCCCGGCTAGGGCACTATTTCTAGTGCATCCCAGCAGGCCGAGGGCAGACTTGTAGGCTTTTCTGATGGCCGCGTTGATCTTGTCTTTTTCTTGTTGCTGCCATTTGTGGAAGGCGCCCACATAGGCAACGTGGCTGACCACGAAGGATTGAAGAAGTCGGAAAAGGTTCTCTTCCCTCAACCCGGATCTCCTCGAGGTGATTTGTTTGACTAGCCGGGAGGCGATTCCGATCTTCGTGGTTATCTTGGTCAGGGCAGCGTGGTTACCCGTGCCCGTGTTGATGTGCATACCTAGGACCCGGATCTCGGATACCCGGTGGATGTCTGTGCCGTCGCTAGTTTGGACGCTGATTTCGCAGCTTCCGCTTCGGCCGAATTGGGGTTGCGTCCTGATGGGGGGAGGATCAGTAGTTCTGACTTCTGGGGAGAGCAGTGGAGGCCGGTGCCTCGGAGACCTTCTTCTACCTGCCTTACGGCAGCTTAGAGGCACTCCTCGATGCGGCCGGTCGGACCTCCCTTGACCCAGATCGTCACATCGTCCGCGTATATCGTGTGGCGGACGTGCTCTAGTTGACTGAGGCGGCGGGCCACCGGAATCATTACTAGGTTGAACAGGAAGGGCGAGATCACCGCTCCCTGTGGTGTGCCCATGCTGCCTAGCTTGCGTTCTTCCAGCTGCAGTTCGCCGACTTGTAGCCGCGCGGTTCTGTCAGTTAGGAAGGCCCTTATGTAAGCGTACGTGCGTTTGCCCAGACCGAGCGTTTCGACTTGCTTGAGGATGGCTGAGTGGAGGACGTTGTCAAAAGCACTCTTGACATCTAATCCGAGGATGGCGCGGTTATCCACCTTGCTGGGTGCTTCCAGCAAGTCCTTGTGGATCATGAGCAATCGCGTCCTGCGTGCTGAGCTTCGCTCTGAAGCCCAGCATCGTGGGGGGATATAGCTCCTTTGTTTCCATGAACTCTGTCCATCTTCGGTTCAGTACGTGCTCCCAGCACTTTGCCTATACAGGAGGTGAGGGAGATTGGCCGAAGGTTGTCGATCCCGGGGGCTTTGTTCGGCTTGGGGATGAGAACCGTGAGGGCCGTGCGCCATTGCTGGGCACGAATCCTTCTCTCCAGCGCGGTTGTAATACCTTGTCAGCGCTGCGATCCCCGTGTCGTTGAGGTTTCGCAGCGCCTTATTACTGATTTGTCTGGTCCGGCTGCCGATTTACAGTTGAGGTCCTGAAGCACTTGCCTCACTTCCCACTCCTGTATGTCAGCGTCCAGGTCCAGATTGTCGGGGTCCTTGATATTCGGGGTGGCAGTATTGAGGCCGTGGCCGGGGAATAGTTGTCGTTGAGGCGTCTGCAGACCTCGCTCTCGCCGTGTTTCTTTGATGGCGGCGTGCATAATCTGCGACAGCCGGTGCTGTTGGTTATGATTTGCTTTGCGTTTCATCCCTGAGGTGTCGGAGCAACTTCCACGTCCGGCTGACGTGAAGCTGTCCATCCATCTCATTGCAGACGGCACGCCACTGCTGCGCACATAGCTGGCGGCTGTACTTATCGATTTCTCGACCGAGCTGGGCCTCTCGCTTGCGCAGGGTTCTGTTCTGCCTTTGTTTCCTCCACCTCTGCTGCAGCGAGCGGCGGGCTACTATGAGGTGTGCTAATTTGGGGTCCATGTTGGGGAGGTCCTCATCTCCTTCAATCTCTTCAGTGGCCCGTGCCACGGCTGTCGCCAGTTGGCTGGTCCATTCGTCCAAAGTCTCGATTTCGGCGCCAGCGCTTGCGATCGGAAGGCGTTCCAGTCAGCAAGGCGCTGTTTTGCGCTGCGGGATCTTCGATACCGGCATGCCAGGGGCACGATAATTTCAATGAGTTATGGTCACTGCCGAGATTTGTGCCGGTGTTCTCCCATGTGACGTTGCCGCCTTGCGGGAGGAGGACAAAGGCCATGTCCGGGGTGGTATCTCTGGCGGTGGATGTGCCAATTCTTGACGGTTGTTGCGGATTTGAGAGCAAGGTGAACCCATTGCTTCTTCTGCTTCTTCGAGGAGTGATTTGCCCTTGGCGTAGTTGGCGAGGGTACCCCCAGCTCTGATGTGGAGCATTGAAGTCCCCTGCCACGACCGCGGGCGACCCGCTGCCTTCTGGAGTATTTTCTGGAAGATGGTGCGGAATCTTTGGGCTGCGGTGTTGCGGATTGCTGTATGCGTTTACCACGAGAAGGGTGCCTTTTCTTTTCTTGCCGACAACGTCTCGGTGGTGCACGATTCTAGGATTGATTCCTTGGCCAGAGGGAGGTCGCCGCCCTCGACGAAGGTGATGCCTTTCTTGATGAAAGTGCACACAGCCTTGCGCGGCGCCCTTGGCGGCCGGTCTCTTGCTGGGGGGTACCGCGTGAGCGCGATAACCGAGCAATTTGGAGATTCCTCCATGTGTGTTTCCTGTATACATGATGATATCTGGAGGTGAAATCATCGATTGTATCAGTAATTGCAGTGCCGCCCGTCTGTTACGGTATCCATTTGCTTCCAGTGCCATATCTTAATGGAGCCCAATTAATGCGTAGGGGCCATTATGAGGAGACATTGTTTCTTCTTGTTGCCGGGGCTTGCGCCGCCTAATCTCTCTACAATGAGCTGTTCCAATCTGGGCGAAGCCTTTGTTCACCCCTATCTTCGAGGGTGGTCATTCTTGCTCGAGGGCCCGGAACTGGCGCGCGAGCCTATCTACTTGACCCGCGAGCCTATCGACACGCAGTCCTGGTTTGCGTATCCGGGCGCAGTAATTATGTTGTTATCTTCGCGGGCCTTCGTCGATGACTTGCCGCATTCCGACGTCATGGTGTCTTCGCTTTCTTTCGTCACCTTGCTGGCTGGTGACTGCGCGTTCCTCATTTTGGCCAGTGGTTGGAGATTGACCGGCGCCAGTTGTCTTGCGAGGGGTT
Source organism: Haemaphysalis longicornis (assembly GCA_013339765.2). Lineage (NCBI taxonomy): Eukaryota > Metazoa > Arthropoda > Arachnida > Ixodida > Ixodidae > Haemaphysalis > Haemaphysalis longicornis. Next base: position 82,825,118 of record CM023449.1, on the reverse strand, counting down.
AGAGTTGGGGGTTGTGGGACCTGTCCCAGCTGCCAACCTCCGGATTCGCCCCACCGAAGATTGGTTGTTGCTGCTGCTGCAGCTGCCGGTTGTCCTTGGCAGCTTGCACGAGCTGTTCGATCATTTTCTGCTGAGTTGCGATCGTCCCCTCCAATTGGTTGACGAGCGCTTTCAGCTCGGCAACTTCTGTGTTGTTCTTCTTTCCCTCTCTCTGGAAGGAGGGATTGTCCTCGCCGTCTGGTGACCTTTAGCGTCGGCTGACGCAGTGCGCAGACGTTGCTTATTTGCAGCCACGGCTGCCCATGACTTTCCTGAGAGAGGAGGTCTTCTGGTGCCGCTGTGCTCTCTCTTTGCTCCGGCCAGGGCTCTTGCTCTTATCGCGGCCTTGACCGGGTTGTCCTTGTTGTTGCTTTCCCAGCGGTGGAAAGTTTTCCGCTCGAGAAGGTGACCTTGCCTTTGCTCTGGCTAGCATCTTGCTCTCCTCCATCTTGCGTTTCGTGTTCCCGCTTCCTCTCGATGTAAGGAGTCTTGTACTTGTTTGGGCAATTGCCCGTGCCCGAAGCGTGCGGCCCGCCACAAAGCTTGCACTTAAGCTGGCAGTGTGCTTCATGATCTTGGGGGGGGGGGGGGTTGACGATCCCGCAGGCGAAGCAGATAGTCACGTTCGGGCGCGGGCAGACATCTCTGCGGGGCCTACTTGACCGCAAGTGCGGCAGACTTCACGGTGCTGTTTGTATAACTTGCAGCGCGACATGTAGCCGGCGAAGTTCACAAATTGGGGGACGCGCTGGCCCTCGAAGAGAACAACGACCGTTCTCGTTTCTCCAATTTCGTTTGATTGCAATTGCCGTGGGGTTTGCCTCATTTATGGACACACTCTTTTAATTCCGCTTGGGAACAGGATTGCGAGATGTTATAAATTAGGCCTTCGTTGTGTTCTCCGGTGCCGCTCTGTAAGGCGTAAATTTCATACTGTCTGCCTTGCAAGAAAATGGCTCTGACGTTGGCGTAGGCCACTGCTCGCTCTTGGCTGGGGGTACTGATTACCAAGATGTTCTGTCCGACTTTCGGGTATGTGGTATCCGTCTTAAATGCATTGTAGTCTACCTTGGCGGCGGCCGCCATAGCCCGGTTGAACGCAAGGGGCTCGATGTTCTTGATGACCATGCCGCCTCTAGGCCTAACCACGATTTCTCATGTTCGGCGGGCATGCGCGGCATCGTTGCTGATCTTGCGACGGTCTTATTGACTTTCTCGGCGAATTGCACTCTCGAAAGATGGGAACGCTTACCGGTTTGCGCGGCTCGCTGCGAATTAGCCGGCGTCGATGCTGTTGTTGAGGAAGGCGGGCTTCGTTCCTTGGGACGGCTTCGTCGCGTGGCGACCGTCCACCCGGCGCAGGGACCCGACGTCGACTCGTCGCACGAAGTCCCGCGCACCCGAACCACAGTGCGGCCTGCGCCACAACTCACAAATTCGCGGTTGACGTCCGATGACAGTTCCATGTCACTCGGTGCATTCGGCGAAGACGACGAGTCGCCCTCCGCCATCGTGGAGCCCGGCATGGCGGCCGAAGTCGTCGCTAGGCCTCACGGCCTCGATAGGGTTAGCTGGCGGCCGACCGCTTCAAAACTTTAAACTGGCGTAAAATGCCGCAAAATGGTCGGAATTTTAAAATTCCTTCACCGGACGGTGCCGGAGACTTAACTGAATAAGTACTCACAAATTTAGATGCCTGGGTGAAATTCTTCCGCACCGAAAGAAAGCATTTTCACGGAGCCGAGGTGAGACGCGTTCGCACTCGTTCGGTCAAGGTCACGAAAGCGCTCGCAAAAATAAGTGTGCCCGGCTGCGACTACGAATATGCACTGTAGGGATACTGCTTGCCGTACTTTGGTTTTACGTTTTACGTTAAAAACCTTTGCCGTTACTGATATCTTATTACCCAAATTACCCTACGTAACTCTTCTTCTGCAAGAAACTGAGCTTATATTTTCTACAGGCGAGCCGATCGCAGACGCATTCCGGGGTAGCGGCGTCGCCGAAGAGCACGGCCGAAGCGTCGAACGCCAAAATACGGATCGCGTTAGCGCTTGTGTTGAGTTCTATGGGCTTAATGGACCTTACTGAGTTTATTACACTACAGAAACTAACAAAATAGAGCCGCGTTCATTCCGGAACGAATGTTGTCGGGGCGCAGTTTTCGCTTCTCGGTCGATTCCCGACGACGCGTCGGGCGACCGGTTTTGTTGGCGTCTTCAGTCGGTGAGTCAGTCGCACTACGGTGACTTTCCATCGGCCGATGTGTTTGTGTCGCCGTCGGCGTAGTGTGACAATGCGGTCTGGCAATTCGGCATTTCGCCGATGGTTTGGCGACTCGTCGGTGTCATCGGCGTGGCGTCGTCGTCGTCGCCGTGTCGGACTAGTGTGTCTGATACGACCAAGCGACCAAACAAACTGTGGTAACTTGAGTTCACATTGACGTCGCTCGAGTCTCTAACGTGGTATGACGTCACAAACTTTGTTATGCTGGCAATTCACTGACGTCATGTTTAGTGGCGCTAGCGATTGGTCCCGATCTCCTGAAGAGCTTTTAGGTACTTTTTGGAAGCGAATTAAAATATATATTAAGCGCTTGCTGTACCCAGCACTTCGGGTTGATGGTCCTTGCATGCAGAGAAAGCCTCCCATTGGACCACAGATATCCCTAGGACGTCCGTTTTACAGCTGAACGTCCAAGTCCCGCGCTCGACATCTGGCGGACGTACTTCGCATGTATTTTTCTGGGAAACGTGAACGATCGTTAAATTTGGTCTGACGGACATCCGAGCTACGTCGGTGTGGTTGAAGCACTATTCCTCGATCATGTTTGTAACTCATCGTAATTAATAATATCAATTTTTATATCGATTAATTAATTATATCGATGTTTGTAACTCACCGTAGTTAATTATATCGATATTCGTGCTGCCTGCAGCGGGAGGGAAACTATTTCTCAGCTCAGAAAACAATTGTAACCCTCGCGCATTTCTGCATCGCGCACGAAACGCGGCTCTTTACGCCAGTTACGCTCTGGATGAGTCAACTTTATGTAGCAATTCGAATTCAAAAAAAGAAAAAAGACAGATCTCGCAAAGTTTCCCAAAACCAGTTGTTTGCTTAGCTTCTTTTTTGTAACTAAAGTTTTTTATTGTTTTTTTCTTTTTGCGCGATGCAAAGCCAACTCTAGTCAAGCCACGTCAAGCCGTAGAGCTAGCCATTCCCTTTTGTGTAGAAGTTGCGAAGCGCCAACGAACTTCGATTATCTTAAAAAAAGAAGGAAACCCTGCTGTTTTCTTCTAGACATCTTTTGGCGTCCTCAGCGAAAGGTAAGACATTTTTATAAGTTCCAGTGAGTGAGGATAGGGCGGGGAAATTGTTGTTAGCTCTCTGTGTACTGCAAACGCCGTACGCTGTGCCGAAGTTAGGCATAACTGCCTTGGCGCGTTTTGAATGACGAGAAAACGTGCTGAGTGAATCATCTTTTCTTCGCAGACATAGGCGCCAAAAAATTAGTTATACCGTTTCCTTAAAGCTATCAGCGGTACGTGCTCGTACTGTTGTCGAAAGAGAAAGCCGTGAGTATGCCCGCGTTCGCATCCAGTCAGCGCTACCTACGACGTGGTGTGCGCAGTGGCTACTTATACGCTCAGTCAAGTCTACGGAAAGGGTTGTAACAATTTTTACTGTATGAGCTTGATGCGCAGATGCGTTGTGCATTGGCCTTGAGATGAAATGTAGGGACGGTGCGACGAAACGTGTAAGAAGCCGAACGGTGCGTGTTCACGATCCCAGAGAGGACGCGGCCGTGGTAGCTCATGCCGGCGAACCCGGAGAAGTAAACGCATTTTGCCATCGTGAGTATGAAGCGTGTGCTAATATATTTGCCGTGCTTGCTGTATGCGCTTGTACACGCACGTCCCCGTGTTGGCTCAGTGGCTGAAGCTAGTGCTGCTGCGCCAAAAGACACCGCTTCAATTTTCGGCTGCGGCGGCCGCTTTTCTTGTGGAGGCGAGAAGAGAAAACGCCCGCGGGTTCGATATTTGGGCAGACGTTAAAGATACCCAGGTGGTCAAAATTTATCCGGCGCCTTCTACTACGGCGCGCCTCAGTGTGTCGGCGCGTACACCTATTAATTGATAGACGCCATTAAGGCGGGCTAAAATTATTTTTGTGTGTATAATACTGTAGCCATATATATAGGAAAAAATAAACCATGGAGTTTGAATTTACATGTATTCGACTTGTGTAGGGTGACTCCAAAAAGAAACATGTAATTGTTGCTTTTGGTTTCGCAGCTGCTGACCTAGGTGTTGGGAAAATTGTTGAGCGAAGATGTTCCTGGCATGAAGAGTAATAGCACGTGAAAGGTTGCACCTACATTGGAGGTTATAGAGCATTAAATAAACAATTTTCAAGCTTTGCAACTTCGTTTCATCTGGTTTGCATGCCATACTTTGCAACATGTAATCTGCAGTGTGCTAGATCTATTTCATTCAGCGTATTTGTTTTCAGCAGCCTGTTTAACTGTTCAATAAGCTAACTGTTTGTTCTTTAGCGTGCATTGCTGGAAGTTTTGTTTTAGAAATTTAATGAAAATATCCCAAACATACTCGGTATAGATTCATAAAGCTTAGTATTGTAGGTTTCAGTTTTCTATTATGAACTTGAGAATACTCGATACAAAAGCCCCTTCTGTAGCTTGTTTTGACAAAACCATAATTATAAATGCTTGTACCACGCACTGTGTGGGCCGTCAACTCCACACCCTATTCATATTTTTCTTGGCAAGAGTGGGAGCAGTGATGTTTGCAGTAGCATAATACAGTGGACAGTTGCGAGTTTATTATCGTAACCGCTTTTCAATACGGAACCATGTGTATACTGCGGCTGTCATGTTGAAGCATCCTGTTCACCGAGTTGGTAACTGCCTACTACAACTTATTTATGCTGACACAAAGCCCGGAGTGTATGCATTGACCTTATTGAAAAGTCGTTACGATAAGCTTGCAACGTTCCACTGTATTATACTTCTGTAACATCACTGTTCGCGCTCTTGGAAAGACATATATGAATAGGGTGTGGAGTTGTCTGTCCACAGAGTGTATGGTGCAAGCATTTATAATTAGGGTTGTGACAAAACAAGCTACAGAAGGGGCTTTTGTATCCCGTATTCTTAAAGCTGGAGTAGTGATTCAAGGCATGTTATCAATAAAGCACTGAGGCTCACGGCAAGTACATACAGGTTCTCCCTGATTCGAAAGATTTGGGACCAGAAACGGACGTCTGGCGGACATCGAATATCCGCATTTTGTTATCCCCTCGACGTCCCCTGTACATTTCGGTTTGGAAATGTCCGATTTTGAACATCCGCCGGATGTCGGAAAATCCGGCTGGGATGTCTGTGGGACGTTCGTAGAATGACCAATTCCTTTTCATCGGACCATCCCATGGATGTCTGTAAAACATCCGCTGGCTTCCTGCGGATGTCTGACGGACGTCCAAATGTCCGACACCGGATGTCCAACGGATGTTCGATGGACGTCTGTGGTCCACTGGGTTACAGCAGGCTTTTTACAGACTTAAACATTGGTGGCACAACACCTTTAAGTCGGACTGCTTTGCTGAGCCATGCACAATACAACCATAGTCTAAGCAAAAGGGCACAATGGAGCGATAAATCGACCTGTCGGAACCCCAGTGTTTGCGTGACAAAACCTCAAGTATATTTAGAGCTCGGGATGCTTTCTTTTCAAGATATTGATGTGAGGCAGGAAAGTGAGTTTTTTTGTCAAATGTTATGCCGAGAAATATATGTTAATTTTGTATGGGCAAATTTATTTCTTGTGTGTGTAGGGTGGGGTCGGTCTGCAGGCCTCGCTTGAGTGAGAAAAGAATAGCGACTGCTTTGTGCGGGGAAAACTGCTAATCATTTCTGTCTACCCATGTTGTCAGTTTATTTATAGTCAACTGTACTTGTCTCTCGCATGTCGTTACATTAGAGGATGTGCAAGCTATTTGAAGGTCATCAACATAAACAGAATACACAATCCACCTTGGAATTATTTTGGATATGGAGTTCCTTTTTATCATAAACGGTGTTGTGCTCAGAACACAGCCCTGAGGGACCCCATTCTCCTGTACAATATGCTTCGACAGGGTTGAGCCCAGGCGCACTTGAAATGAGTGATTTGTCATGAAGTTTTTTAGGGAATTCAGCATTCTTCCATGGATGCCTAATTCTACTAAATCTCGCATTATTCCAAGCCTCCATGTAGTCTCATAAGCCTTCTCAAGATCAAAAAAGACGGCAAGACAGTGCTGTTTGTGTATAAATGCTTCTCGTACAGCATTCTCGAGGCGGACAAGTTAGTCAGTTGTTGAGCATGCTCTTTTGAAGCCGGACTGGCGAATGTCTAGAAGTTCATTTGCTTGTAGGAGAAAACTTAACCTGGTATTCACAACAAGTTCAAAACTTTTGGCCAGACAGCTCGTAAGGGCTATTGGTCTATAACTACTAGGAGAGGTTGGCGGCTTTCCGGGTTTTAAGAATATTACAATAAAAGCTTTTTTCCAAGCTCCCGGCATTTTTCCTGATTACCAAATGTTGTTAAAAAATTTCAGAATTGCTTCTACACCAGGACCAGATAGATAAGCGAGCATTTTATAATGAATATTATCTGGACCGTGGGAGATCTGCTTACCAGCCAAAAGAGCTCTTTTTAATGCTTGGAGTGTCATAAAAGTGTTGCATGTTTTGTTTGTGCCACCTCATGATGGCAGTCATTATTTCTAAGCTTTTTTTTTATACTTTAAGAACGCTTGTGTGTAGTGTGCAGAACTTGATACATTGGCGAAGTTCACCCAGTATATCTGCCTGTTCTTCTATGTTTGTTTGCACATCCGGTGCTGTTAAAAGGGGACGTGTGTAGGGGGAGTACGTCCCGTTTAGCTTATGAATTGGCTCCCATACCTTCGTTGATGTTACGGAGCTGTTTATGGACGAGTCATAATTTTGCCATGAGGCTTTCTCAGCTTTGCGGCCAACGTACCTTAGTTTTGCTCTTACCTTTTTAACATTTATTAGATTTTGCTGTAATGGGTACCTGCTAAAGACCCCTATGCTTTATTTTGCTGCTTTTTTTCCTCTTTACATTCTTGGGTCCACCATACTTTGTGGTTTTGCCTCACCGCTCCCGTGGACTGTGGGATATCTATTCGTGCAGCATGAACAATGTGGGTAGTAAACAATTCATTCAATTCGTCAATACTAAGAGTGTCTAAAAAACTTGGTCTAAATTTGCTTCCGAAGTGAAACGTCCCCAGTCGGCAAACAGATGTTTCCACCTCCGTGGTTTCGTCGGGATAATGGTTGGTGATGGTGTTACGCTAATCAGTAGAGGTAGATGATCACTCCCATATGGGTTGTCTAGGATGTCCCATTTAAAATCGCTAAACACCGACGGTGATGAAAGGAAAAATCAAAGCTGCTCATCTTTCCTGAGCTTGGGGAGCAGTATGTAGGCTTCCCAGTATTCAGTAAGCAGACATAATTGGACAAAATCAAACCTTCTACAATCTGGCCTCTTACATCCGTTTTTTCACATCCCCAAAAAGTTGAGTGGGCATTAAAATCACCTACTATTAAGAACGGTTCTGTTAACTGATTTACTAAGTCTTCTAGATCAAGCACTGTTACTGTGAGTTGTTGTTTCAAGTACACACAGCAGACTGTGATTGTTTTGAATACAAGCAGAGTGACAATCACTGCTTCCAGCGTAGTTTTCAGTTTGTGGTATTGAGCTGCAATACCATTTCGCACAATTATGGAGACACCATCAGAGAGCCTATTCGGAAGCTCTCGGTCACAACGAAAGACCTGCTATCCTTCCACTATGTTCTTATGTTTAGGACCCAAATTTGTTTAGAAGAATGAGTGGCGAATATTTCTTTGTCATCATTTAAATTATTTAAAAGCCCTCTACAATTCTAGTCGCCTAGGAATGCCATGTTATATTTGTATCAGGTGAAAACTGGGTTTTCGGTCCCGTGCCACGGTTTTTGTCTTTCTTTGCATTTTCTAGGGAGTTACGCCGCACCTCCGAAGTAAACGGCCGAGAACCTCCTTCAGTTGCGTCCATCGTCTCTTTAGAGATGCTGGAGGTTCGTGCAGGGTGCACGGGTGTTGTAGGGTTGGACCTCGGCGTGTGGGGTGACGCCTTCGGGACTGCCAAACCAGGGGTCCCTGCAACCCGCTTTGCGGGTGGTTGAGCAGCGCTAGCTGCTGCAACCTTGGGCTCGGTGGCCTTGCTTCAGCCTCACTCTGTGTGGCTTCAGCAGGCGCTGAAGACAGCTGTTATGCCGCACCCTGTAGCACCACAACAGAGTAGGACCGGGTATGCGCTGGTGTCAGTCGCCTACGTGCTTCGCGAAATGCAAGGTTTTCAGTTACTTTCAGTGTGATGATCTCTTTTTCTTTTTTCCACGCTGGGCAAACACGAGAGAATGCTGCGTGGTTGCCCTTGCAGTTCACACAGAGTTGTTCGGATTCACAGTTGTCGGCAAGGTGCTCATCGCAGGGACATTTCGCGCAGGTGTCTTGGCCCGGCCAGCTTAGCGAGGCATGACCTCATTGTTGGCAATTGTAGTATCGGTGGGGATTTGGAATTATGGTCTCAGTTTCATTTTTGTGTATCCTACCTCCACAGATTCTGGAAGTATGCTGGATGCAAAGGTAAGTACGATGTGTTTAGTCTGGATTTCTTTGTTTTCTCTTTTGTTTTGATTCTATACACATTTGTGACGTTGTGTTCTTTCAGACCTTCCAGAAGTTCCTCCTCAGAAACGTACTTTACGTCGTCATCGGAGATGACTCTGTGGACCGTGTTGAGCGACCGGTGTTCATACACTGATAGGAATCTCACCAAAAGACTTTAGTCCTGGCAGCTTGTCACACTGGTATTTGTACAGCACTTCGAGTAGGAGGTCTCCATTTCCTAGCTTCTTGACTTTGTACCCTTCACCTATGGTGGATGTTAGAGTCTCTGTAACTACAAGTGGTGAGACGTGTCGAGCGGTTTTTAAGCGTGATTGCTGTGCACTACGTGGAACCGAGGGAAGTTGTTGACGTTTTTTGCGAAGAACTTAGCAGTTGCGTCAGTGCCCCCTCTTTTACGAGAGGAATCAGTTGCGCGAAAAAAAAGCCATAAAATGAAGAATCTCTTCGGCCATGGTGCCAGCCGCCCACCATGCATCCCAACAAGGGGACGGGACAGAAACTCGCGAGCAAGTCCTGCCCACGCCAGCTGTACACCACTACTATAACCCAATATGGCTGAACACAAGGTCGTCCGCCACACAAGATTAACCCCAGCCGCCAGAAAAAAGGAAACTGAGAAAGAATGAGACGACAGGAAAGTTGTTAGAAAGGAGACAGGAAAGCGAAAGGTGAAGGGGAGGACAGGAAAAGGCGACTGCCGATTTCCGCCGGGCGGGTCAGACCGGAGGTGCCGTCAACGAGAAGCGGAGGCAAAAGTGGTCTGTTGCCTTCACCCTTAATGGTCCAAGCACTCGGCGTCGGCTTAACCACCACGACCCTCTTTTCCCCGGTCACGGCGCTGCCACGCACGGCTAAACGCGGGTGCTCGGGGTCCGTGGTGTCACACAGTACACGCAAACATCCTTTTTTTATGCGATACATTGACCTACAGCATAACATCTGCTTTAGCAAATGCCCCCTGCGGGGGAGAATGATATGGAATGGTGCTTTTTAAGACCCGGTGTTGCCAGCGCTGGCGCCTTCCAGATACTTAGGTTGTCTAAGGTTGCGTTTTAGAAGCGTCGTACTCCAAATTCTGAGCAGTGTTTTTCAGGGTTTTATAAAAAGTGTTTTATTGCTCACAGTGGCTCCAACGCATGCACCTAAGTGGGCGAGAAAAGAAACAGGGGTTCTGGAAGACCTGCCCAAGATAGGAGGAGGAATGAACATTTATTCAACTGTATTAGTTCCGTTGTGTGAGGCCTGCTTAGTCCAGGAAGCCTTGGTCCATGGCTGCCCGGCGAGCCCTGTTCACCAGTCGTTGCTGGTCTTGAGGGCGTGAGCTGGTCAGCAGGCCCTCCCACTGCTCCAGTGTTGGGTTTGGTTGGGGGTTAATGATGGTGATTGTCGGCACTCCCAGACCATGTGGTAGGGAGTGTTGGGTGTGGGGCAGTGTTGACAGGTCAGAGTGTATTATTGTTGGGTAGATGGCATGGAGTGCTGTTCGAGGGGGGTAGGTGTTAGTTTGCAGCTGTGTGAGGGTAATGGCGTCCTCTCTGGTCATCTTGGGGTGTGGTGGGGGGTAAATGCGGCGCTGCAGTCGGTAATCGGCGAGGACATCCGTGTATCTTCTTGGGGTATCATCGCTGGAGGTCTTCGATCGGTCTGCCAACGAGGGGAAGGCCCGGAAGGTATGCTCGCGGGCAGCGGCGTGGGCCGCTTCATTCCCCTCGAAGGATGCGTGGCCTGGGGTCCAGACTATGCGGAGTTCGGTTGGGCTTTGCAGATTTTTCAGGATGCGGATGGCTTGACCAGAAACTTGACGTAGTTGGTAATTGCCGCAGGTGGTTTTCGAGTGTGTGATGACAGTGAGGTAGTCTGAGCCAAGCTAGTCCAGAAAACAAAACTTCGAAGTTAGTGAATCCTTCAGCACTAGTTCTTTCATATTTGTTGTTTAATCCTTCTAGACGCCTTAGGCCTTTTTTCACAATGCTGTCAGAGCATTGATCGCTCATGTGATATACATACTGCATAAAACTGATTTGTTGATTCAGAATCATTGAACTTTCATTTTATTTACTTTCTGCTTCTCTCATCGTGCAACAGAACAATAAAAACATTCTGATTTGGTAATTGAAACAAAAACGCGTGAAGTGACTTGGTCCGCACCACTTCACATGTAAATATGTTAATATCTTGTGAGCAAATTTATTTATTTACTATGTATAAATACTACTGTCTCAACGAGCGACATAGCGGGAGTGGAAAAGTTACATGAAATGCACTACAGATGCAAGAAATAAAGACTACAAAAATGTACACATCTAACAAAAATGTTACATCACCCATATACACATGAAAAACCACCTAAAATACATAATATCATGGAACATGTTCAGGCAAGTCTTTCAGAACCAGTTCAGAAACAGAAACATACCAGCATGCACGTATGTTCGTATTTAAGTATGTATGTATGTATGCACGCACAAATGTATACATACATACATACATACATACATACATACATACATACATACATACATACATACATACATACATACATACATACATACATACATACATACATACATACATACAAACATACATAGATGTATGTTTGTATGTATGTATGATATCAACGCATGCACGCATGTATATTTATGTATGTATGTATTGCCGCGAACCATACATTGGGTTTGTTTATTTGTGTTTTGCTTTTACCGCCCGGCTGCGCCGGTCTGTGTTATCTCTGCGCCAAGGTAGCTTATCTCTTGCTAAAAGGTAGCTTAATATTTGTGTGCTCGTTACAATCGGGCTCAAAACCGAAATAGGCTTTAAAGCGTCCAGCAGCATTCCCATGCGCAACGGACACTAAGTACCCGCAAAATCCAACTCAGTCCAATAAAAACAATCCGTCAACACCACGTGAGTGAATTTCGGCGCACTGATTCCTCAATGGCATGCCGCATACCCTGGTCAGCTGTTGCACATTTTTTTGTGCTTCTGCTTAGCCCCTAACGCTTAGAATTATGAAGGTCAAGGCACTTGAAATCGCAGGCAGCTTCAGTGTTGCGCGCTATAACTTTATTTCCAGCAGCAGCTGGATAAGCGACCTTGTCAAGCACAATTCATTATTGGCTTCCAGAGCGGCATACGCCAAATAAAATCTCCCTCTTCCAGGTACGTGGTGTCATGTCTTTTTCATCTGCGCAGTACCGTCAGTGTCACATTTTTTTTTTTTTTAATTTTCCTGCGCGAAGTTACCCGCGCGTTACGATTGGGGGCGCGTTAGAACCGCGCAGATACGGTATTCTGCTCCCCGCGGCCCTTCCGACTCAGCCCGACGAGAGAGCTAACCCACCCCCTGCCTCCGAGTTGACTGGACTCGCCGCGACGGCTCTCTGACCCACCCCGTCCGCTTATACATGGGGGGGTCGAGTCCAAAAAACCTGTTTACTTCGACTCAACGCGCCCTCGTCGGGTCAATGTAAACGGGGCTATAGTGTCGAAAAGGCGCGCGGTGTAAGTTTTTGAGAATTTGCGAAGCCGGCGCCGGGCGCTCTTCGATGACGGGTCATTCGCCTCGATGACGGTCGCCTGGGCTGGCAGCGTCTCTTCCCGTGGGCTGTTCAGGCGGGCGGCGGCGCCCCTTTAGTCTGGGAGGGGATTAGCCCCGACTCCCTCTTTGTCCCAGTGACCGCAGGTGGGGACACATGTGTGATTGTCTGGTTCCCGTGGCCAGTCAATGGTTTCTATTAATTGTTTAAAGGGTTTTCTCTCTTTCTTGTACGCCCCCTTCTTGGAGGCGGGGTTTTTGGTATCAAAACCGGAGTGTTGGGTTTTGTCGGGGGTCGGTCGAGAGGGGATCTAGTTCAGTATAGATCTCGGCCGAACAGGCTGCTGCTGTCAGAGTGGCAATGTAACCGTCCCCCTGACCTGATGTAAAGTTGGAGTAATGTAAATAGTGTAAATAAACCCAATATCCAGCAAGGGAGGCAGTCCTCATCCCTCACCCGCTCCAAGCATCGGTCGTCGGTCAACGGAGCGAGTCGAGATCGTCCTCTCGGCTCGCGCATCAAAAGAACATCACCATTTCGTCTCCATCAGTTCGCCAAGAAGATGGAGAGGCGAAATTTAACTGGAACGGGAACTCGTTTCGAAATTGGGAAGGAACGAGGAACGAGCTTTCGTTCCTATTTTAGAGTAACCTGTACAACACTGCTACGGTGCTAGTTTAATGCGTGTTTGACAGAAGTGCGCAGACTTTTTTCGAAGTGTTTGTGCAGAGAACCGGGTGTAGATATAGGCACATGGTGTTCCTTGTAGCATTTCTCAATGTGTAGAGTTTCGGTGTCGCTTCATGTTGAGCAAGCAACTCACCCGGAGGGCATTACGTGCTACTAGCTGGAAAGCTTGTAACCTTGGACTTTCAACAACGACGAAGAGTCTCAGCGTCACGGGCAAAATTTTAAATTGCGTCGTCACCGAATTCGCTGAGGAAGCATTTCACCTTTAAAAAGCGGCTGGGAGGATTTATTTCTTTCTTGCTATCCTGTATAACCCAGCATGTGTAATTAAATGAATTAAAATTAGGTTACTATGCCCAATAAAATTTTGTCAACTTCGAGTAAGGCGAGAGTCTCCGTAAAACGCGTTGTTAGACAAGTGTTCTAAATACTAAATGCTTGTTCTAAACAAGTGTTTTAAATACTTGTTCTAAAGACTAAAGCGTGATAAACACAACGGCACAGATGGACAATGGGAGCGCTTGTACCGTCTCCCTCTCTTTGTGGCGTTGTGTTTATCGAGCTGCAATTCTTAGAACGAGAGTACAGTCTCCTTCTAAGAAGAGCACTTTGCATATATATTTGCAAAGCGCATTTCATTTTTTTTTTCTCTTGACGGTTCATTGCCAATTGTTTCGATCGACGACATCAGTGCCTTTTGTGTGTCCTTAGCAGAATGTGCATTTTATTGGCTCAAAGGCACCGATTCCCAGACACCGCCAAAAGCCACTGTTAAGACATTCATTCGTAAATGTTATTAATTTGCTCAATTATTTTACGATTACTAATGATGTTGTTGCCCTACTTCTTACGTTTTTATTTTGTTATGTGCTTATTGAAGCCAACTTTAAGAAGGTAGCAGCCTTTCTCGTCACAATACATCAGTGCGGGTAATAAAGCTTGCGAATCTTTTCGCATCCTCTACTTCAACTATGCAAAAAAAATGGAAAATGTCCATGGTAATGACGAAGATTCTGAAGGTACTACTCCAGAAATGGGGGCACAAAAAAAAAGAACAGGCCAAAGCGCTGGTACTCATTTCCGGGTGTTTCACGCTTCCTTAATTTAAAACAGAGCAGAAGTGTGTTCGCACGACTGAGTTAGCGGCCCTTCCAATTAAGGCACGCTTGTTAAAAATACTTTCATAGTTAAGGCTTATGGGAAAATGGGATGGTGTGGCTTTTTTGTACTACAAGTCGCCTGGAGACACTCCGCAACTGTGGCTTAAAAAGTTTCAAGTCTATTTTTGGTGTTCTAAATATGTTGGTTGCCGCACGCGCATCTAGTGTGCCGGGGATAGGGGTCTCATACGTATTCCATAATAAGTTATACCGGATCCTCTCTTCTCCTGTGTAGAATATGAGGGAATTGCCGACCGGGTACCGGTCATTAGGTGCAGTAGAGGAGCTTTAGCGCTCGTACAGGACTTCTCCGAGCTTGTAGATGTCCTACATAGAGATATATAGAAATTCCTGGGTTCATACATGCCCTGCATAGCGGCAGACCGGAGCCCCATCTGGCCGACACAAGTCCCATATAGCGGCACACATTTATTTGGGCTACTATGGTGGCAGGCAGGAGTTCTTCGCTCCCAAATAAGTCCTATACGGTTTCTATACAGGAGTAATTTCTACGTGTACATTTCTTATGCATCATAGAGAGAACTTCTTCTCTGTTTTGAGTTTCACCGCTAGCTCCGACGCGTGTCGTTATCGGCACTCCGTGCTCGCGTCCTGACATATTCTGTCGCTCTTTCCGGCTTTGACCTCCCTGTGAGGCTTTACCGCCTATTGTAAAACACCGGCAGTGGTGGTGGTGGTGGTGGTGATGTTTATTGACGGGTGGACCTAGCCTTGCGTGGTATGCCGGCAATTGCTCACCCGATAAGCACCTTTTTTACCGCTATGCGCGTGAATTCACCATGACTCGCTGAGGCTTGGGACATGTAAAAATTGCAGGATCAAATGAAAGATGTCACTCCTTGCGATCCAATGGCTTTCCGGGAAAATTAAATCGTTCAAAGAGGCATGCGGAGCGGCTATCATTCGCAGTTCTTTAAACAAAGCTAACCGCTCCTCCGCATGCTCTCGGCAGTCCATAAAATATAGCACCACACGTTCCACACAGAGGTGAAGAGATAAAGTTCAGCTTATGGAGCCACGCCGGTGTCCGCGCTGAGTTGGTCCGGATGCGGAACAGTAAGGTTGCCTCTGTCCTCTTCATTCCTTTGGTGACACAAGATCGATGTTGTGGTAGCCAAAGAGAGAGGAAATGATCTTGTATGATTGTTTTTAAAATGCGCCGTTCATCTGGGGCCACCTTCAGAAGACGAGTGCACGATGTCGCTTCACGAGCCAACTGGTCCGCAGCCTCGTTTCCAAGCACTCCTACGTGGGAAGGTACCCACTGGAAGCGAACGCTAAATCCGTTTTCCTTTATCTGCTGAAAAAGACGCAGGGAGCGTTGGCAAATTTTATCTGCGGGAAATCCAAGCTTGTTGCGGTCGAAGGTGTGCATTTGTGATGATTAGTCACTCATAAATATCTTAATAGCTAAGTAATAGTGTGCCTGCATAATTGTTTGTGTAATTCGTTGTGGATTCCCGCGGAAATCTGGAACTGCTCGCATGCCCTCCAAACAGCAACAGTAGCGGGAGGTTCACACAGCGTCCCTACTTGAGAACAAAGCAAGGCAAGTCATACTTCCTCTAAAAAAACGGCCACTTTCGCAATTGAGACGCGAAGACTAAAGAAACCGCGGAGCCAGCGGTATTCACTACCTTTAACTTGGTTTCTTTAGGTCTGCCGCTTTCTTAAGAGAAAGATCGTCGAAAAGCGAAGCTTTCTCCATGCAGACCGGGTCAAATTAAATAACAGGACAAAAACCTGCCCAAGTCCCAAACTTAAGTACACTTCAACTCAACCAAACTCCAAAGCCAACACCCGCAGTACAAATCCAAAGGAAATTCTGATCGCTCCGAATGCGATAATACCGCAATCGAATAGACACCGGTTTCCTATCGCGAGGGATATTCGCGTTCGTTTCCGACCACGGGAGGCGTTTTTTCCTTGAGGCATGCACTCCCAACTACTGCTGATAGGCTCCTTGTTTCCCTGCCGGTTTCCCTCACACTTCGTGGCCTAGCATTTTCCCCCTCTCCACTTTGCCTATTTCCTGCAAACGATCCCCACGGACAGAAGTAAGATTAAACAGCTCCGCTGTTAAAATTACAACTTGACCCAGACGAAACGGGGCGGGATGAGCGCTTGTTCGGTTGTGTTTATCGCACTTAAATCTATTTTTACAACAAGTATGCACTAACTTGCCCAGCAATGTGTGAATCTTAATGCAAGTCAGCTGGTTTCATTTATGATAGTGATCTGTTTTTTGCATCTTTATCGTCCGCGCTATCCTACTCTCTTGTTGTCCTTCCTGCCCTTGGTTCCCTGTTTTAAGGTTTAAGCGCTTTTCAGTCTAGCTATACAGCCTCAACTCTTTTGATGCCCAGTTATCCTTAACAGCGCACGTGTTTCGAGCTTTAGTTAAGGAAGTAGACGTGCCGCTTTGCTGAAGACTAGAGTATGTTGCAAAATAATGCCTTGCTGCTGGCTTACATAGCTTTTCGTGTCAAGCACGCTGGTGGTTTCAGTCAAAATTAACGCCTCTGTCATGCAGGCAGGACAAAAACGTGCACGCCTGGTTCACGTTGCTAAAAACCAGTCGCTGAGTTATGCCTGGGACGTATTTTGCGCAATTGCCTTTGCACGCGAGCATACGGTGAAGAAATCTGTTGTAAGTGAGCACAATCTTTTTTAAATTTCATTTTTATGGAACGCTAACATTTCAACAGTGATTCAGACAAGTTAACGTAGTACGTAAAAATACTGCCAGCGTAAATTTGTCACTGTTCTCCAGCTACTTCAGGATAATCAAAATTATTACGCAACATTCTTGGCCGCTGATTGGAAATTATTAGAGTTCAGTGAAACACTTCAAATCCGCGAAGTTATAGCGTGTCTTTTTTGTGAAACAAATCACTTTATTGTTTCATTTTAATGCGGGAAAAATACGAGCCACGGACGCAATGCGACAAGCAGTGAATACAACGGCGTTTCCCGAGTTATGAAAAACGCCAAAAGGTTGAAATATGCGAGACCAGAAGGCCGTCCTCGCGTTTACCGTTAGACAAACCAGCCGGATAAACAATTCGCTAACGCTTCACAACACAGTTTCTACTGCCTGCAATCAACGACTCTACCTAGCAGCCAATGGCAACGCCAAGCTTAGAGGGTAGGTGAGGGTTCTATCAACTTTATCAGCAATATCTTCACCCTGTCTTCTCCCGAACCCTATAAAGTCCATCGTTTAACACACCTCATCTAACTCTCTCCTGTGACTTTTTAATCGTTGAGCTTAACCCCCCCCCCCCCCCCCCCGTAGTAGTTCAGTGGCTATGTCGTTGTGCTGCTGAGCCCAAAGTCATGGCTCGATCGCACCTGCGCTGGCTGCTTTTCTGGTGGAGGAGAAAAGCGAAAACCTCTATGTGTCGAGATTACGGTGCACATTAAAAATCTCCAGGTGGCCAAATTTAATCTGGAGATCTTCCACTATGGCCTGCTTCATACCGCAGGTGTAGCTTCGGCGCATAAAACCCTAAAAATAATTTTTGTGGTTGTCGAAATTAAGCAATTCGGTCTAAACGCTAGATCTTCTTTTGCTCCTGCTACATACGCAATCCTTCTAGCACCGTTATTTGGAAGCAATAGGACATTTTCTTACTCACATTTTTCGGCTGTTTTTTTACTGGTGTGGGCACACAGAATAGATGAATGGAAAGAAGAAACTGTCGGCCCTGTAGTTGTCAAATTTCTCAACTTTAAAGACAAACATAACATCCTAAAGAACGCATCGAAGCTGAAAGACGTATTGTCGCCACGTGTATGGATCGAGGAAGACTTCTCTCCAAAAATGCAATTAATCAGAAAACAGCTCAGAGACTTTGCCCACGCAACGAAGCAACCAGCTGAAAAATACAAGGTACTTTCTGATGAACTTCTCCTGAATGGCCGACTTTACCACCTCGACCCGGTAACTAATAATGTCGTGCGCTTGCCGAGGCGCGGAACCCCTGCTAGAGAACAGGGTGAGACACTTATAGATGACTCAAGCGCCACGGCTGCTAAAGAAAAGTGACTGTAAAATCGTTCGCCTTCAAAGCTGTCAATCCTCCTGGCAAATTTTCGCAGCCTATTTAATAAACCGGACCTCCTATGCTCGTTCACTGAATCATGTTCGGCGGATATGTGCTTGGAACTGGAACGTGGCTTTCCTCTGATGTTAGTGATTGCGAGTTGTCATTGCCTAAACACTTTTCTGTATTCAGGAAAGATAGAACAGTGTCTCGCGGTGGTGGTGTTATTGTGGCCGTTAAAATGAATTTGCAAGCCCATTTAGTCGATACAATTTCATCTATAGAGATCCTATGGGTTACAGTACGCGTATCTGCCTCTGTGCGTTGTGCTGTCGGGGTCTGCTACCGTCCGCCAGATTCTTCCCCCGCATTCATTGAGCAATTGAACGAATCGCTGTGCTTTATACAAAACAGGTAACCAAAATACACAATAATTCTTGCTGGAGACTTCAATTACCCAGGGAATGATTGGCGGTCGGGCATACCACACGGCAGCACAAAAAGGCATGAATGTCAAGAATTTCTTTATGCGTTGTCTGCCTTTAGTTTGAGTCAAATGGTCAGATTGCCTACACGTGTCGACAGAATTTCAGATCTTGTGCGGACCACAGAACCAAGCAATATGCTCGTACATGTTTTAGATAACATCAGCGATCACAACGTAGTGCATTGTGGGGTAACATTAGAAAGCTCCAAAACCGGGAATAAAAAGAAAACAATTTTTGATTACAGCCGCGCGAACCGCGACAGGATAGAAACCGAATTGTTATCATTTTCCGCGCAGTTCTTCACTTCCTTTGCTCTCAGAAATGTAAATGAAAACAGGCAAATTTTTCGCGATAAGCTTCTGGAACTGAAAGGAAAATACGTTCCAAGAATAAGTATCACGTCATCGACGCAAAGCGCGTGGTTTACGACTGGCGTTAAACGCTGCATCAATAAGAAAAAGCGACTTCATTCCAAGGCCAGACGATCTGATTCAGCCGATAACTGGAAGCGCTACAAAGAACACTCTAAACTGTGCAAAGCAGAAATCGAGGCAGCCAAGGAAAAATTTTCAGCAACGATATAACAAATTTACTGCAGACCAACACGAGAAAATTTTGAAAAGTGATAAATCCAAAGTACTCATCATCATCGTCCATATCATTGTCTAAACATGGTACAGACCTTTCCTCATCAGAGGCTGCAGAGGAATTCAATTCTGTTTTTTGTTCTGTGTTTAGAAATGAAAGCCCATTACCAGCCACTCTTAGTATACAGTCGTTAGATTCAGCAATGGATGACTTGCTTATCACTCAGGAGGGTATTGCTGCAGCCATTGATAGACTCCGGACCAACTCTGCACCAGGCCCTGATGAAATATGCACCAAACTACTAAAAATGGCTAAAGTAGTCATATCCCCGATCTTAGCTGCTTTATTTCAGCAATCGATAGACACAGGATGCGTACCGTTTGCTTGGAGAATTGCCCGTGTTATCCCCATCTTCAAGTCAGGCGACCCAGCTGTGCCTCTTAACTACAGACCGACTTCCTTAAACAGCATAGTTTGCAAACTTCTAGAACACATAATATCATCTGCCGTAATCAGCTACTTAACAAAACAGAGCTTCGTTTTTTCTAATCAACATGGTTTTTTGAGAGGCCGTCCTCGTGAAACTCAGTTATTCGAATTAATGACTGATCTCCATACCGCAGTACATCCGTCCTCACAAATAGATGCTATATTCATAGATTTCGCCAAGGCCTTCGACAAAGTCTCTCACATCCGTCTTATGGAAAAACTTTCTGCTCTTAATATCAACACTAAGGTTAACAGGTGGATTAAGAACTTGTGAGTTTCCTGTTTCCATGTTTCCCTGTTTCCTAATCCACCGGTTTCAGTCAGTAACCATTAATGATCATTCCTCCTCTTTACCTCAAGTAACTTCCGGTGTTCCACAGGGCTCAGTCTTGGGTCCTATCCTACTTTTAATATATATCAATGATATTAACACTAATAGCTCTTCTACTATCCGATTATTTGCCGATGACTGTGTCATTTATAAGCACATTAAAAAACCCCAAGATTTCTTATCCTTGCAAGCAGACCTTAATCAACTGACGAAATGGTGTAGTGATTGGCAGATGGAAGTAAATGTGCCCAAAACTAACGCCATAACATTTACCAAAACTAGCGAGTCTGAACCCCCGTCACTATTTTCTCAATAGTATGCCTGTACAAACCGTAAACATGGCAAAATACTTGGGGGTCCACATAACGTCTGATCTAACCTTGAATTACCATACCGATACAATAACCAGCAAAGCTTCTAAATCACTCGGATTCATTAGGCGCAATCTGCATTCAGCTAACACATTCACAAAGCTTCTGGCCTACCAAACACTTGTTCAATCAAAGATTGAATATGCAGCGCTAATCTGGAACCCCCATTCGTCGCATCTCGTAAATAACTCCAAAATAAAGGTGCCCGATTCATTCTCAGGAACTACTCACGAACATCAAGTATAACAGAAATGAAACAATCCCTGAACTTACCACCTCTACAACAACGCCGGCTTTATAGTTTTTTATCGGTTTTTCATAGGCTATACCACAGTCAGTCTTCTTTCGCTACCTCGCACATAAGACCCGCTGGTCGCGTTTTTTCCCGTTTAGATCATGCATTCAAAGCCCAATAAATATTTGCGCGTACCAACCTATTTTTCTTCTCGCAACTCTTACTTGCTATTCGTCACTGGAATCAGCTCCCAGGTAACATCGTCACCCTCTGTAATCACGACTCATTTATCAAAGAGATACATTTATTCCTCAATGTATAAATAATTTTTTAGTGTTTGTGTCATTTTTGAACCTCTTAGAGTGGTTCAATGTTCGATGTTTGTGTTATTTTGACCTGGGTGATTTTTAACCCCCGCATTTTAGGAATTTTATAACTGTTGTGCGCCTTTTGTGTACCCTTTTTTCGAAACTATGCATTTCGATATGAATGTATTTGTATTCGCATTTTTATGGGTGTTGCTGTTTTTAATGTTACAATGTGTTTTTTTTTCATTGCGACCCCCATGTAACGCCCGTAAGGGCCTTTAGGGTAAATGAATAAAAAAAAATAACTGATGACTGGCACATCACCTGGACCGTGCGAATCTTTAAAAAAAAATTCCCCCGCATTTCCCCGAGGGGGAGAATGTGAAAGTGCGAATGCACGGTTGTCGGCCCGCTTGCGGCGCTTGCGCTCGGCCCCCGCAGCCCACCGCCTCGCCGCCTTCTCTTCCATCTCTTCCATCGGGTTTGTAGTATCACGTGTACACCACGCAGTTATCAAGCCGCTATAACGCCGCTGAGTCGCCAACGCACGCCGCTGACGACGTAGTTTGAATGCGTTAAAGATATAAGGCGCGTCACTAACACTGATATCAGCGTCGCGTCCGTGGCTTGGTCGGTAGAGCGTCGCGCTGCGGCCGCAAAGTCCTCGGATCGAAACCTGGCGCCGGATGCTGTTTCTTTTTTAAATATAGAGGAGCACTGCGGACGCCGCCGCCGCCGCCGCCGCCGCCGGCGGTGGATGGTTTGGGGTCGCTTTTTAAAGTGCATTCGCACTTTAAAAAATTACGCCTCCGCAGGGGGCACCTTGTGCACTCAAGGTGTTATGGTGAGTAGCGCCACCACGGTCCTGAGCTCCGCAGGGGTGCCTACTGCCGTAAGCACTTGGTGTCTTGCAACACCACGGACCCGACCACATGTGGGTTGGACCCACCCACGCCCCGGCTGTGCGTCGCTTTGCCGTGTCTGAGGAAAAGGGCATCCTCGTGGTTGAGCCAACGCCAGGGTTGTTTTGGACCTTCATGGCCCCCTGACAGCGGCAACACACCACTTTGGCCCCTGCTTCTCACAGACGGTGCCCCCGGTCTGACCCGCCCTGGGGGGAATCAGCCAGTTGCCTTTTCCTGTCCTCCTCTTTGTTCTTTCTCTTTCCTATCCTCTTGCAAGTTTAGTCTTCAACGTGCAACTTCGTGGCGGGGATGAGATGGGGTCCATCTGAGAGCACTCTTCTCCAGTTGTACCGGAGCCTGTTTTTGGGGCATCTTCGTTACAGCCTGCCAGCAAAATCAAACTTGCGAACTTCTCCCCAGCATACTTTCGAGGGTTTCCAAGCGCAAGCCCTCAGAATATGCTTGGGACCACCACGATGTACCTCTACTGTGGGCACAATTGCCGAGGCACGTGTTTTCCCAATGGATGCACTTCTTTTGGGCGAACCCCTTCGAGTCTACCTTAGATGCTTCACAAGGCATGAACACCATCCATTATCGGCTCTTCCTACTACGTGTTCGAGAAGTAGTTTTGCGGCAGCCATTTTGCAACACCAACATAAGATCCCATCAGGTTTCGCCCCAATGGTGGTTTCCCAGAATCCTCTGTGGGTACTATCAAAACCGTCAATTTACCTTTCCATCCCAGGAATTGGGAAGAAGTCCTCTCTGCCATCAATAGCCCTCAAACAGTTGACTCTAGCGTTCTTGACAGACAAGTACGCCGGAACTGTACATGTATATACTGATGGCTCTGTGACTGCGTCCCGGTCCACCGCGGCTGTGGTAATTCCAAGCTTATGCGTTACCCGAGGATTCACACTAGACCACAAGACAACTTCTACTGCCACTGAGTTGGTTGCCATACGGGAGGCGATTCGTTTAGTCTCCCGTGAATCACCTCAAGCTTGGACCCTGTTTTGTGATTCCAAGCCAGCACTCCAGGTCCTCAACGGAGTTATGAGGCAAGGACCTTATTATGCCCTTGCTGCGGAAGTACTCGAATTATGCTCATTGGCACTGCAACAAGGACATGTCCTCACCATTCAGTGGGTACCAGGCCATTGCGGGCTAGCTGGTAACGACTGGGCTGACCAGGAGGCAAAGAAGGTTTCTGCAAATGCAGATGTTGTACGTCTGCCCTTCGCAAGGACGGACACGACCGCCCTTCTGTCTACCATTCTCCGCCACGCCTCGGCGAGTCACTGGTCCCACCCTGACAATCGTCATAGAAGACTACACCGCCTGGACCCCGACTGCAAGTTTCGGTTACCTCCTGGTATTCAGCGAAACTACGCCACGCTGTTTCACCGACTACGGCTTGGCGTAGCCTTTACCCGTCGCTACAAGCACCTCATTGGCTTTACGAGTGACCCCGACTGTGAGACATGCCATGTACCAGAGACTATTTCGCATGTTCTCTGCCACTGTCCACGCTATGCGCAACCTCGAGAACAATTAGTGAGAACATTGGCCCGTTTGGACTGTCGTGTGGTGTCGGAGGAAGTGCTGCTGGGACCTTGGCCAGACGCGAAGCGTTCCTACAGGGCATTTAAAGCTGTGCTGACATTTCTGCGCAGCAGCGGCCTCTCAGAGATATTGTAGTTGAGGCCCATCCGGCTTAACTTTAACACATACACCGTATCGGTATAGGCATCTTCTATACATAGCCCTTTATTTATTTCTCCGCATTCTTCATCTCTCTCGTCCTCTATCCACACTCTTTCCTCCACTTTCCCTTCCCACACACAGAATAGCTGGCCAGATATACTACCGTCAGGCCGACCTTTCTGTGTTTATTTCATTTCAATAAAATTCCTCTCTCTCTCTCTCTCCTATCCTCTTTCTTAACTCTGTCCTGTCATCTCCTTCCTTCCTTGTTCTACATTTTCCCATGTGGCGAGGGTTAACCTTGTGCAAAGATGTCAGCCTTGAGTCCAAGCATAAGGTTATAGTGGCAAGGTACGGTTAACGTGTGCTGCACAGTCACGTTCCCTTGTTGGGCTCGGTGGTGGGCGACCGGCCTTGCCACCGAATTCACTCGAAGTTTTATGGCTACATTTCCTACTCCGCTCAGAAAACCCGATCGGCCTCCTAAACGGGGTCGCACCGAAGCCCTGAGAATCGAACCACCCCAGGCAACATTCAGTAAGTACTTTGTGGTACACTGAACCGACGACAAATCACCAATCACTGACCTGTCAGTGTTCTTCATTGCCAAGTGCATTGAGAACATTGTTGGCAAAGATTACAATGCCAAAAAGATGCCCTCCGGAGACCTACTTGTTGAAGTAATGCTAAAAAAACCAAAGCGACAACCTTCTGAAGCAAGACAAAATTGCCAATCTGGCTGTCACCGTCACGCCGCATCGCACTCTAAACACGTTCCAAGGTGTCATTTCTGACAAAGAACTACTGCATGAGACAGACGCTGATCTCCTTGAGGGAATGCGAGACCAAGGTGTTGTTGGTGTTCGTAGAATTGTAATGACAAGAGACGGGGCAGACATCAAGACGCGACACATCATTCTTACTTTCGCCAGCTCTACCCTGCCCGAGACAGTGAAGGCAGCTTTTATTAGCTGTCGTATTCGCGCTTACATACCTGTCCCGAGGCGATGCTTCAAGTGTCAGCATTACGGCATGGAACACTAGCCTGCCGTGGCAAGCTCACCTGTCCTAAATGCGGCGAAAATGATCACACCTCTGAAGAATGCCGAAACACAATTCTGAAATGTCCGAACTGCAGTGGCGCACATGCTGCATACTCACGATCTTGCCCATCTTTCAAGAAAGAAAAGGAGATCATTCATATCAAAGTGACTGAAAACATAACTTTCCCGAGGCACGCCAGAAGCACAAGTTGTTTTCGGCAACATCCTATGCAGACGCCGCCCGCCGGGGGTTGGGGCAACGTCTGGTTAGTACAGCGACACAGTGCAGCCTAGCTGACGTGTCGCTGTCGTTAACCCCCTCTGAGCGGCCACCAGCTGCTCCTGCTTCCACAGCAGAGTCCCTGGTGGTTCCTGATCCTGCCGGGCTGCCACTCACAGCCCAGCGCCCCAATGCTACCCCTGCGGAGCCCGTGGAGGACGTGGCGACGGACGCTGTTTGGACTGGTTCTGCTTCCAGTCCAGCTCCTTTCACCCCCACAACACTCGAGGGCGTTGAGAGCACGAACTTTCGGGGCTCCACACAGACCCCGTCCCCTCCTGCACCGCAGGCTCCGACTGAGAAGGCTGAGGCCACCTCAGGAACCATTCCTCGAGGTTTTCGACGGAACGGTACCAATTCGATGACACCTGAAGTGTCAGATGAGGATATGGACACTTTGGCATTTCAACCTGCACCTCAGGAACGAAATGAGCACCGCAGCACTCTTGGCCGTGGGGAAAAACCAGCTTCTCGCATCACAGGCCCTAAACAAGACTCACTAATCTGGAAAAAAAAACTTCGATTTATTATTTTTGACGCATAATAGACCTTATGCGAAACTGCATGGTGATCTAGCAACACTGATGTAAACGAGACCGTCGGCCATGTTGGTACGGGCGCCCATCGTGAAGTCTCGTATTGTTTACTGTGGAAGAGTAGGTGACGGTAACGCGGTATGGCTCAAGCTGGACGGCGTTTTCCGGCTCCCGACCGCGGATTGTGGGCGAAGGACTTGTCTGCGCTGCCGACTGTGTCTGAAGACTCAAATCACTCGGGGTGCCGCGCCGAAGACCCATCCGAGCGGCAGCGGAGCAGGGCATGCCGCCTAGCCACCGAGGCGCATTGCTCGCCTTCATCGGTGCGGACAAACACGTGCGACTCGCAGTAAGTAAATCCTTCTTTGTTTTTTAACTGACGTGAGTTAACTGGTATGAGCATTTGTATAGCACTTTTTCACCGTTGTTTACCATGCAAATGCGTAGCGGCGACCCTGTTGCAGTAACCCTGAAAGAGGAAAGCGACAATCGCCAGACCGTACTGCTAGTGGGTTGATTATCTATTTTCAAATGCTGTACATCGAATTTACGGGATGATTTTTGGCGAAGATGTTTACAGAAAGGTTGTGGCCGTTACCGTGACGGTCGTCCGCCCGCGCGTTTGCCGCAAAGCAATCGCGCCTTGCGGCGAAGTCAACTACAAAAGCGCACATACGCCTTGAATTTTCTTTTTTGTGTGTTTTCATTATTTATTGCGCATGTTCTGCCGCAAAAATCTGTTTGTGTGTCTTTCTCCTCCTTTTTTGGCGGTGGGGTGGTTGTGTTTGTTTCTAAAGCGCATGTTTTTGGTGTGCGCGAATAGATAATACAGTAAAACCTCGTTAGCTCGAACTCACTGAACTAGAAGATTTTTTTTACTTCGATGGGTCATCGGTATAGCCCGAATATTTACCTGTTTATATCGAAAGGTTCTGGAAATGAGTTACAGATAATCATATTATTGCTTGCTTAAGTTATGACGAACACGATTATGCGGGTACTGGTATCATTACCCACGGCGAAGTTTTTAAATGTTAAACTTCCTTCTCTTGAAAATGCATTAACAAAGCATGCAGAGATACGTGCACGCTCGAACTTGACAAACAATTTTGTCATCATTGCTGTTTGAGGTGTAGGATATTGCCCTTGCAACAGTGTTAAGCAAGACACAAAATCTGGTCATTTTGAGTCTGTTCCTTGCGGCCACTTTCTGCTCTGTCCCTTTACCATAAACTGTAGCGGACTAGTCCTGTTCTTCCCTAAGTGCTATTTACTGTTACTCTCTCTGTTCTTGCAGGTTGGGCCTCATCTATGTGCTCAGCAGCTGCTTTCGCTCCCAGAAGAAAAGTGGCCTGTCCTATGTTGTGTGCCTCACTTTTGAGACGGACAGTGAGGCGATTGTGGAGGCAGCGTGCGAGTGCCCGGAGGGGTTGCAGTGGAGCATGGAGTCACATCCTGGCTGCTGTGCACCTACTCGCCCTCTTGCAAGCCGACGGTTTTAAGAGGCGCCACCGGAGCTTGCGTGCACTGAGCTTCCACAACAGTGGGGACGTCCGAGACAGCAGAGCATCAAGCCAGCGAGTGTCCAAGACATTGACTGGAGAAGCCCGCGAGAAAATGGCCCCTCCCTTCCCTTGCTAATGCGTCTGTTTGATGCACGTCGAGTACAGGAGCAATGCGAGCAGCAACAAAGTGCCGTGCAGGCGCTTGGGAGGAAGCTTGGTAGTCTTGGGAATGGGTTTTTTGCCCCAGTTGTGCTGGCCTCACCCCCCACAGTGACAGAAACAAGGACTGGAAGGGTCACCTCTGAAGGGTCACCTGTGTCACCTGAAGGGTGACCTGAAGGGTCACCTATGAACTACCAGCAAGCATTCATGCCACATTTCGCCGTGGTCATCTCGCGAGCACGCAGAGGCTGGGCAACGTCGTGTTTACTAGACCGCGGCATGCAGGGGTGCACGAATGCTTCCCTTTGTTCCATTTATATCCACAGTTTGCTATACTGCACGCGCTATAAATCACCGAAGTAGTTTAATTTACTGGGATACTCACAGTGGATACAAAAAAATTCCCCGCATTTCCCCGAGGGGAAGAATGTGAAAGTGCGAATGCACGAGTTGAATTTGCGCGGTTCGGTAATGTTCGCGAAAGAGAGATCACACACACACACACAACTACAAAGAAAGAAAGATGCATTTATTCACAGACACCTATTTGTGTTGTCGTTGTACTTGATTGCTAGAGCGGATCTCAGCTTTGAAATTTCGTGTCAGTACTCCTTTAAGCGGGTGCATTAGCCCTTCTCACGCCCGATTCCTGGCCAATCCCCCACGTGGGTATGTGCCATGTCAGCGGCCAGGCAGCGCGCGCCCATCTCCCCCCCGTTGCCAAGGAAGACGAGGAGATTCCTGGCCAATCCCCATCTCCCCCCGTTTGCCAAGGAAGACGAGGAGATTCCTGGCCAATCCCCCACGTGGGTATGCTATGCGGACATCGCCGGTGGACGCAGGTTCAGGGTCGCTTAAGAAGTGCATCGCACTTAAAAATGCAAAAGCACTCAAGCTGATGCGCGGCGGCCTGATGCAACTCTGGCCGTTTTCTTTTCCTTTTTTGAATAAAACTTGAAAATTGTCTCAGCTACCTACATCAATGGCCACTATCATTACGTCGGAGGCATGCATGCAGCATGTGACAAACTAGAGGAGTGAGTGTGTATTTTAGTCGCAAAATATTCGACAGTAAATACACCGTGGCTGGAATGACAATGGGCACCAAGTTAACTTAAGGTAACAACAAACCTTTCAGCCCGGAAAATCGGGAACCAAGCAAAGGCTCGAATTTTCCACCGTTAGATCATCATAAAACAGTGTACGCCACTTCTGCAACGATACGCGGCTAAATGCAACGTAAAAGAAACCAACAACACACTCCCATACCGTGCGCGCCCGCCACAAAGGTAATTTTTAACTGCGCCGTGACGGCGTAGTGGGGCAAGAAAAGTTTGTTTACAGCCCTAGGTAAGATAAAGGCTCGTGTAGGGGCTAAGCGGTACCATTTAACAATGAAATGAAGCGGGTGCAGAGCCACAGGGACGAGTAAAGAAACAGCCTAATTTTGGTAACGTGTGGTACGTTTTCCAGGTAGAGCGCCGCTGTCAGTCGCATGAATAGGTGGCGCACGCTCAGGCTTCATTTAGAATACAAGGCTGGACCACAGAACTCCAACGCAGCTGTATTTTTCATCCGGACAGCGACTACGGAATCCCGCGCTTAGCGAACGAACGACAAATATTCGCTCCCAGCGCACCGCGCCCATGCAGCGTGTCACAAAGGTTGCTCGCGCCGGCATAGTTCGCGTCAGAAAGTTCGTTCAAAAGCGTGGAACTTCACGTACCTTTTCTCCATTTGGACCGGTATTTCCGCATTGCCTGCACTGCTGCAAGAAGCAATGCTCCGGCATTGTAGTCCATCACCAAGAGCGGTCAATGCCCGCCTTCTATGTTTTGCTAATTGGTTTCGGTTTCAAACGACCGCACCAAAATGGCGGACCTAGTTACCGGAGTTGACGTGAGATGGCGGGGCGCATTTTGCATAGGGTCTATTGCTGTTGAGAATATAGTTCAATGGAACTGTAGGGGTCTCATAAAAAACTTAGATGATATATATGAACTCCTTTATAAACATCAATCTAGTATTGTTTGCCTCCAAGAGACACACCACAATCACAAGCAAAGTAACTTTCTGAGGCAGTACACTGTCTTTAGGAAAGATAGAGATGTCTTTGCTCATTCATCTGGCGGGGTTGCCATTGTGACCCGAAAATCGATCCCCTCCCAGTCCGTTAGACTGCTCACCAGCCTTGAGGCGGTTGCTGTCCGCGTTATCATTTTCGGTCGGCTGATTACCATATGCTCTTTATACATTCCCCCGGATTATCGTCTGTCTACCTCAGAATTCGAGTCCCTGGTGGATGAGCTTCCGGAACCCTTCATCCTAGTCAGAGATTTAAATGCCCACAACAAACTCTGAGGCTCTGGGAGAACCGATGCCCGCGGCCGTTTAATTGAACAGTTCTTGGTATCGTCTGGTGCGTGTCTGTTTAACAAACAACCAACATACTATAACACCACACATAACACGTACTCATACATAGACTTGGCAATAGGTACTGCGGTTCTTTTTCCACTCATTGAGTGGCAAGTGGACAAAAACCCGTTAGGGAGTGACTACTTCCCAGTAATCTTGAAGTGCCTAGACAAAGACCCCTACCTTGCAACCTCAAATAAAAGGTTTTGTTAAGGGGTTTATTGGTGCTCAGGAACACCGAAGAAGCAGTGAGTAGACAAGGGGTGATGCCGAGCCAGCTGAACCTCTTCTTCACAAGCTCCTTCTGATGATGATAGATGAGGTGTGCCAAAAGCACGGCAGTGATGATGATCCACAATAATGCACGACAATGGCGCTGTCAGGGAATGTCCCGTCGTCTTCACTACAATTTCCCCCCGTGGAAGAAGACGCCATCCTGGCGGCGAATTACGGAGCAGACGAAACCAGAGGCTCGTGATAGGGTTTTAAGCGCTGCACGTGGACAGTCTCACGCCCACGGCGGCGGAGGTCCGTAGAGAGGGCCATAGGCTCAAAGATGTAGTTGACGGGTGACGTACGCTCCAAGATGCGGTAGGGGGCCATGATACTTGGCGAGAAACTTCGTAGACAATCCCGGGGTGGTCGAGGGAATCCATAGCCAAACCAATGACCCCGGCGAATAAGTCGGTGTCACAGCTGTGTCGTCGTGGCGAGATTTTTGCCGCCACTGGTCTTCAGCTGTGAAGGTTTTCGCCAGTTGTCGGCACTCTTCCGCGTGCTTGGCGGCTTCTGATGCTGGGGTGCACTCCGAGACATCCGGACGATAAGGAAGCACGGTGTCGATAGTGCACGATGGTTCTCGTCCGTAGAGTAGGTAGAAAGGGGAGAAGCCGGTTGTAGCCTGTATGGCCGTATTGTATGCGTACGTCACATAGGGGAGCACAAGGTCCCAGTCATCGTGGTCGGAGGAGACGTACATGGACAGCATTTCACCAAGACATCGATTAAACCGCTCAGTGAGGCCATTAGTCTGCGGGTGGTACGCAGTTGTGGTGCGGTGGATAATACGGCACTCGGTGAGGAGCTTCGCGACAACATCGGATAAGAAGACGCGTCCTCGGTCACTTAGGAGTTCTCGAGGCGCTCCGTGGCGCAATATGAAGCGACGTAATAGAAAGGAGGTGACGTCTCGTGCTGTGGCGGTAGGCAGTGCAGCGGTTTCAGCGTAGCGCGTGAGATAGTCGACCGCAACAATGACCCATCGATTCCCGGCGGCTGTGTAGGGCAAAGGCCCGTACAGGTCAATGCCTACACGGTCAAATGGTTTCGCCGGGCAAGGAAGGGGCTGCAGCGGACCAATAGAACGTGACGGCGGTGACTTGCGGCGTTGGCAGGTAGCACATGATCGGATGTACTTGCGCACAAAGTTATACATGCCTTGCCAATAATAGCGCAGGCGGATACGCTGGTATGTTTTGAGCACCCCTGCATGGCCACAGGTGGGATCGGCATGAAGAGTGTCACAAATGTCGATGCGCAGATGACGAGAAATGACAAGCAGCCACTTCCGTCCTTCGTTGTCGTAGTTGCGGCGATAGAGCAAATCGTCGCGAATCGTGAAGTGCGAAGCTTGCCTGCGCAGAGCCCGAGATCCGTGAGCGGGTGACGTGCCAGAAAGCAAAGAGATGAGGGAAACAACCCAGGGGTCTTTCGCTGCTCTGTTCGGATGTCGGAGAAAGAAAGTGGTGACATGTCAGTATTGTCAGCCCGGAGGCACGCGGAGTCGTGGGACACTGACATTGGAGAACGGGAGAGGGCATCCGCATCGGAGTGTTTGCGGCCGGATCGATATACAACCCTTATGTCGTACTCCTGGAGCCGCAGAGCCCACCGTGCGAGCCGCCCTGACGGATCTTTCAGTGTGGACAGCCAACAAAGTGCGTGGTGGTCTGTGACCACGTCGAAAGGGCGACCGTACAAAATAGGGCCGGAACTTGTCCAGCGCCCAAACAATGGCCAAGCACTCCTTCTCCGTCACGGAATAGTTGGATTCGGCTCGGGTAAGGGTGCGGCTGGCGTAGGCAACGACGTATTCATCAAAGCCTGACTTTCGCTGGGCCAGTACAGCGCCAAGGCCGACCCCGCTGGCATCAGTGTGGACCTCCGTAGGCGCGTCAGGGGTCAAAATGTCGGAGAATAGGAGGTGAACGTAAGAAGTCGCCGCAACGTCACGAATGCCTTTTCACATTCAGGGGTCCACGCAGAGAGATCGGTGGAAGCATTACTGAGTAGCTGCGTCAATGGCGCAACAACGGTGGCAAAGTTGCGGACGAATCGTCGAAAGTAGGAGCAAAGGCCTAGGAAGCTTCGCAGTGCCTTCATAGAGGTCGGCTTGGGGAACTCAGCAACAGCCTTGAGCTTAGACGGGTCGGGCAGAACACCGTCCTTCGAGACAACGTGACCCAGTATGGTTAACTGCCGTGCAGCAAAGTGGCATTTCTTTAGGTTTAGTTGTAGCTTTGCGCGGGCAAGACAGGTCAGAACTTGCTCCAGGCGCCGTAAATGGGTGTCGAAATCTGGGGAAAAAATTACGACGTCGTCCAAATAGCAGAGACATATCTTCCATTTTAGTCCGCGCAAAATGTTGTCCATCATGCGCTCGAACGTGGCAGGTGCATTGCAAAGGCCGAACGGCATGACGTTAAACTCGTAGAGTCCGTCGGGTGTTATAAATGCCGTCTTTGCGCGATCAGCCTCTGCCATAGGCACCTGCCAGTATCCCGAACGCAAATCAAGCGACGAGAAGTACTCAGCTCCCTGTAGGCAGTCAAGTGCGTCGTCAATACGCGGTAGAGGGTAGTCGTCCTTCCTGGTGATCTTGTTGAGGCGGCGATAGTCGACGCAAAAGCGTATAGATCCATCCTTCTTCGTCACTAGAACGACTGGTGACGCCCATGGACTGTTTGAGGGCCTATAACGTCGCGTTGGAGCATGTCATCCACGTGGACATCAATAATGCGACGCTCTTTCGGAGAAAACACGATAGGGTCGTTGTCGTAGCGGTGGGTGCGAGCCAGTGTCTATGTTGTGTTCCACTGCTGATGTTCGGCTGAGCGAGCTTTCACGCAGTCAAAAGACGACCGAAAATCGTTGAAGTGCCAGCAGCTTAGCTCGTTGAGTTGGGGCGAGGTCGTTGTCGATGGCCTTACTAAATACGTCGGAGTTAGATGCGTCTTCGGCTGACACTGGGCTCAACTCCAGAATATCAAGGTGAGGTGGATCATCGGGCACGTCAACTACGGCATTATGATCGACAGGTTTAATCCAGCCGAGCGTTTCACCTTGCAGCAAAGATACGGATGGGAGTACAAATTTGTAACCAGCATGCGGCTAGCACCAGCGTGGGTCGATAAGAGAGCGGACGGCAGCGGAAGACGCCTGCGGCGGTTGAAGAGCACAGATGGCGTAAAGAGCACAGTGGCGTCAGTATAAGAGGCACAGCCCAGAAGCACGGAAACAGAGCACTGTGGCGGAATGGTAGTGTCCTCGCTGACGACAAGTTTAGCGGCGTTCGCTTTGTCACTGTACACGTCACACTGTGAAGTAAACTCAACCTCCGCACGCGCACAGTCAATGACGGCATTGTGGCGAGCGAGGAAGTCCCAGCCCAGAATAACGTCATGGGAACACGAAGGCAGCACGATAAGTTCGATTATGTACAAGAGGCCTTGGATGGTGACACGAGCTGTGCACGCCGCCAATGCTTCAATGTGTTGCGCGCTCGCAGTACGCAGCGAGAAGCCACCCAACGGCGTCATCACTTTTCTGATCATGCGACAAAAGTCTTCACTAATCACTGACACAGCAGCGCTTGTATCGACTAACGCCTGTGTTGGTCTGCCTTCTACTAATACGTCGATAACGTTCAGGGGAGAAAAACGAGGCCTTGAAGAGTTCGACCGTTAACGCAGTTCTTGCCTCAGGAACTGCGGGTTGCTAGTTTTCCCTCTTCGGAAGCGGGTTGCCGTCGACGCATCGGAGAAATAGAGCGGCGACGCGGAGACGACGAGCGACGATTCCCAGAAGCGCGGTGGTCAGCAGGTGAGGGACTGATGTGATTATCCATCGGAGACGTCGTGGGGGACTGGCGGCCTGTTGGACAAACCATAAGTCGGCGGTCGGAGAACAGCAGTGGCTGGCGGTATGCGGCGGCAATATTTCGCGACATGCCTGGCATAACGGCAAAGGAAACAAATTGGGCGGTTGTCCCACGTTCGCCAGCCATTGTTAAGCTGGGCAGGAGGCCGAACTGGGGGAAATGGGGCCATCGGTGGTACCGGGCGCTGATAAGATGGTGCGGCCTGACGTGGAGGGACTCCCATGGTGTCAGCACACGTCATAATCGGTGCCGGGGGCGACCGGGCGGCAGTTTCTGCATACGTCATCGGCGCGGTTAACGCAGTCATGTGATGAGGATCCACAACGGCAGTACGCGGCAGGGCTTCAGCTACTTGCTCCTGAATCACCCTCCTGAGTGTCGGCACAACAGGGGACGGAGTCTCGGTAACGCAAGGCAGCAGAGAAAGCTGACGAGCGACTTCCTCACGGACAAGTTCCTTTATGCGCGACAACAAGGAAGGGCTTTCGGGGTGACCAATCAAACTTGCTAAAATGTTGTCAGGAGCTGAAGGCCGCCGCGTGAGGCTTCGCTGACGCCGAAGCTCGTCGAAACTCTGGCAGAGGTTTACTACGTCAGCAATTGAACGTGGGTCCCTCGCCAAGAGCATCTGAAAGGCATCGTTGTCTATACCTTTCATGACGTGCTTGATTTTATCACCTTCGGCCATGGATGGATCGACACGCCTGCATAGGTCCAGAACATCCTCGATGTAACTGGTAAACGTTTCACCAGTTTTCTGCGCACGGGTGCGCAAGCTTTGCTCTGCGAGCAGTTTGCGCACGGCGGGACGGCCAAAGCTCTCAAGAAGCGCGTCTTGAACTCGGACCAGGTGTCTATGCCCGCGACGTTGTTATTAAACCACGTCTCGGCGAGTAAAGTTAAGTAGAAGCCGACGTTGTTGAATTTCATCACATCATTCCACCTGTTGTACGTGCTCACGCGTTCGTACGCCGACAACCAGTCCTCGACATCTTGGTCTTCCGCTCCACTGAACTTGGCAGGATCTCGTTGCCGGGTCGCGCCAGAACAGATGATGGTTTGGGCCGGAGGAACCACGGGCGGGTCAGGCATGGCCGTAGGGATGTTCCGACTGCGAAGTTCCAGGGTGGGGACAAGGACTCCGCACTCTCCACCAAACTGTTAAGGGGTTTATTGGTGCTCAGGAACACCAAGGAAGCAGTGAGTAGACAAGGGGTGATGCCGAGTCAGCTGAACCTCTTCTTCACAAGCTCCTTCTGATGATGATAGATGAGGTGTGCCAAAAGCACGGCAGTGATGATGATCCACAATAATGCACGACAATGGCGCTGTCAGGGAATGTCCCGTCGTCTTCGCTACAGTTTAAAGAAACCGCTGCAGACTGGGAGAAATTTAAGCAGAAATCTCAACTTTCACACACCTCCATAGAACACTTGGGTATTGATGAAGCGTGTAGCCTTGTCACAACCCATATTCTTGATGCTGCGGAGAAATTCATTCCCCAGACTTCTGGTAGCAAAAGTAACCTAAAGCGACCCTGCTGGAATGAAGAATGTCGACAAGCGCGCCAGGCACAGAACAAGGCGTGGGGCATTCTTCGCAGATACCCAACTGCAGACAACCTTGTAGCATTCAAGCGCGCCAAAGCCATTGGAAGGCGCATTCGGCGTCAGGCCAAAAGCAATAGCTGGAGGTCCTTCTTAAGCTCCATAAATTCCTTCACAGATACGCGAAAGGTTTGGAATAGGATAAGAAAACTAAATGGACACAGGACATATAACTTACCCCTTGTTAACACCACTGGTGACACCTTAGAGGACCAGGTAAATGCGCTGGCGCAACACTTTGAACACATCTCAAGCTCCTCACATTACACAAGCACATTTATGCACTACAAAAAGTCGGCTGAGCAGAAGTCCATACGTGACCACAAACAATCGAATGACTCCTATAACTGTCCATTCTCTCTTCACGAGCTCATGACTGCGTTGGCCGGTTGCAAGCCTTCTGCGCCAGGTGCAGATAACATTACGTACACCATGATCAAACACCTTCATACAGACACAGTTCATACTCTCCTCTTTTTGTTTAACAAGATATGGCGCGTCGGGCACTTTCCTAAGACATGGAAACGGGCTGTGATTGTGCCATTGCTTAAACAGGGAAAGGATCCTTCCTGCGTTTCAAGTTATCGCCCCATTGCCTTGACCAGCTGCTTGTGTAAGCTGTTCGAAAAAAATGATTAACAGAAGGTTACTATACTTCCTGGAATACAATGGTATTCTCGACAGCTGCCAGGCAGGGTTTCGGTCGGACAGGTCAACAATTGACCAACTTGTCGCTTTTGAATCATATGTGAAAAACGCCTTTGTGAACAAACAGTATTGTATGTCTATATTTTTTGATCTAGAAAAAGCATATGACACTACTTGGCGCTACGGCATCCTGCGGGACCTAAAATGTTTTGGTATTTGTGGAAATATGCCTAATGCCATTCAAAGCTATTTGTCTGAACGAACATTCAGAGTGAGGGTCGGGGCTGCAGTATCTGCTCTGTATATGCAAGAAAATGGCGTTCCTCAGGGTGGATTACTGAGTTGCACACTTTTCATAGTTAAAATGAACACCCTCGGAAAAGCTCTGCCCCGTACGATTTCTTACTCCATTTATGTGGATGATGTTCAGATCAGTTTCCGGTCCTGTAATCTATCTATTTGTGAGCGCCAGTACAACTTGCCACAAACAGGCTTGTAAAGTGGACAGAAGAAAATGGCTTCAAGCTAAATCCTCAAAAGAGCACATGCATCCTGTTTTCGAAGAGGCGTGGTATTCACTCTCAGCCCACCGTCTTGCTCAATGGAGTAGCTGTGCCTGTGAAAAAGGAGCACAAGTTTTTAGGCATTCTGCAAGATGAAAAGCTGTCATTTATTCCTCATATAAAGCTACTCAAAATAAAATGTATAGAGGCGATGAATATCCTAAAAGTCCTATCCCACCGCTCCTACGGCGCAGATAAGCTGTGCCTGCTACGTCTCTACAACAGTTTAGTGAAGTCGCGGTTGGACTATGGGAGCGTAGTATACGGGTCAGCTTCGAAAACCGCTTTAAAAATGCTTGACCCTGTTCTGCACCTGGGGCTTCGCCTTTCGTCTGGAGCCTTCCGAACAAGTCCTGCGCAAAGCCTATACGTGAAATGTGATCAGTGGTGCCTGGAAGGCCAGCGCTTATACACAGACCTATTGTATGCTGTGAAGACTACATCTATAAAAAATCATCCTTCCTCACTTATTATCCATGACACCTGTGCCATGCACTTGTTTCTCAGTCGGCCCTCTATATCTCTGCCCTTCTCGTTGAGAGTGAAAGTGCAAGCTGAGGAGCTTGGGATTTCTCTTCCCGAGACT
Source organism: Haemaphysalis longicornis (assembly GCA_013339765.2). Lineage (NCBI taxonomy): Eukaryota > Metazoa > Arthropoda > Arachnida > Ixodida > Ixodidae > Haemaphysalis > Haemaphysalis longicornis. Next base: position 82,787,912 of record CM023449.1, on the reverse strand, counting down.
TACAGAACTTCGATCACAAACCTTGTCGCTCCTCGGGAAATGTCCCCGGTTTCTTGTGATTTATCTTTTCGAGCCATTAACAAAAAAACTGCACCAAGAGAACTCGTCTTACAGCATTTCCTACACCTACGGCATAAATATCCCTACACAGCGTTTTACACAGATGCCTCCAAGTCTGCTAATTCTGTGTCATGCGCTGCACATGGCCCAAACTTTGCTATCACAAAGACAATGAACAAAAGTACCAGTATTTTCACAGCAGAGGCACATGGCATTTTAACAACTGTGGAACACATTACACAAAGCAGAATACACAGTTCCATTATTTTCACAGACTCCCTAAGCGTAGTACTAGCTCTTAATTCAGAAAAACCAACGAAGAACTTCATTTTAAATCGACTTATAAAGTCCATAATGGCTGCCTACGCTCTAAAACTCACTGTAATAGTTTGCTGGGTACCTGGGCACAGCGGCATTTGGGCCAATGAAATTGCTGACCAGAATGCCGCTGTGGCGGCTCTCCGCAGTGTTCTAGATATCCCACATGTTCCCTACCTAGACATGAAGCAATTAGTTCGGAGTAGGATTCGGAGGCGCTGGCAGTTACAGTGGGACACACAAATCGAAAACAAACTACACATTATAAAACCACAAATAGGGAAATACAACACAGACAAACGGAACAGGTTCACAGAAATATCAATATGTAGACTAAGGATAGGTCACACACATGCTACTCACTCATACCTTTTAAACGAAACAGCACCACCTGCTTGTGAGAAGTGCGGACGACGACTTACAGTTCTCCACGTATTGACTGAATGTTTGGCATACCATGAAGCAAGGAAACGACACTTCCCCGAACTATACACCTACACGATACCCTTACACCCATCTTTGTTTTTATCCGATCAACCCCCGATCAGAAGTGAACGCCTTTTAGCCTACCTCACTGACATTGGATTTTTAGCACTCATTTCATACCATGTGTGACATCAGGGCCACCCGATGACAGTGAGGGTGGTTCGGAGCGTTTTCATAACAGGTTTCAGGGACGTCACTGCCATCACTGGAGCTAGGGTCATGTTATGATGCCCCCAGCACTGTCACACTTAAACATCATCATTGTTACCTCCCATCTTAATCATCCTCCCCTTTTAGAGTAAGGGCCCTTTACACCCATCTATACACTATTTTTTATCAATTACATTAACATCATCGCCATGGTATTTTAGCAATAAACGTGAACAAGGATTGCCTTGGCGCTCTTTGGCCTCAGACGCCCTTGCGCCAATAAAACGCACATAGTACTGTAGTAAAAAAATTACGCCCATCTTCCCGCGAGGGAACCCTGGTGTGATGCGACGCATCGGGGGGTTCAATTGGTGTTTCCGTTGGGTTGATTCTCTAAATCGGGTGAAACGTGTTGTGACGCGAAGTCGAACGAGAGCGAGCGCTGACTGAACCGCCGCAGCACGCTACCCGCTTTATATTCACAGCGCCTGAAGGAGAGGAAACAGCGGAGGAGAGTCGCGCATGCGCGCACTTGCGCGACGGGAGCGGAGCCAAGCGAGCGAAGCGCGCGCACGCAGCTGTTGTTTATGATAATGAGACGGAGTGAGTGTTGCGCACAGCTGTCGGAGAGAAGAGCGGAGGAGAGTCGCGCATGCGCAAGTGGCATGCAGACGCCGCCGACGCAGGAGGGACATGCCTCAGAGCAAGAGATGTGTCGCATCTAAAACGTAGCCGCCTTTTCGCGGCAACCACCACCTATCTCTTCTGCTTCTAGCCAACATAAACGTTTCGAAGACGTGCTATCTAATTTTATTGTCTAACCCTTACAAGCTAACAATATTTTATACTTTACCGCCTATCCAGCATGGATATAGAAAACGCTTACTTATGTTAACCTAGCTCGGAACCGGTATTCATGAGCCCGCGCCTTCAACTGATAAGGCTTAACAAGCCGGCGTCATTTTTTTATTTTAGCAAAGGCTTCTTTCATGCGTTCAGATTAAACTTATCTTAAAGCTTCAAGAATTGGCCTACCCGTAAAAAGGATTCGGTCCTCCCTTTCTATAACACTACACAGTTTGTTAACATAGGTAATTCGTTTTTCACCATGCCCACCAATCGCGCGCTGTTTTTGAGGGCAGCCCACTCAGACCTGTGCTGTTTTAATTTACAATAATGATATTTGATTGTGTGGATGCGACCTCTATTGGTTCAAATTTGTTTGCTGAAGACTGTATTCCTGAAATATGAAACGTATTTCGTACTCTTGTGACCAAGCAACTTCCAAAGTAACCTTGATGCCTTCGCCGAGTGGTGTGTGAAATGGTCCATGGAATTGAACTGTGAGAAATCTGTATTGCGAAGTAACTGTAACAAGACATTTATTCCCACTTTCTTACAGGCTTCATCAGACGTGAACTCACCTACGTACACCACCCTGGGAAAGCTTACAGGGTTAATGAGTGCGTCGGCCTGACCATCAGGAAAGGTGACCTCACATTCACACTTGTACCTGGCATCTCGCTTTAATCGCAAGGGAATGCAGGACATCTTAAGTGCAACGACTAATCCAAGGCTTATTACGGGTTATTTTAATGCACACCACTTGCTGTGAGGAAGCTCAAGCACAAACAGCAAATGCCGGAACCAGGTGTCCTTTGTCTCAGACCATGCTCTATGCTTACTGAACAATATAAGTCCGACTTTTTTATGTGGCACAAACTATCGCAGTTGCTTGGACCTAATGTTTGTGTCGCAATGCTTGTGCGAACATACACAATTGTTTGCAGACATAGAAACTCACGAAAGTGACCACATTTCAACCTATCAAAAGATTAGTGGACTACGAAATCGCATCGACCCTAACGTCATTCGGGTGACCGATTGGTCACAATTTAAATAGCAAATGGAAGATTTTTGTGGGAATGATGAGTCTAGAGATCTAGAGTCTGGTATTAGACTCACGCTGGTAGCTTGCAAAAGTCCCGTGCCACCGGTCCCCTAAAATTAGAGTTCTACATTGCGCTGGAACGCCGCAGAGCATTCGTTGGCGCGCCGAACGAAGGTGCAGACGTACGAAGTCTCTTCAAGACTTGAGAGCTGCCAGAAAGACACAGAAGAAGATCCAAGGCCGCATTATTCAAGTGCAAACACAATGTTGGAAGTCCTTTTGTGAATCGCGTGACCCTCGAAAGCCTTTGTCTGGAGTATGGAGGACTGTGCGAGGGCTGATGACCCCCGTGCAACAGCAATCCCCGTAGAAGGCTTTGGCTCTTCACGTGAAGCCCGGAGAGCTCGAAGTAGCAGAGGACTTCTGTGGTCGGATTGCCAGTAGAACAGACCCGTTTGGCACATCACTTGCCACTAAAATTCTCGCATTGGGGGATCCTGGGATGGACGTCCTGTTTTTGATGGAAGTGGATGCGGCATTGGTGTGCAAGCGATCGTCATCACCTTGGCACGATGGAATCCCCTGTACCGCTCTATGTCATCTTGGAAACGACGCCCGGCACGCCCTTTAGAAATATTTCACTGAAAAATGGCGTGTCAGCATAGTTCCCGAAAAATGGATGTCTAGCCGCCTTTTTCCTCACCTGAAACCTGCAAAATCTCTGCTGGACCCTGCGGCATACCGATCCATACATAGCACTTGCCATCTGCGTTGGAAACCAGTTATCTTTGCACGTCTGGAGTCCTTCCTCGAGCAGTACAACGTCTACACTGCAGTCATGGTTGGTTTCCGTCGTGGCCGTTGGTCCATCGATTGTGTCATCGACCTGGTAACGTTTGTGCAGCAACATGGACGCATCAACCGCATATGCACTCCGGTGTTCCCGAACGTGAAAGGAGCATTACGACAACGTGGAGCACGATGCCATTCTTTAAGGGGCCATGAAGACAAAACACAAGTTTGGTTCATTAGAAAGCCTGCTTTGTCCTGGTAACAATGATACCGATTTCATCGGAAACTTCGAAAAAATAACGGAGATGTTAAAGAAAACGTGTGGAGCTGAGGCGACTCGCTAGCCAGATTCCGGCAACTTTTCTATCACGTCACAGAATCTTGTTTGGGCGATTGACGGCGGCGGAACTAATCAATCGCCAGGACACATGACTGAACGATTGTAGTGGGGCCGCTAGTTCCGTTTGATCGAATCAATCGAATGCTAAGTGCACTTAGCACACAGAAAATTATGTTTTTAGTGCTGGCCCATATGACGTCACTCGCGCCGGTAACACGTCATGGTGGCGCGAACTTTGAAAGTTCCTAAGTATTTCTTGCGTTTTTGTCGGTTAAAAAACGTCTTTCGTGGCCGGAATGGAGCTGAGTGAGGTACTGAAGCCTAGCTCTTTAAAGTTAAACAAAGTTGCATTTTTTCTTCATGGGCCCTTTAAAGCACTACAGGCTTCGTGGCCTTGTCTACCAGTGAGTGCGGAGTTATCTCTCGGGGAGGTCATTCTTTGTAATGACTCAAGATAGCCCTACGTGAGCACATTATACCCACCGAGGTGTCCCCCAAGGAGGCGTCTTGAGCCCCATGTTGTTTAACCTAACACTTATTGGCCTGGCAACTTCGCTTCCAAGAACGGTTCACTGCCGATTTACGCGGATGACATTTGCATATGCGCAGATGGAGTGACACGATGGCACGTGCGCGCGCGTCTGCAAAAGGCTGCAGACTTGACCAATTCCTATCTTTACACAAAGGGGTTAGAAGTGTCTACCAGAAAATGTGCAGTGCTTGCGTTTCACGGAAGACCACGTATGCATACCCCTTGTCAATTTATTAATGGCAAAAGGGTCTCATATGTGAAATGTCACAAGGTTCTTTGCGTGATTGTCGATGGAGCCCTTTCTTGGAGCCCCCACGCCCGTTGTATCAAGAAGCAGCTCTCTACAGTTACCCATACTATTCAGTTCATTGGCGGCAAGACGTGAGGAACGCCTATCAAATCAATGTTACAACTATATAGTGCTCATTCTTGGGCTCCCTACGGTACATCCTATGGAAGCGCCACTCCTCTTCATGTTAGAATCACCAGCAATGATTACGACGCTATCTGCCACGTGCTGCCCTTTACTGGCACCCTGCTTTCAGACTAGTTTGGCCTGCCTATCTTGCAGCACGTGGGAGTAGCTGTTGCCTTTCGTACCATCCTCATCGTGTGTCACCTCAGTGCATGCCTCCGCTCCGCTGCATGGGTCTAGCTGTTCGACATTTTTCGGCGAAATGACGACCCTTTTAGCTTCTCTCTCAGCTGCTGTCTATCTCCTTTCCCTCAATGGCCCGGCGTTCGTCGCGCTCGTTACTTTGCGCTGCCTCAGTTCTGCAACCCGTTAAGCTAACGCCGAGTTATCCGCTTCTATACGCGTTCTAGCCGTGACACCACTAAGCATAAACGACACGTATTGCCTGTCCTTTTGTCTGCCTCGCCGCCATCCCGCTACAACTCCTTTGCACCTGCTTGCCGCGGACAGCTATCACACCGTACCAGCTTTCTGCACGTGTTCGTCATCTCGGCTGTAAACCCTACACAACGAGAAAGAAACGTGCAGGTAAATACTCAGCTTCGGCTGTCCTCCGCTCTCTCTGTCGTTCCGCCATCCTACAATGCAGAACACGCTGTTCCCTGAGCACAAAAAACACGACCGCACAGGTAGACTGCACTGAGCGACGGAGACTACGCTTTAGTCGCTGCGGCATCTGGTCCGCCCGCTGAGTTTCTGGGCGCATGGGAATATGGGCCGATGTAACCCTGAACTTGTATTATATGCGCTTACTGGTTCTATTCGTTCATTCTGTGTATTGCCTTCGTGCTATGCCTTTTTCTTCAGGAATTGCTTTTTCTCTAATCAGCCCTATTTATTTGTCCACTTCCCGTTGTAATCTGTGCTATTGGGGTCAAGGGAAAGTGAAAAGTTTTAGAAGTAAAAAATTGATCAGTAGTAAGCAGACCTACAATATTTCCCTTGAATTGAATGTTTTGGCAGTAGCTGTAATACAAGTCGCACAATACGAAAAGAAAAATAGCCCGATGCTCTGCCTTTATCTGGGAGCGCGATTCCGGGAGAGTGAGGAGCGGAGGCGAAAACAGGCCGGGATACTTCGGGAAAGAACGGCCGCTTGTGTCACGATATTTTCGACGTGTTTCGCCTGGGGGATCGCCACATGGAGAATGCTACTCGGCATTTTGCTGTTCTTGTCGTTGTTGTTGCTGCTGCTGGTGTTGTTGTTAACAGCTCTTATTTGCATGATTTTTATGTTCAAAAAGTATCCATGAGCCCCAAACCAGACATATGTTACCTCGCCGTGTTCCTAGGAGAAAAATTGTCATGCCAGAATGTTCTATATCATACGAAAGCGACAGCCGAGGTGGCAGTGCTTGATGACAGAAAACATACTACCCTACCCTCGATGCTTAATAAAGCACTCTAACATTTTTTGACAGCCACCGACATGAATGTTCGTAAGTCATTAATGTTCGTAAGTGTGGTGGATACTGATAACGTTTGGCCCCGATTCTTTCTTTCGTGTTCCAAAAAGTCGCGTCTGTTCCTCAAATACCTTTTTTAAAACGCATTGGTTTTTTACCGCTGCGGGGCTTAGAACTGTGCCGAAAAACCCAACTTTGTATGAAACCCAATCAAGGTACATATAATGATAAAACGTCTCTACCGGCTAACAGTAAATGTTATTCTTAAAAAGTAAGAGAACCAAGGCCTTATGATTGCCGATTTTGCAAGAATTTAGAGATGCTGATCGAAGATATTTGTCTGGAATGGGAATTTTCTTATTTCGTCCCTCCGTCAAGTAAATGGCCTTCCACCCGCGCTGTGACTCAGTGGCTAAGGCGTTACGCTGCTGAGCACGAGCTCGCGGGTTCGATTCCCGGTCACAGCGGCCGCTTTTCTGATGGAGGCGAAAAGCAAAAAGGCAAAGAAAGACATCCCCCTCGCGAGGGGCACGATCAAATGCACAGCATTTCCGAGAGGGTGCGCCGGCAAGTCGTATCTCTCGATCGCGGGACCCGTGTCGCCATCTTTCGGAGGCGCGGGACAACTTGTGGCGCTTTCGCAACAAACCAGAAATGAGTGAAGGATATAAGGCGCGTTCGGTGCATCGAAATCTGTGTCGGTTTCGTGGCTCAGTCGGTAGTGCGCCGGGCACCTTGCGTTCCGCCCGCGGCGTCATGGTTTCGAAACCGGCCGCCGGAAACTGTTATTTCTTTTATAGTGTAGTGGCCTGGCTGCGGACTACGACAAGGCGCGCCTGCGGACTACGACAAAGCACGCCAACGCCGCGTGACATTGTGAGTTACTAAGATGCTATGCATTTAAAATGCCCGTGTGTACGAGATTTCGGCGCACTTTAAAGATCCCCTGGTGGTCAAAATTAATCCGGAGCCCTCCACTACGGCGCGCCTCATCGCCTGCGTTGCGTCGGTGCGTTAAACCCTACAATCAATCAAGTAATTGGCCGTCCTCTTTCTCTAAATCTGTCTCCGGCTGCCCACTCTGTCACCCTGATAGTCCATCCGATTGTCTTCGAACAATTACGTTACCTTCCCAAGTTCATTTCTTCTTGTTTTTTTTAACTATGTAATCTTCTACTCCAGTTTGTTCTTTCATCCACGAAGCTCGTTTCCTGTCTCTGACTGTTATTCGGGTCATTATTCGTTCAATGGCCGGTTCAGCGGACCTCAGTTTGCTTTCAAGTTGTTTAGTAAGACACCGAATTTATGCTCCATACGTCCTCCCCTCTTGTTTATTTCAAAACTTCCCGCTGAACGTTGTCCAAGACTAGCAGGCCCGGATTGTTTCGCTTCACATTTCTCTACCTGATAAGACCGCGGCGCTTGAACCAGTGGCCAAGTCCAAAGGCAACGCCTCCGCTACGAACCCAAAGGAAATGCTGCGCGCCCAGAATGCATACCATCGTACAGTCCTCCCCTGTCTACCTACTGGTGAGCTCGTTCAAGTCTGATTTCCTCCAGGCGTACCTTCGGAGGGCGCCATACCGGGCCCAGAACTTCAGAGATGGGCTCAGTGGAGCTATTAATCTCAGTGAAGTCAGCTCTATCTAACAATTCCACATGTCTGCCGTTTGAGTTGTCACGTTTCATTCATCGTCTGCAAAGGCTAAAGATGTAGCCACCGGAGAAATAGTTGTGAAATAGCGTCCCTGTGTTGTAATTGACCAAGAACCAAAAGAAGTCCGCATGAAGCTTCTCTGTCCTCCTAAGCGTCTAAAGTATTCGCTCGTGATTGAAACACTGCAGCCTTACCACCAAGTTGTGTTTTTATCGGGAGAAAAGTGATCCTGGGATAGAAAATATGCAAACACTTCATCGTGACGTTGTACAGGCTAGAGCAGTGCACGGGCCGCAATTTCTGGTCCCGGCCCGACCCAGCCCATAGAGACACGGCCCAGGCCCGCACCGGGCCCGAGAAATTTATACAAATTGAGCCCGAGCCTGGCCCGAGTGCGACGAATATTTAAAATCTTAGCCCGAGCCCGGCGCGAGCCCGACAAACTTCTAAAATATGAGCCCGATCCCGGCCCGAGCCCGCCAGAGTGTTGTTAAGTATCATCCCTAGTCCGATAGGATATTAATGTGAACTTGAAGAAGTTTGCTGTTAACCTAAAAAGGTACAGCCGTTTCACTCTACGTGAAAACTGTCGGAAATGCAGAGCACTGATTCGCCATAATGGACTGTAGCGCCGTTATCCGTTCACTGCTACCACCCGACGCATTTCAAATTTCCCGCCTTCGCAGTGCTGGCGCGCCCCCTGCCTGAAACTGCGCCAGCAGGAGTTCTGTTCTTTTTGTGCTTGTTTTCCCTCCCGCGCATGCTGGCATTGCACTGCCACTTTTTTGGAGTTTGGTGGTAGTGAATGCGTTGTATCAGCAGCTTCTTGACGTAGTTTGGACCCGCCGCGGTGGCTCAGTGGCTAAGGCGTTGCGCTGCTGAGCACGAGGTCGCGGGTTCGATTCCCGGCCGCGGCGGCCGCTTTTCTGAGGGAGGCGAAAAGCAAAAACGCCCGTGTGTACGAGATTTCGGCGCACGATAAAGATTCCCAGGTGGTCGAAATTAATCCGGAGCCCTCCACTACGGCGCGCCTCATCGCCTGCGTTGCGTCGGCGCGTTAAACCCTACAATCAATCAATTGACGTAGTTTGAATGGGCCGGAAGGTCACTTCCGGCCCCCAGTGGGTGCGGACGTGCGATGGCTAGCTCCGCGCAAGGCGATGCTGCGGCTATCTCTGGCCGCGCTGGCCGCTCGTTCGGCGAGCCGACCGGTTATCGCTGGCTGCTGCCCACTTTGCCTTCGGATGATAGCATGAAGGCGTGCGTTTTTCTGCACTGTGACCCATCGAAGCGCCCGTACCACTGGTCGGCGACTTTGGCTAGTTTCGGTTTCCGAAATGGTGGCGATCCTAGCGGCACGGTGCTGCGGCGTGGCCCTTCCCTTTCCCTCAGTGTTTCTTTCTTTCCACACCGTCAACGCTTCCGCGCCTCCTCACGCATGCGCAACAGCTCACCGGCGCCAATATTTTTTTTTTCTTTCTCTCGGCGCGCACGGCGGGCCAGTTCGGTACGTGCGTGAGCGAGCCGGCGTGCGAAGGGTTGCGCGGGTTGCCTAAACGCTTCCACGGGCGGAAAGTTTCGCTGCATTATGAAATACATTCGAATGTATTCTAAATATGGGGCAGCGGAGGAAGGAGTGTTACCACTCCTGCGCAGCTCTGTGGTGCAGCAACACAGGGCGGTACAGTTCGACCAAGTTTCTCGCCTTCTCCAAAGACGACAGGTAAGCAAATTATCTTTGTACAATTACAGTGAATTCCTTAAAAGCCGACTGATTGCACTCTTCTGTTTTCAAAGTAATTCGCGCATGTAACATGAAGTTAATGAGACATGTCACTCGTCTTGGAGTGGAAACTAATGTGCAAATATATCCCAGCTGTGCAGGTACGCAAAGTTTTAGTAGAAGTAAACGCGTCTTTGGCACGCACACACTTGCTCGCAAGATCAATTTGTGGTGGCATTGCCGCTTTTTGATGATTGCTTTAGTAACTGCTGGAACGTCGATTCAATATACTTATCAAGATATTTTTTGTTGTTTCGTGCAGCAGGTATACATATGAGTCTAGGTTTGGGCCCCAAGTCGAGGATGGTTTGCGACTTCATTGGACGTTTCCTCCGGTGACTCTTCTCAATCCATCCAATGTCATCACGACGCACCTGCTCACAAAGAAGGCAAGCTCAACTGTACGCGCTTCTTGCCTTTCATGGCGTACATACTACCACATCGATTGATGGCGATTGAAGCATTTTTTCCTCCCCCGTCTTGCTCCAAAACGTATATTTGCGGCGAAACTACTGCCAAGCGTTGCTTCAGAGCTCCGAAAAATCTGATGTAACTCCGCGGTGTTCAATGCAAGTCGATTTTCACATGAAGCAGTGGAAGGCCAAACCGAAATACATGCGTTGTCTGCAGCCGCCATTGCAAGCGTTTCGCTCATTAAAAAATAAATAAAACCAAGTAGCATTGCCAGCTTTGCTGTTCAATCTAAACTGCGCGCCCGCGCCTTGTCATCTTATCGCGTGTTCCATAGTTCTGAAGTTAGAATGGTCATGCCGTATCGGACAGGATGAGATAAGAGGCGCTGCCCAGACGCGAGTTAGAGGGTAGCTTGTAACAACCTGGCCGATATTTGCGGCTTAAAATACGGGAAAGCTTCTTTTTTTTCTGGGTGTCTTCTCCCCTCCCGCCTTCCCTCCCACCCCCGGTAAGCAGACTGTTAATTCACGCGCCATTAAAAGGAAAGACGGGTGCGTTCGATTTGTGTTCTGTGTTCTACGACGTGCATATGGTTGGGCATTGTTTTTGTACGTAGATAAAATCCAGCAAAGAGTGTCTACAGTGCGGTCATTGTGTTGCAACAGTTTTGTATGGCTGCATTTTGTTGGTGTGAACATGATTTCTCGGAAGTGTATGCAGGTTAATGGGCGGGTCAATGCTTTCTTTCAGAGTTTGCGTCAACTCGCCCAAAAGGCAGGGCTTGAAGCAGACGTGTGCGTGCTTTCTTTTAACATATAGATTCCCAATTATTGTGTCCTGAACTAATGTCTAAAGAACATTCCTGTCTCGAGGTGAGCCCAAGAAATAAGTATACATTGAGTGGAACTTTCAAGTTCTTTTCTTCTCCCGCCGAGGTGTGCGCGAAAAAAAAATCTGTGTAGGGACTAGAACTTTCGAAGCTCTTCTTTCGTAATCAAGTATTGTGTACCTAAATGTGTATTCATGGCTGTAACTTTTGCGCAACTTTAGATGGAGACCGATACAAAAAGGGACTCGAAGACCTGTACCTGTCACCGTGTAAAGTTGCGCAAAAGTTACAGCCATGAATTCAGAATACCAACTAGCCCGCCTAACCGTGTTGTTGTAAATGTGTATGTAGCACGTTTTTTTCCCTATTGTACAATATTGTGTGCCTAAATTTGCATATGTCATATTTTTGCTTAGTCCAATACTGTGTACATAAAATGTATGTGCAATATATTGGTTTAGTACATGTGTTTTCATGACTTCGAATCAAAGACGTCCTCATATGAATTTTGAATAAATGCATAGCAAAAATAATGTTTGTGTAACACTCCAATTATTATCGCCACAAAGACAACAATTCGACACCAGAAAACGTACTATTACCTAGAGTGTTTCTTCGTTCAATTATTAAACACGTTACTGCCACAATAACAAACGACGGGCGGGCGGCCATTTTCGAGGTCATCGGCGCCGCTCGTCCAACTTTCGCGCCTGGTGCCATTGCCGAGCGGGCCATGAGGCAGCGACCGGCGGCAGACGCGAAAGTTGGACGAGCGTCGGTTTCCGGGGCCGGCGCGCGGCGGCACGGCCTGGCTGCCGCGGGATAAATGACGTCAGCAGCGTCCGCGACGTCAGCAAACGCCCTTTCCCCCCTCGCCACTCGTTGCTATGGCGATTAATGCAACGTTTCTCAGAGGCCACGTACTACTAGGGGAGGATTTGGCGCTGCTGGCGCGAATCCGCCTCTTTCATTGCGGTGTGCTGCCACCTAGCGTGCCTAGCGGAAGTTGAAGCCGTAGGGTTTGCCGGCGTTTCCTCCGGCTGCGTTCTCGTTGTATGCACGGCAATCCCACATTACGGCGAGGAGCAGCCGAAGTTTTTCTTCTGTGTTGGTGTTATAACGCCTTAAGATGACAGCCCCTGGTCATCACATAATACCAGGCGGCTTCTTATCACTGAATGAGGGCTGGCAGAGAAATCTCGGACAGATCCGTGTGCCGTCCGAGCAGCAGAGCGAGCAGTACTTGGAGTCGTCTGGCATGAAGTGCGATCGCCAGCTCAACAAAGGCCGGCAGTTCGCAAAATGCCTTTAAGCGCTGGACACATGTACGATTGGTACACGCGATTCGCATGCGACTGATCGTTACGACTGTCGCCACGACTAGTCGTACGCGTGAATTTGAGACGGCCCGATGCGCGCATGAGATGCGTCGTCGGCGTCGCTCCGCCCACTGTTTTTGCTCCATGGTCAACTACGATGATCGCTGAGCTGAATTTGTAGATTCTGCGCGTTTGTTCGCAAGAAATGGATAAAGCAAGCAATCGTGAAGCGTTTTCTGCCCTCGGAAACAGTCCGCGCACACGCCGGCCGGGCCTGCCAGCTCGGCACACTCAGCGGCTCGAACCGACGCAGACCACGGTAGCAACCGCGCTTGTCGCTGCTCTTCTGAATCAATCTGATCGCTAAAAAGTTCCACATGCGAGAAAGTAGGTGTTAGTGTGGTGAAAAATTGTGCTAGGGATTGTTGTCAGGGCTTATTTTAAAAGCGCCGATCAGATATATCTGCCGCGATGCAAGCCGCCTACGCTGACCGGTCGCCGCGGCGCGCGGTGCGCCGAGCGGTCGAGAGATGACGATACCTGCGCGGAAGCATCGAAACAGGCTACGCAGATGTCTTGGTCACCGATCGCTCAAACGGCAGTTATAACTTAATAGAGTTCCACATGCGAGAAAGGGGATGATAGTGTAGTGAAAAGTTGTGTTGCGGATCGCAGTTGCACAGATAGCAGCCATCAAATATCCGCCAGGATGCTAAGCCTATAGTTCCCATCACCCGAGCCGACGCGAGCGACGCAAACCGCCGTAGCCGATCGCGTGCGGCCGACGGGAAGCGATAGAAGCCGACACCGCTCCCTTTTCGGCACTCCGAGTTACAGCGGAACGCAGCACAAGTTGTGGGCATTGTTCCGCGCACAACGAGCACACACAAAAAATCGAACGATGTAAATACAACCACGACCCCTTCCCGCTTGTGCGGGAGCTGTGGGGCATGTCGTCTGCTGCCCCTACTGGACTGCCTAGTGACTTGGCCGCTAGGGGATTGCGCATGCGCAGTGGGGTTGTGAAAGAGGCGGATTACGTGGGACCACGGTGGATGCGAGAGAGGCCGCCCCGTGCCCGTACCGTATCGACAATTTTTGTGCACCGTTCCGTGAATTGGACTTACTGAAGGAAGTGGGAGGCATTGGGCCTTTCCAGATGAACCACATCTGGCTCGTCAAGTTTCGTACCCCGGCTGCGCGTGAACGGATTTTGAAGAAAGGATCGCTGCAGGTGAAGGGACATTTCTGTGCGGTAATCGACCCAATTCACCTGGACGTAAGTTTTAAGGTGCACTGGGTGCCATTTGACATTCCTGGCGAGTGTCTGAGCCGTGCACTGAGTGATTTCGGCGACGTCAAGAGTGTCAAGCATGACGCCTGGGCGGCCAACGGCTTCGAGACGGCGGAATCGACCACACGGGTTGTCCAGATGACGCTCAGGCCGGACGTCACTCCGGACGAACTACCGCACGTGATGAAATTCTTACAGCGGCCAGGTGCTTGTCGTCGTGCCGGGACAGGCGCCGCTGTGCTTGCGGTGCAAGCACATTGGTCACATGAGGCGCGACTGCCGTGTGCCGCGGTGCTTCAAGTGCCGTTCTTTCGGTCACACGACCGACGAGTGTGTGCCGACGTACGCCAGGGTGGTTGGGGGAAAAGGAGAGGACCCTGAAGTTAACGAGAACTTGATGGAACCCGAGGAAGCGGAGGCGGCTTCGAAATCCGAATCCAAACGACAGTGCAAAGCCCGGAACAAACAAGGAGCGGCAGCGGCGGCAACGCCCCCCGAGCCAGGCCAGGACGAAGAAGAACAGGATATTGACAAGACGAAAACTACGCAGCAACAACAACTGGAAGAAGGGAACGGTGCAGCCGATGCAAGTGTGGAAGCCATGGATGCCAAGGAAGCACCAGCAAAGAGACGACGGAATGAGGGGGAGGACTTCACCAAGGAAAGTAACGAGCAGAAATTGAAAAGAATGGAACACGAATGCAGAAAGGCAGCAGCGGGAAAGGGCAGCTACGGTAAAGAACCCCGGTCAGTGTCTTTGACACGTCTGCAGCGAATGAAGTAGAAGCCGACCAGGTTTTTTTTTTTTTTTACAGTAGCTATTTCGTTTGTCTGTTTGACACCATGCAGTCAGAGTGCTACTACGCCTTATGACTGTTAAAGGAGCCATAAAGAGAAAATGCAAGTTGGTTTTATTCGAAAGATTTCGTGTTTTATAGTGCCCCCAGCGCTTGTCCGGACACAAACGGTGCTTTATTCACTGAGAAATTAAACAATTTAGGTTAAAATTTTGATTTTCCCGCTCAATCGTGCGTTTTCGTGGTCCCAAGTGACATCACTGAAACCGACCTCTCTGCAGCCTAGAGTACCTTCATTCACGCATCCGCCGTACAGGGTAGAGACACGTATACGCTGGCGCCGCCATTTTCGGTTGCTCGCTCGCCGCCGAAGCAAGTCATTGTGTCATAACCGCGCTAAAATTGTCGCCGCAACGCGGTTTACTGAAGAAGTTCGAATCATATTGTCTGTTTCGCGTTGCTAGGTATCGTGGGAAACGAAAAGAATAACGCGTTGAGCCCGTTGGCCCAATTGCGGCGGCACGGGACCGTTCAAAGGTTGTCTCCACGCTGTACAGCGGTGTTGGTTTGTTCCCGCGTTTCTTTACGTTCCGTAACCTAGATGGCGCCACCATACCGTGGCAAGCGTTTGGTTTGTTTTTGCTCATATTTAAACCTGGCTTGTTTTTGTTCTGGGAGAAAATATTCGTTCCCTGAAACAGTGCTCGCTCGACAAACGGGGTCATGTAAGACACCGTTGCTTGCGTCAATCGGCCAGTGTCGTCTGAGACAACCCCAAGCCCCGTAGTGCTGTGCAGCGAAACCAAGCATGCTGTGCGCAGTACGAACAGCAGAACGCATCAGTACTTCTATGTTTACATGCGATTTCGTAACTTCCACTGTTTGTTCCATCATTCTTATTGCTTTGTAAAGAATGTGCCCTAAATTTAAGCGCAAATCGCTCGTTCGTCTAGTTTGTAAGTTCTACCAAATTTGCGTCTGCTTCTGCCAGCCTCCGCCAATCGCAGAGCTTAGCTCATGTGACGACATAGGTTCTGTTGCGGGAAATGAGCTGGTGGGTCGCATGACCATTCCCGTTTTTCTTAATTATGTAGCTTATTTGAGCGAAGTTTACGTTAAAAGTGGTGTCAGTATGATTCTAACGAGATAATCTTTTGAATGAACTAAACTTGTGTTTTCTCTTCATGGCTCCTTTAAACTCAGAACACCCTTCAGAGTAGGGACCTTGAATGTCCGGGGACTCGGGTCAAAAAGGCCCCAGTTAAACGTCTGCAGTCTGGTTCGCGAAAAGCATTTGGATGTCATTGACATTCAAGAAACTAAAATTGAGAGCGAAAAGCACACTGACAGTATGGTAGCACCTTTTGTTGCTGAATTGGATGTTGCTGTAAGCCACTCAGTCGGTCTATCAGCCGGCTGCTGCTTGTTGCTAAGAAGTCCCTAGGTATCGTTTGTTCGGAAACGTAAGTGAGCAGTGAAACTGGGCGATTTGTTCATGTGACTTTGTTTATGAAGATGTAGATTTCAGAGTGTTGTGTGTATACGCCCCCACAAAAGCGAAGTCCCGCTATGAGTTTTTCGAAAGTTATTTTGAAACGGAGAAAGTTTGATTGTTCTTGGTGATTTTAATTGTGTTTGCTCTCCCGAAGACAGGGCAAAAGGTATAGATGGGGTTAGCTGATCGCAGCGCGAAAACTACTTGGAACGATTACAGCCGACAGTTCGTTGGAAGATGTGGCCACGATCGCAGGAAATGCAAAAGGAGTTCTTTACACACACTTCCAGGGTGCAAGTCACGCGAGGTTGGATCGCATTTATGTTTCTGGGGATTTGACATCGTTGTGGTAACAACTACAAAGTGGAAGAAGTGTCGTTTAGCGATCACTGTTTGGTCGCCATTTTCATTGGGGTATAAAACAATACCAAAGTCCAATTTTAACTGGTCACTTTGGAAGATGAATGCAAAATTGCTTGATGATAAGGTTTTTCTCGACAGGGTTAAAAATTTCTTTGATAATAAGTATGGACTGAAGTGTAACAGCAAAAGTGAAGCCTGGGAAAATTTTAAACAAACATTAAAATGATCGCTCCTAAAGCGATCAAGTGAGATAAAGAGGAAAGAAAGAGAAAAAGAAACAGGCCTCCGAAGTAATCCTTAAACAGTTGATACAGGAAGAAACAAAAGAAACCCGGCCTTTTTATAGATTGACATAAGAAAACACAAAGCGCGCCCTGGAAGACCTTGATGTCGAGAAATACCGTGGGGCAACCGTGAGGGCTCGTGCGGAAAAAATGTTGGCAGGTGAACAACCGACAAAACGCGCTCTAGCTGACGAAAAAAGGCATTCACGTAAGCAAGACGTAAAAGAAATTGAGTGGGCAGGTGTAGTTACTCAAAACAAAGGACGAGATAGCTCGTGCGTTCACACAGTACTATCGCGATTTGTTTGCTCTGCGAAAACCTACAGAAGGGTTTAAAAACAGAATTTCTGAACTTTTTGGCCGCAGCTGGAAAGTGAAGAGACATCACCTTCTGGAAAGGGAGATAACCTTAAGCGAAATCGAGACGCCATAAATGATTTGAACTTCTGGCAAATCGCCGGGGCCTGACGGGATTGGTGCTTTTTTTTACAAGAAGTTTAAGGCAGAAGTGACGGGACTACTTCATGGGGTTTTTTTCTGAGTCTTAGAGCGTGGGAGGTCTACCGCCGTCATGCGGAAATGCTCACACGGTGTTGATACCGAAGGGGGAGGACAGCGATCAATCGAACAAATAACTGGCTACAGGCCTATTACCTTACTAATACTGATTATAAGATATTAATGAAAGTTCTTGCGAACGTATCCAAGGGCGTTATCAAATCGTTAATAGGGCCTCACCAAACCTGTGGTATAAAGGGAAGAACTATATTTACAAAATATTCATGTAGCCCGCAGCGTATTGGAGTACTGTGATTGCCGACTTTCGAACGGTAGCCATGGTTACAATAGACCTAGCGAAAGCTTTCGACCGTGTATGTCATGAAATACTGCTTGAAATACTGCAGCATGTTAACTTATGGGGGGTCGGTAATTAAAGACGGCGTTAAAATGCCCTACAGTAATTGTAATACTACAATAATTAATTAATAAGGAATAATTAACAGATAAAAAGACACGTTCAGTCCTCAGTGAGGCAGGGGTGGTCCACTGAGCCCGCTACTTTTTGCCCTTGTAGATCGAACCTTTGTGTGCAAAGATAATTGCAAGTAGTAGCATACGTGGTTTGTGCCTGCCGGCAGGCGAAGTAAACGGTGTTGGCATACGCTGACGATGTGGCCTTTTTTCTGTTCAGACAAGAAGTGTGAGTAAGCGCTGCGCATGACGCAACGCTTTTGTGATGTAACCGGGTAGTCAATTAAACGTCAGCAAAACTGTCGGGCTTTGGCATGGGGAATAGGCAGAGGTACCTGCTGTTTACGAAACGTCCAGTGGTTCACAACGCCGTCAAAGTATTTGGGGGTACCATTGGATTGGTATCGCGAAAATAAGGCGTACTGGGGCGATAGGGCGCATGAATGCGTACGCAGACAGAAAAAACTGGGGGTGTAAAAAATTGTCTATTTTTGCGCGTGCAACTGTGTGCAACTTGTTTCTGGTGGCCAAGATTTGGTATATAATGCATGTTTTATCGTGTTCCCGGATGAATGTGCAAACGTTCCATCGCCTGTTTGCCAGTTTTCGTTTTGGCAGTCGGTTTTTTCGAACGAACAAGCCGCAGCAATTTGTTCCGCAGACTGGAGGATGGTGGTCTGGCGTTACCACACCTTTTTTGAAACAGCTTGTGTCAAGGTTTTTCTTTTTAGGGACCAGACAGACCATTTAATTCGAACCTATTTGCAAATGTCACTAGCGACGCCCTGCCAAAGTTTTTGTTTCATCTGTTTGACTATGTAAGGCATAGTGGTAGCGGTTTTCTGCGGGAAGTAGTCGCATACTTCCGTTTTCTCACCGGCCCGGTTTTCGATGGAATACCTGTCAATGTTTCCCGTAAGCGTCTTTCTAGAGACCTAACTGAATCCCTGTTCCCCGAACCAATCTACCGATCCAGATACCGTGACAGCACCGGCCGCAACGTTTTAAAGAGGGTCAAAAAAATGGCAGTGCGAGCGGCTGCAAAGACGTTTTTATTTAAGCTTCACACGGACACCCTTCCGGTACTGACATGGGAAGAGCGAAGGGGGCTGTTTTTACCGTGGGGTTCAGACTGCTTTTTGTGCAAAAAACCCGAAAATGTGGAGCACGTTTTCCTGGATTGCTGGGACGCAGTCTTTTTCTGGGACGTCCTTCAAAGAACTATAAAAAAAGATTTGCCACTAACAGCCGAAGGAATTAGGTACCTTTCAGTAAACACGGACAGTATTCCATACGACCTGCTCTTTCTTTTAGGTTTGCACGCAATATGGCGTAGCAGAATGGACGTTCGTCACAATTCAGTTGAGGCGCGGTCTGTAAATAGTTATTTTGTTGAAGACGTCTGTAGTCTTCGAGATGTGGTGAATAATGATGATTGTGATCATGAATTTTTGTGTTTGTTAAATTGAGCTTAGTGTAATGAAAGTGCACCAACATTTCAGCGCCAAGTAAAAGTTTTGGCGGAAGGTTTATTGTCCTCAACTCAAAGGTTGATTTGTAATGTGTGTGTTGTTGACAAAATATGCAATAAAGAAAAAAAAGGATATAAGCGCGTCCGTAGCCTCCCATGCTGTGTTGGCTTTGTGGCTCAGTGGGTACATTGTACATTGCGTTCCGCCCGCAGGGTCGAGGGATCGAAACCGGGCGCCGGATAGTATTTTTTTTATATAGTAGGGAGGTGCAGTGCGGACTACGGACGTCAACGCGGGTGACATCGTGAGTTACTGAAATGCTCTGCATTTAAAAGCGCAAGCCCAAAGCGAATACGACTACTTTAGATTTCAATTTCCTTCAAACTTGGACCGAACTTTGTACAACTTAGAAGCTGCATTTTCGGTAGTCGTGTAAATTCATTTGCTACTTCATTTTCCAGTCTTCGAAATCAAGGCACACCCGAGGATACCTTAAATGATTCCGACTAAGTGGATTTCTTTATTATTTCAATTCTTCAACAGATATTGCCCATTTCGTTCTTCCAATCCTTGCTGAAATATGATCAGACGATGTGTCCGGTTTCACCATTTAATTTTTGTCTTTCCCTCTAGTTACGTTGGCAGCATGATTTCATCTGCGCTTCTGTTCGTTCTTGCCTTTAGTCATGGCTCTAAAAAAATCCTTGAGCGAAAAAATCATGGGCGCTTCTTAGAAAATTGGTTCTTCAAACTTTGCACACACTGCGAAATCCAGGTCATGTTTGTTCTGTTTGTTCTGGTTTGAAAAGGAGACTGAATCCCTTGCTTGAACGAATCGAAAATAAATCTCTTCGGTTTATTTACACGTTTCAGTTACTGAACTCCGTAATAGATCCGGTCTTCCCACATTACAGTCCCGTAGAAAGCTACATCGCATAAAATTGCTGTATAACATAGTCAATGGACACTCAGGACTCGCCTTTAACACATACATGCAGTACAATACATCGCAAAAAACTCGGAACAATCATGATAAAAACATAGTGATGCCGCTTACAAAAACAAATTCTCGGCGATATTCATTCTTTCCACGAGTGATTTCCGATTGGAATGAACTACCTCATGACGTCACCAGCATTGCAGCGCCCGCCGCATTCTTATCAGCTGCAACTGCCTGCTTGTACTAAAAGCTGTCTGGTCACATGTGCAGGTTTCAATTCCTCTTATCATGCTTCTCCACTTCGTGTTGTGAACAAAAGTTGGATTGTATTTCGATACCGATCTTGTGTTGCTCCTGTAACCCGAGTATACATGTTCCACGCAAGCCTGTTATGTGGTATTTTATTTCTGTATCGTGAACTGTACAGTGTTGCACGGCTGCAAGTATGCAAGCATGTATCACTCCTGCCTTGGCCACCAAGAGGTGGGTGGCAGTATGTATTAAATAAAATAAAAAATAAAAATACAATCATGTAGTCTGTGGCAGGAGTGCCCTCATTTTCTGGCCTGCTCTCTCCCACTAAGCTGATAGGAACCAGACATTTCTTTTAGTGACGTGAAGGCTTTCTAAGTGCAATCGTCTTTTAATCATATCTTTCAACGGCGCGGTAGTGAATTAGCACTTCCTTTTTGTTTTCACTTTACCTAAAATATTAGTTATTTCAAAAATCTGATATTTACCTGAAAAATCTGATTGTTTACCTTAATATCTGATACCTAATATTTCAGGGAAACAATCAAACAATCAAATATCAACAAGAAAACTTTATCTTGCAACAATTTAGAGTTTGCGGCACAGGATAGCCGGGCCTCGGGAACTGCCCGGGCCGCATCGGACCGGCACGACCCGACAAAATTTTGGTTTAAGCCCGAGCCCGGCCCGGGCCCGAAAAAATGCGTACTACCCGCCCGAGCCCGGCCCGCGGGCCGGGCAGGCTTGGGCTTTCGGGCCGGCCCGCGCCCGTGCACTGCACTAGTACAGGCTATAGCCGACGGAGTGGCTATCGGCGATATTCCCCATCAGGTGTTTGTCGGCGGCGTACAGTTCATGGTTCTGGTTCACGAAAGGCCGCGATTGTGTTTGCGCTGCAACCGGGTTGGTGACATTCGCCGCCAGTTTCGCTCACTCCGGTGTGGGGGCAACCGGTTCGGACATTCGGCTGGCGAATGTGTTGTTACTTACGCGGACAAACTCCGGCAGGGCCAGCGTTCTCCGGACGAAGTTTTCGGTGAATGGGAAGTCTGCTCGCCAATCCGCGGTGCCTTCTGCATCTCAAAGTTACGACCTCCACCGCCCTATCCTTGCACGAAAATGCCCGGCTTCCTTTTCCATAGCGCACTCCAGAAAGTGTGCTATCAAGGTCCCCGGAATACCATCCTCGACGACGAAGAAGAAGGGACAAAGAAGAAGGAGAAGAAGAAGAAAGAAGAAAAAGAGCGACAAAGAAGAAGGGAAGCAGTTTCTGACCACGCTGTACACCGTCGGGGGTCGGTTCGGGTTATTCACCTGCTTACAGTCCCGTGACAGAACAAATGGACATCTGAAACTCCCATCCGGCCCAAGGTAAACTACCCCAGATTATGCTACGCGACACTAAATATAAACGGTGTACGTTACGGGCACAAACAGGTACAACTACACCGATAGCTTTCCTGAACTGACTTGCACTTGATTTCAGTACAAAGCGACAAAACTCTGGAGGGAGAGAGAGGGAGAGAGAGAGAAAAGACCTTTATTCGGCCGAAGTTACAGGCCGAGCAATGGAGGGATGATGTGATCATAAAAGCCTTACAGCCTTCCTAGGGAATGTGTATAACTAGGTAATTGCCACACATTCAGTTGTCCTTCTGGAGGGATGTCTTTTGTTTCTAAAAAATGAAATTGCCGTAATCTGCCCTCACACATCGGAGCGAAGTAGACAGACGGTTAATATTGATGTATTTATTTATTTAAAATATTTTCAAGGTCCGGATTCTTTACAGCAAGGAGTGATATATAGGTGATAGGTGCAGCGCAAAAGAGCACATTGTCAGTTGTCAATTCAGGGCATTTTGTACAGCAATCTTCAATCTAACAGGATCGGATATATAATCATAGAGGCAGGAAGGTGGTTCCAGTCATTGCTGGTTGTACGAATGAAGGAATCGTGATACACGTTAGATTTAGAATGGCTAGTCGGTACACCTTCTTTATGCACGTGGTCAGATCGAGGAAATATGTGGAGGGACCAAGCGAAAAGTGCTTGTTTAAGAATACGGGTTGTGGTAGGAAATTTTATAAATATGCAGAGGTGATAAAATTTTGGCGCAGTGAGTTAGCAAGAAGGTGGAGAGATGTTTTATCATTGCTACTCTGGCGTATCGTGAATAATTTGACAAACTAAAGCGAGCTGCTCGGTTTTGCACTGCTTCGAAGGCTATGACAAGTGGGGTTTGAGAATTGTTCTATACGGTGCAGACGTACTGTAGCTTCGAACGGAGCTAAGTACAGTGTGTTTTGTACAAAGTTACTTTAAGTGATCTAGGTGCAGAAAACAAATTGTTGACGCAGACAACCAAGCATGCGATTAGCATTGTTAGTTACGTAGCTTACATGAGCATTCCAGGTTAGGTTGTAGAGATATGAAGACCAAGGTATTTGTGCATGTTAACAGGCAATACAGCAGAGTTATTAAGAAAATACAAGCTTGAAATATGTTGTTTGCTGCTTCTAGTTACACCCATTGTTTTGCACTTGTTAAAGTTTAGCTTCATTAGCCATTTATTACACCAGCTCGACACGCCGTTAATATCTTCTTGGAGCATTAGACGTCGCTCAGGTGAGTAATTTAATGAGAGATAACTCAATCGTCCACACAAAGCTTAAATGACGAGAATTTACACAGTCAGGAAGATCATTATTGTCGATAAGAAAAAGTAAGAGCCCCGGTACTGAGCCTTGCGGAACTCCTGATTTAACTGCACAAGTATCATATGAGTATTTGTTAGCTTTTGCGTATTGTGTCCGGTTTGAGAGGAAGTCTCTGATCAATCCAAGAACGTTCTCATCAATGTTAAGCAGTTCTGTTTAGGATTCACAGTCATACAAAACCGTGTGCAACGCTTTAGAGAAGTCGAGACAGAGGCAGTCAGTGTCTGCTCCTGTGTCAGCGTTACTAAAGAAATCATTGGTCAAATATATTAGCTGGGTTTCGCAAGAGAACATCCTTTTGAGACCATGTTGGCACACAAACTACTTGGTCCCAAGAAATTCAATAAGTTGGGAACACCGGATGTTCTCTAAAAGTTTACAAGAAGTGGACGTTAAAGAAATGCGGTGGTAGTTATCAACCGAATGAATATTGCCTGATTTTTAAGCCGGAACTACCATACTCACTTTACAATCACTCGGCAAGATACAAGAGAGCAGAGATTGTTCAAAAAGCAGAGCAAGGATTATGGACCACTCACTGTAAGTTCATTTCATGGGCATTATGTCCGAACCGGGTGCGCTTTACCGATAGCAGCATTTGAAATAAAGTGTTATACCTCCTCCTGCTCCTCCTCCTTAACGCGCAAAAAACGGGGGATTAAAAGGTCCGGTGGGTCGCTTAACCACCTCCAGTGCATCTTGTTTCTATTGCTGCAGCTAATGAAGGTATATTTTGGCTGCTTCTTGCCGGGTGTATTGCTTGCAGAATCTCGGGCGCTCACCGTCGTAGGTTATTGACTTCGCTAATTGAGCATCAATGCTTTTCGAAAACGAAACTGGAAGCATGATGGCCGACTGAATCGTCAAGGAAGCAGCCTGCCTTGCAGCGTATAAAACATGGAGGAACCTTTTCTTTCCTCCATGGTATAAAAGCTGTTTTTTAGATACAATGAGCTCACACAAAGCTTTTATTTACGTTTATTTCACGTGCTCAACCACTTCGAAGCTGTTCATTTAAAAAAAAACATCGATAGATGCTTCTCCAATGAGCTCTCGCCGTTCACTACTTTTGTGATTTAAGAAATCGTAGTACCCAAAAGAGTAAGGGGTGTCTTCCCTTCTTTTCACCTTTCTTGCGTATTCTGCGCTATTAAACAACAGCTAATTGTGAGAATTGTGTATTTCGATTATCTGCACCGTAATCCATTTATACAGGCCAACTTGTTCTTACCCTTTAGTGTCTCTTTAAAGCTTAATTTGCGACTCTTTTAATGATCAAGTATAGACCTTAACCCCTTCTTCTGGGTCTTTATGCCTCCAGCAGTGTGTATATAAATTTATATCTAAATATTGATGTCTTGACAGGACACTTTGTTTCTAAATGCACAGATCTCGAATTACAAAAATTGCGCAAAGTGGATGAACAGAGGAAGGAAGACAGACAATGTGCATCCGTGTATAGATGGCTCCACATTGTCTGTCTTCCTTCCTCTGTTCATCCACTTTGCGCAATTTTCGTAATTCATAATCAGGGGGGTAAAGCGAGCAGCGGGACCGTGCAAATCGTGAGCGCTGACATGACACAATTCCCATGGTTGCCAGAGCAATTCTATTCAGCTCTCTAAAAAGTTGTTCCGTAATTATTTACCTAAAACAAAAAACTGAAGCTAAATAGTTACAAATACTTGCCTCAGTAATTAAAAGTAGCTCTTTAAAAAAATTTTAGTGTACTTAAGCTTTAATTAGCGAACAAAGAGTAAGTGTGTAGTTCAGTTTTGGTTTCGATTTTCTTTAAGTGTGCTAGGAAGTGGTGAGGCCCTTGCGCCTGACTTGCGCAGTGTGTGTGTGTAGTCTCCAGCTCAGATCTGCGTGCGTGCAAAACGCGTACAACTGGTACAACTAGGATGCAAGCGCTGAGCAAGTGCCTCCCCGGGCGCTTGCGAGGCTGTCATTCGTTTCTTCACGTTAAGCACCTTATCTATTGCCCCTGAACTGACGCCGGAACAGCGATTCCGATCTGAACTTGACTACCGCAAGTTCACTACAGGCTAAGGAGTGGCAGCCAGCGATCGTTCCCGTTGGAAGAGAAATAAAAGGAGCTTTTATATTCCTTCCATTTCAGTTGTTTTATTCATGGAACTTGATACAGCTCTCCGTCCTTCGAACTTTCGCGCAAACGTTCATCAAGGTTGAATAAAAAAATAGGTAACGAAATGCGGTTTCTTTTTTAATCAGTCACAATAAGTCAATGTTTTCTCCTCGCGCGCTCTGTGCGGCAAATTACTGCCCATTCAATACTGCCCATTCAGTCCCGCAAGCTTTCCCATTGAAGTGGTGGAAAGCAGCTAGAACTTGACGAACACAGACAGAAATGAAAACGGGACACGCGCTGACTGTATTTCGCATACTCCCGTGGCATGCATTCTGCCACTCCGTTGGCCTGCGATCGACCGCGCTCTTTGATTCCTGTGCTTCAAAGGGCCGCGACTCACCGGCAATACATTCAGCGTTGGCCCATGCTTTAACGTTTTTTTGTGTGTGTGTCAATAAAGGTTTCACATCCACCTAAAGCCACAGTTCACTTCACTTTGTTTGGAATCATTGAGCGACTCGCAAAATGTGACAGGATGGCAAATAAAGCGGCACAGCGCAAAAATGCATGGAGATCATGACGGAGATTCATTTTTCTGTGCGCCCCAGTACGGATCAGTTGATTACTTGGCGTGCTCGCGCAAGCGATCAGACGCATTCGAGCTTGCGCGCAAGTGTTGTGTGAGCGTTGCCACATCTGGCTCAAATTGTTTCAGTACATATAAGTCACACGCTAAACCAAAAACACGTTGGTTACCTACCCACAGGAGATAAACAACGCAATGCTGTCGACGCCGCCTACACAAAATCCGCCTGGCCAGCGGGCCGCCATGTTACAATTAATCCCGGAATGCTTCGCTAGCCGGACGCGGAAACGCCACAGTAGCACGTTGCCAGATTACAACCCATTGCTTTCGCCGTTTGTAGTAAGGAAAAGCTCAGCTGGCAACTTTCAAATCGTTGTATCATGTCTGCCACTGTGTGTCGTGCGGTTCCAATGCATTGGCTCAGCTGCGCGCTTTCCCTCTAGAGTCAGTACATTATCTTTATGTTCATAATGCACCAACTAGCCCAACAGCACATTTTCCATAGACCTCGCTTTGCCTTCAGCGTACATTTCATAAAATTGTAACCACATGCCCCTGGCTACGTGGCTGGCTGCTAAAAGAGAAGCTGTTGGGAACTGTTTTGTGATAAAAATCATGTTTGATAAAACCCCAAAGTTGCAAAACACGCACATTAAGCAGATATGGTGCTTTTTATATGAAACACTGGCAGTTGTACAGTCATACTTTACAAGAACCTGATAGAGCCATGGCTAGAGGGAAGAAAGTGTACTGCGTACGTAACGGTAGTACGGCTTAACCAATTGAGCACAACTTTGTAAATACCGGTTAGGGGTTCAATGTGACTACGCTTTATCACATAGATACGCTCTTTTCGGATAGGATAGAGGGCAAAACTCTGCGTGCATATAGGGTTAGCCATCAGCGATAAAAGTCATTACGTGTCCAGAGAACCTCGTCTTCTGCGCTCATGGCTTCAACCGGAAGGCCCTAGCACGAGTTTACTCCGCAAGAGCCAAATATACGGCCGGGGTAAACTGCGCAGTTTCATTTGCGCCTGGCTGTATGTCCTCAGAATTCAGCTCTGCTTTCCAGCACAGCTGAAACGGGGCATTATTTTTGTACTTGATATACACAACGTCCTGCCCTTTAGTGTTGTGGGGAGGGGGGTTCATAGCTAAATGGCACACGTTATTCAGACGCAGTCTCAAGGTAACCGACAGGTGTCGTTAGTAGCAGCTCTGGCTTACATTTTACTCTTTCGCTACTACAGGCAGGCAGGGGCTCAATCATGTTTGCTCGAACAATGAAAGTGGTCTCGCCACTTTGTTCCATCAGTGCCGCTGCAGAAAGCGTCACAATCCCCGCCCCATCTTCTCCGCCGCTAAGGTATGCAGCTTTCCCGCTAAAGTGCTAAAAGGAGACACCCGGGCGAAGATTTCGAATAGGAGAATTTAGAAATTTGAGAAATTGCCAAGGGAGGGAGCGGGGGGGTGGGGGGGGGAGGGGGGGCATGCGACCGAAGGTGAGTGAGCGGTGGAGACATGCAACCTAGAAAGCAATCGTCAATGACACATTCAGATGTACAAAAGCATTCAATGCGAAATGTAACACAATCGCAGTGGTAACATTTGGGGACCTTTAGAATTCTTGGTGAATACCATGCCTAAAGCTTCAGTAGTGAAGTTTCCTAAGGTATCGAGAACGCGGCAGCGGGCGCGCTTTGCGGTTGCGTTAGAAGCTCACGTCTACGAGCTTCTCGCACGCCGTTTACTAGCAGCCTACACGCACTGTGCGAAAAAAGCTTAGCGTTTTGTAGCGTGAGCTACTCTGCCCTAGGTTGAGCAGTTTCGCGTGGCTCCTGGAGAGCTGTGCTGCGCATGCGCGAGGAGCAGTGACGTCACACGGCGGACAAAACGTTGCTCGCTGCCCGGCGTCTCTCACACAGCCCACGCGCCCAGCGTCTTCGCCGACCTCCGTTCCGCACGTGGCGGCCCGGTCCACTTGATGATCATGCGAGGAGTGGCCGGGTGTGAAACCGATGGCTCGTGCATCGCAGCAACACCGGCGTGCGCCTGTGGAACCAGCTTAGCTCTGGGGCGATTGGTGACGCTGCGCCGGAGCCGCTTGATAAATATACACGTTTCACATAATGCGTATGCCGTGTGGTTCATTGAAGCATCAGTAAGCATTATAATCAAGCTATCCTAGATAACCAGGAAAGCTGATTGATTCTAGGGTTTAACGCGCCGATGCAACGCAGGCGATGAGGCGCGCTGTAGTGGAGGGCTCCGGATTAATTTCGACCACCTGGGGATCTTTAACGTGCGCCGAAATCTCGTACACACGGGCGTTTTTGCTTTTCGCCTCCATCAGTAAAGCGGCCGCCGCGGCAGGGAATCGACCCCGCGACCTCGTGCTCAGAAGCCCAACGCTTTAGCCACTGAGCCACCGTGGCGGGTAGACAACCAGGAAAGCTAAGAATAACCAGCTGAACCTTAGCTCACGCTATGTATATCCTGGCATAGCCGAGCTAAGCCACTGCTATTTTTTTCTCTGGGCAATGGACACCTTCGCAACTATAGCTGCAGCTTTGACTGGCTGTCGCCTCTTTTAAAGCTAAGTAAGGTCGACACACCGTCACCGTTCTCACTCTAGTACGTACAGCAGAATATCATCTTTTGAACCACGCAATCATCTGGCTGTTTATTGAAGCTCATAATTACCTGACATAAGTAACAGATAAATATTTTGGGCCCGACACGTGACCAAAGCAGTCCCTTTGGCATTAATTGTTTATCCACACGTCGTAACGAGCTGCAAGAAACAGTAATTTTTAGGATGAAATGAGCTTAATGCACCTAAGCTAAGAAAGCCGTTCAAGAGCGGCCCACTTCGCCGTCATTTGGCCGCAACAACATTTCTGGAAGCCTGAATACGCCGGGGCGAAAAAAGCTTCGCCGTCGCTGTGTTGTTACCACTGCCGACGCAGAATAAACATGCATGGCACGTAATGCAATTAATGCAGAAACAACGGTCATTTCCGTCTGCATGTAGTTTCATGTAAAAATAAGTAAGGATCAGCAACGAACATTTCTTTTTAGAGGGCGTTCGAACACACACAGGTGGCCAATAGACCGACGCCCAATCCTGTGCAAAGCCGCAAGCCACAGCTTGATACTATGGTTAACCAAACCAATTCATTCATTAATCGGTTATACCTTGCGTCGAACCAACCGATCAACCACAACTGGAGAACACTAATAATAAAAAGGTGGCCGTGTCGACATTTTTTGTTGTTGTTGTTGTTATTGTAATGCTGTAATAAAGTTTTAAGGCTAGCTCTTTCAATGGCCCATTACACGTGCAAAACAAATGGCATCCGGTGTCGACGTAACCTCAACATGTTCCTAAAAATGGCCGAAAGTTCAAGAAGAAACAAGGGAAGAAAAGCAATTTTTCTGATCTCGAATGCGAACCTAGGGTGTTCAGAACGTCAGAATGACATCCATCCTTTCCAGCACAAACCACGTGCAAAAGGTGGACCCAGTGTGCGGGTTGTGGCCTTTGACTTAAAAACGCGTTTTTGAGACATGTACTGAGGCGTACAGAAATAATCTGTTCATGGTAAATACACAAGTAACAAAGAACAAGAACCTTTACCGTAAAGTTCCGAAAGAACACCCACCCAAAGCACAGCGATATCAAGCGAGAAATACGGGGATGGGCGAACTTTCTGGTCAGGTGCCAAAAACTACAAAAAAGTGGCTGCACCGGCAACCAAAACTGCTGATACATCCAGAGAAAATGTGAAATGAGCGAGCTTTTCTATCAAATGCGGAAAGGACAAATAAGTGACCGCATCAACGAATGACTAGATGACTCACGTTTATTTTGTTTGTTCATTTGAGCTGAAGCTATTGATTTTAAGGGATGGGCGATCTTTTGGGATCTTTTAGGAAATTGAATATTTCATCCATAAAGGGGGGTGGACGATGTTTCGGGGGAGGGTGTTCTCTCAGTTCTTGAATGTACGCTCATAAAATATACATGGCCGATTAGAGAGCTTGCCCACACCTCTCAATAATTTACAAGAAGAAAAAGCGCCACAAAGGGACGAGAGCTAGAAAGCGAGAAGGAACTTTATTTAAGCCCGAACTGGTAGAAAGAAGTGGACAAGAACTCGATTATGTTGATTAGATGAAACAGTATTTTCATAGGTTTCTTTCTTCGTGGTACATACCCACTTGGGATAGCGGCAAGGAATCGGGAGCTTTGGGGAGCTAATATGCCCGCTTCACAACTATACGACTCGGAAAAGTAAAAGTTGTAGGATAGTTCGTGCTTCGTGACACCTACACCTGCAAGCTAGAGGTAAAGAGGGAACGTTTATTGAAAGCTGAAGAGGTTAACCCTAACGGTAGCTCTTGCTACTACAGATGGGGTGAATACAGCGAGATAAAAGGGCGAAAAGGAAAAAAAGAAAAAAAAGGGGGGGGGGAAACGACGAAGCAAGAGTAAAAAATCTCAATTTATATCCGGATACAAACGATGATATACACGATGAAACGTCAATTTATATATCGCTACACAACTCGTGATGAAACTTTTGGTGTTTGGGAGATGTACACATATTTAAAGTGGATATTTTCAGAGGTTTTAAAGCATTTAGCCTACTTATTGCAAGACACTGAAGGCGTTGGCCGATAGACATTTTAACATTTTTTTTCGGCTAAAGCACATATCTCTCATCACTACGCGAACTACTATGATAACAGACAATATAGAGCATAGACAGGCGCAGGGTTGTTCCCTCTCTCGTTTCTTGCTCTTGTATTTCTCGTCGTGCATTCTAGTCGAATATGAATCACCCACCAGCCTAAGTTTCCACTGTCACCTCTTTCATCGTTCAGTCGGCCTGACTACTCCTTGAAAAACCCATCATAAAAAATATTCCCTTGCCTAAAACACGACAGGTAATAGGAGATGAATGGGATAAAATAACGTAGCCGAACGACCTATCATATAAGGAGCGAAGATAATTAAGCTCACCAGACAAAGTGGAGAACGTGGCCAATTTGTTTGGACGTCAATATAAGGGTTGCCACAAAATAGTGACACCGTAAGAGTAAAAAAGAATTAGGAAAAAGAGCACTAAAAATATCAAAAGTCATTGTCTGTCGTTAAGGTAGGGACACTGAGGCTCTCGCCTTCCAATCGTCTTAAAGGTAACGTGAGAGACGCTGGGAATTTCCTTTCAGCGCAAAGGAAAAAAATGCAAAATATATTGGATGCCTACCTGCAGAACACCTTACAACCCTAAAAAACCAATTTTTACTACACTTAGCATTATAAAAGATAGCAAATTATCTCATCCCAACTTTTCGTTTTTAAGTAACCTGTCAAGGAATGAACGGCTATAAAACTTGTGACCAGTGAGCCATATTTCATGCAGTATCAACCTGACGTGGGCCAGAATGCAAAGTCATGATAACTCAGTGAATATAAGCTCGAAAGTGCAAATGTTGTTTACATGCTGGCAGTGAATATTGATCCAAAGTGTCGTCCACCGCTGTTTCACCAAACGCAGTTTTTTTCACGGCATGGTATTAAACGCCATCAAAAGAAACTCATATAAAGCTTTGGAAGCAACGCAGAGAGTTATCCAGGCCCGGGTCGCCCGATTCTTGCGCCGATCAGAAACCAACTGTACTGAACCCTAGGAGCCACCTGAGCTCGGCACTCCCGTCTATTCCCAGCTTTCCTTCTTTATTCATTATCCTCATTACAGACACCCCCGCAGACAGGCAGCGCAAACCCAGAAGGGGGGGAAACCGGGAAGCTGGACTGGTTGCGCCCCCACTCGGCGCTCCCCTCATTACTGGAATGGGCCGGCGCATTGGGCACGTAGCCTTCCGTTGGTTTGGTTGTGTTAGCGCGTCGGTGCTTTTAATGTTTCGATATTGTTGTGCGCGAATGTGTGCGATGAAGCGAAGTCTAGGCAGATGTGTTGGCCCTTGGATGCACTAACGGCTACGTAAACTCGTCGGACGCTTCTGAAGTTGGGTATGAGGCTCACTGACATGAGCGGTTTTTGCAGCGCTGTACGCATGGCTCCACCCGATTTGGGTACGAATAAAACTAAGAGTATTAGTATTCATTTATACAAATTTAAATTGTTTTCACCCGTTTCAATGCCTACGGTTTCCACACCAGCCTTAACGATGGGATACCTCCATACGCAGGCTTTAAAGAGAAAGTTCGATTACCGTGTGGCCGTAGATCGAACGTCGCGGCAGTTTCACTTTCTGTTGCCGTGAGCTTTGTGCATTTTGTTTCCATGAATGACAGCATGGGTAGCCTGAAAGCTGAAGCGGAACTCCCGCGTTTGTAGCGGTCATTTTATCGAGAGCCAAGGTAATTCAACCACCCAAGAACACAAGCTAGAAACCTTCCCACCTCCCCTCCCCACTTTATCACCTGTGCGAATAAAGGCTGGCATTGATATACGGCCAAGGCGCAAAAAATGTGGCAGAAATTTAACGTCAGCGTGTAGTTTTAAATGCGTAATCATTCTTTGCCGTGTACCTCAACGCAAACCATTTATGCTTCGTAAAGAAAACAAACACGCGCGACTAGTGTCAAATGAGGGGCGTAAGCTGGGGTCCTCTTCACAGACGCATTTCCGACACGCTAGAAACCATTTAGATTTAGAGAGGGGTGCATGGACGTGCAAAATTAACAGAAAAATCATCCAGCCCTCCAGCTAACGACGACGATGGTTGAACGCGAACCTTGTTTCGGCTGAAACCTTGTTTCGGCTGAAACAAAGCCACTGCGATGAAAAGACCAAACTGCATGCGGGTCAAATTCAAAGCTCAACAAGTCAAAGTCCAAACCGTCTGCGAGGCAATGTCGGAACCCCGACGGCAACCGGAAACCCTCATGATAAAGCTTTGCGGTAAACCTCGTCGTCGTTAGACGGAGGACTGTATGATTTTTGAAGCGTAGGTGGCAGCTTGTGGTAAAACGCGACCGCCGCAATCAGTTGTGAAACTGAGGGAAGGATTTCGCACCCGCCTGTCTAAACGCCCGTGTATTCGAGATTTCGGCGCACGTTAAAAATCCCCACGTGGTCGAAATTAATCCGGAGCCCTCCACTACAGCGCTCCTTATCGTCTGTGTAGCGTCGGCGCGTAAAACCCTCCAATCAATCAATCACCCTCCTATCTCTTGTCCTTCAGCCGAGTAATTGTTTTTTTTTTTTAAACCGTTAACGAACTAGCCAGCAACCATTGTAATTCCTATTGCAGGCATAAAGCAATACTTTTCCACGACAAGCAGTAACGTTTTACTGTCATGCGGTATTTCTTCTGGAAACGATTCCCCATTGCTGTTGTGAACGTATTTCTGTGAAACTAAACACATTTCGACCGTAGGTAATGAAGTTATGTAGCGTCGCCTCTCAGCCTTTTTTTTCTGGAGTAAATCTTAGAAGCTGCCCTGAACTTGTTCTTTCGCTTGTGCACGACGCCGTTTATTAAGTGCCGAAAGCCACCGCCGTAGCATACTTGCATCGACTGCCCATGCCGGCTTTGCAGAACCCTTCAGCTGCAACATACCCCTCAATACGCCGAACGGTATGCATGCAGGCAACAATACTGCACAAAAAATTTGGACTAAGAGAGAGACTTGCACTTCAAGCTCGACTTCTAGCTTGGCACATTGAACGTCGTCTGCTATTTCTAATTACTGAGTGTGGGCGGAAATCAGACTCATGGCATGTCTCGTAAAGGTCTTCTCTACCTTCAAGCTATATCGATTTTGAGAAAGTTGTTATGGTTTCTGCGCTTTGCCAGCCGCACCGCAGCAGAACGACAGAAATACATGCACAATTACGCAGCGCTGACCGACACCGGCACTCCACTGACGAGCGGTTCGCCATAGGGGGCGCTGTTCACTGAAGCGACGGTGGTTCAATACAACGGCCACCCGGTCCTTATGGGTGATGGCACCGAACGCACAGAAAAGAGATAAACAGGAGGTCGGAGGAAGCATCTCTCCAAGAACTTCATGCGAAGCGCGGTGAAGAAAGGGTAGCAACCAAAAGCAAGACAAAGACTTGTAGGCCTTGTCATGTTTGAAACTCTCAGTCACTCACACTCAGCCAACCCACACATATTCCCCTGATCAACCCCTTTATTACGCCCGCCGCTCCCGGGCTCTCCCCACACTCTACTCCCCTCTCTTCTCTTCCCTCAGTTCAGATGATGATGGTGGCGCAGTCTCGTAACGCCCTCTCTCGGGGTCCACTGGCACCGCCCTCACAACCTCGTACCCGCGTCAGTATCTCGTGCGCTCACAGTTGAGAATGCTGAGTTACAGCAAGCAGGGCACGGTCTTCGCAACAATGCCAAGCATATTTATCTTGATGGCCGAGACGTAGAAATCCTACGCGCCCGACGGAGGCATCATGTAGTAGAATGTGGAGCACGCGGTCATCGATAACGTAACGCTCATACAAAAAAACCCCAGCAGCTGGCTGACGCTTCTGACAACGTAGGCGAGGTCAGTAGTTTTTATTCACCGTGCTCACCTCAGAAGCGATCAGGGGCCGAAGATGAAAAATGAATACACCACACTATGTTGTCAATCAGCAACTTCTACCGGTTCAGCAAGGCCTTCTATTGGACGCATTCTTAGGAAGCGTACCAGATGGCGATGTTTCCAACGAAGATGACACTCCTCCCCAGTGCTCCTTCGTTCCACTTCAGGATGCGGTTCTTGTCCTCGCAGTTGTGGAGGTCTCCGTTTATCAGAAACGCCAGGAGCACGCAAAATAGACCCCCCAGGAACTCGGCCCAGCGTGAATTCGGCATCGAACGAGGCGGTGCTGCCAGCGGCGGATGATGTGCGGTTGCCTGGTCACTGCAAAAAAATTGCTTTGGTTTAGCTTTGGTTAACCCTAATTGATAGCGAAGGCTTCACTGCCCTGGCTACGCCCATTGTTCAGGTGTGGCTTCACAATGATGTACATGCATGTTTGCAATAAATACACTGCTTATTCATCGTCTTTTTTCGCCTATCATTTTTTAAGCATCGCCGCTGTACGAGCGACCACAGCCGAATATTCGTCTTTCTCCTTCGAACACGGCTCTGCGCCGCACGTGGCCTCCTGGCCTTCTTTTGTGGCACGCTCTTATCGCTGTGGCGGTGACCTCCTCACCTCTCTCCACCAGGTGCCGACACGGGTTCCACGCACGTTTTGGTTCTCTCCTCGCATACCTATCCACTGCCGCCTATCTCTCCGCGCCTTGAGGCTGCTGCTTCATGCCAGGCGGTCCGGCAGGTCGTGACTTGGGTCCCGCGCATGTCTCCGTTCCCTCCTCGCCTATCTCTCGCCAGAATGGTTGCAAGCTGAGCTAGTTGGAATTGGATTGAATTCGGATAACTTTAATGATACCTGCAATGCGCGCTTTCGCGCGTAGACTGGGCCTACGTCACTCTCGTGGCGGGCGGGCGGCGCAGATCCCCGCTTGCCGTTGCCGGCTCGCCGGGTTCCTACCTGGCCAGCACCTCTAGGGCCTGCTGGACGGCCCATAATTGTTCTCCTTGGTTGTTGCTCGTCGTTGCGACCTCCAGTCGCGGCGTTATCTCATCCATATTCTTGACAGAGTCCCACAAAATGTGTGCGAAGGTGGCCGTCTTTCTGCGGCATGCCTTGCACTTGTCGTTCGGGTGTAACTCAGGGTACATTCGTTGAAGTAGTGCCGGGCTCGTCAGCGTGCCCGTTTGTAGTTTCCTTAATACAACGGAATGTTTGAAGTGTTATCCATATAGGCAGGTGGTCACTTCCGGGTGTGTCTGATCTTGTCTTCCAAATGCCCCGAAGGTTGGGAGAGGAGAGGAGAATAAACATTTATTGAGCATAAGTGCTGACGGCAGGGCACTCGCCCGGTGGAGGGCATCCTTATTCCGGGATACCCAGGCTGCGACTTGCCGTCCAGCCCCTCTTGACCAGTTCTGCTGGTGTCCAAGGTCCGGATCTACCAGACGAGCCATCCACTGCTCAAAAATTGGGAAGGGGATTGGGGGTAGGTTTGGAGTTTTTTGGCACTCCCATACCTGGTGGTACAGGGTGCCCGCCGTTGGACAGAAATTGCAAAGGGATGGATACTGAGTCGGGTAGATGGAATGGAGGAGGGTGCTGTGGGGATAAGAATTTGTCTGAAATCGCCGAAGAGTGGTGGCTTCTTCTCTGCTTAATTGAGGATGAGGCGGTGGGAATACTCTTCTGCCGAGCCTATAATGTCCCAGGACGTCTGAGTACCGGACAAATGGGTCCGTTTTGGTGTCAGCGGAGAACATTCCGTCTCGGGTAATGGTCCGGTGTATGTACGCGCGGGCAGCGGTGTGAGCCACCTCATTACCGTCGATGGATTCATGCCCACGAACCCAGACGATTTTCATATCAGGTAGCTCTGCAATATTTTTCAGAATGGTCAGTGCTGGTGTAGAGATGCGCCCCCGCTGATAACTTCGACATGCCGCTTGCGAGTCAGTTAGTATAGTTATAAAGTCCTTGCTGGTCGTGGCAGCCAGGGCAATTGCAACTTCCTCTGCAGCTTCTGTTGAGGCTGTACGCACAGTCATAGCTGTCATTTCCTGACCGGTTGCGTTAACAACGCAGATGGCGTGTGCTGGTTGATTTGGATATATGGCTGCGTCACTGAATCTTGTTGTTGGGTTATTTCCATACTTGGCGTTGACGGCTTTAGCTCTAGCGATGCGGCGTGCCTTGTTATGAACGGGGTGCATGTTTCTTGGTATCGGTAGAACTCGGATGTGCTGTCGAATCTCTAATGGAACACGTATCTTGTGGTCTTGCATGGGTGCCGCCTCATATCCTAGCTGTCTTAAAGTCGTCCTTCCCGTGTGAGTCAGCTTCAGTCGTTCAAGCTGAGAGGTTCGGTGTGCTTCCTCTATCTCCTCCCATCTATTATGTATTCCCAGTTGGAGCAACCTTTTCATTGATGTCTTTGATAGTAGTCCTAAGGCGATCTTGTAAGCTTGTCGAATTATAGTATTCAATCTGGCTTTCTCCGTTGTTTTAAGGGCAAGATAGGGAGTGCCATATGCGACCCTGCTGATGAGCAGTGCCTGTATGATGCGCAGGGTATCCGACTCCAGCAAGCCAAACCTTCTATTCGACACCCGATGTATG
The DNA here is from genome assembly GCA_013339765.2 of Haemaphysalis longicornis. Lineage (NCBI taxonomy): Eukaryota > Metazoa > Arthropoda > Arachnida > Ixodida > Ixodidae > Haemaphysalis > Haemaphysalis longicornis. The sequence goes on along the minus strand of CM023449.1, from coordinate 82,750,992 downwards.
AGGTGCATTAGCTGGCTGAGAGTGCGGTTGAGAGGGGCAATTGCATGCATTCCTGATCCTTTTTTGGGAATCACAAGCCCTAAAATACGCAGATCAGGCACACTGGGAACTGGTTTGCCCTGTATTGTGAGCTCGGGCTCAGGGATACTTTTCTTCCTCTGCGTAGCTTTCCCAGATATTAAAGTAAGCAGAGCTGACTTCTTTGAAGTGCGTTGTAGTCCTCGGGCTCGAAGGTATTCGTGTGCCTTGTCGATGGCTAATTGAATGGCGTCTTGTTGCTCCCCCATTGATCCCGTGGGGGTCCAAAGGGTCAAGTTGCAATGCTAACGCTGCTATGCGCGTAGGAACCTCAGGGACGTTGAGGAGTTCTAAGCGTGTATGACGCATAGCAGAAAGCAGCTGGGTCCCTCTGATGTTGTTGCGGGGATATCCCCATGTGGTGTGCCACGCGTTGAAGTCCCCACCAATAAGTACTGAGTGACCTTGCAGGGTCTGCATAAGGGAGTTGCGTCTTGGCTGCTGCGCCCCATGGGTCTCCCGTATACCGAAACAAATGCAATGGGTACCACCCACGATTCCTTCCACTCATTAGGCAGCACAGAAGATTGCCAGATAGCTGTCGAGGAGTTGCTCCTTGTGCGCTTCGGGCAAGTTGCAAAGGGCCGCGTAAATGATCCCATCCGGACCAGGTGCGCTCGTTATTTTGGTTTCCTGAAGAGCTGACTCCAAGGAAGCTGTGAGAGAATGCGGAAAAAATAACACGCGCAGTCGGACGGTCGCAAGAATTCGGGGACTCGCAAGAGACCTTCGACAAGTCGGCCGCACTATGACAATTCGCTGGGTCCATGGCCATAACGGTATACCGGTCAACGAGGAGGCACACAAGGCAGCACGGGAGGTGCTTTCCAACCCCGATAATTGCCATAACTCCCGTCGCGACCGATGAACGTCTTTCCCGCTCTCCAAGTGTCCACACCTCCATCTCTGGAGCTTCTGGTCGACGAGTGGGAAGAGGAAAGGAATGACCAAGAGTACGACTTCAAGGAAGTTATTGCCAAAGCACGTGCTGAGCGACGTGCAGTGCTTTGACTTCGTCTACCTTAAGAGGATGACCCTATCCCATCCGGTTATAACAGGTGGGCGACGGTCACACTCCGACGTCTTCGGACGAACACTGCCGTAACGCCGCACATCATGGCAAGCTTTCGTCTACGCCCCGGCGAAGGTGTCTGCAAACAGTGCGGATCCCCTGACAGCCAACAAGTCGCTGACCTTGACCATCTGCTATGGAGCTGCCCTGCCTTGAAGGATCAGCGAAACCGCGCACATGCGCTCATTCCTCCTCAAGTCAGGCCACAAACGCTGCGGGAGTGGACGCATCCCGAAGGGTCTACAGAACACAGGAAGATGGTCCTCGACTCTCTTCTCGTATATGTTCGAGAAACCACCATACAGGACCACATTTAGCCGGGACACTCATTTCCACCCGCCATCCTCCAACTCCCTTCCGCCATCTCTCCCTTCGGCGGTGACAAAGTTCAAGGCACGGAGTGTAATTAGGATTAATAAATGCATATTACAACAATTTAATACAACAGCCTGCAACCTGCTTAGCCACGCGCAGGGCGGCGGGAGAACTCTGCGGGTCCGACGGAAGGCCTTGGTCATATCGTTGTAGTTTCTCATTCTGTCTCTTGCACAGAACCATAGCGGATGGTCGCTCGTGGGCGCGGTCGGTTAGTGTTCGCGTCCTGGCGTGTGCTGTTTCGTCGCGGTTTGCGTTTGTCTCCGAGGCCTCCCCCACGTGCCCCGGAAACCCCTTGATGTGCACGTTTTTCTTTCATATCACTTCTTGTATGCGGAACGCCGTCGGCGCGATTCTGGCGTTGGCAGAGTTCCTTACAGCCTGTCTGGAGTGACTGAGCATGGTCTGGCAATCCCGGTCTGTGATGGCCAGGGCAATGGCTCTCTCCTCGACCTCTTCGGATTTTGTACATAGCGTGCTGGCTGCTCTGCGAGTGTTTCCGTCGGCGTCGGCCATAGCGACGGAAAAACCGTTGCGGCCGGCATACTCGGCCGCGTCCACGTATCTGGCCTTGGTGTCGCTTGCGTGTATGTCAGACATATTTTTCGATTAAACCAGCGCGAACTTAAACAAAGACCAAGGAAGTGGAACATAAGCGGTATCAACGTGCGTTTGAAGGAGCATGAATTGTCTTTAAAGAGCCCCCCATCATTCCTTCTTTCTTCACATTGTACTAAGTTCCGCGGATGTAAACCTAATTTTTCTGCCGCTGACATTTTATTTAGGCACCGTCAACAAACGCCCCGCAAAATTATGGAAGCGTTCCACATAGCAGAAAGAGTAGACAAGGGCACCAGCCAAGCAAGCGTGTGTCTTAACCCCAAAGAGATTGCATATCATAGTAGGCCTTGACTGTAGCCTGTGTCTATTTAGTTTCCTTATCACTGTGGCTTTTGTAAACTTGTTTTGCTCATGCGCAGTGTTTTTATTATGTTGTGTTAAGTGTTTATATTAACCCTTCTTGATATCAAACTTTAGTTTTTAGACCAGCGGCTGTCCTTGCGTTCCACTTTTTTGTCTTTGTTTAAGTTTCCGCTGGTTTCATCCAAGAATAAGCCTATCTTTCCCCTGCCGCTTATCTCTTCCCGCCACCGATCGGGCCGCTGATCCGTGACGGGTGCTTGCGAAAGGGGGTGTGGTTTGACCTCTACCTCTCAAGGTCAGAAGGGGTCACCCCGCAAAGAGCGCTAGAGGCAAGGAAATGTAGCTTTCGCTACAAAAGTGGCCACGCTGGAAAAGGGTTGTCGCCATCTTCCAGTTCAGCATTTTTTTCCCCTTGCTCGAACTTGATATGAAGCCTCCTTAGTGGTTTCAGGCTGTTCTGTGCCCTCCTTATTGCACTTCGTATTGCCCCGAAAAAACGCCGAAAGGACTAGGGAGATGCGCCATTTGTAAAATTTCGGAAGGTGTTCTGATATCTAAATGCCCCCCCTCCCCCCGGCTAACCTTGGTGGTCCCCCTTCCAGGCTTCTAGCAAACAGCGTTTTTGCTTGCTTCGGAGATCACTTGGTAAGCGTGGTCTTCCACTGCTCTTAGGTTGGTTTTGGTGAAGGAAGTGTGGGGGCAAGAGTATAAAAGGCTGTGGGTGGTGAGGGGGAGCTACAGTGCTGGCATTAGAGGGAGCGGGTATATAAGTGAGGATGGTGTGGTTGAAATCCATGCCGGTTTGGAGTCTGTGCCAGACGTACGCCCAGTACGTGGATAGGGAATGATCAGATAGGAAACCGTCTTCTGCAAATCGGGTAGTAGGTGAGGATGGTGCTGTATGTGGGAGCGAGGAGTTGAAGGGGGTAAGACCCGGGTTCGGCCATGCTGATTGATGGGCCCGCTAGTGAAGATCGCGGGCTGCACCGTGTGCTGCTTGCTTCCCACAAAGGCCGTTATTACGTGGGGTTCATATAGTTGTGACTTCAGAATCTACAGGCGCGTTTCAAACATGATCAGCGCCCTAGGGGGTGCAAGGCCTTCTTGATCGAGGCCTCACGTGTTCTTTCAGTCCATGACGATGTTAAGGTACGGCTTGGTTTCGCGCATTGTCAAAGCGTGGGCGGTGGGAAATGCGTCAGTCGTGTTCAAGGAGACGTTTAGGTAGGAAGCCACACCGGCCACATTTCCTTGCATGTTAAGTGCGATTACAATATCCGTATAGCAGATATACTGATCATTTGCGTTTCGTATGGTGAAGTGACGGACCGAGCATCTCTGCTGTTTTTTTTTTTTTTGTAGTTACGGTGCATACGTTTGGGTTCCGGCGCCCCTCTAATGCAGTCTACAGTATTGGACGGTAGGAGTTGGGAGCATTGCACGGTTTTTAAGGTGGTCTGCCGGAGTCTCGTAGAACCTTGAAGAATAAGGGGGAGGTGGTAAAGCTGGGAGGATTGTTGTTCCTCGATAAGTTCTGAAAGTGTGTGGTGTAGTCCGAGTTCAAGTAGATTTTTGTTTGAAGAGCAAAAGCGAAAAAATTGCACTCACTTATAATTTTCAACATCTTAGAACTTTTTTCCACTATAGAATTCTGCAGAGCCCAGTGGATTAAAGAAACATTAAGCCACTCCACTCTAGAAAGATGGTTTGTAAGTGAGCTAACTACACAGAGAAAATTAAGTTATGAGAGAAAGGCCAAAATAAGTGTATTATTCCGCGACAAATAGGACCCGCCTCCCTAACCAAGATATATCATACCCCTTCCGTAAAAATCGCCTTCTCTAAGCGCGGATAATCGAAACGAAGATTTACAGAGTCATGTTCTTCTCCAACCACCACTTTGAGCTCCAAGGTGACAGAACACGCCTCACTGGTTTGCTTTGCCTCCGGATTCACAGACATGAACTATTCCTCTGGCCCATACGTCTACTTACGTGGAATGGCTAGCAATGCTTACCAAAGACTTCTTTACGGCTAAATCGTGTTTGCATTTTCAGGTTCGCTTTCATTTATTCGCCTTTTGGTACGAATTACTTCGACGGGCCGACTGGGCACACCTAAAGTGATCACTTCTAAAGAATCAGAGCTTTCTATAGGTGACGTACACTGGTTCTGCTTACGTACCATCACGCAGTAGGCTAATTATCGTTCTGATATCGCCAACATGCCGAGATTGCCCAGGGATAACTCATTAGGCTTCTAATATGCGACCTGGAATGATTTCAAACACAAAGCTTACAGCCGTTGTTTATTACTTTCTCTTTGGGCCCTGGCAGTTATACAGCAAAGAAATGAAAACTCAACGGGAGCCAAACACAGCTCCTCTATAAAAAACGGTATTGATGAAGCAGCCTTCTAAACAAACGCCTTCTATACACCTTCCGCAACCCTGAATGCGTACATCAAAAAGCGACCTTCAAGTGCCGCTTTTCTGAGATGATGGTGTCATTCTCTATGGGAACAGTGACATCAAGGATCAACGCGTGCTTAATTCTGGAATAAATTACGTTTTTTGGGGAACCAAACATATTATCTTCGACTTGTGTACCAGGATTCGAACTTTGTGGACCCTGTTAACACCGATCCTGCCTGACGTTCTCTAATCACAAGGCTACGCTTCACAGAACTTATACCCTACAATCAAAATAAAAAATCAGGTGGCATTCTGAAGGTGCGCTTAGGATCAATCACGTGAAGAGGTGCGCATGGGCGCCTTAAAGGACCAAAGAAGAGGAGACTTACCCCCGTATTCTAAGTCCCTCCTCCACTCGAGCCTCCGCTCGAGAGGACCCTTGAAAGCGAGTTTCGGTTTCATAAACTAACCTCCACTCGAGTGTCTCCTCCAACGGAGGAGCCGCTCGGCAATTTGGAGGAGCCGCTCACGATTTGGAGGATCAACTCCAAGGTGTCGTCTGTGCTACCTTGAAGCAGCCCTCCAGTACTATTTTCAAGATGGCCGCCTACGCTCCTCGCGGTTCGAGCCGGCTGTGCTCGCAAGGCCTCTTTTCCGGAGCATGTATCCCGCATTGACGAGGCATATAATGAAGGTTCAGGGGATTTCCGCACCGTGAATTTGCCATGCCAGCGCATAAGGTACTGGCTGAATACGCTTGAGCACTTCAGCAAGGGCGAATTCGTGTCGCGGTGCCTCTTTACCAAATCGGTCACTGCTGGAGCTGCCGAGGTGGCTGCCGAGCCAAACGCCAGCAACCGCGGCCACCCACTGCTCCCTGCGTTCCGGCTGCTGGTTACGTTGTGATGTTATGGCGCCAGGACATTTCAAGTTGTGATGGGTGCCTTTGTCAACGTTTCGCCGCCGACAATCCGCGTCGTGAGGCGTTGGTTGGAACTCGTAATTCGAAGCGTCGTGATGTTTTCTGCGACGGCGGGCGAGCTCCGAGATATCTGTGCGGACTTGTCTTTATCCTCGCAATGACAAGGTTGTCGCTGTTATGTACCGAAAGTCATCGCTCTGTAATGAAGGTGTCACACTAACCTATGACACGGCTACCGTAAGCTGCTTACAGTGCGTATGAAGCAGACGATCGCCGTATGGAAGCGAGCGAGCGTGTCGTCTGCTCCAAAGCCCAGTTTTCTTTTTTTATTTTTTCTTCGAGCCGCCTGCGCTGCGAGGCTCCGCCCCTCTCCAAGTGCCCGTCGCTTTGTGCTCGCCTGCTACCTCGCGCTTGCGTGCTGTCGAAGGGGGACATTTCTACCGGGTTCACCGTGGTGCCTGTAAAATTACACACGCACTACTTTGTAATTTGAACATTATGTCGGCTTTGAGCTGCCGATAGTGGCGTGAACCGAAAAGAACAAATAATTAGGCGCTCACTGTGTCGGCAATTCCGGTCTATGATATGTGCTCGTCACGCATGGAAGCAAACCGCCCTATACCTCCAGCCCTTCCGCTAACATATCGTTATCTTGGCTGTCATCCGGAGGGGGGGCCCTGAAACTTATAGTAATCGATAGGATCAGAAAGAACAGGAGACACAACGGGATACGTGGAGACATGGAGCAGCGTGCACAAAAACAAAACAGATTTATCGTCTGCTACCGAAGTGTGTGTGCAGTGTGGCCAGACCAGAACACAGTTATTTCTAGTTGTGTCCACCTGGTTCATGTTATTTTCGTGCTCCTCTCAACCATACAAACTAATATTTCTTAAAATAGCTGTATAATTACTCAACAAAAATAAAAACATTAAAAAGTTATATTTCTTAGGCGTACTTTCATGTCTTAAATAAAAAAATTGCCATAACCTCGCCCCCAGATGCCTTTCGCTGCTCCTCCGAAACTGCGATCTCGAGGGTCCCTCCAAACGAAGGATTTCCTCGGAGTGTCGGCGTCAACACGTTTATGAAATGCCTGGAGACCTCGAGTGGAGGTGTTGCCCTATCCTCCACTCGACGGAGTGGAGGAAGCACTTTGAGTGGAGGAGGGATTCAGAATACGGGGGTTAGACTCCTAGACGACATATATGAGGGATTTGCGGGCACGATATTCCTTCACAAGCAAAACGCAAAGTTCCCCATCCCGAAAGGAGCGCGACAAGAAGCCAGCATCTCACCAAAATTGTTCAGAGAGTGCCTGGAGAGGCTATTCAGGAATCTCGACTGCGAAACGCAGGTTTCAACAATTCTGAGTTACATGCACGTGAGCTACAATCGGGAAGCTTCACCGTTCGGCTAGACATAAATATGAGTAAATCTAAGGTAATAATAAATAAAAAGGCTGAACGCGTCCTTCTGAGTATAAATAACAAAAACTGGATCAGGCTGAAGAAAATAACTACCTTGGACAGGTGGTCAGCCCTTAACGTCATCAGGAGAAAGAAATCCGGCGCAGAATAGGAATTGGATGGGACGCATTTAGCAAGCACTCGTAACTAATAAACTAATAAATTATAAACTGGTAATTAACTGTAACTAATAAACTGGTGTGGTTTCCCGGGTGAAAGCTGCCTTAGCAGCTTGACGAAGCCCTGGAAACCCCATACGAGACAATAGCAGCAAACACATAAAAGTGTGCTTCCATTCCAATTACCTAATCATGCAGAGTAACACAAGAAGCATATCATACAAACTTTGATAAAGTACCACGGTTATTGAAGCATAAGCTATGCAAGTTTACAAAATTCGCGTAGAAAACAGCGCGCCTACATTCTGCATGCCCGTACAGCATAAGAAGTAAGTAACAAGAAGCAGTAACGCGTTCACAAAAAAATGAAATATGAACATAACCATGATGAGCAAACCCACAAGACATACCAAAATAACAATGTAACAATTACAAGTACAGCATATCAAAAGCATCAACAGCACAAATGAGCAACCATGTACCTAAAATTTCAGTCCACCTAATGAAAGAGCTCCGTAGTTCTATTTTGTTAGATGTCTTTGTATGCCGATATTTATTGAGTAATAATGGGATATTACGGGCTGCCACATATTATTTGTTCGAAAATGAACTATATTGAAGTAGATACTGAACTATATTGAAATGAAGTAGACTTCTGGCCTGCAAGGATATCTCCAACCGCTATCGGCTGAACCGGGCCGACTTCCCACTCGCGCATCCCTCCCTAACTAAACGAATATCCGGGGTTCTGTGACTTCTCTAGAAAAATTGATATCCGAGTCCGATTGTCTACCCCTACTGTTACCAAGGACGTTGCCACTTGAATGTGCCACAGGTGCTATGATCGAGCCGACTTAGCACCCACGCTATGACAATATCCGCAGGCAGCCACACTGCGTCGCAATGTTAATAAAAGAGTGAGCAGTGGGAGACCGTACCGTGCAGCTTCAGCCGGGAGGTTCTACTCTGGGCCGGCCAATTGGCCGAAGACGCTGCGACAGCCGCTACCCTTAAAGCCAAGGGCCTCCGGGAGCTGTATGCCTCCCTCACTGAGGACTGGACGGATACTTTTGCACTCCGTTACAATATGTCGCATGGTTTCTGGCTCATTTCCGCAGCCTGCGCATAATTCTTCCTGTACCGACACGCGGATAAGCGTTTTTGTCCGCAAGCAGCCCGCCCGGCCTTCGAAAAGCAATGCACTCCCTTTGGTATTATCGAATACTTTTTCGTTTGTGATCACCTGCTTTCCGATCCTGTAGATATTTAAGGACTTCTTCGCATCCATCCTCTCTTTCCAGGTCGTTGGCTCTGATTCTTTCACTTCATTTCTTTATTGCCTTGGTCGTTTGCCCTGCACTTCCAGGTTTGATATACTTTGTCCTCAGTCTTCTGGCTCTTTTCCTCCACTGTGTGTCCACGCTTTTCCTGTAAAGGTACCGTAACACTTTGGCCGCCCATCTCTGGTCATCCATATTTCTAACTCGTTCTTCAAAACATATTTTGCTCAATGCTTCTCTCACTTAGTAGGATGCCCATCCCATGTCTCCCTGCACTGCCTCATTTGTTGTTTTACTGTGTGCTCCTAATGCCAATCGACCTACCGCACTCTGATTTGCTTCTAGCCCTCATTGAATCTCTGATTTGACACACACTAGTGCGTTTGAAAAGGCGAGTGCTGGTACCGTTACTCCCTTCTAGATTCCTCTCATTACTTCATATCTGTTATATCCCCACAGTGCCCTGTGCTTCATGATAGGGGCGTTTCTTTTGCCTTTCATTCTTCAATGCTCCTCATGAGTTTTTAGATACGCCTGACCTTCGTTTATCCATATCCCCAGATATTTGTATTCCGTGACCCCCGGTATTGCTGCTTGTTGAACGGATGCCGATTCGTTACGGGCGTCGTCATTAATAACCAGAACTCCCGACTTTGCTGTGCTAAACTCTAACCTCAGTTCAGCGGCTTCTTCCCCGCAGCTGTCTGTGAGCTGTTGGAAACACTGTTTGCTATCTACTAGTAGTACTATGTCATCTACATATATCAGTCCCGGGATATGTTGTTCCACTTCTTGTCCTTTGCGGTTATAACACACATTGAAACCTGTTTTACTGCCTTCGAGCTTTCTTTCTAGTCTAGCCGTGTACAGCATGAACAGCAATGGCGACAGAGTACAACCCTGCTTTAAACCTCTTTTGTGACTACCGGTTCCGTGCACTTTTAGTCCTCCCAGGTAATTTGCACATTCCTCTCATTGTAAATTCCCTGCAACAGCTGTTTAAAGTCCTGGCCTAATCCCTTCCTCTCAAGTATGCTCAATAGAAGTTCTCCATCTACGTTGTCGTAGGCTCTCTTTGTATCGAGAAATGCTATCCATAATGGTCACTCCTGAGCCATTGACACCTTTATGCATTTGGGTTAGGACAAATAAATTGTCCTCTAAGCATATGTCTGGCCTGAATTTATTTTGTAGTTCTCGCAGTATGTCGTTCCCCTCTATCCGCCTGTAGTCCCCTCTATACGCCTGTAGTCCCGCTCTTGTGGCTTGCATTGCCAGCCTGTATGCCACTGAGGTAACTGTAATAGGCCTCTACGAATCGGCATCAGCCCTGTCTTCTTTACCTTTATATATCATCTTCATCTTGCTGTTACGCCAACTTTCCGGTATTTGCTTAGTTTTTATCACTTTTTTGATTACTCGAATCAGTTGTGCCTTGCTTTTTGGGCCCAGTAGGTTGACCAGCCGTATAGGAATTTCATCCGTCCCTCTTGCCGTATTAGCTGGAACATTTTCTTCGGCTTTTTTCGAGTTTAAATTCTCCAACTTTAGCTCTCTATCTGTACGCATCTCAGTTGCCCCACTCGCAGTTCAAAGGGTACAAGCGCCCCCTGTCTCGGCGGGGGATGAAGGGCTTAGACAGGCACTACCTACCGCGGCAGACGTAGTAGGCTCCTCTGGAGCCGCCGGTCACTAATCAGAATAAAAATGGGCAGAAGCGACTTCCGTACGGGGGATCCAGTGTACTGGAAACCGTTCCACCTCGTGGGTTTGTACCATGGGTACGAGAATATGGTAGGTACTTCACTACCGCTGGGCACCAACCAGAGAAAATTGGTACAAGCACCCCCTCCGCAGGGGACCTCGTGCTCCGGAAGTTACCCGATTTTGTCGGGAAATGCCCCGGTGGAAGGGGTCGTAACTTTTAACCGCAGCGATGGGTCAGAGGTACAGCACTCGCCTCGTATGCGGGAGGTACCGGGTTCGATTCCGCGTACAGCCGGGCACCCACCGGTTTCTTGAATGGGTACAGGCGTCCCTGGTCGAGTGCGGACCCTTGAGAGGGGAATCCACGCCTGGAAAGCTGCCTTTACCCTTGCGAGGGGCCCCTGACCCTTGTCCACCTGGCGGGACCCCCGGCCATCATGCCGCGCTGCGCTATTGCCGGTGGTGAAAGAGTCTGGCGGCATGTCCTGCCACAGGCGGTGGCGAGTTGAGCGTCCACCGTGGCTGCGGAAGTCACCATGTGCATTCGTGTGCCTTGGTGGCGCCGAACACCTACCGGTAAAATAGGTACAAGCGACTCCTCGGCCTGGCGCTCGGCCCTTGTGTGGGACTACAACGCTTGGTAAGTTCACCCGGCTTGCACGGGAAATCGTCCCTGTGCAAAGGCGCGGCTGAAAAAATGCAGGAACTTTTTTATAAGGCATCTACGCATGAAAACGACCGTTACGTCTCTGAAGGAGTTGACCGCTTGACCGGAATATGAAAGAGAAAAGGCAGCATACAAGAGAGTTTCAAAGGATTCCCAGGTATTTTCGGGTATCACAACCCTATGTCGCTGACGTCAGATAAAGAAGGATAGTTCGTAGTACTCCCTATACGACACATTTAGTAAAAGGCGTTAGCAGCCATTCCAAAATAGTTTAAGCCTGCGGAGATTTTACCAAAAAAGGCAAAAAGGTCTGCTGTCCAAAATCTGAACGAGTTGAACCTGAAAAATCTGGCGAAAGCACTAAAGAAAGGGGATGGAATAGAACTGAAAGTCTTTTTCGCCGCGAAAACGCATAAAATAAACTGCCCGCTCCAAGCGATAGTGACTGAAGATGGATTATGAAAGAAGATACTCGAATGGTTGCTGAAGCGCCAACTCAACTTGCTAGACCCACATGACTTCTTCGAAACCGGTAGCTCCGCGGATGGGAGTACAGTGTTACAAGAAGGACTGCCGCGGGCTACTAGTTTTATGTAAATTGACGTCGAAGATGTTTTATTCTGCGCCCCACGACGAACGCTTCTGTGCCATTCCTGAACACATTAATGAAACTGGTGTGTGAAATTTCATAATGAGTGTGGTGTCAGTTTTGACACAGCACTTTTATTCAAAAGAAAGGTGTCTGCATTGGTTCTGTTGCGGCCCCTGTATTGTGCAGGATTTTCCTGTCGAAGTTTCATCAGAAGCTTCATGAGGTCGCCGCTAATGATGTCACAGTGCTTCAGATGTTTCTTTGCGTTGATTCTTTTTTTATTGTTTTCAAGCTTTTACCCTCTGACTGTCCGGAACGGATGGCTGAAATCATTTTAACGCGTGCTCAAAATCTCTAAATTTAACTTTGAACTTGCTGAGAACGATAACGTAGGGTATTTAGGCTTAACGCTTTTAAAGACGGCAGCCACGTTTGCTGGACTTACTTCACTAGAACTTCAAACCGCTATGCACCCATTATAATCAAGCCACTCGAAGGAACCACATCTGTGGGAAATAGCGCAGTAAACCGGGCCAGAAACTGCTCCACACAGCAGCGTGCTACGATTCGACGCGCGCGCTGCCCGTACGTCAGCGGCAAGTCTGCCTACTTTGGTTGCGTCCGGCTTGCCCCGTTTCGCGAACTCCACGTCATCAACGTCGATCCCGCGCGCCGAGCTGTGTTTCGCCTGGTTTCGCCCTAATGATCCCAACGCCACGTAAGCGACTCGTCGACATGCACCACCAACACACCAATCACGTCCTCTGTTGCTGATCTCGGAGGCCGTGCACTTACGCCCGCATAAACATCCGCGCACAGACCAACGCGCCACGTCCTCACCTAGCGTGCCTACTGCACAGGCATGGCGCGTATTGACATAGCGTCCTCCTTCATTCTTCTCTGCACGCTCATTCATTCCCGCCCGCTCGCATTCGCCTCACCCAGGGAGTAAACACGGGCTACCCGTCTACCCGGGTCCTTGCTGTCGGCGCCTCTTGAACTTGAATTATTGGCCGCGAGGCCCACCACTGGAGAGGCCGGCGCTGCGATCGTTTTGACGTCACTGGTAGGATCACCGTTCCTATCTTGCTGCGTAGTTGGCTTGTTGCGCGTGACACTTCGCTTAGGAAGCGCGTTCTAAAAGTATTTTCGTGTTAGTTTCCTTTGTTTGAAATTAATTCTCAGTGCGTCGAGCGCCGTTCGACGTAATGGTGCCTGTATAACCGTATCAACTGTGGTAGATTATCCGCAAACACCATGAGCGTGGTGGTGTATTACGCATGCGACCGAAGCGTAAGCAGCGGCTTGTTACCCCGATCAACAATGTGGACTACGACGATCGCCGAGTGAAGTTTCTAGATTTCCCTTGTTTGCAAGAAATGTATAAAGCAGGAAATCGTGAAGCGCTAACTGCTCGCAGAAGCACACGCACCCGCCGTGCCTGCCCGCACAGCGGACGGTGCGGCTCGAACCGACGCCAGGTCGCGGGAGCAGCAACTTGTCGCCGCTTTTTAAAATCACACAAGTCGTGAAAAAGAAGTTCCAGATTGGTGAAAGTGGATGTTCGTGTGATGCAAAATGCTGATAGGTAGTGTCATCAGCTGTGGTTTTCAAAGCGATGCTGAAATATCTGCCACGATTTACGCCGACCGGCCGCGGAGGTCGGTCCCGGCAGCGCCGGCCCGTTCACGCACGGTGCGGCGACCGGCCGAGAAGCCATGTAGGTATTGTCGATCGCTTCAACGGAAATCACCGCGCTTACAGAGTTCCCAGCGCGGTGAAACGTTCTGTTGGGGACTGTTACTCGCAACTTTAACGGCGATGAAATATCTGCAGCGTCGCCAAGCCTAAAGTTCCCAACATCCGATTACGTGCATCCGAAGCCGGCTGCGAGCTGTTGGCGAAGGTCCTCCCGTCGCGCACGCGCGTGTTGCGTTTGGCTTCCTCTAACTTCTTTGGGGCCCCCAACGTTCGGTTCTCCTATTCTAAATCTCCCCATTACCCGAAATCATTAACGATGTTTTCGCCTCGTACGCAGCCTCGCCTTCTGTGAGAAGTTGTGAGTTTCGAAATTGACGCTTGAGAAATTCCGGCTTACTGTAAACATACAAACCACGCTGCAGTTAGAAATTACCCCGCCGAACACCTAATGAAAACTAAATATAGCCCTGTCCGAACCCGCTCGAAGGCGTTAAAAACTCGCGTTCATACCGTTCATACATTGCGGACAAGTCGCGAAAAGTAAACATCAGCCGTGCACAGTACAGGCTACGGCAGTGATCGTTAATCAAATCACGGCATGACTATAAAAACATCGCAGGGGAAATAGGCACTGAGTAAGCCAAACTGCAGACCATAACAATACTTTTAAGCATGTGCGGCGGAGCAATCTGATCACCGTTCTCGCGTCATTCATTTACCAGGCAATACGAGCAGTTCGCGCGGTGAGATCATAAGTGAGCGACAGGTTTCCGTCGCTGTTACAAGGTGTTTGCTTGCACACACATGTCCCGTCACAAGTATTTCATAATGAATTTACACCGTACTTTTCTCGGCATCAGTTGCATCCTCCTTGGCGTTAGCTGGCTGCGTATGTAAGAGCTGTGGGTCGACGCGATGCTAGCAACTACCTAAACGCGGCGGTGTCGCCGAAAACAAGCGAGTTGCTGATTGCTTGCCCGAATAATTTGGTTTACAGACAACTTTTTTAGTAATTTGCATCGAATCTACACGGAGCGGGCGAGACGGTGGCCACAACAAAAAATCACGCTTCCGCATACGCACGGGAAATGTGTTGTAGCAGACGACAACACGATTCGGCGTCCTACAAGTGACGTCACTCGTAGGTGGCGCCACGGTATGTCCTCGAGGCCAATAAGGGTCTTTCTTCAGCTCACAGAGACATCTAAATACTGCCTTCCAAGGCAAAGTTTTATTGGCTGTCTAACGACTGTTTGAAGGAGTAATGTTCTGCTGTTCCCTGGCTGAATGAGCAGCTCGTGCCCGGCGTCCCCTCCTCGCGTGCCGTTCCGGTGGCGAGAAGAAGCATCCTGGGTTTCTCATAAAACCACCAGATGGCACGGTAGGCTACGAAAATCATTCCCACCGCCGATCCCGAAGAGCACGCGAACACGCGGCAGAAAAACTGTTCAAAACATTCCCACAGCACCCAGGACATCCAGGCCCGATAAAAGTGTCACGCGAAACTGGAGAGTCTTCGATAACAGCGAAACACGGCACAGGCCGCGAGTGCATTGGGTATGTTGGCTTGACGACAGGAGTAAAAAGAACAACACCTACGCAAAGAAGCATCAAGAACCAACCGCAACAAAAAACACTACACGCCTATTTGTCTAGACCCTGTTTTGCCATGACACCCGTGAAATCATTTCAAGCGGTGATACTACGTCCACGAACAGCTGCAGCAACCCACGATGTAATAACAACAATGTCAAGACAACGCACAGGAAAGCCGGAAACCGAACCGTTTACCATCTGGCAATGGAATTGTCAAAGCTTCGGAAACAAGAAGGCGGCGCTGCAGCAACACATTCGGAGCTCACCAAAAAAGCCGGACATCATCATGCTGCAGGAGACAGTGGTGCAGGATCCGAACCTAACGGGGTACAGAGCACACGCCGACACGACCGGTCGACGAGGGGTCGGCACCTTCGTACGAAAGGGCCTGACTGCAATAGAAAAAAAACTGAGTAAAAAAACCAAGTGCGAACTCGTCTGCATTGAAATCGCCCGGGAAAAGGTTGTAAGCGGCGACTCTACATGACGAACGTCTACAGCAACCCAAAGAACTACTGCCAAAAGTTCAAGATCATTCTGAGAGCGACGAACAACCTGGCCAGAGGAGCCGCACCGATGGTGGTGGGAGGCGACTTCAACGCACCGCACCAGGCGTGGGGCTACAGCAGAGACACGGCCAATGGGCAGAGACTAATGCACGAGGCAACGGAGCAAGGGCACACCCTATCACGGACCACCAACAGCCTACTAGAAAGGCCCCGACGTCCACCCAGCGGGACTCCACACCGGACCTGACTTTCGTCAAAAACGTAGGGGAAGTCACGTGGCGCAACACCGGGAAGACCTGGGGAGCGACCACTAAATACTGGAGATCGAACTGGAGAACGAAGGGGGATGCACAATCGAACACAAATGGACCGACTGGGACGCCTTCCATCTGCAGAGAAGAAACGGCCCGGGACAGACGGACATCGAAGACATCGAAGCTTGGACGACCGAGCTAAGGAAGGGGATACAAGAGGGCGACCAAAAAGATAGCGACGAACGAGAGCATCCCGTGCGTGGACAGTAGCTTGGCGCACCTAATCGACGCCAGGAAGTCAATCAAGGAGCGCTGGAAAACGCAGCGGTGGAACCGCAAACTACGCAAGAAGGTAACCGAGCTGACCCGGTCCATCGAGAAGCACAGCGGGTTGCTATGCAGGCAGCAATGGGACGAGGTATGCAACCGCATCGACGGCAGCCTGCACTAGAGCAAAGCCTGGTCCCTAATCAGACACCTACTAGACGAAACAAAAACTAAGTCGTATCAGCAGAACCGCATGGCCCAAGTCATGCACGAAGCTAAAAAGTCCCTAGGCAAGGAAGAGCTGATCAAGAAGCTCAAAACCAAGTAAATGCCGCAAACGGAGACCGAGAAAGACCCGGGGTACGCAGGAGCCCCGAATGAAAAACTGGACCGAGAGATCACGACGCCGGAAGTAACGCAAGCCATACGAGAGCTGAACAGCAGATCGGCGGCGGGTCCATACGGGATCTCTAACAAGGCCCTGAGTAATCTCGACGACTCATCGATAGAAGCACTGACGAAATACTACAACAAGTGCTTTAAACTACCGATGCAGTGTAAAACGGCTAGAACGGGGCTCATCCCGAAACCGGGCAAACCACCGAGCATCGAAAACCTGCGACCCATCTCGTTAACATCGTGCGTAGGGAAAGTCTTCCAGCACGTGCTGGCGAACAGGTGGCAGGAATATCTAGAAGAAGAGGGGCTGTACCCGGACTTGATGACTGGATTCCGAAGAGGCTTAAGCACCCAAGTTGCCATGCTGCAGGTGAAACAGGAAATCATCGAAAACGAAACCAGAGACAGTAAAGTGATACTAGGACTGGACATACAAAGCGCCTTTGACCGAGTAAAACACTCGGCCATACTGGCGCAAGTTTCGAGGCTCAATGTGGGAGAGCGTAGCTACAAGTACATAGAAGACTTCCTGATGGGCCGCAAGATCGAGCTCCGCGCGGGAGAAATTGAAATACCAGAACAGGACACGAGCGGCGTGGGAACCCCCCAGGGGTCTGTAATCTCGCCGCTACTTTTCAACATCGTAATGATCCGCGTGGCCAAAGCAGTGGCGGAAGTCAAGGGCGTCCGATACACCGTCTATGCAGACGATATTACCCTATGGACTGCCGGTGGTACGGATGCGGGCATCAAAAGAAGAATTCAGAAGGCGATCACGGCCATCGAGAACAGCCTGGAAGGGACGGGCTTAGAGTGCTCACCGGCAAAGTCAGAGCTCCTTACGTACTCCCCCCGCAAGCCGGGAAAACAACCACCGCCCCCGAGAGAATGTGACCGCCTAGAAATAATCACAAATACGGTCCAACGAATGAAAACCTCATGAGAAAGCTGGCAACCAAGACGGCAAGCATGATGCGACTGCTACAGCGAGTGTCCACCAAGAAGACGGGCATGCATGAGGAGGCGTTGTCGAGACTGCTGCAGTCCTTCGCAATAAGCCACGTCGCCTACACGGTCGCGTACCACCAGTGGACACAGACTGAGAAGGCCAAAATCGACGTCATGATACGGAGGAAGCACAAGCGAGCGCTGGGCTTGGGCGAGTCAACGAGTATAAGAAGACTCGTGCAACTAGGCACCCACAACATGGTCGATGAGCTCATCGAGGCGCAACTGGAGGCGCAGCGAGAGCGGCTATCGTCAACCAAGACAGGCAGAACCATTCTCGAGACACTGGGTCAAGGACAACCGAACCATGGGAAGACAACTGCAAGAACTCGACCCAGAAACGAGCGGAAACGTACGCGTGAGCCCCATACCGACGAATGTACACCCAGAATACAACCGAGAAAGGAGAAGGGTGAGGCCAAGTACATCGTCGAGCAACACGGCGACGACCCGAGAACGAGCTACGTCGACGCGGCGGACTACGGGAAAGGCAGATACGTCGCGGTCACGATCAATGCAAGAACAGGAAGAATCGCCACGGCAGCGTGCGCAAGGTGCGAGAACGCCACGGAGGCCGAGGAAATCGCTATAACCCTGGCAATGACCGAAACCGACTGCGAAGCCGACGATATTGAGTGACTCCCAAGAAGCCGTCCGAAACCTGGCGAACGGATGCGTAAGCAGCAAAGCAATCAACATCATCAAGAAGTCGGGTACCCGAGAAGACCGGAGAGTGGAAGTCAGGTGGATTCCAGCGCACGCGGGCGAATGCTCATCGCACGCACCGAACCACAACGAGACGGCCCACAGGGAGGCGAGCGCACTAACACACCGCGCCCCAAGAATGGAAAGCCGCCGCGAGTGGGAATGGTGGACAGAGACCAAAGATAGGGCCAGAGGTTACGGTGAAGCACTAAAAAACGCGCTACTGTCCAGAAGAGAATACCCTCCGCCCCATCGGGCCCTGAGCCGCGAAGAGGCGACGATTCTCAGACTACAGACGACGTGGGTCACGTCGCCGGAGGCACTACACCGCATGTACCCAGAGGAGTACACGAGCAGCCTATGCGAGGTATGCAAAAAGGGGCCAGCCAACCGGTGGCACATCATGTGGGACTGCGCCACCGACCAGAAGGCGCCAGCTTCGAAGACTACCCGGCACGACTACAGGAAGCCATCAAATCAATAGACAAGACGAAGCAAGAGTGGGCCATCCAGCAGGTCTTCACTGCACTCGAAAAGCATGGACTCCGTAAAGGGGCCTGCGCCTATTAGGGTAGCGAAGAAGATGCGACGACCGGCCGCGTCGGGACGGGGGTCATAACAAACCCCCGCCCACTGCAGGATCGATGTGAATAAAGTCCTTTCCTACTTGAACTCCATTGTTTACTTCAGAACAATGACAATAGTGCCTATGTAAGCATCATTGAAAAGCTACGTTTTCTGTCGATTCACACATATGCGCGGGATCCGCCCTTGCCATGACAGCCATGCAATCATTTCAACCGGTGCTACTTTTACTCCATTGTTCCCTTCAGAACAACGACAATACTGCCTATGTAAACATCACTGAAAAGCTACGCTTTCTGTCAATTCCCACATGTGAGGGCGATCCGCCATTTCTTTGTTTTCTTTTTTCATTTTGTTATATTCTTACTGATCTCTGTGATTGGCTGAGGCAGATGGCATACAAGTGGCGTAAAACAAGCAAAGCGGCGCAGTGGTTTCTGAGGCAGAGCTACGGACTAAAGAGAAAAATAATAATTTATTCGAAAGTTTAGCTCCAACCTAAAAAGAAGCTTGCTACTCCGTGTAAAATAAGATACAATGGTTATCTTAGTGAACACAAGGTTAAAATAAGCACATTGAAATAGCAACGGTTAAAAGATCACCCGAAAAACCTATATATATATCTATATACATACAATACAAAATGGCCATGACGCGACACGGATACTCTCACCTATATACCTAACACCATCAAGTGATTGCACACTCATCCAGAGGAATGCGCACGCATTTAGTAGTGTTCACACATCTTCATCACTTGAAAAAACTCCCTCAAGGGAAGGAAGGCTTTGGTTTAGTTACGTACATTGTCCCACGGTCGCAACAGTTTCTACAAAAATAGGGGTGTTCGAGATAGCAGACGAAGCTTGCAACTCCATTTTTTTCCGCTCGGTCGCATATAGAGGGCGCACAAGCAGGACATGGAGCACGTCTTCACTTTGTTGTCCACAAGCACAGCATGTGTCATCACCAAATCGAATTCGGTAAAGGAATTGATTGGTGTAGGCCCCGTCACGACGAAGGCGATGTACTAACGTATTAGCCGAACGACCGAGATCGGACGCACACGGCTATAGAAGGGACTGGTCCACCTGCTTTAACAGCGGTGAACGGTATTGATCATTCAACCTGGTTTGAACCATGTTTATCGCTCATTTAACGATATTTAACGTTCAATCTGTGTACTTAGATGCTTCAAATAATTTTTCACACCACGTCTTGTAAAAGGCACGGCGCGATTCCTGCTGGTTACTCAGCTCGTCCTTAAAAATGCAACTACGTCCAGTCTTAAAGCGCCCATTAAATGTACATTCTTCAGAGACACAACTCTGTATTGTGCGTCTGGTGCCACTGTACGCCTCCTGTCGCGTATTCTCCGCCATTTGGGTCACGTGATTAGCGCACTTCGTCTCCAAGTGAGACAGACAACTAACACCAGCGAAGCCGTATTTCAAGTAGATTACTCTGAGTACGATGAAAAACATAACGATGCGTTCAGTATATATATATATATATATATATATATATATAGATATATATATATATATATATATATATATATATTCTATAATAGGATATATATAGCTATCTATATATATATATATATATATATATATATATATATATATATATATATATATATATATATCTATTGTAACGAGGGTAATGCACCAATGCAATAGACACCACATGCCATCCAGACATCGGGGTATGTGCCTCACCAGCCGAGCCGATAAGGATTATGCCAAATCCCCACACGGGGATATGCTCCAAAGAGGTGTCAGGGAAGACGATGAACCCCAGGACGTTCATGCGCCAGAAACGCGCTTGGTGATCGCAACGCTCAGACCTGCGTTATCCATCGGCTTCTCTCCTGCAATTAAACAGCCTCAACCGGCTACCGGCGTGTCGGCTGTCTTCTTGACAAGTGGTGGAGGTCAGGAGTTTCGATCCCGCCCTGGAGCTTCGTTCCCGGACGGTACCACCCCCAATGTCCAGAGAACCCAGTCAGCCTGTGATCTGTCGCTGCTCCATGCGCGAGCGGGACCCGGCCAAGTTCAGCGGTACAGACGACAGCGACGCGTAGGACTGGCTTGCTTCCTTCGAACGCGTGAGTGCGTATAATAAATGGGACGACAATGCCAAGCTTAGCAACGTCGCCTTCTCTCTAACGAAAGTCGCGGACACATGGTACAACAATAATGAATCCGATCTCCGGCCTTGGTCTCATTTCTGTAGTGAATTTATTAGAATTTTCGGCCGCCCTGCTGTACGAAAACTTCGTGCAGAACAGTGCTTACGTGCACGCGGACAGAAGGCTGGCGAGACGTTCACCAGCTATATCGAAGACGTCATTGACCTATGCAAACGCGTCGACCCCTCCATGACGGAAGCTGACAAGGTCCGGAACATCTTAAAAGGCGTTGACGACGACGCTTTCCAGATGCTCTTGGCTAGAGACCTCAAAACTGTTGCGGATGTCGTCCGCTTGTGTCAGAGTTTTGACGACCTACGCAAGCAGCGAGCTGACTCGACAAGCCTGTGCTCGCGGGGAGTCCGTGGCGAGCGTGGCGGCTACGTATGACGAGGATTCCGCTCTGTTTTCCCGCATCAAAGATTTTATCCGAGAAGACGTGGCCCGCCAAGTTTCCCTGCTCCCCTGCACCGCAGAGCCGCCTTCTCCACTGGCGCCTACACTCCGGAATATGATACGGGACCAGGTAGCTAACGCATGTAGCTGCCCCTACGCCCCTCTCACCTACGCTGGAGCGACAGCCAGGCCGCCACCACCGCCTGCTCCATTTTTCCAGTCCCCAGCGCCGCAACCAGCCGTGTCGTTCCAGCTTGCGGTGCGCATTGCCCCGACTCGCGTACCATCACGACCACTTCCAAGCCCTATCACCAGTCCTTACGATGCAAATGCGTGGCGCACACCGGACAATCGACCCATCTGTTTCGCGTGTCGGACACCCGGACATGTCGCCCGCTACTGTCGTCGTCGTGTGGTGCCGGCCGCCAACATTTTTCAAGCACCTTTTTACGCTAGCCCCCACATCCCGTCTTATGTTCCACCGCAAACTCCACAGAATTTGCCCACCGAGACTTCTGAACAGCCGCCGTTCACCTGCCGCCGATCGTCCTCCCCACGTCGCCGCTCAGTTTCTCCCATGCGTCGCCGCCCGACCAGTGACGGGGCGGAAAACTAACAGCCGCAGTTCCTGAGGCAAGAGCTGCGTCACCGTGGAACTGTACAAGCCCTCAATTTTCACCAAAAAATGTTATTGACGTAATTGTAGAAGGTGCCCCTACCGTTGCGCTAATCGATACAGGAGCCGCTGTTTCTGTTTTCCATGCCCGTATCTGCCGCTCTCTACGAAAAGTGATGACGCCCCTTTCTGGACTTTCATTACGAGCGGCCAATTCGCAACCCATTAAGCCGCTTGCTGCCTGCACCGACCGGGTCGTCATGAAGAACATCTCGTACATCATTGAGTTCATCGTCCGGCCATCCTGCTCCCATGACGTCATCCTGGGTTGGAATTTTCTTTCCCGCCACGACGTATTATTGACTGTGCTCGGGCTGAAGTTGAATTTTCCACTGATGTCTTAGAGGATTCTGATGATGCCCCTACTACAACACTACTAATTGCTGAAAACACTGACGTTCCGCCACGCTCCTCTGTCGTCGTTCCATTGTGCTGCACCGCTGTCCCAGGCGCAACTGTTCTCTTTACGCCCTCAGCCATTTTCCTACGTCGGAAATGTCTCCCTTTGCCCTGTGGCATTTTAACAACTCGTGATGGCGCAAGCACTATGTTAGTCACGAATCCGTCGGCGACTCCATGTTCCCTTTTTTAGCGGAGAAACACTTGGGTTTATCGAGATTGTTGATGCCCGGCTAGTCGTCGACGTACCTGACCATTTGCACCATCTTCAGATTGACGGACTGAGCGTTAGTTCCGGCGTACCAGAAGAATTGCCATCTGCTGCTTTCCACCAGTGCGTGGACGCAGACCTGGACGCAACCCAACGAGCACGACTTGCTGCATTGCTTCGGAAGTTCTGTTCATCGTTTGATCACGCGCAAAGCTCGCTGGGTCGCACGTCCGTTGTCACGCACTCCATTGATACTGGTTCGCACGCCCCGCTTCGACAGCGCCCATATCGCGTGTCACCGACTGAGTGCCAAACCATTGAAGACAACGTGACGGATATGCTACAGCGAGGTGTCATTCGCCGTTCCAAGAGTCCATGGGCTTCGCCTGTGGTACTTGTTCGGAAGAAAGACGGCTCCATTAGGTTCTGCGTAGATTGTCGACGCTTGAACACCATTACACGCAAAGACGTCTACCCGCTCCCTCGCATCGATGATGCGCTTGATTGTT
Source organism: Haemaphysalis longicornis (assembly GCA_013339765.2). Lineage (NCBI taxonomy): Eukaryota > Metazoa > Arthropoda > Arachnida > Ixodida > Ixodidae > Haemaphysalis > Haemaphysalis longicornis. The sequence continues at coordinate 82,727,965 of CM023449.1, read as the reverse complement.
TGCAGGGAGCCGAATTTTTCTCATCCCTTGACTTACGATCCGGGTACTGGCAGGTCCCAATGGCAATGGCCTTCTAAAGCGAAGCTTTCTCACCCCGTATTCTGAATCCCTCCTGCACTCAAAGTGCTTCCTCCACTCCGTTGAGTGGAGGATAGGGCAACACCTCCACTCGAGGTCTCCAGGCATTTCATAAACGTGGTGACGCCGACCCTCCGAGGAAATCCTTCGTCTGGAGGGACCCTCGAGATCGCCGTTTCGGAGGAGCAGCGAAAGGCATCTGGGGGCGAGGTTATGGCAAGTTTTTTATTCAAGACATGAAAGTACGCCTAAGAACTATAACTTTTTAATGTTTTTATTTTTTGTTAAGTAATTATACAGCTATTTTAAGAAATATTAGTTTGTATGGTTGAGATGAGCACGAAAATAACATGAACCAGGTGGCCACCGGAGTAACTCTGGTGGCCACAACTAGAAATAACTGCTTTCTGGTCTGGCCACACTGCACACACACTTCGGTAGCAGACGATAAATCTGTTTTGTTTTGTGCACGCTGCCTCCATGTCTCCTCGTATCCCGTTGTGTCTCATGTTCTTTCTGATCCTATCGATTACTATAAGTTTCAGGGCCCCCCCTCCGGATGACAGCCAAGATAACGATATGTCAGCGGAAGGGCTGGAGGTATAGGGCGGTTTGCTTCCATGCGTGACGAGCGCATATCATAGACCGGAATTGCCGACACAGTGAGCGCCTAATTATTTGTTCTTCTCGGTTCACGCCACTATCGGCAGCTCAAAGCCGACATAATGTTCAAATTACAAAGTAGTGCGTGTGTATTTTACAGGCAACCACGGTGAACCCGGTAGAAATGTCCCCCTTCGACAGCACGCAAGGACGCAAGCGCGAGGGTAGCAGGCGAGCACAAAGCGACGGGCACTTGGGAGAGGGGCGGAGCCTCGCAGCGCAGGCGGCTCGAAGAAAAAATAAAAAAAGAAAACTGGGCTTTGGAGCAGACGACACGCCCGCTCGCTTCCATACGGCGATCGTCTGCTTCATACGCACTGTAAGCAGCTTACGGTAGCCGTGTCATAGGTTAGTGTGACACCTTCATTACAGAGCGATGACTTTCGGTACATGACAGCGACAACCTTGTCATTGCGAGGATAAAGACAAGTCCGCACAGGTATCTCGGAGCTCGCCCGCCGTCGCAGAAAACAATCACGACGCTTCGAATTACGAGTTCCAACCAACGCCTGACGACGCGGATTGTCGGCGGCGAAACGTTGACGAAGGCACCCATCACAACTTGAAATGTCCCGGCGCCATGACATCGCAACGTTACCAGCAGCCGGAACGCAGGGAGCAGTGGGTGGCCGCGGTTGCTGGCGTTTGGCTCGGCAGCTCAGCGTTTGGCTCGGCAGCCACCTCGGCAGCTCCAGGAGTGACCGATTTGGGAGGCACCGCGACACGAATTCGCCCTTGCTGAAGTGCTCAAGCGTATTCAGCCAGTACCTTATGCGCTGACATGGCAAATTCACGGTGCGGAAATCCCCTGAACCTTCATTATATGCCTCGCCAATGCGGGATACATGCTCCGGAAAAGAGGCGAGCGAGCACAGCCAACACCATCTAGAAAAGGTCAAGACGGTGTTGGCACAGCCGGCTCGAACCGAGAGGAGCGTAGGCGGCCATCTTGAAAATAGTACTGGAGGGCTGCTTCAAGGTAGTACAGACGACACCTTGGAGTTGCTCCTCCAAATCGTGAGCGGCTCCTCCAAATGGCCGAGCGGCTCCTCCGTTGGAGGAGACACTCGAGTGGAGGTTAGATTATGAAACCGAAACTCGCTTTCAAGGGTCCTCTCGAGCGGAGGCTCGAGTGGAGGAGGGACTCAGAATACGGGGGTCATCAGTCTCACTGATGGCAGTGTCGTAAGCAAAACGCACTGCAGGAAAGTCAATTCGGATGGGCGCATCATGATGATGGTGATGTCACCATGATCATGACACAAGAAAAAACGTTACCCGTGGTCGGAATCGAATCTGGGTACCTCGCTGAAGCCGACGTCTATCCGATTACGCCATTCTGGCACTGTCTACGATTCTAGGGGTGGGAGGAGGAGCGTTCGTTGGCTGTCGTCTGAGTACAGGCTCTGACTGGCAGGCATTTTTCATTTTGATCGTTGGCGCTTGGACTTTGACTCTCAGGCGGATCGCCCTATGATCGTCACGCTATAGTGTACTAGGAGTTTTACACACTAGTCACGCATTGACTTGACTGTGATTTTTGCATGCAAGAAAGCTTCGCGCTTCAACCATGGAAACCGTTTAAGATGGGATTGTATTTTTGTTTTTGTCCTTATGTGTCTCCTCTATTTTTGCAATCTACATTGAGAATACTGCGGGCGCCATTGGTGCATATTATGGTTGTCTTCGAGCTATATTATCTCTATGTCTTTCAGCATCCATTAGGCATACCTTGGAGTTATGTAACGCCAGTTGTAGTAGTTACGGTGTTATCGAGACAAATTGTTTTGGGAACTTACCGTTACAACTCATTTTAAGGCCACTTCCTGAATCCCACGTCGAAAAGTGACTCTAAACATCGAATGCAGATTATCTGCGGCCCCAGAGGAGAATAAACTCGTCGCCATTACAAAAATAAATCCTCGCATTAAAACGTAGAATAATTTACTTCTAGTCTATTTAAGCTGTGTGTGTTTTCAAGGCACTGAGCTACAGGCGTTTTATTGCGTTATGCGTGCTCCTATGATCACAGCAAACCGATCCAATTGTAATAAAAAATATCAATTTCATACAAGCATCGTTCAACATTTATTGTCAACGATTCACACAACAGTGGTTTCAGCACGCAAATAAACGAAGTCGCGTTCATTTTAGACGCGACTGCATCTCATTCCTGTCCATCCGCCTTGTCGTCCTGCAGCGTCGGCGTTGTTGTTGTCCGCCCCTCCCCATTCTCCTCGCCGCGCGAGCTGCGCTCTCCGCCGCTCACCCCCCTCCTCTCTGATGCCCCTCTGTCGTCTTCACCCCTCCCCCTACACTATATAAAAAAATAATACCGGCGCCCGGTTTCGATCCCACGACCCTGGGGGCGGAACGCGAGGTACATGGTGCTCTTCCAACTGCGCCACAAAACCGAGACAGACCCAAATGCTACGAATTCGCCTTATATCCTTGACTCATTCAAACTACGTCAAGAAGCTACTGATACAACGCATGATGGGGCAATGATTAACACTTGCAATAAAAGAAAGAAGCTCCCACTTACAGCGACAATGATGGAGTAAAGGTCGTTGCGACGCGAGCGAAGCCCCAAGCATACCACTTCGAGAGATTGACCAAGATTGGCCAATAAAACATAATAATAATCATAAAACATAATGATCATACGCGTTCCCGACACGTTTCACGCTATTTCAGAATCAATCCAACGGAAACACCAAGTGAACCCCACGATGCGTCGCATCTACACAGGGTTCCCTCGCGGGGAGGTGGGCGCAATTTTTTATTCTCAAAAGGGTGAGGCCTGATTCGGTTACCTTGCTGCTTTATTACACCAATCTTTAAATCACGCTGTTTGTACGTTTTCCGCTCGGTAACGGTTAACCGAACGTGCACTATACAAGGAAACAACTCCAGCGGAGCGCGGCCTGAAACTGAAACAAGAACCAAATTAAGGCAGTTAACGAGCCCTTACAATAGCCAGGGGCAGCCGACCCGATAC
>CM023449.1:82464123-82724123 GCA_013339765.2 Haemaphysalis longicornis | reverse complement strand
CAAACAGTTTTTTTTGGCAGAGAAAAAAAAATTTTCAATTTGTTACAGCGACACTAACTTCACCCTTCGTCAACAGAGCGTCTTCTCTGCACGGCATGCACCCGGCCTGCATGAAAGAGGCGCGAGCCAGCGGGTTTGCGCTACAGAATACATTTCGCCGCCGCAATGGTATTTGTAGAGTCAGTACAGGAAAAGGAATAATTCGCGTGTTAGTGGGAAAAGTACAACGTGGAGCTAGCGGTGGTGCCCCCCTTCTATGAGTACGGGTAACTGAACGGCTGGCTGGACATGGACGTGGACGCATTTAAAGAAGCAGGGTATGATTTTTATACGTGGTATCTTTTAGGTATGCCGAAAATTACGAAATAAACAGCGTGGAGTCATCGAGTTAAAGCGGATTTCTTTGTATGCTTAGCGGGAATTGCTTAACCCGAATGTTTTTAAATGCACATCTTTTGTCCAGCGTTTCGTTAGTACCCGTACTCATGGAATGGGTGCACCACCGCTAGCTCCACGTTGTCCTTTTCCCCTAACACGCGAATAATTCCTTTTTCCTGTACTGACGCGACCAAATACCATTGCGGCGAAGGTATTCTTGTAGCGCCACCAACCCTGGCTCCCGCCCGCCTGTTTCATGCAAGCAGTTCACATGCCGTGCAGAGAAGCGCTCTGTGGAATGACGGGGTAAGTAGTGTCGCTGTACAAAAATTGAATTTTTTTTCCCTTACTCCCAAACACAACCTATTCTTTCGAGCTGGGATGGCTGGCACAAGTTATGACCAGCTCCCGAAATCTCCTCAGCGTTAACCGGTAGCCTGGGTAGTGAGAAACCAAGAGTGGCCCAGCTACCGACGCTGCCCAGGGTGTTAACTCACCTAGCCGTAAGCCTGTTTACAGCGCATGGGTGGGCCCAGGGGTGCGCGCAGCGCAGGAGTGCGCGGTAACGGATTTCCCGGACAAGAGGAAACCCCCCACCAGTTGTGGTGGGCGGGTGCCACAGACAGCCAGAACACCCAGCAGCCTCGGCTCATAAATAAAGGTTTATTCCTCTCCTTTTTTCTCTGCTAAAACAAAAACTGTTCTGATTAAACTTCCTGAAATAAACCGCGATCATTTGTACTAGTGAATGGCTTGCATTTGAAATGTTTGCTACGGGCACAACAATGCGCAATTTCATGGTGAATATGGGCCAGAAAAGAAAGGATATTTTTCTATGTTTGACAAACGTTTTCTCGCACATTTCACCTTTTTCAGTGTAAATATAGTTTTACCAATTTTCCACAATGCTGAGATACAGGTACAAATGCTTCATTGTCTGACAGAAATGGCTCGTATTTGCTAAAAATGTTTGAAATGCTCGACATCGTGCATTTTCTGAAAGGCGTAATCCAAACAAAAAAAGGCAAAATAGTTTAAAAATGCGGTATAGAGCAACCCAGGGCTTCAACATGATGTTCACAGAAAATGGTGGTCATTCTAAGAGTAGTTAGTTTTTCATGAATTTTTTCACAGGCGTAAGTTCGCTTTAAAACCTGAAGGTAAAAGGGCCGCTAGAAAAGAACAAATTTTTTTGGGACAAAAACACTTTCAGGGAGCATTGTGGGCCATGCGAGGATGACCCACAATTTTTAATGAGGAAATCCGTGATGGTCGATTTTACGGCTGGGACATTTGGCATAGAATGACCGTGTGAAGCACTTTGTGAACTAGCAGACTTGTTGGCAGCATGAAGACACGTTTGCAATCGCTTTTCGGGTTGAGGAACCGAAAATCGAGCCTTACTGAGCCCAACACCCAAGCTATGAATTGTGTTCCTGAAATTTCTAGTTTCTAGGCCCATGCAGTTTTGTCTTAGCATTGATTAACGAGTAGTGGGCATTTTTCTGTATAGATATAGATTACGTATGGAAACGTTACGAATTATGTGAATGTCGCAATTTGCCGCGTGACTCCCAGTGCTGGCTAGGATGGAATCCAATTACCGTCGTCGTTTTAGACAGAAAAAGTTGGTGTGCAAAGTCATTCAAATAAGGTAGATCACCCAGTAAATCTGCTTCGGTTCCATTCGGGTTGCACAACTTCAACAAAATTGGCCGCATATCTGCTCCCTTGGCTGCAAATGACGCTGAAAGACGATACTCGTTTGCCGCCCTTCCCACCTAATGCCTTTCTTCCTTCCCCGCCCACCTCTCACACTTTCCCTTCCGTATCACTCTTCCCACGTACATGCGGACGTCCTGCTCAAGCCAATTCAATTTTTCGGCGCTCCACTGCTTCCGCGCTGTACTGAAAACCTTCCATTACTGTTGGACTTCTCGAATGCCGCCGCGAGGCCTATCGGGCGCAAGCGCTTTTCGTATTTTTAAGTGCGAATGCGCTTTATAAGCGACCCCAAACCATCCACCGCCGGCGTCGGCGGCGTCGGTGTCCGCAGTGCTCCTCTATATTTAAAAAAGAAACAGCATCCGGCGCCAGGTTTCGATCCGAGGACTTTGCGGGCCGCAGCGCGACGCTCTACCGACCAAAGCACGGACACGACCGCTGATATCAGCGTTAGTGACGCGCCTTATATCTTAACGCATTCAAACTACGCTCGTCAGCGGCGTGCGTTGGCAACTCAGCGGCGTTATAGCGGCTTGATAACTGCGTGGTGTACACGTGATACTACAAACCCGATGGAAGAAGATGGAAGAGAAAGCGGCGAGGCGGTGGCTGCGGGGGCCGAGCGCAAGCGCCGCAAGCGGGCCGACAACCGTGCATTCGCACTTTCACATTCTCCCCCTCGGGGAAATGCGGGGGAATTTTTTGGATAAAAACATTGTTAACTTGTATTGTTTGTTTGCTATTGCAAAAATGAAACAGCCGTTACGAAAACAGCCGTTATACGGCCGTTATACGGCCGTTATACGGCCCAAGAATGACTATCGTTTTTAAAAACAAAACACAATTGACAAAACATGCTTGGGTTGAGTGTTCAGAAGTGCACCAAACTCGCGCGTCTTTCTGGCTGGTCGCGTCAACGTGAATGGCGGTGCGAACGGCTGTGTCGTGTTCGTTGCCACACTCTCTTTTAGATGCGACGCATCTCTTTGACTCGCCTTGTCCCTCCATCCATCAGTAGTCTGCACGCCTCTTCCCCATTCTCCTCGCCATGCCAGCTGCGCGGTAACGCCGCTCTCACCACAGCGCTATCTTGCGTTAGCGCTCGCTCCCCTCTCCATGACAGCTGTGCACCAGCGCCCGTTAGCGCTCGGTTAACACATGCGCATGCGCTACTCTCTCTCATTCCCCTCACCGTAATACCGCCCAGATGCGTCGCATCACCCCATGGTTTCCCCCCGCGGAAAGATGTGGTCAATTTTTCCCTCCCCGCAGTACCGCTGCTGCTGTGCGGCATCCTCTCCCCCTCAATGGGGCTCTATACAGCCCTGACGCCACCCTCCACCGTCCGCCGCGCCTCGGTTGTAGTTCCGCCCTCTTCCCCTACTCGGTTGCCGTACAGGGAAGCGTTCTGTTCGCGATTATTTTCCGGTTAGGATACCTCACTATGAACGCATGGGGGAAATGCATACAGCGGCTACAGTGCGTTGTCGGTGTAGACACACCAAATCGCTTGTTTTCTATCATCATGTTTGCAAAGATGATATGTCATCCCATCGTTCCTCTCCGGGGAGAACATGGGGCATTATTTCCCTCCTCCATAGGATTTATGGCATGTCTGCTCTTTTATCTAGTCATAGGACAGTCTTTTATGGAGTTGTTTTGTGCCCCTCGTGTCCTCCCTAAGTTATCGGCGGTTGCAATCCCCGTCACCCACTGGTGTGATTTGCCTATTCAAAAAGTGTCTACGATCAAAGCATAGTTAATTTCGCTAGTGACCATTTTATGAGAAGCCAATGTGCGCTACTTTTTCTCTTACAGGTTTCACCACTGAAATCTACTAGCCACCATCACCATCCGCCAGTCCATCTACCAAGCGATCGCCGAACACCTGGAACAGTGTTTCGCATGGCGGTTGCGACAGCGGAACTGTGCCGGCTGTGACCTCAGCGACCGTTGAGCCTGTGACTATGTTCACCTAAAACTGAAATCCTTGGGTTCGCACCCTCGCCTAGACCATTTCAGCGAACTCCTGTTAGCATCATTCTATACTGTGAAGTCATCCAAAGGGGGTGGTCTCTGTTCTATAGCTCTACCGGAAAACACTGTCAACACCGCAAGGCTCCCAACCAAACGTCATTCTACTGTGGCAAAGGAATGTGCTCCTTTTGTTGGTGCCATTCGAGCGAGTGAGAAAATCGTGTGTGCTTAGCCGAACCCTTCGTGTACCAGCAAGCTGCGGGCCGAACTCCTGTCGGGATATACATGCACAGGCGTTTGGGGCCAAGGGTGCTAGAGAGGCAGTTTAACTCAGGCAGAGGCGCTCGACACTCTTTCTCAACTGACTCTTCAGCTGCCGCCAATACTGCTACTAATTCGCAATGGCTCGTACAGCAGTAAGGCGTTTAGTTAGCCATCCGAAGAAAGAAAAGAGTAAGAAGACGCTTGTGTGCAGTGTGTGCCAAAAGCAATTATCTGAAAGATCTTTTGCAGAGCACGCACGAATACACACTGGTGAAAAGCCCTTGCAGTGTCACCTCTGTCCAGCCGAATTCAGATTCCGTGCAAGCCTCAGTAAGCACGTAAAAAGGCATTCTGGCGAGAGGAATTATGCATGCCTAGTATGCCAGACGCGCTTTTACCGCAACGACCACCTCACTTCTCACATGCAAATTCACACTGGTAAAGGACGGCACCATGTTTGTAGCATGTGCGACAAATCTTTCACCAGGAGCTGGTACTTGAAGGTTCACGTCAGGCGCCACATGGGCGAAAATCCTCACAAATGCCACGTCTGCACCAAGGCATTTGCAGTGACCTCACAAAAGAATTGAAATGGCACAGCGGTGAAAAATCCCACGAATGCCAGTGTTTGTTAAAAGCGATACGGTAACCGCACTGGCCTCAAGACCCACATGAAGGCGCACGGCGAAGAAACACCCTACGAGTGCCACCTTTGCCCTAAGACGTACTGTTGAAAAAAAAGCCTAGCCCCGCACATCAACTTTCACTGTGGCCTGAAACCTTACGAGTGCAAGGAGTGTCGCAGATGCTTTTCAATCAGTTGGAACCTGGAGCAACACATGATGGGTGATCATGATGGTGGACAGTACTATAAATGCCATCTGTATTCAAAAGCTTTTGTGCTGCTTTGGTACCTCGCAAATCACTTGAAATGGCACACTGGAATGAAGCGGCATGAATCCAGCGTCTACCAAAAGCAGTTTTCGAGAGAGTGGCATCGGGCTGATCACATGGCGAAGCACAGCCATGAACGGTGTTTCCCGTGTCACCTTTGTCCCATGTCATTACAAAGTCTTGGGAATCTCGCTACCCATCTCAGGCTTCACACTGGCGAAAGGCGGCACGCGTGCAACGTCTGTGGAAAGCATTTCGTTTTAAGGTACAACATGCAGGTTCATGTTCTCACACACAGGCGACCGGCCATTTAAGTGGTCATTTTGTCTAAGGTCGTTTACTCAATGCGTACACTGTAATACGCACCAGTTGAGTCAGCATGTGTAAATTTTTTCCAGCAAGTCTCCAAACCGCATCTACTCAGGACATCCTACTGTTTCATTTTCGGAGAGACTTCGCCGTATTACAGCCATCCTAGTCATGAAGGTGGCATAGAGTATTTGCTATTGTTTAAGTTCCTGTATTTCTCTCTGTTGAAACTTCACGACGGATTTCATAGTCCTAAAGTTAGCAAAACGCTTTTGCTGTCACCATGGTCTTCGTGTTTCGGTATTTCTCTTCCTAAGGTTTCACAGAGTAGTGGACAGCAAAGTTCATAATGTCACCAGCGGGAACCGTTTTACTTTTTTATTGAGGTTCAAGCTTAAACGTGATCCTGATGGAACAGATGGCCAACGGCTGCTGCTATACCTGTCTTTATTAAAATTGTATCTTAAACATGAAATCCTGACGTAACAGATGGCCAACGGCTGCTGCTATACCCGCGTTTATCAAGTTCACCTTTGTTGTATAACTGAATCTTTCACGGCATGTATTCTTGCCACGACTGTGTTGGATGTGCTGGAAGCACACTTGGTGTATGTATTCCGTTCATGTCTTGATTTCTTGTGTACTGCACAATTTCCAGTGTAAGAAATTGGAAGAAACCTTTGGTGTATTGTAACCAGTCTTTTATTGCTATCACTGCAGCGTCGACTACACTTAGACGCCGATGGTAATCTTATATAGATTGAATTCCTCGCTGCGTCGACGCTCAAAGTGAATAAAAAAACAGGCACATGCCCAGGCTTTCTGTGCTTGGGCATTGCGTTTTCGTCTCTCATTGTTTCGCATTACGTCTGCCATCCCCAACTGACGCAAGGAGATGTATACCCCCTGAAAGGAATTTACGTTCTAGGCAGTTACCCTGTCACCCCTGGCCAGCATGCTTGTATCCCAATCATTATGATAATCCGCTATCGTCAGCTTGCAAAACATTGACAATGTCTCTTGCGGTGTATATATGTAACTGTATATATACAAACCAATGTGGGCTGTCCTTATTACCATATACCTCGAATGTGATATCTGTTTACTGGCAGAATTAAATATTTCACAATTCCTTTGAAATAATAAAGTGAAGAAAACAAACTCAAGCTATATATCATCTGTGTATGTAAAACTTTACGCTGTGTCCAGAGTGCAGTTCCACGCTACTATAAGCTGTCCACTAAAGTGACGTCCACCGGCGTTCCCAAAAAGAATGATGTGTCTTGCGCTATTTTCCTGTCCCTTAAGTAATACAACTTCAGAAAATCATATAACCTAATGACCAGAAAGCAGTTATTCCAAATACCAAAACCTGATCAAAGCAATAAAAATGTAATTACAACTGAAGATGAAAAAATTGAAAAGACCCAGACCCGAACCACCGGCCTCCGTACTGGGAAACAAGGACGGAACATCTACATCACAACGGCAGACGCTTTGCACTGGGCTAGTCACCCTGCGACGCATTTCCAAAGCCGTCCTGGTACCGTAAGTTGCATCGCGCCTCCGACAGGTGGCGGTACGAGTCTCACCCGAGCTCGGCGAGGGAAAGCAGCGGTAAAGCGGTGTCGGCGTGTGCGATGACGTCATAGTTTGGCGATGTTTTCCTGCACCGCACGTTTTCCGGCCCAACCACCAGATAAACAGCATCGCTGTTAAAAATTAACCAAAGTAACACCACTGACAAGCAGATGCGGGCAAAAATACCATCATTAGAGCGTTCTTTTTGAGCGAACAGATGCGATTTGAGTTCATTTATTACAAGAACAGCATATGAGATGGCAGTACACGAGATGGAAGTGAAAGGGTATATGAACACAACATGCAAGTTAGGTTCATTCGGAAGATCACCTCGTTAGAAAAACAGTGACACCACTTTTGCCGTAAACTTAACAGATAAGCTGTATAATGAGGAAAACAGAATATGCATGCGACCCACCTGCTACTTTTCCGCACTGAACTTATGACCTATTATTGGTGTATTTGGGAATAAGTTAAGAACGGCAATGGCTCATGTACAGTATCACTCCCCCGAAGCGACGGACGCGGGTGTCAACGGGCGCGCGCGTTTTGAAAGGAGATTGCTGTGATTGCGTGATATCGTCTGCCTTTTCTCGCGTTGTTTGTTTGTCGTCGCTGCAGTACTTTGTAAGCATATTAAATGCAAAAATCCCGGAAACCACTCGTGTCATGCTAAAAATGCTCACACTAACGCCCTACACTCTTAGTCAATTCCTGGTTATACGATCCGCATGCAGGCGGGCCGCCGCGTCAATTTAAAGCCGCTTATAAAGCGGCAGTTCAGGCGGCCTCGAGCACAAGCGGCCTGCAAAACACGCGGCCCACCGAACACGCGGCCCGGCGTTCAAGCGGCCATATTGAGGGCCGCCTAACTAGAGGGCCACCTAAATCCCGGGCCATGTGTTCGGCGGGCCGCTATAGCCGTAATTTTTCTACCGTAGCCGTAATTTTTCTATTAGCCCGTTATGCTAATATATTCCCGCTTACGAGCGGCCCCCAAATCATACAGCCCCTCAAATAATAGGCCTTGTTGCTTTTCATCAAAAAAAAAAAAGAAAAACAATCACTGCACTCGGCCAGGATCGGTTCTATCCGTTTTTTTTTGCGTCCGCATTGACAGGCCAACGCCAGCACCCCGTGGTGAATGCTCTAATATACGCTACGTTATACAAGACACACAAAGTATTCATAAGCACATTCACGTAACCCTACGGGGAATCGAACCTGGGTCTACTACAACACATCAAGGGGCGATCAAGAGGCGGACATAATAACCACTGCGCCACGACCCACGGGCTGCTGGGTAGTGCAAGCGTGGGCTTATAAGTATTCTGCATGCTGTTGCGCGTCAATCATGAGTCTTAAATAACACATTCGGCGGCGGGTGGCTTTCTTTAGACCACCGTTTTTGAATCGCTCTACCAAAGAGGCATAATACTATATGGTTTGCGGGAATTTAAGTACACTGGTACGAGCGGATACCTTTTGTCATGCTGTGTGCCCGTTCCAACTGTATGATGCGCCGTGCGGGGATTTATTCAATCGATGCAAACGGAATTGATAACAGGTATTCTGCCTGGTTACCGAAAGTATTCTTGGACATTGGTGGAAAGTGCCCTCTATGACAATGCTTGCAAATAACTAGCACGTAAGGTGCACTGTTGTACTGAAAATAAGAGCTGTCTCGTCACGAGTGGCAAGTATACCAAACATGAAATGGTGTACTGAATTTTTTCTGCTCGTCGTAGCTCTTCTGTTTTTGTAATAGGGGTGCGGTAGTAGAATACGCATCTGGTAATGTAATGAAGCAATATTAAATCACCCACTCTACCTAACATTGTGTCGCGACGCCTGCAGAATTGCTGCGTTGACGCCCGGGTAAAGAGCCCTCGGAAGGCCAGATACTGCGTTTTCTTTTATGGATAGCGAGCGCACAACAAATATCTTAGCGTTTTCTCGCGCAGACCGGATAAGCACCGGGCCGTGTAACTTGTAACGCCCTGCATTTCCAGACAAATGCTGGTTTCGTGGAAGTTTCACCTTTAATCATTATAATATCGTAAATGAAGATCATTGGTCAAACAAAATTTTGAGAAACTAAAAATTAGGAAAAATATAAAACAATGACGGAAAATGGCGAACCGTATAACGCTTTGCATTTCCACAATAATGCAGATTTAGCGGAAATTCCGCTTTTAATCGTTATCATAGCGTAGATGGAGATAATTGGTCCAACAGAATTTTGAAAAACTAAAGAACAAGGAAAGTAAAAAAATACGGAAATGCTGAGCCTTGTTACGCCCTTCATTTACAAAAAATGCAGATTTGGCGCAAGTAACACCTGTGATCGATAGGGTAAATGGAGATAATTGGACGGACCGGGCTTTGAAAAACCAAGAAAATTTGCTCTAACAGACTTACACTCAAGAGAAGCGGCGTAAAAATGCGGCGCATTAGCAGACAATTCTCGGAATTCGTGCAATTTTTTTAAGTGGCCTTGTTTCATTCGCGCTTCCGTTATTAACGAGTTATATTAGAGAGTTTTAGCATAGCGGCTCCCGTACGCTACGCTAAGGTTAGCGGGTGGCGGGACCGGACTGCGCATGCGCGCGCGGGGAGTGCGAGGAGGTTGCCCCTCAGCGGAGGGAAAGAGCGGGCATGGCGAAGGCAGGCCGCGCGGAACTAATCCACCCCACCGTGACGAATTTGCTCTCCCCAGTCGCGCCCCGCTACCCGCCGCCGTAGCGTTAGCGGACGGAGCACGCTTTTTTAGCATAGCGTGCTCCGTCCGCTAACGCTACGGCGGCGGGTAGCGGGGCCCGACTGGGGAGAGCAAATTCGTCACGGTGGGTTGGATTAGTTCCGCGCGGCCTGCCTTCGCCGTGCCCGCTCTTTCCCTCCGCTGAGGGGCAACCTCCTCGCACTCCCCGCGCGCGCATGCGCAGTCCGCTCCCGCTACCCGCTAACCTTAGCGTAGCGTACAGGAGCCGCTATGCTAAAACTCTCTATTGTACGCCGAAGCGCAAGGTCGCGGTTTAGCATTTTCAATATTTTCAAGGCAGTTCACCAAAACCATAGCACTTGGGGATGAACGCACCCTTGAGCATCGAAAGTTTAAGCCATATAAAACAATGCCACAAATAAACGGGTTGCTATGGCTGCAATTTTCCCTAAATCATTTGTAATTTGTGCCCTTCTGGAACATCTTCATGACCTCAGTTTTTATGCAACGAGGTTTTACCTTCATAATCTCAGTATTTTGCAACCTGATTTATCAGGCGTCAATGCTCATACCACGAAAAAAAACTCCCTTCATTCATAATGCCATGTTACAAGCAAAGCTGTAAAGCAAGTATCTGTATACCTTAAACCTATCCGGATCTTAAAGCTGATAGTCTACTCATACAAGCTTGGGACACGAACAGAGAACTGAGTTGGGTATGTAAATGTTAAGTATTTTGTCATTCTCGAATTCATGAGCATGCACAAGTGTGAGATCAAAATTACATAAATGACACCATGTCGAAGTAACGATGTTTTCTTTTTATTTGATATCCAAAATACAAATGTGAACACAAACAACTTATACTGAAATAACAAATACAAATATTAGCAGATTGCCCTTATGGAACACACAAATGAAAATCTTTTTCGTGGAAGAGCAAATAACCACCTGTCAAGATAAAATTATTGTTTTCATTTATGGAATTTTCAGCAGCTTGCTGTTTACAGAACAGGGAAGAAACTCGTCTTTTTTCAGGCTACTGACTGTATAACGCCCAACTTTTGGCCTAAAGCTGACGGGTATCTCATGTCCTTCATGTAATATAATACCAAACAAATAAAAAGTACATTCTCCGGGCTTCAATTATGGTCCAGGTACACCACTTCCGATGATGTAGATGGCCTTTGTAGAATCGCCCCAAGCAATCTTTGGGCCGGGAGCTGCTGCTTCTGGAATTTCGTCGCACTGGAATCGAAATAGCGTTGTAAACATCTCAAAAACGTTGAGTCACGGGTAGCAATCTGTTGTGTTGGCACTGCGTGAAGAAACGGCAGGTGAATAAGTGACCAGTTACAAAAGGGTGGCGTTATTTATCGGCGGTAAAACAGTATAGCCTGAAGGGGCGCAGCAGAAGTATCACCAACGTGTTAGCAGATATGCGAAAATTTCATAAATCAGGTAAGTGCATCGCTGTTGTTTAGGCAATTATTTCCTTCTTACTGCTTGTAGATTCAAACGCTCTCCAAACGGGCGTTTTCTTCATATACATAGGAAGGCCGAGCGCTTTTTCAGTGCAAAGGCGTGCGAGAAAACGTTGCCATAATTTTATTTGACAGAGACACGTCAATTGCACGTCGAAAAGAAAGTCTGTTCACTGTTACATGCGGAGGGTAATGCGCCCTAGTTTATTTTTATGAAACAATTGCCACCAATAGTATGGCGCAAAACATTTTATTAGAGATGGAAGACAATTGCTAGCAATATCTTTTGCTAAAGCATAGGTAAACTGCGCGCACCGAGCAACAGCCAGCGCATCTGTAACAACATTAGAAGCCACCGCTTCGAGCGACCTCCACGCCGGCGACGCGCCGCGTTTGCGCTGCCAATGCTATCATGTTTCTGCAAACCGCGAGTTGACACTCCAGACAGACGACAGCTGGGGCGAACACAACAAGATGGGTGCTGGTGTTACTCATGAATGGTGCTTCATGTGAAAACTTTACCACTTAAACGCACCGTAATGAACTTAACAAATCGCCACAGAATCCAGACTACTTAACGCGCCAGAAAAGTCACTAGCCGAAACGATGACGCGAAAACCTAGTTATAAAAAAATGTTACATAACTTTTTTCTACGCCTACCGAAAATGACAAGCAGTGGCCATAGAATATTGAAAAATACAAAATTCAAACTCGGTTTTATGTGCCTTGACCTGGACAATGAAACGCGTGGAAAAATGCAATTTCCTTACGACACCACGGTACTCATTACGGCAACGGAAGTGCCTCACATGTGCAAGCGTTCTCATTTTTCGCCTGGATCCCAAAACGGCCGCCGCACTGGGAAACCAAATCCTCTCTATAAAGCCCTTCAAATTTACCGTACGGCCCCGGGTATCGGAGAACGGTTTTGGCGCGGGCTTCTTACGACGACGAAAAAGGCATAATTTCATGGCCCTTACTAGTTGTCTGCAAACACTAATTCTTACAGTCTGCGCCCCCCACCCCTCGAAAAAAAAAAACAAAAAAAACAAGAAGTCCAGGGACTTACCTATCCTTTCGTGTTCAACCGGGCTATGCCCGCAATACACACACCAGCCGGCTTGAAATGGCGTCGCTGTTCGGCTTGCGTGACCGGTGGCCCTAATATTCTCATCGCATTTGCAGTTGTTTCCACTGTTACACCGACCTCGAAGCACACATTTGATGTCAGCGGAAGCGAACGTGGTCAAGAAAGTGTGAACGCTGGGAGCTAAGTATGAACTACACAGAGCAAGAGTCAAAGCGCGGGACCCCAACTTGCTCCTCGGTCAAATTCCTGCCACGTGCGCGATAGAGACAAATCACCGTACCACAACTCGCCGCGCCTACTGCGCATGTGCGCGCGAGACATTTTTGAAGGTTTTTCGGCTTTCGCGGCGTCGTCGGGCGCGCGTCGTCGGCCACCGCAAAAAAAGCTCGTGGGCGATTGGGTGAGGAGGAATACGCGCATGCGCCGCAAGCCACACATATCGCTCGGAGCATGACGATTGCCCCCCTTTTTTATTTTATTCCTGGCGTCAGGCTGTCTGCTAGTTTATAGCCGTGACACTGGCCGTTGGTGCAGCATATAAGCGTGATGCAACCACCTGAGGTTTAGTCACGGAAAAGAAGTCTGTCAGGGCCTCTTATATCACGGTATTGAGACTGCCCACCGCATATAACTAGGACGCCATCCGGGACGCGACTAAGAGTGTATAATCATCTCGTCCGCTCCCGACCCCCTACCAACGCTTCCCTTCCCGTCCCCGCTATTTTCATTTTTCTTTTTTTATTTTTTTCTCTCATTTCCTTTTTTATACTGAAGGATCCTCCTTTGCCGAAACCGGTTTGTGTCAGCTCACCCGGCGAAAAATACGGCCGCAATCTTTTGCAAGCAAACAAAGGGTTTATTACTTAAAACCGCGAGAACTAAACTATCAGCTCTTGAGCGGGACGGGTGCAGGGCAACAGCGGTCCGCAGGGCAGCACTCACGTTTCGTAACGGTAGCTGGCGGTATCGTCCTGTCCCGGGTGCATGTTGGGCGGCGAAACTCGTATGCACGCACTAGACGCCTTGCGGCAGTGTCCCGTCGCGTCCGAATCCGTGGCGATGCCTCTTCCGCCACCACTCACACAACACACACCCACCCCTACTGCAGCCGTCCCTTATCTCTCTTCCGCCTGCCCGTTCCTTCGCACTTTGGTCCTGCGCGTGCTGGAGCGCGCATGCTCAGCCACAAATCTACGCGACTGTTACCCGCGCGTATCTAGACGCGAGCCGTCGTGCGCACCACGTTCACGCACGCGCACTGCGGTCCCCTCACATGCCCACAGTACTAAACGACCGAGAAAAGCTGGATTGACTACATCTGAAATGTCCCGCTACTAGTGCGTACTTGAAAAATTCGCATACATAATGTGCTGCCGCAGAACAACTACATCATGCATATTGCCGCGGACCAGAACTTTAGGCTTCTTTTTTTACCTTTTACTTTCAGGGTGCGTTCCAATTTACCGTTTAGACAGCTTCGTTGCCGTCTTCGCGGACAGTACGCCATGTTAAGCCCCGTTCCAATTCGAACGAAGCAGTCAACGAAGACTGCTTCAAGGAGACAGCATCGAAGTCAGCAACGATGCAGGCTACCTTCCTGTCTAAACTAATAGGTGACGTCAGCGCCACCTTTTTGCGTATTAATGTAAAACAAAAGCACTTGTTCCTCTAATTAAATATTTAGTATAAGTGACTCGTGACAAAGATGACTTTGTTTAGTTTTTTAATTACGTAACATTTGTAATAACAACGGTAATAATAGTTACAAAACCTGCGGCTTGCGCAACTCAACATGTCTGCTATGACGCTGTCGTCTGCGCTGGTGTTGCGCTTGCGACCGCGGCGCCGTTCCAATTTTATTCCTTTAGACGTCTAGTTAGACTGCTTCGTAGGCTGTCTACGAAGCTGTCCGCGAATTGGAACGCAGCCTCAGTGTCTGGCTTCACCCGGGTACCTTCTTTGGTGTTCTAAGCGACGCGCATGTTTACATTTTTTTCGCCGTACCGCCAATATCGTTTTCCCTGTATGATTTCCCCACGGTGTCGCCATTGGCATTTTAACTAGGAGCTTGTTCACAATGACTCAAATGGCCTGAGCTTCTGGTGCGGGCAAATGTTTGGCTTGCCGAGCCATAAGCGCACCGGTATATTGGGGTGTAGGCCGTCGGCGTCCGCAGACAGTTACGCCAACAGCGGGCTTTTTATGACCGGCTACACTGGCAACAAACTGCGTCTAAGGGCACGTGTGATAGTGTACTTCGTATTGCGAACCACATGTTTTCACCTACCGTGTGCATTCAATTTCTTGACGAGAATCAGACGTCTAGGTCCTCCTGTGCCTTCTTCATCAGCTGCACTACTACTCCTTGCGCTTATTTCGCCTATGAAACTTCACCCATTCGCCAGTTATTTACAAGGGAAGATATTTCACTTTAAAACTAATTCAAAGACTTGTTTTACAATTAGTGCTTTCCTACCAGACATCTACAGACACACGCATATGTGTCCTCTTCCGTGTTTGACCTGCTAAAATTTAGAACTATACCGCATTACCCAAATGCTTCTGAACGATTTGAAGACAGCTAGATACGGTACACCAATTTATTTGTTGTTACTTGAAGCGCATTCACGCGATTAACACCGGACTGCAGTGTTGCCCTAATAGAAGCCCCCAGTTTCTTATAACCTCTTCACACGAAAGACGAGACACAAAGGAAATGTTTAATTGTGGAAGTGTAATAGTTTTGTTATACTTGCCAGGTTTTTCTAAAAAAAACGCCGCGCATCCTTGGAATTTTACATAAGTCAAAAGGGTGTAATTCATAGAGATTATGTCTGAAAAAAAACAAATACTGTAACGTCACAGCTGTAAACACACAGAATAAGAACATCTGTGTGTAATTAGGTGGAATTGCGTGGGCAGAATGACAAGCATTCGACAGGCTTCTAGTTTAATGATGCGGAAAATGTTAAATCAAGATGGAATTACGTCAAAAAGGACGCAAATTTTACACACTGGTTTGTTCAATAGTGAAATAAAATATCGATGATTTCAATTTGGTTCCTAAACCATCCACGTCTTTATATCAAGTCTTCGAAATTACCAGACACTTTCCGCTAGAAACCCTGAAGGAAATGTCGCAGGGTAGGATATGTCTTTCAGAGCGCAGATTTTAAAGCGACACAGAAGAGAAATTGCCACACGTGTTCTCGCATTGCGTACGCTGGCTCAAATGAACACACCTTTCATCGTTTACTTCGATAATGCAGTAATAAATTTATAAAGCCTGGAAGAAGAAATACTACCTTGCGACATTTGCGGCGGTGACGACAATAGCAGTGACGTGTAATCGTCGTATGATGTGACTGGACGATGTTCAGACCGATATTGTTTCCGTACAACAACTTGCATGGCATCTGAAGTTATCATATCTTGGGCGTTATCGATATCTCGAGAATCTGCATAGCGAACCTGGGCCTTCATGTCGGCTGTAGTATGGGTTTAAAAGCCTGAAAACACCACTTATAAATGTGACTTTCGCTAGTCCAACCTTACACAGTGGCGGAACGCCCTCCGCCACGTCGTAAACCCTCAGCTGCGAGGCTCTCCGCCCCCACCTTCGGACCCTTCCTGTCTCGTCCCTGTGTCGTAAAAAGCGTGTTCGCGCCAGGCAGACAGTCGGCTAATTCTACACTGAGCCTGCAAGCTTTAGGCGCTCACACTAAACTTTTTTACACCCTTTTTGGCCGAAAAGGGTGTAAAAATCTTGTCCCTTGGCTAACACCCTTAAAAGGTGTTTTGGCAAAAAAAGGGTGTATGGATGCAAAAAGGGTGTTGAGCTCAACACCTTTAAAAAAGGGTGTTGAGGATGCTCAAGACCCTAAAAAAAGGGTGTTAGTCTCACACCCTTTTTTTGAGGTGATGGCATGCGCAGAGGCAATATCAAAAGGCGGAGCGCGAAGCATTCAACACAAACGCAAAAACTTTTTAATTACTCGGTAGTTTTTCTGATCCGTAACTTATAGAATTTTGTTAAATACCATACAAATCTTCCCTACCACCTCAACACCCTTCAAAAAGGGTGTTCATAATTTCAACACCCTTTTTCCCAGAAGGGTGTGAAGCTACAAATTAGGGTGTTCGAAACTAAGAAAAAGGGCGTAAAGAAAAAAAGGGTGTAAGAAAAGACCGCCAACGAAGAAAAAAGGTGGAGAGACCTCCAATTTTGGAGGCATTTTGTACCTGTTTACACGGGTGGACTGAACATTCTCTACAAGCGGGCGGGGGGGGTTGTACCTCACGATGTTTACAGCTATATGAATTGGCATAATTTATTACCAGTGAAGCTCTTTAAGCTTCAGGAGGTAGTTTCGGTGGAATTAGCAAAAAATACAAAGAAAAAGAACGGGGGCACCTTGTAAAGGGTGCACCACCGCAGATAGGGTATTATAACAGTGAAGTCGGCTTTCGAGCTTGTTAGAGTGTGAGCTCAAGGGGCGTATGCGTATGCGCACCTCTTACTGTACCATTTCAAAGGTACAAGTCTTTTTTGGATTCTAAAAGGTAAAAAAATTCGCGCAGCTTGCAATAGTGGTGCAAGGCTGGAGAAACAGCAACGCTGGGGGCCTACCTACCTTATTTCCCTCTTGGATCTCCTGGAAATGTGGAGGGGGGGGGAAGGGGGGTACATTGGAACAGCCTTGTGATATCCGGTTAAATTGGGCCTCATCCCTGAGTGGTCATCCTGGCTGAGCAAGAACATTGTAAAGCTTAGCAAACATAACAAAACTTAGCAACACCGGAAGAAACTAGGTCGACCCCCAGCTCCGTTGTTCTTTTATTGCAACTGAACACCTATTTCACACCGTTTCAACAACCTACAGAAAGCCAAGCGTGTTGCAGTTGGTAAACATCCTTTTCGCCACACGACTACAGTCTTCTTCATTTTGAAGGTTCAAATTGCTGTTTCACGTGCCAAAGCTAAACTTGGGGCATGTGGTGCACCGAATAAGAAAAAGAGCGATCATTGGATAAGAGCAATTATTTTTTTTTTTTGCGTTTGGAAATTTTTTGCGAGTAGAGGAGTATATGAGGGGATGTCTTCTTCTTTACAGTGCTATTACCATCCGAACATGGCCTTATTCAATGAACAGCTGAAGACCTTTTCCACACCCTTTCAACACCCTAAGAAAAATCAAGGGTGTTAGAATTGATCAACACCCTTTTTTTCAAAGAAAAAGGGCATAGAGCTAGGAAAAGGGTGTTGAGACTCAAGAAAAAGGGTGTAAAGGCCTCCCAACACCCTTTTTCCACATATGCTGCACCCTTTTTGGCTAAAAGGGTGTAAAAAAGTTTAGTGTATATACGTCACGGAGGACACGCTGGCGCATCAGTATCAGTGGGTACGCCGTCTCCCAACACGCACATTGAGCAGTGAAGGTTGCAACGTGATATAGTTAACGCAGCATAGAAAAATGTGCCTGTAAGACAAGAAATAACTTTAAAAACACGTTCAGTCGTGAATTCGAACTTGTAGTGCACTGTAACCATTTTTTCATTCCAATGGGCTATATTTCCAGTGCTGGCGGGGCGAGGACATATAAAGAATATATTGTATAGGCGGTTGAGTCTTTTTTAGTTCCACGAATCCCAGCAGCTTAGATGAGTATTTCTTGAATAGCGCTTGGGAAGTAAGCGTCCCCCCAAATTCACACAAATACATTATTACTATGGACTGCATTTGTTTGGTGTGAAAAAAGATTGCATGCGTGTAGATTGTGCTGCTGAGCGCTGCGCGAATTCACCCTGCGCAAAAGTTCTTCGGGCAGCTTTGTTAACGCTTTCCGCAAAACGTTTCGGTTGACTTAAACCGCTTATTACCTATATAAACTTGTCTGACTCTTCTTCCACTCTAATTTGCTGGAGAGGTTCTACTAGCGCACGAGTCATACAGGCATATGACGATTACAGCCTCGGTGAAGCGAAGTCAGTTAAGAGTCGCATGTGCGCTTGTGCCGAGGTGCTTTGACTTCATCTACCTGAGCATGGTGCAGTCTGAAAACTTACAAAATGCAGCCATATTCTTTGGGGAACAAACTTTCTCGTTGATTAGTTTTAACAAAGTGAAAGAACCGCGATTAGCCACGGGCGGCCGGCAACTTGTTCGGAGGTCGGCGAGCCTTAAAAATATGTACCGCAGAAGACGAGAGACACAGACAAGTAGACACACACGGCGATAACTTCCAACACCATTATTGAAACGATAACACACATAGACAGGCAAGAATCCCGTGACGTCACACACATGCGTACATCAGGGCTAACGCAAGTAGGCAATCTCTTTTTCTGATAATTTGATAGAAGTCCAACTTACACAAGAGCTTCCTAACCTGGTTATCTTTTCCGCCTCAATAATTTCGCGTGTACACTTGTCCTTACTCTTACCAATAATAACACATTTATCAAGGAATGGTTTGCAATCTGTACATGCCTTACAGTGCATAACTAGTAGTCCATCTTGTTCATTTTTCTTTTTTACATTGCGATTGTGCTCACGAAGGCGATCATTTAGACAACGACCGGTTTGTCTAAATGACCGGCGGGCCGCCGAGTAGGCACGGCCACGACAAACCTGCAAAAATTTTCGTCACACAAAACGTTATAAGAAATCGGCAAGGGTGATGTATAGTGAGAGAAGACACTTTTAAAATACTATTTCTTCTCAATGAAGTCAGGAAACACTCCCAGAGTAGCGAAAACACCATGACCTAGGGATGCCCTACTTAAATTAGCCGAGTAATTCCACAATGGTTACAAAACACCTAAGGGTCCATTTAAGTGTCCGCTCTACTGGTTTCACATCAATCTCTGCATCTTCGTAATCCGAGGAAGAAAGAGGATAACAAAGATATAGGCCAACTAGAGTCAGCTGAAGTGCGGAGGAGGGAAGAATGGCGAGAATGTCACGGTGAGAGCGGTATGCTGAGTCCGCGAGACACATGATTGGGAAAAGCGATCCTTAGCGCCTACTCGCACCCGAAAAAGGAGACACGTAACTATTCTAGAAACCTAACGTCTTCTTCATTCAAGTTCACAAAAAAATATCGCGGGCCATCTCCACTAACGTGAATCCTAAAGAGGAGCGAAGCATAGAGGGTGAAGTGTGTTCAAAGATTGCAAATTCTCTTGCAACGCGGCGGGCTTACTCGGCGCTGGAAAAGCGCCGGTGGGGGGTGCAACCCCGCACATGTTGAGATGGTAGCGCCCTCTCTTGCGTTGAACCGGATTCAAGCACTAAGATGAGTGACAGATTAACCGCAAGTGTTCTTTGTGTCGCACGCCACCGCATGCTAAGGATATGCTAAGAAGTTGCGTGAGGGGTCGGAAAAGGAGTGTCGCGATATGCTGTTTTAATACGCGTTTTAGCCCGTGGCGATGAAATGTTGCAGCGCGAGGCGTTGAAAAACGTGTCTCCCGGTGTGTTCTTCTAGTACGCGTTACGTCGTACAGAGAGCGTTGGAAATGTGTGTCCCGGTGTTCTAGTACCATGACTACATGAAACGACGACAAGAGACGCCGCATGTTGGAGCCTTTGGTGCCTCGCCCTTAAAAGCCAAATTTAATGCCCAGCACGCATTGTGTGCTGCATGTACATACATCAGTCGCCACCGACACAATGAACCATACTCACAGACTCGAAAGCCGCCCTGCAAAGCCTGCGACGTGCTAGCAGCTTCAGCAGCCACGACCACATCCACCGCGAAGTAAAATACCGTCACCATCTCGTTTACGGTGCTGTCCATCTCGTAACCCTTCAGTGGCTCCCTGGACACTTTGGTGTCCTAAGAAATCAGAGAGGAGATGTGCCTGCACTCAGGGGCTTAGAAATGAGAAACAAAAGAAAGATTTTCTTTACAAAAAATGATGCCTCAACTATGACCAAGGCACTAGCTCTAGCAGGAAGAAACCGCTTATGGTCCCTTCCGGAACATAATCATGATTTTCTATACCAAATTGACCAACAGATAAGAAATGAGGCTGCCAGAACGACTACCCCGCTGGCGGGTAATGCTATTTTATAGACTGCGACTCAATGCGGTGTTCACTAATGCCTACTTACATTGCATAGGCCAAAGTCCAAGCCCATATTTCGACAACTGTGGCGCCCCAAAACTGTAGAGCATGTCCTCCTGGACTGCTCCGCCTACACTGACGCAAGGAGCTGGTTACAGCAGATCACATGTCTTCACCTTGGACCATTTACGCTGAGCTTCCTACTTGGACAATGGCATTCTCCATCATCTGAGCGGAAAGTATTGGTGGCGTTATTTGGCTATCTTGACTATACAGGCCTCACTGAGACTTTATAGGCCCGCTTATGCGGACATTCTTCGCGACATCACATGTCCCTCTATATGACCCTATCTCTTTTTTTCTTCTTTCACGTACTACTCCTCTCTTTACTACTCATATGTCTTTTCCCCATTTTCCTTCCTGCAGAGTAGCATGTCGACGTACGCATGTTGGTAAACCTCTCTGCATTTATTTCTTTAATAAAGAGCCCTCTCTCTCTCTCTCTCTCTCTCTCTCTCTCTCTCTCTCTTCTCTCTCTCTCCATCAGTCTTTTTGTTCCTCTTCGCTGAGTCGCTGATCCGAACCACGTGACATTTCCGCGGGAGGTTCTAGCACAATTAGAACAACATGCTCGGCGGCAGCCTCGCACACTGGGACAACGCCAGAGTTCCGAGCGCCGTCACGCGTTAGGTGACGGCGAGATCACTTTCTAAGTTACAGCACCTGTGCGCCGTAACCGAGGAGACTGTATTTCTTCTGTTTCGTGCTGCACTGTTTGTGCTGCACTAAAATTTGTCGTTAGGGAGTATCCTAATCGTCAGCGAAGTTTTTGTTGTTGCAGTATACCCCACAAGGGCTGCCACGTACTCTTCTGGTGAGGACCTCTTGCACTAAGGCACATGAGCTACCAAGCGAGTAACGATTCCCGAATGTGCCGCCTACCTTTTTGCCACCAGTGTGGCGCCAACAATTCGCAAACTCAGTATTTAGCTCTACCTACAGGTAATGATGTACACCACACCACTAAAACCACTCTCTAGGCGCGGATCCTATTATTGCGGGACAGCTTTTTCTTTTGCCGCCTTTCAAATTCAAACGAAATTCAAACGAAATTCCAACGAAATTCAAACAATACAGAAATTAGAAAAACCTCAAATATTATTCACTCCTGAACAATCGCGTGAACCAATTCCTAGTAGTGCCGATACGCGAGAAAATGCCTTTACAATTGTATGGTGGTGGTGTTATGTATTGGAGGACCAAACTAGGAATTCGTACATACGGTATTAGCGACGAGCAAATCATTCAACTTCTTGCAATACTGCGGATAACAATAGCTTTAGTTCTGCTTTCAGAGGAGCTTTTGTTGGGAGTTCACGGGTTAGAAATATTCTGCAAAAATTCATATAATTGTCTACAAATCCGTAGAATTCTTATTCCGCTTGTCTTGAGGGGGAGTTCTTTAGAGCTATTTATTGCGGTTTTTCTAAATCCTGTATGTTTATTTACGATATTATATAACAATTGCAGCTGGAACTTCCACGAAATCTGCATTATTGTGAAAATGTTTTTTGTGAACAGGTTTTTATTCAGTGGCTGAGGATCGGGAGGGCAGTTTTTGGAGGCGACGCATAAAACAAGAGTGAGGGCGGGCAGTCCGAGAGATGCCGCTTAAGATGCACGTGCCGCCTTCTCCTGACCCTTCTAAAGACGCTCCTCTCCGTTTTCTTTCCTCCGACGCACGGCCGGACCAGAGCCCGGCCATGGCCGAGCTGCTGCGTTCGATATGCCCACCCCGCGAATCATAAGTAACAGCTTGGAGAAACTCTGATTTCACTCTTTGTAGAGCCAGGTTTGTGAATTCAAGCAACGTGCCATGGACAATTGTCGTGGATGTCGGTTATAGCTTTGCTTTGCAACCACCTGCACAGCGTGGATTGAAGCCAATTGGTTTCCTCTGTTTCTTTATTATCCCTTGCTCTATTTGCCCTCCAGTATTCTACAGCACACCAATAGCGGATTTCCGGTTCTCCGGCTTTAGAACCTTCCATTGAAGCTGCCCTTGCTTTTGAACTATTACGATATTCTAGTTCACTGTACTTTCGAGGACGCAAAGGGAAGGGACAGCGCAGGCTGGAAGTCGGAAACAAGGTGCGGAACATGCGAGGTGGGCCGCCGCTAAACCGGCAAGCGGTGAAACAGAACACCGACACGCGTCAGAGGAGGAGCGCCTGGATCGTGTGTGCTCTAGGGCTACCTAAAAGCGAAATGTAAGCAGAATGTAAACAGACCGATAGCAGTTGCTCCGCAAAGAAAGGCAAATAGTTGTCAGCCCGAGTGGCTATAGATGCAGCTGCGGCAGCCCACATCGAACTAAATCGTGAAGGCTTAGGCTATCGCGGCAAAATGATTGACGCTATTCTGAACATGGGAGCAGGGATAACTCTCGTGAGGGAAAGTGTGCTGCCTTGAGAACTAGTCAAGCCGCACTGCTTAATAAACTTGACGTCGAAATTCGGGAAACAAATTCCCCGCATTTCCCCGAGGGGAAGAATGTGAAAGTGCGAATGCACGAGTTGAATTTGCGCGGTTCGGTAATGTTCGCGAAAGAGAGATCACACACACACACACAACTACAAAGAAAGAAAGATGCATTTATTCACAGACACCTATTTGTGTTGTCGTTGTACTTGATTGCTAGAGCGGATCTCAGCTTTGAAATTTCGTGTCAGTACTCCTTTAAGCGGGTGCATTAGCCCTTCTCACGCCCGATTCTTGGCCAATCCCCCACGTGGGTATGTGCTATGTCAGCGGCCAGGCAGCGCGCGCCCATCTCCCCCCGTTGCCAAGGAAGACGAGGAGCGCGCGCACCCGCAGCTGTTGCTATGCGGACGGCGGCGGACGCTTCAGGCTCGCTTAAGAAGTGCATTCGCACTTAAAAGTTGTTGCACAGGTCGCAGTGGGGCCGTTGATGATGACGCCTGAGGCGTGGCGGTCTTTTCTGTTATTCAGGTACGGTGCTTTACGCACTGAAGGACACGTTGTTTCCCAGACTGGTTGTTTACTCTCGGAAGAGGCCTGGGAACAACGGGTCTGGTATTTGCAGACGACAGCAAAAAGCGGCGTTGCGGTCAGCACGGATGGCGAACTAGCAAGGCTAGCAGAGGGAGAGCTGGACACAGGTGACCCGGTGGTTCAGGTTACAATTGGCCAGGTTGCAACGCGCGCACATTGTAGTGAGGACGCGGAAAGGGAGGGGCAGTGCGGAGGGGAACAGAGAAAAGAGCATGGCGATGAAGTTTCGGACAGAGCAGCAGATTGATACGACATTGCAAACGGTGTCGGCAAATGCCAAACGTGTGAATGGATGGATTGGCGTGGTGAGCGGCATTCTGTACGCCCGATACAAACTTCTGGGGCAAAGGATGAGGCAGCGCGTTCTACCGGAGAGTCGTAGAAGCGCTAGACCTCAAAAGGCTCACCAGTCGATCGTGGCTGGACAACTCGGTTTACGTAAAATGAAGGCCCACATAAAATACTGCTTCTTTTCGCGGGCCACCGAAGAAGGCCTAGGACACTACTGTGCTGGCTGCCACGCTTGTCAAACAAGATCCCACTTGCGTACTGCCAACCGGCTTCCAATCGAACCGCTTGCGAGTCCTGGATACCCGTTCAAGAGCGTTAATATTGACGTAATTGCCCTCGGCAGCCACGTTCAGGTGAAGGGCACAAATATAGAACGATTCATTTGGGCACACGGGGGCCCGGGGGAGTGTGTCTCCGTTCTCTAAGCGCTGGGGTGAGTTCCCACACCCTTCTGAAGGTATTTAGCGGCACAAAAACATCCCAGATGATCGCGCCCGATTGCGACACTAACTTTACTGCTGAGGAGTTCTTGCACAATAGTTCTTGAAACAACAAGGATGCTCCCCAAGGTTCTCAAGTCTGGGCCGCACGGGAAGCAGCTGCGCGGTAAACTGGTTGAACAGGATGCTTAAGATCATGCTGTACCGCACCATCGAAAACCAACGCGGAGACTGGGATATGGCGGTTTCTTTTTCTTGTGGGGGCATCGCGAGGTCCTTTAAGATTCCCCAGGAGTTTCGCTGCTTCAAATGCCGTACGGTAGACCGCCCAGAGGACCGATAGCTGTCGTCAAACGCGCCTTGATGGGCGAAATGCCGGAATTGGCGGACGTGGGCCCGTCCACCTTAATTACTTCAATGAACGGAAGGAGTGCCTAAAGCAGCCAGCGCGAACACCAGAGCTGGTAGGCTCCAGATAGAAGAATGCGTACGCTAGGCAGTTCAATAAGTGGCCGTCAAGTAAGAGCTTTCAGGAAGTGGATGCTTGGTTGGTGTTTGATGAGTAGAGGCAGGGTAAGACGTTCTCTGCGCGGAAGAAGCCTGGCAGTGTGACAGAAATATACAGGGAGCATTCATACTTTTAGAGGCAAAGTACTTGAGGGGTTTGGGCTGTCAGCGTGTCATGTCGTCGTATTTTCATGTGGTCAGGTAGTAAAATATTGTGACGCTCATTTTACAATGCCTCGCACTGGAACGCTTCATCTCCATGGGCAAAAACACGTACTAACTGAACACACCGGGGCACTCGTTTTTTGTTCGCGCAGGCTTGCTTGCTTTCATTTCGCTTGAGCTTCGAAATTGGGAGTTGCCCCTTTCGAATTTCACTTCCCCTCTGGGACCGTAATGTCGCGTACATCAGCGCGCGCACCGTGTGGCTAGAGAGGCTTACAATCTTTGAACACACTTATACACTGCATACTTCGCCCGGTTTTTCTTTGCTACGCCGGAGCGAAACCGACGAAAAGCACAGGCGAGCAAGCTGCGACCATATACCACTGGGATAATGACAATAAGGTTCGCTTTCAAGGAGGAGGATGCGGTCCGGAGATGGAGTGTGCACCCCGATCCAGGAAAGCAGGCGCCGCGGAATAGACCTTGTTGACGGGTTTTTAGTTCATCGTCAGGAGAACAAGCGGAATCGTATCCGCAAAGTGTTTACACAGCAAAACAAGCTGTTTGACGACAGAATGGGAGTGGCGATGGTGCGCGAACACGACGTTAAGATTCAGGAGGGCTTCAACCGAAACAATGCGAACTATGTCGATCCCAGTTTTCTGAAGTGGGATGTAGGGGCACAGTTGGACAAATTGCTTGGCAGGGATTTATTTTCATTTGTGAGAATCCACATGCAAATTCCCTCGTTTGTGTTGCGAAAAAAAAAAACGGTCGGTCAGGATATGCGTTGATTACCGCAGAATCAACCCAGGAACTGTCTCTGACGCCTATCCTATGCCACTTCACCAGGAGCTCATAACGAGAGTCGGGCAGGCCAATATATTACCTATGGACTTGCGAACAGGTTACTGGCGGGTGCCGCTATAGGCTAGGGCTCACTCACTCACGGCTTTAACATGTCATCAAGGGCAGTTGGCTTAGAAAGTAACGCCTTTCGGCCTGAAAAACGCTGCGCAAACATTTTAGAATAACATGACAGAGCTGTCCCACCCGAATTCAGAACGTTTGTGTGTATCTAGACGACATAGTAGAATTCATTGAAACCCTGAGCGAGTACTTGAGTATTCGAGAGCTGTCTTCATGGCCTAGGGCCGGATGAGGCTCATGGTGAAACTCCAGAAGGGACAGTCACCTGAGGATCCATACGCTAGCTAGGTCACACTGTCGGGTCGGGAAGCACGAGCCGGAGACGGACAAGCTGACTGCAGAACGGGTGCATAAAGAGCCGACAACGAAGGTAGAGTTGCGCAATGTTTATTGTAATGAACTCCAGTTCAGCGAGAGCTGCAATTGTGCCAGCCAGGTCGGTAGACATTCAATTCAAGCTGTCCAATTTAACAACGTCAACTACATCCGAACTCGCAGCTATTCGCGAGGCTCTTCTGTACCTAAAGCAAGAATTACCACAAAAATGGGCTCTGCTTTGAGACTCCAGGCCAGCTCTCCAGTGTCTGCAGTCTGCTCTTTGCCGCTGCCCGTACGAACAGCTTGTGGCCGAGATTCGTCTAGAGTATGAATTACTTTCTAGTAAGGCATGGGCGCAAAAAATATTTTCCAATGGCTCCCTAGCCCCTGCGAAATTTCTGGGAATGAATGTGCAGACAAAGCGGCTTATCATGCCCATGGAAGTGCCCAATTCACCGACATCCCGGTATCGCGCCATGATGTGGCAAGGCCACTGCGCTCCATCGCCCGCAAGATCACGCTGACTGTTTGGAATACGCCCGAGTCTTCAAACTCCCGCCTGTACTTGCTCGACCCTGACCTGCAGCCACACTTACCCGTTAACATGCCACGCTCGGATGCCACCCTACTGTGCCGACTGTGGATAGCAATTGCTTTCACCAAAGCTTACTCTTTCACTATCGGCATGACTGACAGCCCTGCTTGTGACGTGTGCGCTACGGACGAGACAAAAGAACACCTGTTGTGTTACTGTGCCCGATTTGCAACCCAGAGACTGCACCTGTCAACCACACTCCGGAAACTCGACAACGTGCCATTAACTCGCAGACTATTTTGTGCCAAAGGCGTTGTCCATCACAGTCCCAAACGGCCACAAAAGCAGTACTTCGTTTCTTAAAGGACACAGGCCTGTCTAAATGATTGTAGAGGCACTGTGTACCATTATTCATTGGTCATCTGATTAGTTTACCGTTTCAGTTTAGGCTTTATTATCGCCCATTGTTTTGTTTTTCTATTTATCTTTTTCTTTTCTTGCTCCTCAAGTTGTATTCCCTGTAATTTCAATACCCTTTCTTTCTTTTTAAATCCCTCCTTCACCACTTCCCATGCGTAGGGTAGCCAACCGGACTGTAGCCTGGTTAACCTCCCTGCCTTTCATGCACTGTATTAACCTTCCTTCCTTGGTCTGTGCGGCTACTACCGGTTTTCCACATGCAACTATGCTGAGGTAGCGAGTCCGCTTATGGCGCTCACAGAGAAAGGGATTCCAAATAAGATTCTGTGCTCGGCCGAACATATCGGTGCGTTCCAGACTCTCAAAGCGGCATACAGTTTAAGCAGGATCTAAATAAATCGCAGCCAACCACGAAATATTTCGTTAAATTGAGAATTTGAAAAAAATTGAAATAATATTTACAAGCTCTTGAATCCATAAATTCCAGATCTAAAGGTAGGCGCATCCCTTACTCACTTGCCGATAATTTACAAATTCCCTAAACGACCACGGAGAAAATAAAAGCCATAAAGCGCCACATGTTCTCGTTGGAACAAATTTAGTTCCTGGCAAAAAAAACTGTGATTTTTCGCCTGCGCATGCTTACACTGCATGTGTCTACGTGTGGGGAAACAGTCTTCGTAGCACCAGAGTCCTTCAATGGTTCCCTGGTCATGAAACTCCCGGCCAAGTTTCGTACGGGTACAAAGGCTGCCGCGAGTGGCGCCACCGCAGATCGGAGGGCATCAGTCGGCCCCCGCTGCTCTGTAGCCAGACCGGCAGGCAGGAACACAGTAGCAGCATGCCCCTTCGCAGCGAAGTTTTTCGACATTCACAAAATGATAAGTCCATTTGAGCGGCCCACGACACGTAAAGCGAAATCGCACTGCTAATAAGGCGGCCAGCGTCTGTTATATCTTACTCCGTGGTCCGTTCCCTGCCAAACGCGCTTTGACCACGCCCCCGGGTGCCCTCCAATCAACATCAGCGCCGCGGCGTGGCAGCGAACGAAACTCTCCCATAGCGTGATGGCGAAGTTTAATGACCAGAAAGGCATTGAAGGACTCTGGTAGCACGCAAGTGCGGTCAGCGCGCAGTCTGTTCCTTGGTGAGATCCCAGATCAAAGACGTCCCCAGCGAATGCGCAGGCGCCGAGAAATTCGGCGAGAAGTATAGGGGAAAAATTGTTTGAGAATTAATCTGGGTGGGGGGAATTAAAAATAGTACAGGGCTTCGTAAAACTGAAATTAAATGCCTCAATCGTTTTCCTTACTTGGCACAATAAACTTTGTGGCGTTCTGAAGAAATACATTCCAAATTGCTCTTTTTTTAAATATGTATTTTTCTTTAAATACTTCGATAAATTGCGGACGGTGCCGAAGCAATTTCAGTACATGGAGTGCACCAAAGAATGAGCCATACGGGAGCGCTGGGGGAATTTGAATTGGTTCGTTAGAACGGGAAAATTGTGAGATCGGGTTTCGTTAGATGGCGTTTTGACTGCTATTGGAAGCGACAGGGCTGGCAACGCCGAAGCTACACACGCTATTTTTACAGCGGAGCTGTTGTACGAGCCGTGAGTTCGCCGTTGCATGAATAAAATATTGGAATCTCACACTAACGCGTAAGAGTTGAAGGTAGCGAAGCTGTACGCAACCTTCACGACTATCAGGATGGTTTAAGTCCGCCTTGCAGCCGATTTACTCGTTCTTCGCTGCTGCAATGACATTTGCTCTACGATAGTTGCTTAAGTGTGAGCTTCTGTCATTTTTTAAAGTGATAATCATTGGATACCCCCTTTGAAGGGCATAGGCTATAACGTGTCTTTCCCGTTCCGAGCTACTGTGGCCCCGATTACTCCGAATGGTGGAGATTTTTTATTCCTCAAATCTTAGCCGACCTTGCTAAGTGGGTATGCTTCGCTTAACAAACGTGCCGAGGGGACGCTAAGCGGTCGTCGCGGGACACGCACACCAGCACTAGGCATTTTCTTGAATTCATCAACTGGCGGGCTGCCGCCACGAGGCCCATGGTGCCGTGCGCGCGCTCGGGAATGTTTTTTTGTATTTTTAACTGCGGACACGAAAAACAACGCTTTATTAAACTGCTTAGCTGTTAGAAAATACGGCGAAAATACCTAGCCTTCGTGACCATGCGCATCGCGGCGAACACACAGCGTGCCTGGCATGTGCAGTGGCTTTATGATAATAAAAATTTTCGAAAATCTCGAGCAGAGGGAAACTGCCGAGTGCTCCTCAGTGCTTCCCCCGCGGCGACCACCGTGTCCATGGCTCGCGAAGCAGGTGTAGCAAAAAAACAAAAAACAAAAAAACAGCGCTCTCACCAAGCGCAACAAAAACTCCGGCGCTAATGCTAAATTTGAAAAGATACTCTACTTGTGACCGATCACTGAGGCCACCGCATTCCCTATAAGCCATTATGGATAATTGGAGACATGGCTACGAGTACGCCAATCCTTCCCGAGATGACGTGCAGATTCCGCAACCGCTACCTCGAGTTGATTACGAGGTGCTGGTCATCATTATCATCATCAACCTACTGAGTTTCACTGCAGGACGAAGGCCTCTCCCATTTGCCTCCAACGCCTCCTGTCCATGCTGCTCGGCTCAACAGTTTACTCCCTAATTTCCTTATTTCATACACCCAACGAATTACTCGTATTCCCCTTCTTCTAGACGCATCTCTTCGTATTCACTCTGTTGCGCTAATTGTCCACCGGTTGTTCGTTCGCCTAACTACATGGCAAGTCAAAGCCCATTTCTTTTTCTTTCTTTAAACGATGATATC
Organism: Haemaphysalis longicornis; assembly: GCA_013339765.2. Classification (NCBI taxonomy): domain Eukaryota; kingdom Metazoa; phylum Arthropoda; class Arachnida; order Ixodida; family Ixodidae; genus Haemaphysalis; species Haemaphysalis longicornis. Next base: position 82,694,097 of record CM023449.1, on the reverse strand, counting down.
TTCTACTCTAGTTGGTTCTCTGATCCAGGTAGCTCGTTTACTGTCCCTAAGTGTTACTCCTAACATTATTCATTCCATGGGCCGTTAAGCCGATTTAAGCTTGCTTTCTAGTTGTTTATTAAGGCGCAAAGTTTTAGATGCATACATCGTAACCGGCACTGTGCACGAGTTCTAGCTTTATAGTTGGAGTGACAGAGGAGGCTTATTTTTTATTTTTCGGGAGTGCTTTCGAAGTGCTCCCCAACCGATACCTACTCTGCGCTTTATTTCTCTTTCGTGGTTGGTGAGCAATAACCATCTCTCTGAGGTACTTGAATTCTTTTAGTTTCATCATTTTGTTTCCTAAGCTTAAGAGTATGTTTTTCGCATGCGTCTTTCTCATTAATTTCCATTTATTCATGTTTATTGTTAGCCCCGAGGCCTTGCGTTCTGATTCTAATTCCTCCAGGATTGTTTGCAGGTGTTCTGCAGTCTGACCCAGTAAACCTCAAATGTCTCAAGTATACCCACACGTATAACTTAGTCGAATATTTTTGCAGTCAAACTTTCTAAAACCCCTAGACATGCTTTGAATGCTTTTTGGGGAGATGGTATCTCCCTGTCCTACTTCCTTGCGGAAGGGTACTTTATCGCTTTTCTTGTGGAGGGGTATGGTACTCATCCATTCTTTTATATTTCTTGCAGAAGTCTAACGTAGATATAATCTATTCCTTGCCTTTCAGTGATTCTAACACGGCGGCGGTCACTACGGAATCAAAATCTTTCTTATATTTTATAAACGCCATGTAAACGTGTTTATTGTATTCTGCGGATTTTTCTATGACTCGATCGACAACACGAATATGATTTATAGTTGAGCAGCCTTTCCTGAACCCAGCCTGGTGTCTGGGTTGTTGGAACTCCAGACTGCACCTATGCGGCTAACTGTAGCTTTGGTAAAACGCTTATAAACAACAGAGAGTAGGCTGATAGGTCAGTAATTCTTGAGGTTCTTGGGATCTCCCTTTTTATGAATGAGAATAATGCTGGCATTTCAAAGCGAACCTTTCTACCCCTACCAACCGACGGTTCTTTCGCGGCGTGCGGGACAATAAACTCCAAACGCGGAGGAGGTGGCGTCGTTGGGGGGAGGGAGGGGGGGCGAAGGACGGAGGTTTTCACTCATGTAGCGCATTGGAGATGGCGCAAGGAATTTACCCAGCGTTCCCCGCGCGAATGTATGAACTTGCAGGAGGCCGCGTCGGCGGTACGACTTTGTCGTCTCTTTTAGCGACGGTTGTTCCGGGCCTCTTTTGGCGCAGCTTCGCGTCCATTGCGCGCTTCCTTCGCACTGGTTGATTAACTTGTTCCGCAGCATTTCCTGGGTAACCCGCACCTAACGGAAGCGGTCGTACGGCAAAGATACTTTGAGGAACGGTTTGCAGGGTGGGAAAACAAAATGTAGAGACCACATACAGACATCTAGCCGCTGGAGAAACGCTACCTTTTGCGCACTGGTTGCTATGAATGGGACTCGGTTTTCTAATTTGGTGAGTACCGATTCGATTGTGTTTATGTTTGAGAGGCTGGGAAGCGGGAGAGCGCTTTTTGGCGCGAATCCCAGGTAACGGCTGGCAGAATCTCTGCTTTCACTCTTTGTAGAGCCACGTGTGTCAATTCAAGTGTCGTCGCATGGCGAATTGTTGTGGTGCTGTTTACAGCTTCGCTTCCAACTACCTTCACAGCGTGGATTTCAGCCAATTTCTTTCAGGCTACAGGCACGTTTTGCGCTTTGAAGTATTCCGAACAAAGTAAAGCGAGTTTTTACAAAACAGTACTTCGTCCCTCTTACAAAAGATCTACAGTTATGCCGTCGTGAATTAGGGAGTTTCCTGTTTTCAGGACCTTGAGAGACTTCCTTACCTCCTCTTTAGTGACTTGTGGCACATCGCAAGTTAAGCTTGTACTCTTGGTGGTATCCCCAGGTGTAACGTCGCTGGCATACAGTCTGATGTATGATCGTTCTACTACCTTTATTATCCTTTCAAGTTGTGCGTTATGTTACCGTGCTCGTCTTTGAATGCGTAAATCTTGCCTTTGCAGGTGGCTAGCTTTCTCTTAGTTGCTTTCAAGCTTCCCCCTATTTGCAGCGTTTCCTCACCACTTTCGTGTTATCAGCACGAATGTCTTTTTTTTTTTATTTCCGTTAATCAAGTTCAATGCCTCAGCCAATTCTTTCCGATCTGCCGTACTTGACACTTCCATGTTCTTACGTTGGGCAATGGCGATTGGTTGCCTTGATTTTTTTAGTTTTTTTTCCACAGTTTGTTATCTCCAGTTGCTTCTCCAAGAACTGCTGCTGGTTCATCACAAAGTGCCGATGTTGCCTTGTGAATTACCGTGTCTACACTGACTTCCTCCTGCATGCTCAAAAGCGAGAATTTGTTTTGAAGAGTTATTTTAAACTCCTGCGATCTGGCTCTGAGTGGTTGCATGCGGGGTTGCTTAGTTTTCACGAGTTTCGTTCTTTCTCTCCGAAGATTCAGCTGACCATCCTGTTAGCGCTACATTCTGAAATTGGTCAGCCGTAGTAAGTGTGAAAATCGCTGCTTGGTGCCGTAAACTTCTTTTTGAGCACCACGTGACACATATACGCCTTGTTCTCTACCTTCTCGGCGTGACGCGGGTCGAGAAAACCCACATTCGCTTTCTATTACGGGTGATAGAGGATTATATGCGTTTGAAAAGGAAAAATCACGCTTCAGAAAACCCCGCGCCGGCAACCGCGCCTCTCTTCATCACGCATATATATACCGCGATACATTTCCCCAATGGTGCCGTGCGACGGGTTGCTGCATGCGGGTGTGACTCACGCTTCCTGTTTCTTCTTTCTTTTTTTTAACGCGAAGGCGGCTCTCGGCGGCGAAAGGTGGCGCTCGCAACAGTGTTTTTGGTGGGAAAACGGAGTTTGAGCCGTTGAAGGCATCGGCCTGCCATTCAAGTGTGTGATGTGCGGAGTGCTCGCTTTATTGCGGTAAGGAGTGGCGAATAAGGAACAACGTCATGAATAACTTGACATCCACTGGCCCATGTGGTGTGCCGTGCGGTAGGTGCTGGAACACCGAATGTCGGCTGCCGGGAATTCTCGGGCGGCACGGCGAACTCCACTTTTCATTCCGGGTGGCGCTGTTACAGTGGGTAGTCAGCTGTCCTTCGCGGTCACTTGGAACATCCAGGTAAGCAAATCATTTACTGACATCTTTTCTCATTATGTATCTTAGAACTTTTTGGGGAATAACGACGTTTTTAGTGCATTGTGTAGGTCTTCCTATTGACCTCGGAACGTCGCATTAGTGCAAGGCGTAGTTCTCGTTGAAGCTTCTCTTTGACACGGGTGATGCGGTCGGCCGGAAAATATTACCATGAAGAAGGAAGGAACGCGTTTCTTGTTGTCGTGGCTGTGAGTCGTTTCTCTTTTTCGCCATTCGGTTTCCGCCGGTCTCGGCGCCTCGCGCTAAGCATCTTTGGCTCACTGGAGGTACATTTCGCAGCCACGCTCGCGGTTCTCGTCGGTGGCCGTACTCGGGCGAGGAGGCGCAACACCTCCCGTGAAAGATCCGCCTGCTCTCTCTGTCCCCCGCAGAGCAGCCAGAAAACGACAAAAAATATTGTATACCGCAATTCACACAGTCGACGTGCACATTACGAAGCGTTGAAAATCATGTCCCATTCTACAGAGATGGGCGCATTTATGCTGCACATAACGGCAGCAGTTTGTGTGTTGTATGACAGTTTGAACGCATCCGTCTACAGGGTGTTCCAGCTATCATGCACCAAGATATTTAAAAAAGCAACGGCGTAACGCGAAGAAAATCTATTGCATAATGTTTCCAGTACAGTGGAGTAGCGGCCAGTAATTTCTTTGTTAATAATATTTAATTAGCTAATCGTAATTATTTTTAAAACTTGAGAAGTGCTGTCCCAATCATTAAAGTGTCAATGAGGCACTTGTATGTACCCAGGAGAGACATCTGACTCTAGCATTTTAACCGACGTGCTTATTGCGTACCAGTTTATTTTGACAAATAATGAAAGCCCACGAAATATGAAAAATAACACGTGACTGCGCTTTAGCCCGCATCTTAAAGCAGTACCCTCGAACAGGCTCCCTCTGAGTTAACCGGAATGCAATAAACAAGAGAAAGAAAGAACAAATCTCGACCGAGTTTGTGCCTTCTGCCACATGCGCCCCGCGAAACTTCTGTTGCTGCTCCTTCCATGTATGCCATCATCAAGGTGATGCGCTGCCTCTTTGGGCGTGTGGCAGACAAAGCAGGTATTGCAGTCAGCTTATTTGAATGCGCTGGTTTACGACGCGGGCGGGCCGCAACTCCACTGTACACTCTAAAATTGGTCATGCGTAGTAAGCGTGAACCACGCTGCTTGGTGTCGAAAACGTCTTTTGGAGCACCACGTGACTCAAAATACGCGTTCTTCTCTACCTTCTGAGCGTGACGCCGGTCGAAAAAACCCACATTCGCGAAGATAACGTTTTCTCTGCCGTATTTATGAGTTTGGTGGGTGCTCCAAGCTACACAGATCATGAATATGGCACAGCAACTACTATCTTCTTTCAACTTTTTTTTAAACGATTCTTGCCTTTCATAGAGGCGTATTTTACACAGCTGGAGAATGCCGCATCGTGTAAGTACAAATGCTCATTTCCCCTTCACTAAGCGATAAGAAGGTCGCCAGTCACGGGTTGCAAGCGTGAGCGCTAAGCGTGGTACTTCACCACGCCTAAAACACGCGTGCAAAAAATACATTTTACTCACGCTTCGTGAGCGTTACACATCGCGCGAGTCACGCTTAGGAAGCGTGATTTTTCAGCGGGAAAGCACATCTCGCTTGGAACAAACGTGCAAACAATCGCCGACACTCACGCTTCCCAAGCGTTAAAAATTTAGAGTGTACTACGGATCTTACTTAGCACTTATACGTCTTGGACGATACCCGGAATGTGACTTAGAATGAAGCGTATGTCGTTTTTCGTTGTACCATCACGAATTTTCCAAGTCCATTTCATATTCTTTTGTTTGTAGAAGAATGTGTTCATTAACCTCAGTTTATTTCTATCTGCAAATCCCACCAGTGTATCTCCTCGACTGTTGCGATTGTCTAATCCGGAGTTTCCCAAAGACCTTTCCCCATTTGCTTCTTAGCAACCTTTGCGTTAACGTCTCCCATCGCGACCATGAACTGCGTTGTTGCCTTCTTCCTTGCTGATTCGACATCCTCATAGAATCTGTCTACGGCGTCATCATCATAGCTGGTTGTGGGCGCATAGGACTGCACTATCTTTAACTTATGTCTCTTGTTTAGCTTGACCACGACATCCGCCACTCTCGCCAATGCTGGAAACCTCTTCAAGGTTTCCTGCAATTCCGTTGTGGATTAAAAATCCCACCCGGCATTCCTTCTTTTCTTGGGGTCCTCTGTAGCAAAAAATATTCCCGCTAGTAAGCTCCATGGAGCCTTCTCCTGTTTTCTATCTTCGCTTAACCCTATAACATCACACTTAATGTCCGAGAGCTCCCCAAGCAATACGGCTAAGCTTCCCTGGCTAGACGGACAGCGTGCGTTGAAAACTTCCAGGGTCAATGTCCGACGTATTAAGATCTACAAAAAGTACGCAGAACACATCACCAGCGCATTTTGCGTTTTACAGTAACACTATACCTTTACCCTAAAATGGTTTCATCGCCGTGGGCAAAAACGATCTCCGTAGGCAAAAACGCGAAAGCCTCAGATGCTTAGCGCATGTGTTAGGCTAATAATACAAGCAGCATAGATTTTATTTTGTTTAGCGTAACAACAAAGGAATCATCAAAGCCGTATTATAGATGATAGGGCGCCTGCGGACAATGGGACCTCCACACCATTTGTTCCTGGGATAGAATATGTTTTCGGATTATATTTCAAGGCTAGGCAGGACCAGTGTCAATAAATAGAGCAGACGTTTCGCGATACGCCCAGCGCATGCGTAAGGCTGAGTAGGACCGAGTATTTCCCTCCAGAAAAGCCCAGCCTACTGTCAGTAGAGAAGGAAGTAGAATACCGCCACGAAGGCACTTAAGTAAGCAATGGCGGCCATTTTATCAGTCATTAGTGTTGCAAGATTCCCTCATCAACAGCTTTCCGTTAACTCCGAATGGGTCGTTTGTTTGCAACACTAAGGAAGATGATGCAGCAAAACGGCACCTTTCAACACACGTCTGCTGCTGAAATTTTGTTACACGTGTTGTCCTTCATTTTCATTTCGAACGATGGCAGTCTGCCGCATCCGCAGAAAAGGGAGGACAAGCTAAACCTACCAGAGTTGATCGACTAAAACGCAAAAACAAAAAATGGCGGCGCCCATGAAGTGTCACAGTGTAAGCGAATGTCACGTAGCGTGAACTGACAAATCATTACGGCGGCGGCACAGAACAATACAAGAAAGAGTGCCGATTTATTTGATACTAGCCGAGCGGAAGCCTCAAGCTAACCGAGAAGACGAGAAACATTGCCTACCCTCCTCCACCACCATTTGTAGTAGTTAACACAAGCTCTGCTGGACATCCACTTTCTCAGTTCGAAATGGCGACCAATTTTTTATGGGTTCTTTGTCTGTCTTTTCTTGATACAACCTGGTGGCTGAATCGAGAGAAGAAAGACAGAAATACTCTCATCTTCGAATTTAATTACACCTATTGAGACCTAAAGGATGTGTAGCGCACAGAAAGACTAAGGACGACAGGATGCACAAGAAGAAAGCGCTAACTCGCACTACTGGTCAATTGAAGGCTGCACGTATTTATAACAACGCAGTACAAAAATTGAGCACATTAAATTGAGGACGACTCCAAGAGCAATTTAACCGAAGATGATAAGGTGTAACATTAAGCGACAAGAAGAGAGCAAAGTGGGTCAGGGCACAAACGCCTGTTAAGGACATATCAGTAGAAATTAAGAAGAAAGACGTGGGAGGGCATGTAAGGCGAAGGCAAGATAACCGTTGTTCATTGAGGGTAACAGAGTAGATCCCTAGAGAAGGCAAGCGTTGCAGGGGGCGGCAGAAAATTAGATGGGCAGATGAGATCAAGAAGTTTGCGGGTATAAATTGGTCGCAGGTAGCACAGGACCGTAATACTTGCAGATCTATGGAAGAGCCATTAGCTCTGCAGTTGGCGTAGAGAGGCTGTTGATGAAGATGATGAGTACATAAAAACAGTCAACCTACGCGGCACAATCCAGAAACACGGAAAAATGAATTCGATGTTCCACAACACATTCTTGTAGCCCCCTTCCCGAGCCACGGGCTTCCAAATTAGCAATCTATTTTGCCGATAAAACAGACACTTGACTAATGCATCCGTCTCCGGCTTTGAAACTTTCTAGCACTTCCACTGCTTCTCTTGCTGTTTGGTTCTTGCTTTGCTGTTTAGCAAACTCTTGCCGATCAAAAACGTGTCTTTGTTTTCCAACGGAAAGACTTTGCTAGAAAGAAAGAACCAAAGAACCAGAGAAACAGTGGAAGCACTAGAAACTTTCAAAGCAGGAGACGGATGCATTATTCAAGTGTCTGTTTTATCGCCAAAAAAGATTGCTTATTTGGAAGCCCGTGGCTCGGGAAGGGGGCTACAAGAATATGTTGTGAGACATCGAATTCATTTTTTCTTGTTTCTGGATTGTGCCACGTAGGTTGCCTGTTTTTATGTAGTGCGTCGTTATAAATCAGTGCTACCTTCAATAAATCAATAGTTGAAACTTTGCGCTTTCTCCTTGTGCATCCTTCGCCCTATACATCCCTTGCGTATGATTGATCAACTAGCCCAACAACTTAAGTACCTTACAAGAAAAACTATTGTACTTAACATATGTGGTTGTACGAATAATAATTGCCACCATTTGGTTGGCAATGAATTTGATATTCATGCTTACAGCTGTAAGGAATCACGTTCGACAATTTTTAAGCCTTTTATTTCCGATGCTTAAGTATTGAGTACTTACCTTTATCGTGAACTACCAATACAGAAGCATTCGATCTCCTTGTAGAAAAACTACCGGAATAGTGGCGACTCATCCTGAAAACAAGAATGGGATTTGCCTCAGAACTCGCGTCCACTATAACGTCGAAACTCTGTCTTAACCGTCTCCGCGCTCATGGTGTCAATTGACGCTACCTTGTAAAAGGTCCCACGCGCTTAGATAAGAAAAATAACGCTGCTAGTTTTCTGGGGAATTGTTCTGCAAGGATCAACGAGGTGTAGGCTCGAATGAGGTATCTCTTTGTACTTTAGCAGCTAATCTGTTTAGCTGCTTGAACTTGGTCTGTTGGCACTCACAAAGATTTTCCAAGAAAAAACTCCTCCCGCGCGAAAAGGCACGACCTTCGCCGGCCGCGTAGGCGGAGCAAGGCGTCGCCTAGTAGTAGTAGTAGTAGTAAGTATTGTTAGTTAAGACGTCATTGCGCGCACTACGAGAGGACTCTGCCTAGCGTTCTTGGCGGGGTCTCTTGCGTGCTCTTCTCACAAGTTCACGTGCGTTCGCGCCTGGAGTGGGAAGCGCACAGCACCTGCCGCTAGAGACGCCGAATTCGCGAAGCTGGTCGCCGCCGATTCTCGTACGTGTTAACGCGGTCCACTTTCGAAGAGATGTTGGATTGGCCAACCTTGTGCTGCGGACAAAATTATCCGGGCCGGCCAGTAATGGAGACCTTTCAGCGGCAAGTTCGCAAATACACATTTCAGGCAACAGCTGGATCTCCGATGAATAGAGAGGGGTCGCAAGCTTTGTTGTTGTCTCAGCCCTGCAGCTCTAGTGCAAGCTTCCCTAATTTTTGGGAGCAAATAATTGTTCTCCAGGCATGTTTTTATCTTTTATCTGAAATAGCAACCGAACATCTATTTGCTGTTTAAAAAACACTGCCGAATACTATTTAAATGTTGATCTCTTGCCTCACATATATTTAGTATTTCGTCTTTGCTTAGCCTTGTCAAAACCAGAATGATGGTATTGGAGAAGGTTGTCTTCGTTTAATAATTGTTTTATCTTTTCACCTGGTGGATCAATCGGGTGACATACATGAGACCAAATTTTAAGGTTTAAGAAGGCCATGAAAAATTCTCGTCTTTAAATCGGCCGGATGAAGCGTGCTTGCGCCATAAAGATGGAGGGTACTCAACTTGCGCATGGAGTAATGGGGGTTGCCTAAGAGCCCCTTGCCGAGTGCTCTCCCACAACGTCTCCGACCGCTGACCAGCTGCCTTTGCGTGGCTAAGCCACTGCCGCAGAGACGTTTCTAGGCATTGCTCGAGAGATGTTGGCGGAGGTGCAAATAGACGTGTTGCTCTTTGTGGCTTCCCGAGAGAGGCTCGCTGCGTTTTCGTCTGCTTTTCCTTCGCCTCAGGAAAGAATTGCCAATTTGGTAGGCGGGTTATTTGGAATATTTAGCAGATAGATGAACGCTTTCTAAACGACCTCTCGCTATCCGTGTTAAAAGGGGCGCTGGAATCAAAATACAAGTTGGTTTAAATCAATATATCAGGTCACCGAGAACATAAATATACCGCTCGTAGCAGTGGCTGTAATTAAACAAAGTAGAAAATAAGGACAAATAGATTGCCGGTGTCGCCGCCACTGGCTATACTATGACAATTACTCAGGAACTGGCTAAAAGTGCATGAAAATATCGAAACAATACTCCTTGATAACTATATAAAACTTAACTAGAAGTCCTTTTGGTGTCATGATTGAACATATAGCAACAAAAATAAACCTAGAAACAGCGTGACCGGAGCCGAGCAGATAAATTACACTGAAATCGCAAACACCAAAAGTTCGTTTTGGCTTCGGTGTAATGCCTGGTGCAACACTTGGGCCGGTAAGTGTGAGACCCTTGTGCTGTAGTGCTTCCATAGACGCTTTTATTATAACCGTCAGCATGAATGCTTTCTCCACGCTAAAAACACGCGAAGGCCTACTTTGGCTAAGGTCAATACTTTCAAGTGTGCTCAACGTCTGCCCTACGGAACGGATTCCTTGACTACAGCTGGGTGGCGCTACTTGTTCATGTGGCGGCCTGGCCGCTATGTGGGCCGGCATGTGGGGGCCGCGTGGAAGATCACGGCCAAGGAGTGGGTTCGGCACGAACATTCACGTGGCCTACAAAGGACATTACGCTTTTCTTCAAAAAAGCGTCAATTCTGATCACGGGTCTCATGGCGAAACATTCTGTTCAGTTTCCCGAGCTGCAAAAGACGCGGGAGTTCGGGAGAGCACAACTGATTTGACCGAAAGCGAATGAACCGCTTGGTGAATGGCAGCGTTGTAGTCGCGGTTGCTGCTATGCCGCTATACAGCACCCCTGCGTCGATTGCTTCCGGTTTATCATGATGCAAACAGCAGCGGCGTTAGCCTATGTTAGCGTCATGGAATCGCTGAGAGGGAAATGAGGAAAGGAAATTTGTGGGTTTGATTAGTGATGTCCCAGCAAAGAACGCATCGTTGGTTACCGAATCAAAGCTATAGAAGCGTCACATCTTCGTTTTGAAACCAACGTGCTGGTTGCCTTCAGTGTATATATAGCTTTAGTCTGTTTAGCGAATAAGGTGGCTGGAGCGGTCTAAGTTATTCTTGCCTTTTTCTGTCGCCTACGTAATTACTTGGGCGGCTTCATTCAGGGCGTATGTAACGTTTAAGAAAGGATATTGGTTGCTTCTTTATTTTGAAAAAAAAAACGTGGCTGATCTCTCTTTCACAGGAATCGGTAAAACACGAAAGTGAAAGGTGCCTTCGCCGGAGCAGTTGAATCCTAATGGAACCTCCTTCTTGTTTTAAAGGTTTGCGAGCCTTACCCTGTCAGAAAAAGTGACGCCGACACGCAAGAAACAAAAAAATATTGCCGATTTATCCCGGGAAAACAAAACCAAAAATGACGTTCACAGAAACAGCTTTAAACACAACGGCGCGAAAAGCAAAAACGCCCGTGTGTGAGAGATTTCGGCACACGTTAAAGATCCCCAGGTGGTCAAAATTAAGCCGGAGCCCCCACTACGGCGCGTCCCATCGCCTGCGTTGCGTAGGCGCGCTAAACCCCACAATCAATCAATGTAAACACAACCATCATGGGAACAACGACAGGGCGGAGGGTGCCTCAATTCACGCGCGTCCCCCGTACACGAAGACGGTGGCATTGAGACGCCAACTGTCGGCGCTCATTAACGTCATGATGCGCTACTTAGATTCGCCTCTCCTACAGGGCAGCGCCACCTGAATGAGTGATGGGAAACGACATCAGGCGCGTTTGTAGCCCTGGTCACGTCTGTGCTCATATAGCGCAGTCGGCAAAGCGCCACGTACCTCCCGTTGCGGCGAGAGGGCTCGAGAGGCATGGGCTCGAATCCGGGCGCTGCAGTGTCAATGCCACTTTTCTGGCGACGTCACTTCCGTGACGGAAATGACGTCACTGAAATCGTTGTGTACACCGGCATAAAACACTTTCGTGCTAAAAACGGAAGCGCACTGCGGTTTTCTGAATACCTCCTTTACTCGCATCATAGCCGTCATCACGCGATGACGCTGACCCACTCCGTTGTCGGCCGTCCTGGACAAACGATCGAGGACCCAATTGCCAATCAAGAAACTAGTTGTTTTAGTGAAAAATACGTCCACAGAAATGCAAAAGTCGTCGCTCGGGGTTTCCCTAGCGACATTTCAATAAATGAAAGGCTAACAGTAACAAAAGGTTTCACTGATAGTTCTCACGTTCCGCAGGTAACGCACGTGCTGTAGGGTGCCCCGATACACGCGCGTCCCGTCCGTGCGGTAGCGCTGGCATCGAGGCATTCGGCGTTGAGGAAAGGAACGCGGTAAATTTCAACTCGCTTGACCAAACTGGTAGCGTGTTTATCTCCGGATGAGCGAGATGGGAGAGCAACAGCAGGAGGTCAGCGGGACAGAGAAAGGTGGAATTTATCTGGCACGAGTGCTAGACGACAATCGTATTTCGTCGACATTTTAACTAAGTGACGAGAAACGCGGCCAATTTTTTTTATCACTTCCCCTACGACGATTAATGAGCATCGCCAGAAAACGTTGGCTTTCCTGCAGGGCGTAATGGCGTAACACGGCATTACGGAGAATAATTAAGCTTCGCTGTAGTAAACCATATAGTTGGCTTTGAATAAGTGTTGAAATATTTAAGCCGTTGTCAGAAATGCAGTTGAAGAAGCAGGGAAGGTAACTTCAAGCAATTTTCCGTAGCTTGCCCGTGGTGGAAGAATGGAAAAAATTCTGCACCTTGCGCAGTCGGTATGTAGGTACAAAATTTGTTAGCCCAGTTATATCGGACAGTGTTGAAATTTTGTGTCCCACTTCTTTTTTTATATATAGAATTAGATGTATATGGTAAAGGAACAAAGCCTTTGGTACATTTGCCGCATAAAATGTTTAAAAGTGGGAAGTCCCTCGGGCGCCTTTAAACTACTCTAAGGCATTTTCTCTGGAGTTCCGGAATAGTTGGGTGTGTGGCTTTGCCCCACAATGGTTTAGAGTATTAATGTAAAATAGATTACTTACTTGGTTTCTCCTAAAAAAAAATTGTTGACATAGCTGTACGTTTTACTGGTAATAGATTGTCTACTCCAATATGAGCATGTCAGTTTTCTTCGTTTTGATCCAAGACTATTTTCTCCGGACCCGGGATCGTAGGTCTGTGTGAACTTCCAAAGCCGCTCCGTGGAACCCAAAAACTTGAAAGACAAGCAGGTAAAACAGATGTAAGGACAACAAATGGATAAGCGGCGCTGTAACACATCAAGCCGCTATCCAAAACACACTGCAAGAAAGTGGTATCTGTCCAACACAACATAGCGCGGATAAACTGGAGTATGCAGATGGCCGTGACTTTATAAAACATCTACGGGAACTGAAATTTACGCTAGCGTGAAGATGTTACCTCGCAAGCGGCTCCCATCAAATTTAAGAAGGATATCTTCAATCTCACAAAGTATATTGCACACCAAGCCGCACTGAACGAAAGCGGCTTTTTGCCTTCTGTAATAACCAAATTTTTACACTACTGAATGATACGTAAAGTAAAACTGCAATTTTGCATTATTCGAACGGTCTGGCGTTATATAGTGCCCCCGGCGCGTGTACGCTGAAAAATGATGCTTCATTTACTGAGAAATTATACAATTAAATCAAAATTTTGAATTTCCACTGAGTCGTGTGTAGTGGACGTCTGCGGTGACGTATCCAGAGCATGTAGGTAATCGAACGTAAGTATGCTGACAAGTGCTGCAGCGAACGGCGCAAAGCCTTTTTTAGCGTCAGTCCTTGCAAATGGCGCTACGATGCTGCTCAGGACCACTGTCCGCATTCGCTTTGCTTTTCACCCGATGGGTACCTGACTAATTTTTGTTATAGTTGATAGTAATGGTTTCGCGAAACATTGCCTATTCTCGACAGGTTCACAGAAGACAATGTCACTTATGCCAATTGGCTAGTTTTAGCTCAAAGCAGCGGACTGGTGTACAGCTGTAACCGGCATAGTGTGTTCAGTACCCACTGGTGTTTCAATGCGTACGTGTACATTTCTAACTTCCATTCTTTAACACAACATTCTTACTCCTATAAAATTACATATAATATTTAGACTCAAGCAGCTTGTTCCACCAGCTTATAGATACATTGAGAACCAGTTGGGCTTGTTGGTACATAGTTTAAAATGGTTGCAGCGCCAGAAACGACGACGGACGAGTAAGGAACAGACGGGACCTGCGCACTAGCGCTCGTCCCGTCTGTTCCTACTCGTCCGTCGTCGTTTCTGCGCTGCAACCATTTTAATTATAGATACAGTCTGACTAAATCGCGTTTGCTTCTGCTGGCTTAAGCCAATCGCACAGCTGCCCATAATACGTCATACGTTCTAGTGAGGGAAATCAGCTAGTCTAGTGGTTCGCATGGTCATTCTATTTTCTCTTATCTATAGAGCCTGTTTCCGAGTGGGGTTAGTGCTATTCTATCACGGCAGTCTTTTGAATGAACCAAATTTGCAATTAGTCTTCAAGGCAGTAACAACGAATTAACATTAGACTATTTTGTAGAAATCTTACACGCGTTTAGTAGATAATAACCGACGTAACAAGGCCTTCTCTGGAAACCACGAGTAACCTACAGGAGAACGAGAGTGTACAAACATTTCACGGCATGTCAGTGATGATCCTGCCTTACAGGCCATAGAAGCACTTCATTCTACCGCTTATTGAAGACCAGCAAACATTTTTTGACCTCAATCTTATCCACACAGCCAAAAATTGCGTTTAAAAGAACACTTCCACTTGGACTGGCACTGCGTGTGACCTTCTGTATTTGGTAAAAACTACTAAACGCGTGGAATATTTCTACAAAATATTGTAATGACGTCGTTGTTAAGGCATTAAAGAGAAAATGCAAACTTGGTTCATTGGAAAGATTGCCACGTTAGAGTAACACACCACCACTTTTTACCATAATATATATTAGAAATTCTGGTCCACCTAAATATTCAAGCTGTTAATGACACTAATTAAGAATTCAGTTCTGTGAAGCTCAAACATAAAGCACGCAGAAAGTGTTCGTTTGCATACAAAAAACAGCAAGAATTTCGCTTGTGTTTCCAGTCTATATTCCACGGACCGCTTGCTAAGGACGTAACGTAGCTTTCATCTCGCCCTTGGCTTTACCTGTTCTCTCAATAAAGCCAAATCACAATGCCTGGTGATTCTGCGTCAGTTACGGTCATGCATTATAACATTACAAATACATATGTCTACCCTCTACTGCGTACTGACGGCGCACTAGATTTTATGCATACAACCATCCACATTTCTATGATTTACCTTCGGTCCGGGTGTTGGCAGATGGCTGCTCACATACTGGAAATAGAAAAAAAACCGTGGTAATTACCCCTATCAGTCTCTATCAGCTTATGGTCATGCTATTGGGCTTATAAAACGCGCCAGCAACGTTCGATCACAAGATAAGACCCTCTACATTATGGCCTTTGTTTGTGCTACCTGGCCGTTGTTGTCGTTTTTGTTCCGACGTTCGTAACATATGCAGCGTGTCTGAGCAGAGCTTGGCGTGTTGTGTTCGTGCGTACTTCAGCTTCACGCGTCCAAGTACCATTTAGGTTACCGCCAGCTTACGATCCTCTGTCATCTTGTAGATGCTGCATACATTCGGCCTGGCCCGGCTAAGATTCACGCAGCCACTTAGACTTTCCTGCTTGGTCAGCAACAGGTGTCCGCAGTTTTATCAGACTTTGCTTCTATTTCAGGTGATTCATCAAGGCCCTCAGTGACATCAACCGGCTTCTTACTGACCTCAAACAGAATGTTCCCTTCATGTAGAGTGGGAGCAAAGGAGCAGTGAAGTCCATCCGGTTGGAGGGCGGAGTCTTCAGTCCAAGACTCCGTTGGTGCGGCATGCCGTCTTCACCCTTTTAGCGAGCCAAACTTGTATACTCAGGTCTGATTTGGAACGCTCACTCTTCCACTGCTCGTGCGTTCGATTAGGGGCTGAATCAAAGTCTGCGCTTGACTGCCATGTCCGTTCAGTAACCCAGGCTTTGGTTACCCTAGTTCCTGTCCTTACCACGCAACCAATTCTGCTACATTTTGAAACTTCAATCCCAATGAGATTCGCACAGGTGTCAGCAGGTAATGTAAACGTCGTTGTGCTTGCTAACCAGAGCGGCAATAGCGTGTCAGCCATGGTTTTTGCCACGGCAACAGCCACGGCAATAACCTCGGCAGCCATGGAAAAAAATTGGACCGTTGCACTGCAACAGCCGTGGCTGTTTATGGCAGCCTGTGTCTTGTGGCTTATGGCTGTGGATGTACTGTGGCTTGTGGCAGCTTATGGCTTGGGGCAGGTAACTACCTTCTTTATTGTTTAGAATGCAATTGCCAAACGTTAGAGTCTAGCCCTTGTTTAAGCCCCAAAAAACTTTACCTTTGCCTGTATGGCTTGACTTTGTCGTAACTACTTAGCATGCCTTTTCCGAGATCACGAAAATAAAATGCAGCACCGGCTGCCTTGGACGCTGAGCTCTCGCGTACGAGAATGCAAGTTAACATTTACGTGAAAATCTGGACGATTCCTCCAATATCCCGACTGCTTTGCCTGCTATTGAGTAGACCAACCCGACTTCGGCCCCGACAACCCATCATCATCATCAACAGCCTACTCGGGTCTCCAGCAAGACAAAGGCTTTTCATATTGACCTCCAACTGGTCCTGTTAAGCGCTTCTCAAGTCCACAGTTTATCCCCGAATATCTTCATTTCATTCCTCCATCGCATTAACAGCCTTCCTTCTCTTCATGACCCATCACTTTGTATCTACTCTGGGACACTAATGGTCCACTCGTCGGTTCGTCTCATTACGTGCCCAGCCCAATTCAGTTTCCGTTTATTTGAAATATGATATCGTCTCCTCTAGTATGATTTCTGATCCAGGTTGCTCTTTTCCAGTTACTGAGTGTTACGCCTAATATTATTCGTTCCATGGCCCGTTGAGCCCACTCAAGTTTGCTTTCCAATTGTTTAGTTAGGCGCTATGTTTCAGCACCACATGTCATAACCGGCAGTATGCGCTGGTTGTAAACCTTTCTTTTGAGCGACAGAGCGAGTTTACTACTCCTAATTAGGGAGCGCTTGCCGAGTGCTCGTCAACCCATACCTGTTCTGCGCAGGATTTCATCTCGTGGAAGGGGTCAGCAGTAATCGTCTGCACGAGGAGGTGATATTCCTTTATTGTTCAATAATTTTGTGTCGTAAGCTAAAGAGGACGTTTTTGGTATGGTTATCCCTCCCTACTGTAAATTTATCACATTTATGTTTAGCTCCACGGCCTTAATTTCAGAATTTTTTCTCAAGCATTGTTTGCAGGACTTCAGCAGCCTCATCCAGAAATACTATATCGTACACAAACCTTAAATGGCTGAAGTATTCCGCCTTTACCTTAATCCTATGTTATATCTGCCAAGCTTTCTAAAAAGCCCCTCCAGACATGCTTTCAATTGGCAAGATGTATCTCCATCTCTTACGACCGTTTGGATCGGGACTTGATTGTTTTGCTTGTGGAAAATCCTCCTGGCCGTGTCTTACCTGTATATGTCTTCTATACGTCTTATAAAGGTCAGCATTATTCCGTGGACGTTTCAGGGCTTTTATTATGGGTGCGCTTACTACAGAATAAAACGCTTTCTCATCTTCTATAAATGTCATGGAAAGGGTTAGTGCATTCTGCGGATTTCGCTGTCAGTGTATTAGAAACCTGGATGAGTGCCATGGTTGAAAATCCGTTTCTAAACCCACCCTGCTTTTTGATTTGTTAGGAGTGCAGGCTGTCACGTATGCGGCTAAGTAGAACTGTGGTAAAAAGCTTGCAAACAACCGAGAGTAGATTCATGGGTCCGTAATTCTGGGGATCGCTTGGATCTTCCTTCTCATGCGTCCGAATAATTTTGACGTTTTTTTCAGGCTAAGGGCACTTTTTGGGTCGTCAAACATTACGAAAATAGCACAGCAAGCTTTTCCTGTACAATATCTTATCGGTTCCTGAAAAGATTCACGTTTGTGCCATCGTCACCTGCAGCTTTTCTACTTTTTATTCCTTTGAGAGCCTTTAGTACGACCTCTTTAGTTACTAGTGGCCCATCGCAACTTGAGCTTGTACTCGCAGTAGTTTCCTCTGGTCTAACGTCACTGGCATACTACCTGGTAAAGAATCATTGTGCTTCCTTAATTATCTCTTCCAAGTTGTCCGTAATGTTTTCTAGCTCATCTCTGAGTACATGCATCCGTATTTTCTTATGGCTAGCATTCTACTACTTGCCTTCAAGCATCCCCGATTTTGCAGCGTTTTCTCCCTCACTGCCATGTTATATGCGGGCACGTGGTTGTTTGCTTGTGTTAATCGGTTTCCCCAGCTCGGCTAATTCAATGTGGTCTGCCGTACTTGACAATGTCTGGTTGTTACGTTGGAGAATATTCCTTCATTTTCTTCGTTTTGCCGTTTGTTCCTTACATGCTGCTTCCCCCACAGCTGCTGCTGCTGCTGATCCACTGATTGCCGATGTTAGGTTGTCATGTAGCCTCCGTACCCTGATGTCGTTCGGTTCAGTTAGAGAGCCAATCGTTTTATACAGTTATTTTAATCTCCTCCGGTAAGGCTCTCACTGCCTCCAGGTAAGAATGGTGTGTTGTCGCGAGTTTCCTCGTTTCTCATTCGGGTTCAGCCTTAGATTGCACCTTACTATTATATGATCTGCGCTCTGAATCTTACTTAGCACCTCTGCGTCGTGCACAATACAAGGGTCTTTACTTAAAATAAAACCAATTTCCTTTTTTCTGTGGTACAACCGGGAGATTTACATGTAAATTTCCCATTCTTTGTGTTGTAAAAGAATGTTCGCATCAACGTCCGTTATTTCACTCTGTCAATTCCACTGGTGCATCTCTTCGACTGTTGCGAATGTCTGTTCAGGAGTTTCCTGCTGACTGCTCTGCCATTTGCTTTGTAGCCGAACGAGGCAATGAGAACGCCGAGCCACAGAATAACAGATAAATTTAGAACACAAGGCAGCAGCTGGCGGGCCAGCGGCACCTACGCTTGTCCAAACGCTCGGAGTTCCAAGGAGCACTGACCGCTTGCGCCACGAGGCTAGTGTAGTGAGCCTCAGAGTAGCATTTTCTCGTCTTCGCAATGCTGCTAGGGGACCCCCCCCCCCCCACCCACCCTCTAATGGCGAAGCCATGGAGTAAGCCGGAAGGATACTTTTGGAAGTCGTCTTGTGGGTTTTGGGGGCTACGGCGACTTGGGCGGCTGGGAAGGGTGAACCGCAATTAGTATTGGAAATTTGCCTGGTTGTGCAGAAAGCTGCTTTTAAACGAATACTGGTTTGGGACGATCAAGAGAAGCAGTGTCCTATCTGCCATCTATATCCACGGTTAAATGCTTCTCAGCACGTTGAATGACGTAGTGGGGTTTCTTGTGAGGGCGCTGAAGTGGTTTCTGCACCGCGTTAAGGCGGATGAAAACGTAGGGGGACGTCGCCATGTCGAGGGGCACATGGGGCTCTGCACGCTGGTGTCAGCGTAGTGCGGGCGCCCGAAGTATGCGAAACGAATGTCGCAGTTTGATCACGTAGTCGGTGGGATCAGGGCATGGGGATAATTTTTAAGGAATGAAAAACTCTCCTGGCAGGAAGAGCAGCGCACCAAAAACCACCTTTGCGGGCGTGAAATGCAGATCCTGCTTCAAAATAGCTGAAGACTCGGCAGAACCAACGGAACAGAGGTGGATAAATGAGTAGCATCCGGCTGTGCCCTGAGTGCAGTCATGTAGAAACGGTGAAAACGCTGAAAGAGGCAGTTGGCAATGGGGTGGTAGGCTGTGGTGCGGATGCGGGAAGTGGCAAGAAGGGTCAGCAGGTTATTCAAGAGTGCGGACTCAAACTGGCGACCGTGGTAGGTGGTTATAGTTGATAGGACACTTCAGCGGGAAACCGAGCCCGAAAAAAATGTATTGGCGATTGTTTTACTACGAATGTGAAAAAAAGAAAACACCACGAGCCAACGCGTTGAACGATCGACGCAAGCTAGTAGGTATGTTCTCTTTTGAAGACGCCAGGCTCCTAAATTGCCCCCGTGCGGCTTTTCGGGGCACTAAGTTGGTGGTGTTATCCAGCCGAAAGGGGCTTGGGTGCGCCGGTGAACCTTTCACTGCTAGCATACGAGACAGCAGCGTGTCCACTCGCTTACGTCCTTGTTGGTGCCCGGCCAAACGAAACGCTGCGTCAGCCGATGTTGTGTGGCTCATATTCGAGAGGGCAATATTCTATGGGAGGCATCGAAAACAATGCGCAGTAAATTCACCGGAACGAGTGGACGCAGGGTGGGCCTGGAACTTTCGCGAAGCACCGGGACAGCACACGATGGAACGGGTACTTCACGAAGGTGCAGGGCGCTGGGATTTTCGCGAAGCGCTAATATTTCGGCGTTATCTTGCTGTGCTGATGCGAGTGCAGTTAAGTCGATATCCGCCAAGTTCTGGGGACTGGAGATTGAAGTGGCGACACGTGAGAGCGCATCCGCGGCAGAGTTGTCCTGCCCTTGCACGTGCCGTATGTCCGTTGTGAATTCTTCGACAAAAGACAGGTGACGGATTTCATGAGGTGAAAATTTGGTGGAGTTCGACTGGATGAAAAAGGTCAGAAGTATGCGGTCCGTCTTCATGTAGAACTCTGGACCCTCCAAGAAGTGCCGGATTGGTCGTAAAGCCATGTATATTGCAAGGAGTTCTCTTCCGAAAGTGCTGTATCGTGACTCCGCCGGTGACAACTTGCGGGAAAAGAAGGCAAGTGGTTGCCAGGCATAGTCCCAAAACTGGTGCAGGACAGCTCCGACTTCAGCGTCGGATGCATCAGTGATTAGGGATAGCGGAACTCTAGGTAGCGAATAGACGAGAAGGTTGCGTGGGACAGCTTGGTCTTGACAATCTGGAAAGCGGTTAGTGTTTCTGGAGACCAAGTAAGTGGAGATGCTTTTGGTTTGTTTCCTTTGAGCATGTCAGTCAGAGGCCGGGGGAGGGCGCCGGAGATCGGGATGAAACGGCTGTATAAATTTAGTGGGCCAAGAAACTCCCGCAGCTTGCGTTTGGAAGATGCCCGCGGAAAGCCTTGGATGGCAGCTACTTTTTGAAGGCAAGGGTCGAATGCCATTCTTGTCTACATGGCGGCCGATGAAGTCCAGCTCGTGAGCACCGAACTCGCATTTGGCTATATTGACGATAAATACGTAGTCGGCCAGGGGACTAAAGAAATGGAGAAAGTGCTGGATGTGGCGTCCTGCGTCTGTGCTGAACACAAGCACATCATCGATGTAAGCGAAGCAGAAAGGTAATTCTCGGGCCACGGTGTGAATGAACCGAGGGAAATTTTGTGCAGCGTTGCGTTTCCCGAGAGGCATGCATACCTAATCAAAATGTCCGAACGGCGTGACAACTGCTGCCTTCTCCATATCCGCCTGCTCCACAGGAATCTGATGCCAGGCCTTAACAAGGTCGGTCTTTGAGAAAAGAGTCGCCCTATGCAGTGCTGCTGAGAACTGTACGGTGTGCGGAAGGGTGTAACGGTCTAGAGCAGTGGCGTTGTTAAAAAACCGGCACTCTCCGCAGGGACGGCCTTGGCACCATGTGCAGCGGGTATGCTTAAGGGCTTCACGACGGTGGAATGATTCCGAGCTCAGCATGTGTTCGAATTCGCCACGTGCGACCTTTGGTAGCGATGACGCGGCAAGCAACGAGCTCTCGCGGGAATGGGTGGGCCAGTAGTGACTTTGCGGTGAGTGAGGGCATGTCGGACGAGAAAGGGAAGTTGGCAGGTTGCAGAAGGGATACAACCTTGTCATAGACCGACTTCGACTACGTGCTTGCGACCGCCAAGAGTGGTTCCTCCGATAATGTACCAAGCAGAGAGGTTCGTTGTAGCATCAATGAGGCGCTTGCGGTGCACATCAACTAACAAGTTGTAGTGACGCCGAAAGTCTGCATTCAGAATGGGATAGGCCCCATCAGCGATAAGAAAAATCCATCTAAATGTTCTTCGGAGGGCAATGTGGAGGGACAGCGATTCCTCTCCGTAGGTGGCGACGGGAGTCTTTTTGGCGGATTGTAAGCTGCTTGCGGCTCGCCTGCCCTGACGAAACACGGCTGAGGATGGTATGACGCTGACCACAGCGTCGTTGTCGACGAGGAACCGCAGTCCGGTGGTTTTGTCCGCCACAAAAAACAAGCGGCTTACTTTGCAACTGACACCACTCGCCGCCTGTACTGGTGTGCCGGCGCGTTTCCCTGAACAGTGCGGGCTGCTGTACAATTCCGCGCTCCTTTCCCAAAGTTGCGGTTACACCAGCATACTCTTTGCCTTCAAGGCGATGGCGAATCATGGCCCGACAAGGAGTGGCCGCGCGCGAGAGAGGGCTGGCGCTGGGCTTAGGGAACAGCGAATTCATACGATAGCTTGGTGATCTCACAATAGAATTCGTCGTGCAGGTTCTGCAGCACAGGTGAATACTGCGTTGTGGCTGCTGCCCAAGTGGGCCTGAAACGTTCCGGGAGTGATAAGTTGAACAATGACCTTTCGAAAGGAGTTGATACGTCCATGACGGTGTCGGCAACCTGGACGAGCTGGGAAATAGATACACGGCTCGCAGTCGGCAGCCCCATTCGGACAAAGGTTGGCAAGCGCAGACGAACAAAATTGGCTCCAATACACTCTGTGAAAGTGGTTCGAAAGCAAAGCTGTATACAACACCTAGAACAATATCCCATGCAACTTCACTTGACTTCACACACATGGCTCTACAAAGAGTGTAACCAGAAATCCTACCTGCCGTTGCCTGGGATTGGCAGGGGTGGCGTCCCCAAACTAGTAGCGTCGGTAACGGCCAGGTTAAAGCGGTGGACGCTGCCGCTGTAGCCCAGCCGTGCATCGGCGGCAAGAAAAGGGAGAGAACCGCCTTTCAAAGGGTGGGACAGCGGAACCACGCGATCCTGTTATGCTATAGCGGGGCTACACCACCGCAAGTCACAAGCGCAGACACCGAAATAACCTGCATGTGAGCTTAGTTATTCACATTTATACAGATTTTAGCTAGTTTGTTTTGTCAGCTGGAGAATGGCGCTTAAGATAGGGGAACTTTAATAATCGCGATTTATCAGTACCAGTTGCTTCTTTCGCATTATGTAATGCCTGTTTAAACGTAACCGAAGTGGCATTCGTGTTTAGAAAACGGAGTATCACTCTGGCCAAGCGGTGTGCTTATGGCAGCGTTTCTCTAGCGGCCAGATATCTATGTGTTCTCTACATTTTGTTTTCCCGCGTGCAAACCAATCCCTAACGTATCCTTGCCAGACGATCACTCAATCCTGTCGGGTCCGGGTTATCCAGGACATGCTGTCGAACAGGTTAACCAAGCCGTGAAAAGGAAGTGCGCAATGAACGCGAACTTGAGCTAAAAGAGGGCCAGAATAACCGTCGCTAAAGCAGACGATACAGCCAACAGAATGGTAGCGCTGACGCGCCCGCTAGCTCTGGCACGCAGGGAAAGCTCGGTAAGTACGGAGTATAGCCGGGCTATCTACACTATGCTCCGTGAGTGAAAACCACCTTCGCCTTCCCCAGCCACGTTGCGGAGTTTCTTGTCCCGCACGCCACGAAAAAATCGTTGGCTTGTTGACGTAGAAACCTTCGCTTTAGCAGCTCTCGAAGCAAAGCTTGATCCAACGTGGCTTCCTTTTCTCCAAGGAGTTGTGGAAGGCGACGCAGTAGCTGTGAGGGCTTGCGATCACCGAGTACTTCTGATTGTAGAAGCCGCAACCGTCGCTGTTCCGACATTGTCGTCCGCTTGATGAGTTCCCTCGTAAGGGTTTCAAACGGGGCGGTCGCCGGTGGCGAAAATCAGGTCACGAAGCAAGGTTGTGATCTTGGGAGGCACCGCAGACACCAGCTGATTGAATTTTTCGCTCTGCGACGTGTTGCGCGCTATGGTAAACCGGCGGTTTACCTGTAGGGATAGACCTGTAGGTTTTCGGGCCAGTACTGGGAAAACTGCAGCAAAGGCGCGGCCACGTTGCCTTGTGCGGCGGAGGATGTTCGATGGCAGTCATCTGCAGCGGTGTCTGCGATCTCGACATCCGAAGCGTTGTGATTGTCGTCAGCCATACCCGATCACTATGGTCACCAATTCTGTGGCAGCACGAGGCAATGCGAACGCCGAGCCGCAGAATGTACTTCGAACAGAAAGCGCCAGCTGACGGGCCAGCGGCAGCCATGCCTTGCCGAACACTCTGAGTTTCTAGGAGCACTGACTGCTCGCGCCACGAGGCTTGCGCAGCGAGCCTCGGAGTTGTCCTTCGTCGTCTTCATCAAGGCTGCTCAGACTCTTACCTACGTCTGCGCAGAAGCCTCTTATGAAAATCGTGATCTGAGTTGTTGCCTTCATCATTTCTGATTCGACATCCTTGTAGGAGGTGTCTATGGCTTCATCACCATAGCTGGTTGTTGACCCCTAGACCTGTAATATCTCCAACCTGTATTGCCTGTTTAGCCTCATCTCAACAGTAGAGACTCCCTCGCTAATGCTGAAAAACTCCTCCACATCTTCTTCTATTTCTCTATATTGAAAGGCCAACTCGTGTTTTTTGTTCTCTTGTGGTCGACTGCAGTAGAGAATAGGCCCGATAGTGAGCTCCATGGAGCCTTCTCCTGTGTTTTCAAGCAAAGCTTTCTACCTCTACCAACCAACGGTTTCTTCGTGGCGTGCGGGACAAGCAACTCCCAACGCGGGTGGGAGGGGATGGGCAAGGTGGACCTCACTCATAGAAATGCAGTGTAGATGGCGCGGTGAAAGGCCGCTAGTGCCCAGCGTTCCCGCGCGCTCGACCCGGGGGCTGCATCGGCGGGACTATCTCGTTGGCTTTGTCGTCTGCTTTAGCGATAGTTGTTTTGAACCTGCTTTGGCGCAGCTCTGCGTCCATTTCGCGCTTCCTTCTCATGGCTTTATTAACTTGTTTGAGAGCGCCTCCTGGGTAACCCGGACTGGAGGCAATGAAGTGGTCGTACGGCAAACATGCGTTGAGGATCGGTTTTCATGGCGTGAAAACAAAATGTAGAGACCACATACGGACATCTGACCGGTAGAGAAACGCTACCTTCTGCGCACTGCTTGGCTCGGATGGGACTCCGTTTTCTCAAATGGTGAATACCACCATCCACGTTGCAACTAAAGACGTGGATGGCACAAACAGCCAGGTCACCAATGAAAAATACTCGAACCTTCTGGGCCACATTTAAAGGGAAAGCCCCGACATTCAGGCAACATTTACAACTCTGCTGCTGGTACGGCCACCCAACCGTCGACAAAACCACTATGATTGGCGTGCAGCACCAGGTCCAACAAAGCCCACACCTTCAACTGCCTCATGGTTGACTTGTGTGGAGAACAAGAAAATGTATTTTTCTTGGAACACAGCTTGTATCATTTCCCCCAACCATGCCGATTGACTACACCGGAGTTTTCTTAGTGTGTCGGTGATGCCGTTGAACCTGAACATTTTTCTCTTGGAACTCGGACGGCCTTGGATTGAAGGCTGGCACGATTATTCCTCGCCAAAACCAGCTCGTGAAACACAGCAGGGGCCTAGGATTGCACAAGTCGTACTACACGCGAAACCGGGTCATCAATTGCATTAGGACTGCCCCAACTGACCCATGTAACTACTCCACTTCCAGGTACCAGTCCTCGTCACGCGGAAAACAAGCGCTAAATAAAAACACGGGACGAGGAGTAGACGGGACAAGCGCTGACTTTCAACAAAAAGTTCATTGCCGCTCCAACGCTTATAAACAAGTCTGGGAGCACGAAGAGAGGGGAAAAAGAAAGGGAAACATCAAAAACGGAGGCCACAAAAAGAAGAACAGTGACGTGCCGCCTACGATAAGAAATCGAATTCGTGTTTCGATAAAGCCACAGACGGCCTGCTGATGCATTGATACCCCGACCTCGCTATCTCGACCGCTTCCACAATTTCCCTTGTGAGGGCCGAGCGGTGAAAATACAAGATGGTAGTCTGGTCGTACAGGGAATGACACTGGTTACCCGAGACACATTTTTTACAGTGGGCAGCCAGCTGGCCGTCGGTGGCTACGCTCCTGACCTTGTTCTTGTGTTCTTGTAGGCGAACGTTTAGGCATCTGCCAGTCTGGCCGATATAGTGTCTGCCACACGACAAAGGAATTTTGTAGACAACGCTACGTCGGCATTTCACAAACGCGTCTCTGTGCTTGATAGCGCAGATCGGTTTCCGCGCACGCGTGGGACAGCTCAACCTGCACAAAGCCAAAAGCTTGTTAGGCGCCGTGAACAAGACCTTGACCCGTGAACGTTGCCCAACTTTTTCTTGAGGTTGTGCGAGAATTTATGTAAGTAAGGGATGGCAGCTATCTTTTCTTTAGCTCTTTTTTCTTTGTCCTTTCTCTGATTTTCTGCCTTCTGCTCATCGCTCAAACAAGACTCAATTTTTCTTTTGCGATGTAAACCTTTCGCGACGGAAACAATAACCTGCCTGGGGTAACCCGCGGCTTCCAAACGTACCACCTGCTTTCCAAGGCTTTCATCCACCGCGTGCGGGCATGACTTCCTGAGAGCGCTAGACAAGAAAGACAGCTTGTCCCGTCTACTCCTCGTCCCGTGTTTTTATTTAGCGCTTGTTTTCCGTGTGACGATGAACCAACACGCCCAAACCTTTTCTCTTCTGAAGAACCAGTCCTCGCCCTCACCATTCCCTTCACGCAACGCCCGCTAGAGGTGCAACTGCCCTTTCTGTGGATCCAGCTTCATAACCGGAGGTACTTCCCACACGAGGATCACGACGACAACGTGTCAGCCCTGAAGCCCTTCATGTGGATCCGACACCACGAGCGGAGGCACCCTCCCTACGCCTCCGATGACGAAAAAGTGCCAGCCCTAGCCCCACCATGGAGTTCCGACGGAGAAATGGACTCACGTCATCCGAGGTACCCACAACGAACACCCATCACATAACGCCGCAACAACCTCTGTCAAGGAGAGTAACGCAAGGTCGCGCAGTGCAGTACACACTCTCCACAAAGCACACTCAGGACGCTATCACAACTCCGGCTGCAAGGTACACACTAAGAAATTCCCTGGATCGGCCGGCCGAGTGCAGAGTGATTGACGTGTTGGCCCCGAGCTCCAGCCGACTTCCTCTTCCTAAGGTGACGTAACACTTATATCAGAAGAATTTTTAAACTCCGGAAAATTGTCCACAAACGCGTAGCCGGGACCTACATGTTCGCACCAATCAAACGTATAAGCTAGAAGGTATTATACAGAAAGCGCTTCGTATTTCACGGCCTCCTACAAGAAACATTTATCCGAAAAGAATGTACAAAAATTCAATCGAACACTAAATACTGTTTCCTTAGAATTACTCCAGGTCAAAATAGAGCACTACGGAAAAAATATTAGCGTACCTTGTGGGAGAGGAACGTCGAGTTCGGGAAAATGCGTTACTTTCGGCGCCGGAAGTAGAGGAGCTGAATTTATATGAAGCCAAAAAACTGTTGAAGAGTAAATACAAAGTCCAAAAAATTCGCAAAGGATGATGTTCCGCAGCATGGCGGGTCAAATGCGGGGGCGTCACACACCAATCAATTCTGCCTCCTGCGGATGCGGTTGACTGCGAGCAGAATAATGACAGCATGCCGAGGGCACCATAGCTGGAGGTTTGCTGCTGGCACGTGAGCGGCAACATCGATAATTATCATAGTTGGCGATATGAATGCCCATATACAAGGTTTGGATGGATACACAGACCACAACGGTTCTCTAGTGATAGATCTATGCCAGGAAAACCGGCTTGTAATAGTAAACACGGAAAGCAAGAGTGACGGACAAATAACGTGGGAAAGCGGTAACAGACAGTCCAGCATAGACTACAGTTTAGTATCCGAGACAGTATACGGAAGGCTGCGGGAAATGAGGATAGATGAAAATGGAACACACAGCTTAGGAAGCGACCACAAGCGGTTTAGTTTGCACTTTGGAGGCGCAACCCGGACAAATGCAGAAATAGGTACAATAGGAGGAAATAATTTGAATAATTAGCAGTTAAAGATCATCGCTGATAGATTGGAAGATGAAATCAATAAATACCCAGGCAAAAATTGGGATTACGACGAAATGATTGCGTTCATAAAGGGTAAGATGAATGAAGGAAAAGAACGAAACCGATGGAAAGGGAAGAGAAAACCGAGAAGCTGGTGGAATAAGGAAATAAAAGAGGCTATTGACCAGCGAAGAAAGGCGTCGAGAGAACATAGAGAAGCAAAACGAACTGGTATGGAACCGGAGCTAGTGAAGGAGAAGTGGGATGTCTACCGTGGGAAAAAGCTAGAAGTGCAGAAAATGGTGCAATCAAAGATCAAGCAGAAAAGCGAACAATAGATGGCAGAAATACGGAAGATGGACAAAACCGCATCCAAGAAGTTTTGGAACCAGGTAAAATCACTAAGCTCAAAAAACGATAACCATCAAAAATTCCTGATTGATGAGGAGGGGGAACATTTAGAAGGAGAGCACGCGTTGGCGCATATTCATCGAGTGATTAGTGAGAAGTTTAGGCCAATAGTGGTAGGGAAACCTGCACCGATAACATCAGCGCCACAAAAGACTGCGGAAAGGGAAATAAGTTTGAGCAACCTTGACTGGAAAAAAGCAGAGCAAAAGGTTTCCCCCCAGACAGCAGTGGGCCCGGACGGAATACCAATGCAACTGATAAACCTACTTGGACCTAAAAGTAAGGAATCGTTTATGAGGGCAATAGATAAGGTGATAGAAACCAAACAAATACCAGAGGACTGGTTAGAAAGTAGGATGAATTTAATATATAAAGGCAAAGGAGACAAAGCCAATATTTATTCATACAGACCACTCACAATAACGTCAGTGGTGTATAGATTCATAATGCAGGCGATAAAATCAGAAATTCAAGCATGGATGGAGAAGGTGAAATACTTGAGGAACTGCAGAATAGATTTAGACAAGACAGGCGACTGGATGACAATCTGTTCGTGATAACGTAATGCATTGAAATTGCGAAAGCACAGAATTGACCACTATGGATTAAGTTTTTGGACATTAAAGGGGCATATGACAACGTAAACAGAGAACGGCTGTGGAGAATGCTGAAACTCCAGGGATTAGATGACGAGTTAGTACAGTTCCTTATAGCAATCTATAAAGACAATAGAGTGCACCTTACTTGGGAAGGACAGAAATGCGCCCAGCAGGTCAACATCCATCGGGGACTGAAACAGGGATGCCCTTTGAGCCCAATACTGTTCATGCTTTACATGGCAGGGTTAAAAAAGAAACTGGAAGAAGGTCAAGTAGGGTTTAGTCTAACCCATATGCTGCAAGGCGAAGTGGTACAACAGCATATTCCGGGAATTTTATACGCAGACGACATTGTTCTTTTAGGTGATAACCAAACCGATATGCAGCGGCTAATAAATATTTGCGGCCAGGAAGCCACTGACCTCGGGTTAAATTTCAGTGCAGAAAAATCAGGAATAATAGTTTTCAATGACGCTACCACCGACGTAGTGTCTATCCAGCAAGGCGAATTACCTAGAGTGAAGGAATATAAATATTTGGGAGTGTGGATAAACGAAGGGGATAACTACTTAAGTACTCACGAGGAGCAACTTAAGGTGAAGGGAAAGCGAAACGCAGCTATAATGAAGCATAGAGCTCTGTGGGGGTATAACAAATATGAAGTAGTAAGAGGAATGTGGAAAGGAGTAATGGTTCCGGGTCTCACGTTTGCGAATGCTGTACTCTGCTTAAAATCAGACGTTCTATCAGGCCTGGAAGTAAACCAGAGAACGGTAGGACGTTTGGCCTTAGGAGCGCATGGAAAAACAACTAACGAAGCAGTTCAGGAAGATATGGGCTGGGCGTCGTTTGAAGTTAGAGAAGTTCAGAGTAAAATATGCTTTGAGATGAGGTTGAGGGCAATGGATCAACCGAGGTGGGCAGCTAAGGTTTTTAGGTGCCTATACTTGAACAGCGTGGACACGCAGTGGTTAAGAAAGACGAGAAGGCGAACGATGAAATACGGAAAGAACAGGGGAATCCAAAACAGCCAAGGTAACCAAAAAAGAGGCAAGGCAGATTGAAACGAATAAATGGAGGGACAAAATGGAAGCTAAAACGTCGTTAGAGATGTACAGGGCTGAGAAGATGAACATCAGAAAGGAAAATTTCTACGATAATTCCCAGGGCAGTGCTTTGCTTTTTGAGGCTAGAGCAGGTTGCCTGCGAACTAAGAGTTTTGTGAGGAAGTATTCACAAAATGACGGGGTATGTGTGGTCTGCGGAAACAGAAACTATGCGGAACATAGTGTTAAAATGTCAGGGTATCCATCCAAATCTACATGAATCGAATATTGGGCTTTCAGAAGCCCTAGGATTTAAGGGTATCAGAGAGGAAGTTAACTTCAAGGCTGTCGAGGGGACGAAAAGAAGATTAGAATGCTGGTGGACGAAAAGCAGAGAGGGGAATATTGCCTAGGACAGTTACCACCTGTAACAGGGAAAAGAAAGTATTTCGGGACTAATAAGCTTTAGTGCCTGCCCTAAGCAGCACTAGTATTAAACCAAGGGTGTAAAACATGGTTATATTAGTCCTTTTTGGTAAGATGACATGTCATCACCCCGCTTCAAAGGTGAAACCAATAGGAATCATCAATCATCATCATCATTATTTTACGCATGCTCTGTGAGGGTCGACGTATGTATATAATAGTGTTTTTTTTATTATTTGAAAGTCAGCGCTTCTTTGGGTCTCTCGCTTTAATTGTTTTCGATCACGTTGCGCTGTTACCACCCATGGCGCCGCTCAGATGTAGGCGCCGCTCAGAAGTTTTATTCCGGGGTCTCACAATTTGCCCGAGCAACGGAAAGTACTCAGAATTACCATTCCTAAAAGATCTGGATAATTTTGCCCCTGCATAATTATATGATAGTACTTCTTCGATGGCAAGGGAAAGATAGGTAGGCCAGGAGAAGGAAAGGTAGTGTGTTCATACAACTGATTGTATGACGAGGCTACCTTCCCTTCCCTTGCCGCTTCCCGTGCTACGTTTGCTATGTATATCAGTAAAATCTGCTTACCCTGTACTCTGAACAATGGAAGTACTC
Source organism: Haemaphysalis longicornis (assembly GCA_013339765.2). Taxonomy (NCBI): domain Eukaryota; kingdom Metazoa; phylum Arthropoda; class Arachnida; order Ixodida; family Ixodidae; genus Haemaphysalis; species Haemaphysalis longicornis. Next base: position 82,663,232 of record CM023449.1, on the reverse strand, counting down.
GTCCTGAAACGTCAGTAAGATTTTATTTTCTTGTTTTTCTCGTGTACCTTTGTGTTTAGTTACCATAATTTCTCCCGCAATTTCTGAGTTTTTGCTTCCAGCTACATACACACACACGCACAAGCACGCACAAACGCGCACACACACAAACACGCAGATTATATATATATATATATATATATTCGAATGTATGTATATAAATATATATATTGTAAGGAGACAGGACGCTTCTGTCAGGAAGGCAGCAGATCGAGCGGTTCCACCTTTACTCGTCGGATCGTGACTCCACAACTCAAACACTCATGATGATGATTATGTACAGATGAAGCTTATAATGGTTGTGTACAGGTGAGAGATTGGCCACAGCGGTGGACGGTGAATAGGCATGGTCTACGACAGTTCCACGAGTCTACGAGTACACGAGTAAGCGCTCACAATATATATATATTTATTTTCTTCCTGTCTTTCCAAATTCTTTATCTGTTTCAAGCACCTACAACATCCTTCCCTTTGCTATTCGAAGTTCTCTTGACTGCCAACCGTTATTCGGTGTTAATTTACCGAGCCCCTCATTTTCCATTTCTGTTTCGCTATTTATATATATATATATATATATATATATATGGAGTAGTAGAACTTTGAAGATGGTAGAGAACACAAGAGAAGAAAAACTTCGAACAAGGTAGAAGCACGACTGTGGCCTACGTTTGAGCAAAGAGCACTTGCTTTCCGCAGGGCAATCTCTCGCCTAGCAGGCACGGTTTATATAGGGGTAGGATCCCAGATGAAAGGAGAGGGAAAGATGGAAGGGAAATTGAGCAAGTTGATTGGTTTGGGAGTGTATCGGGGGAGAGATTGAGGGGCCAAGAAGGTTGTCTAGTTTAAGCCGCGAAGTAGCTCACACGGAAGTCAGCTGGTGCTTGATATTCGTGGAATGTTTGGAGAGAAAGGATGAGAGGGTGTTTATTGACCCACCGCGGGGTATAGGGAAAGGATCTCAGAACCGCCGAAAGCAGACCAGGCGGTGAGGGTGGGGTCCTTATCAGAAACTATCTGCAAGCCTCAGGTCAAAAGAAAAGATAGAGACGGGCTGAACCTAACTAGGTCAAGGAAAAAAGAAAAAAAGGAGAAAAAAAAACAGGGAGGCAAACCACATAAACCCACACACAAAAGAAAAAGCAATGACTCGGCAACTGAAATGGCAAGTGTCACCCACGGCAACATTCCTGGAACAGGCCTGTCCTGAAACTGAAAAACGAAAAGATAAAGTTAGAGTGACGTACGGGGCACAAGACCCGGCGGAGTAAAAAAAAAAGATAGAAATGAAATAAATAAAATTGAATTCCAAAAGCAAAGGTTGGAGGGATGAGGGCGAGTATTAAGCTAGACGCTAAGGAATGAAAAAAAAAATTAGGTGACCAGGTACAGAGCAGAGTGAACGGTCATAGTCTTTGGATGAGGTATATGCACGAAAATGCCTAATGCTGTATTTCCGGTGAATATCGCAAGGATTCCAAGTTCCCCTTAGACGCATTAATTCCAGCAGGTTCCATGGAGTTGAATTTGTGAATTAAGTAGGATTCTCGGTATTTCCTGTCCCTAGGAGACTTAAAATTTGACTGAAGTATATATAACTTAAGAGGGTCATCAAAATTTGTGGGCCTGGTGGTTGAAATGCCTGAGCTACAGCTATGGAGGGATCTTGCTAAGAGTATCTGCCCGGTGACCATAAGGCCGTAGGCTCATAGGTTGGCTCGTTTTAGACTATATACTGTATTGGGCACATTGAGCAATTCCAACATATACACAATGTTAGATGAAGTGCACGTAAAACTTGAATTAATCTTGTGGAAATAATTACTGGATGCGCTTTTTACAACGCAGTCTGTTTGCAGGTGCCTACAAGTCTTGCATCTGGGGCGGGAGCAGCTGGTTATGACTGGTTGCTTTGAAGGCCCTGTTTGTAGCATGCACTCAAATATCTTTTAGATTCCTGTTTTCTTTCTTCTCTCCGGTAGTAACCTTCGTGCTTCCGGGAAAGTCTTTTTAAGTCGGTCGTTACTGGCTAAAATGGGATAGTATTTCCGCAGTATATTGTTTACGTTTGTGAGGGCGTTTGAAAATTTAGTTATTAGGGCTGGTGGCCAGGCGCTTTCGTTTTGCCGCTGTTTTGTTGAGAACGTCATCCCTTTTGAGATTAGACACACGTTGGTACGCGTGATCGAGCGAGCTTTTGGGGTGGTTCCTGTTCATAAGGGTGGCCTTGAGTTCGTCTAGGTGCTCTACGTAGTCACTGTCATCACTGCATACTCTTCTAAGCCTGGTGGCTTGTCCTACAAAGATCCCTTGTTTACATTGTCTGGGGTGATGGCTTTATAATCTAGGTACTGCTGCCTGTCTGTTGGCTTTCTAAAAAGCGTGGCTTTTAAGTTTACCGTTGTCTAGAATGACGGTAGTATCTAGGAAGTTCACTTCTTTTTCAGAATACTGGCAGGATGAATTTAATAGTCGGATGCCAAGAATTGAGATGGGATATAAACGTTTTAGAGTCGCGCGACCGTGTTCCCAAATGCATGAAAGATGTCGTCTATGTAGCGGACGTAAACCTTGAGGTTTATGCGGAAAAGAGCTTAATAGGGTAGCTTCAAGTTGCCCCATGAAAATGTTGGCATAGGTCGGTGCGAAATGGAGTACCCATGCTAGTTCCAAAACCTTGCAAAAAGTAAGAAGAGTCAAATTCAAAATAATTGAGAGTTAGAACTAGTTTAACAAAGTTATGTACACTTCTGGTGCATGTTGGTGCGGGTTCACTGATAGTGATTTTGAAATCGCTTCAATTCCTTCCGCGAACGGAATGTTGTATACAATGCAGCAACGTCAAGAGTAACAAGGAGGGTTCCACTGGGTAGGCCGCCCGCCCATATTTATCTCTTCTATTATGCGGAGGAAAGTGGGCGGTGTCCTGAACGAATGAAGGAAGAAGAGCCGGAATGTCGGATAGGTGATGATTCAGAAACAGAGATAGTGCTTCGGTTGAGGTATTGTTATTCGAAACTATGGGTCTGCCAGGAATGGCGGCAGTGAACAATATTTCTACGGGGACTTTATGGACTTTTGGGAGGAGGTAAAAACGTCCTGCCTGCTTATTATTCGGTTTCATGAAATTTAAGTTAGTAGTCGTTAATAATTCTCTAGATCGTAGATCTGTGAGGCTCTGAAGGATTTTTAGGCTGTATTCCTGGCTCGGATCGTTATCTAAGGGCTTGTAATGGCAAGGGTTATTGATCTGCCTATAAGCTTCATCTTTGTATTTTCCCACAGGTAAAACAACTACACTGCCACCTATGTCGGCTGGCATAAAGCCAGCCTTCCTTCAGAGCCTCACAGATCTACGATCTAGAGAATTATTAACGACTACTGACTTAAATTTCATGAAACCGAATAATAAGCATGCAGGACATTTTTACCTCTCCCAAAAGTCCATAAGTCGCCCCTAGAATTATTGTTCACTGCCGACATTCCTGGCAGACCCATAGTTTCGAATAACAATACCCAACCGAAGCACTATCTCTGTTTCTGAATCATCACCTATCCGACATTCCGGCTCTTCTTCCTTCATTCGTTCAGGACACCCCCCCACTTCCTCCGCATAATAGAAGAGATAAATATGGGCGGGCGCCTACCCAGTGGAACCCTCCTTGTTACTCTTGACGTTGCTGCATTGGATACAAACATTCCGTTCGCCGAAGGAGTTGAAGCGATTTCAAAATCTCTATTAGTGAACCCGCACCAACGTGCACCAGAAGTGTACACAACTTTGTTAAAACTAGTTCTAACTCTCAATTATTTTGAATTTGACTCTTCTTACTTTTTGCAAGTTTTTGGAACTAGCATGGGTACTCCATTCGCACCGACCTATGCCAACATTTTCATGGGGCAACTAGAAGCTACCTTATTAAGCTCTTTTCCGCATAAACCTCAGGTTTACGTCCGCTACATAGACGACATCTTCATGATTTGGGAACACGGTCGCGCGACTCTAGAAACGTTTATATCCCATCTCAATTCTTCGCATCCGACTATTAAATTCTCCTGCCAGTATTCTGAAAAAGAAGTGAACTTCCTAGGTACTACCGTCATTCTAGACAACGGTAAACTTAAAACCACGCTTTTTAGAAAGCCAACAGACAGGCAGCAGTACCTAGATTATAAAAGCCATCACCCCAGACACTGTAAACAAGGTATCTGTGTAGGACAAGCCACCAGGCTTAGAAGAGTATGCAGTGATGACAGTGACTACGTAGAGCACCTAGACGAACTCAAGGCCACCCTTATGAACAGGAACCACCCCAAAAGCTCGCTCGATCACGCCTACCAACGTGTGTCTAATCTCAAAAGGGATGACGTTCTCAACAAACAGCGGCAAAACGAAAGCGCCAGGCCACCTGCCCCAATAACTAAATTTTCAAACGCCCTCACAAATGTAAACAATATACTGCAGAACTACTACCCCATTTTAGCCAGTAACGACCGACTTAAAAAGACTTTCCCGGAAGCACCAAGGGTTACCTACCGGAGAAACAGGAATCTAAAAGATATTTTAGTGCATGCTAAAACAGGGCCTTCAAAGCAACCAGTCATAGCCAGCTGCTCCCGCCCCAGATGCAAGACTTGTAGGCACCTGCAAACAGACTGCGTTGTAAAAAGCACAGCCAAGTAATTATGTCCACAAGATTAATTCAAGTTTACGTGCACTTCATCCAACATTGTGTATATGTTGGAATGCTCAATGTGCCACAAACAGTATATAGGCGAAACGAGCCAACCTATGAGCCTACGGCTTAATGGTCACCGGGCAGATACTCTTAGCAAATCCTCCATAGCTTTAGCGCAGCATTTCAACCAACCAGGCCACAATTTTGATGACCTTAAGTTATATATACTTCAGTTAAATTTTAAGTCTCCTAGGGACAGGAAAATACCGAGAATCCTACTAAATTCACAAATTCAACTCCATGGAACCTGCTGGAATTAATGCGTCTAAGGGCAACTTGGAATCCTTGCGATATTCACCGGAATACAGCATTAGGCATTTTCGTGCATATACCTCATCCAAAGACTATGACCCGTTCACTCTGCTCTGTACCTGGTCACCTAATTTTTTTTTTTCATTCCTTAGCGTCTAGCCTAATACTCGCCCTCATGCCTCCAACCTTTGCTTTTGGAATTCAATTTTATTTATTTAATTTCTCTCTTTTTTTTACTCCGCGTGGTCTTGTGCCCCGTACGTCACTCTAACTTTATCTTTTCATTTTTGAGTTTCAGGACAGGCCTGTTCCAGGAATGTTGCCGTGGGTTGACACTTGCCATTTCAGTTGCCGGTGTCATTGCTTTTCTTTTCTGCGTGGGTTTATGTGGTTTCCCCTCCCTGTTTTTTTCTCCTTTTTTTCTTTCTTTCCTTGACCTAGTTAGTTTCCCGCCGTCGCTATCTTTTCGTTTGACCTGAGGCTTGCAGATAGTTTCTGATAAGGACCCCACCCTCACCGCCTGGTCGGCTTCCGGCGGTTCTGAGATCCTTTCCCTATACCCCGCGGCGGGTCAATAAACACCCTCTCATCCTTTCTCTCCAAACATTCCACGAATATCAAGCACCAGCTGACTTTCCGTGTGAGCTACTTCGCGGCTTAAACTAGACAACCTTCTTGGCCCCCTCAATCTCTCCACCGACACACTCCCAAACCAATCAGCTTGCTCAATTTCCCTTCCATCTTTCCCTCTCCTTTCACCTGGAGTCCTACCCCTATATAAACTGTGCCTGCCAGGCGAGAGATTGCCCTGCGGAAAGCAAGTGCTCTTTGCTGAAACGTAGGCCACAATCGTGCTTTTACCTTGTTCGAAGTTTTTCTTCTCTTCTATATATATATATATATATATATATATATATATATATATATATATATATATATATATATATAGACTGAAAGATAAAAACTCACACAGAGCGCGAAAAAAATAAGCTTAGTAGAGACAGAGACAAACGAGAAAGACGTAGAAAATAAAAATACGTTTACTGACGTTTCAGGGGAGTCTTTCTACGTCTTTCTCGTTTGTCTCTGTCTCTACTAACCTTATATATATATATATATATATATGTAGCGAATCAGAATAGGAAATGAGGGGCTCGTTGAAAATTAGTCCGAATGGCGCTGGCCTACCACCCCCAAGCACAGGAAACAAAACATACCTAACATAAATACCAAAGAAGTGAATGGGAAAATCGCCCCGCCGGTAGCGTAGTGGTTATCGCACCAGACCGGTATTCTGGAGGTCGTGGGTTCGGATCCCACCTGGCGGGCATTTTTTCTTCACTTTCTTTCTTTCTTTCCAAATTCTTAATCTGTTTCAATGATCTACCAACATCCCTCCCCTTTGCTTTCCGAGGTTTTCTCGACTGCAAACCCTTATTTCTATATAATATAATATATATATATATATATATATATCTATATATATATATAATATATATATATACCAGAACAGAAAGATACGGGACGAGGGACTCAGTAAGGACACACATCAAGGCTGCAGTCGTCATTGCCAGTGCTATTCTGCTGTTTCCGAGATATTTAATCGTGCCGAATGACATGTGTTTGTCATGTTTCTTTAATACAGTGCGAAATAGGTGAAAATATAAGTTGAGAAAAATCCGCCGTTTTTTCCGGGAGCGGGAGTCGAACCCACATCTCCGTATAAACGCGTGCGGTGCGTTAACCAATTACGCTACCCCGCAGCGGCTCCCCTCTCGACTTTTTTACCGGGGGGTTTATATTTACAAGTGCTCTGAGGCCGGTCAACTAGCGCCACCCCTCCACCACCGCGGGAGACGTAGAACGTCTTTTTTCCCATCGGCCGCCACGTAAGACGTGGTCGGAGGTCGGGGTTAGCAATTGGCATATCCGAACTGCTGGAGCCAGAGTCCTCGTAATGCATGTAGCAGAACAGAAAGATACGGGACGAGGGACTCAGTAAGGACACACATCAAGGCTGCAGTCGTCATTGCCAGTTGCTATTCTGCTGTTTCCGAGATATTTAATAGTGCTGAATGACATGTGTTTGTCATGTTTCTTTAATACAGTGCGAAATAGGCGAAAATATAAGTCGAGAAAAAATCCGCCGTTTTTCCGGGAGCGGGAGTCGAACCCACATCTCCGCATAACGCGTGCGGTGCGTTTTTTTCTCGACTTATATTTTCGCCTATTTCGCACTGTATTAAAGAAACATGACAAACACATGTCATTCGGCACTATTAAATATCTCGGAAACAGCCGAATAGCAACTGGCAATGACGACTGCAGCCTTGATGTGTGTCCTTACTGAGTCCCTCCGTCCCGTATCTTTCTGTTCTGCTACATGCATTACGAGGACTCTGGCTCCAGCAGTTCGGATATGCCAATTGCTAACCCCGACCTCCGACCACGTCTTACGTGGCGGCCGATGGGAAAAAAGACGTTCTACGTCTGCCGCGGTAGTCGAGGGGTGGCGCTAGTTGACCGGCCTCAGAGCACTTGTAAATATAAACCCCCCGGTAAAAAGTCGAGAGGGGAGCCGCTGCGGGGTAGCGTAATTGGTTAACGCACCGCACGCGTTATGCGGAGATGTGGGTTCGACTCCGCTCCCGGGAAACGGCGGATTTTTTCTCGACTTATATTTTCACCTATTTCGCACTGTATTAAAGAAACATGACAAACACATGTCATTCGGCACTATTAAATATCTCGGAAACAGCCGAATAGCACTGGCAATGACGACTACAGCCTTGATGTATATATATATAGGGAGAGATATATATAGAGAGATATATATACATATATATATATATATAGAGAGAGAGAGAGAGAGAGTAAGAAAATGAGGGGCTCGTTGAGGAAATACAGAAAGACAGGTCGGCAGTCTACAACGCCAAAGGAGGCACATGGCTGTGGTTAGGCTCTTTTTCTTACTACGGTTAATGATGTTAACATTTTTTTAAATATACAGAAGAAAGAAAGAACGAAAGAAAAACCACGCACCCAGAGTGGGGACCGAACCCACGCCATCGGTCCCCACTCTGGGCGCGTGTTTTTTTCATTCTTCCTTCCGTATATTTCAAAAAATGTTAACTCCATTAACCATAGTAAGGAAAGAGCCTAACCATACCCCCTATGCCTCCTTTGGCATTGCAGACTGTCGACCTGTCTTTCTGTATATATATATAGATATATATATATAAGGTTAATAGAGACAGAGATAACGAGAAAGACGTAGAAAATAGAAATACGCTTACTGACGTTTCAGGGAGAGGACTCCCTGAAGAAAGGGAGTCCTCTCTGAAGAAGGGGGAGTCCTCTCTCTGAAACGTCAGTTAAACTTATATATATATATATATATATATATATATATATATATAAACGTTAGTAGACACAAAGACACACGAGAAGGACATTAAAAAAAAAATAAAAGTTTACTGACGTTTCAGGGAGAGGACTCCCTTTCTTCAGAGCAGAAAATAAGTTCGTTTCAGAGCTATATATATACAGAAAATGTAGCAAGGGCGAGGGCAAGGAAAGAGGAGGGAGAGTGTGTGCAAATGGATCATGGTTGGTGGGTAACAAAAGAATGAAGAGAGAGCGGGAAAATAAATTATAAAAATGGATAATAAGAACACACAGTCACACGGCACGAACATGGAAAAAAAGAGGGAGAAGAACCAAAGACAGAGAAAAAAATAATTAAAAAATAAAAAATAAATAACAAGGTAATTTCCTCCCCTGTGGCAACGGGGGTGAAAGAGGGGTCAAAACAAGATATGGCCATGCACGTGTTTGACCTGGGCAAAGAGATTAGTCATGCGCAGCGAAGACGTTCCAAAGAAGATATGCAAATGCCCACAATGTGCGACCAACTGCCCATACACACCCGTTGTAGGAATCCGGGTAAGGTCATTGAAACAAGAGACACGTGGCTTCTGTTGGTGGGCGGCAAGGGTCGCGCCCAAAAGCAGTAGGACAGGCACTTTTGACAGGAATGAGTGTACATTGGTATACAGAGAGCAGGGAAGAAAATTAACAAGGTAATTTTCCCCTCCCTGGTGGCAACAGAGGTGAAAGAGGGGTCAAAACAAGATATGCCCATGCACGTGTTTGACATGGGCAAAAAGATTAGTCCCGCGCGAACAAGGAAAGAAGATACGCAAATGCACACAAAGGGTAACATCTGCCCATTCACACCCGTTCTAAGAAATCGGGCAAGGTCATTGAAACATGAGACACGGGGCTTCAGTTAGGGGGAGGCAAGGGTCATGCCAGAAAGCAGTAGGACAGGTAGGTTCGACTCGAAATGAGTGCACATTGGTATGAAAAGAAAAAAAAAGTAGAAAAACAAGGTTCAAACAAGTCATGAAAAGAAAGAAAACAGGCAGGTGCACGCGTATGACGCGGCGGCAGGTGGTATTCATCTGGCCGGCGCATGGTGCTAGTTCAGGGAACCGCCGAGGCGGTCACGCAAGGAATATAGAAAACAACAATACAAAAAGAAAGAGGACACGAAAGCAATCACACACGCTCGCCATTCAACAAATTAATTACAAGGTGAGAATATCAAAGCTTAAAAATGGTACTGCAGCCTTCTACCCAGAACACAATGTCCAGACTTGTTCATCAAATTTGGTTTCAGTGAAGCTACTGTGCTAAAAAACGCCATGCTGGCACGAAACCTATACCCAACTACGGGAGCTCGCCAACTAATGGCAGTATATTATTGAGGGAAAGAAATGAACAGGCATAACAATAGCCTGAGAAATGCAGCCGAAATTTTCATCGGAGGAAAGACATGTTAATTTCCCATAACTTTCATTTATGCCAAACGACGCTGATTTAAACTTATAGAGAAGGTTGGACTCAGGAACCTCGCGATCGTGATGCGTTTTAAAGCTAGATTCAAGAATTGTTGCCTTCAGTTGTTCAAAAGAATGACCAGGAGTGTTAACATGCTTTGATAGAGGCAAAGAAGGGCAGGTTTTTGCATGAGAGTGGTGATTGCTGAACCTCAAACGAAAGGATTTTTCAGTCTGGCCGATGTATTGTTTGCCGCAGAGGGTGTATTCCAGCAGGTATACGACGTTGGCGGAATCACAGTTAAAGTTCCCTTTTACATAACCATAACAGTTTGAAGCTGTGCTGGCGCACGCTGTGTGGTGATCATTTGTGGGCATACCTTACACCGTGGTTTGTTACAGGGCATGCAACCTGTAGTCTGTGGTCGGCTGATGCTGGATTTAGTGAAAACGTCGCCCAAATTTTTGCTGCGTCTATAAACAACACGTGGCGGCTCGGGGAATATTCTCTTTAGGCGTTCACTTTGAGCAAGGATATTGTGATGTTTCCTTAGTATGGTTGCAACTTTCGGAGAAGAGGCCGAATGGGTCAAAACGAGGTTTGTTTGTTGATTGGGTTTTGGAGCTTTTTTTTCGGAGAATGTCGGTGCGGTTCAACTGGTTAGCTCGTGTAATCGCGTCATCGATCACCTGCTCTGGGTATTTTTTATTCAAGAGCGCGGTTTTAAGTTCTCTGCAGTTCGAATCAAAATCCGCCTGGCTTGTGCAGATTCGCCTAAAACGGTGAGATTGGCTATAAGGTATTGCAGTCTTGCAGTGCCTGACATGGCTGCTGTGGAAGTGTAAATACTGGCGCGTGTCCGTAAGTTTCCTCTAGAGATTTGTCTGAAGTCTGCCCTGAGAAACTGTGACAGTAACATCTACGAAAGTTATGCTGTGCGCAGAGTAGGAATGAGAGAGGGAGATGGTAGGATGCGCAAGGTTAAAAGCCTCAATAAACGCAAGAAGTTCCGTGTCACCGGTCTGCCAAATCATGAATATATCATCTATATACCTTTTGTAGTACAATGGCTTCAAATTTTGGGTTTCGAGGAAGTTTGACTTTAGAAATCCCATAAAGATGTCCGCGTAGTTGGGCCCGATTTTGGTTCCCATTGACGTTCCGCTGACTTCCACGTAATTGACACCATCAAACTCGAAATTGTTAAGTTCAAGTATAAGGTGAAGGAAAGTTTCAAGGGTGAGAGAATCGATAGGTTTGTCACCCACCGATCCCTCATACGCACATGATACAACAGTGATCCCATCGGCATGTGGAATGGTAGTGTATAGCGACACGACATCTAGGGTAACAAGTAAACAGTTGTTAGGAATTTCCATCTTCCTGATATTCGAGAGAAAATCATTTGTATCCTTAATGAAGGATGGAAAGCTGGGGGGAATATCGCGAATGACAGAGTCCACATAGCGCGACAGGTTCTCGGTGACAGTACCAATGCCAGAGACAATGGGGTGGCCTGGGTTGTTATTTTTATGACTCTTAGGAAGAAGTTAGAATCTACCGGCTGCTGGGCTTAAGGGGATAAGAGAACGAGCAGTTGTTTTAGTTATTTCCTGATTTTGAACAAGCTCAGTGAGTTTTACTTTCACAATTAGTTTATAATCATTAGTGGGATCGCTAGGCAGTACTTTGTAGAACGAAGATTCTGGTAGTTGTCTATGAGCCTCGCTGACATAGGTCAGCTTTGTCGAGGATCACGATGGCGCCTCCTTTATCGGCCGGTTTGATTACTATTTCGGGGCAACCTGCGAGTTCCTCTAAGGCTTTCTTTTCCTTGTTTGTGATGCTACAGAGGAAATGGATTAGCTTTTGGTATGCAGCTCGTTCATCGCGATGAACGGTTTTAGTGTACATGTCGAGGCATGCATCGCGCTGCGTGGGAGGGGTCCAGTGCTTATGGCTAGGCAATGCGGTTTGGGCTTCGTCGGTTGAAGGAGTCATGGAAGTACTCTCGCAGTCTCATATTTCTGGCGATGTTCTCTAAGTCCTTAAAAAGTTGAAATTCGTTGAAACCGCCAGTTGCCGGGCAAAAATTCAGACCTTTTGACAAGGCGCTCATCTGATCTGGTGACAGGGTAATACTAGAGAGGTTCATCACATTTCAGGTGAGATTTTTGTTAGTTTTAGTAGCATGGGGAGAGGTTACACAAGGGGAATAAAAATTTGGGTTTGCGTTGGCAGACTTACTAGTACTGGCACTTATGAGAGCTTGTGAATGGTCAGTATTTGGCGCGTTTAAGGCGCGATTTTCATGTGCATTCCCAGACAATGGACAGCGATTAGTAATAGGGATAACTTTATTCTTGCGGGTGTAGTCATTGCTAGGGATATTATCTCGGGAAAATTTACGAACTTTTGTTTCGGATATAGCGGATTCCTTTTTGGATTCGTAGCTGCGTAGAAGGCCTTGTTAAAACTTTATGGATTATCATCATTCCTGCACCGATGAGGTCATCATCATCGGTGCTGCTTGTCATCTCGCGGGAGCAGCTCACGCTCGAGCTGCTTCGTCCTTATCTCCATCCGCCATCTTGATAATAGAACACCACCGCATCACCCGGACGTCTCGGACCTTGGTCTCTCCTCTTATTTTATATGGTGCCGAAACCCGGGAAGACGGCCCTCTGCGATTCGGAGGCATCCGAACTTTGGCCTATTAGAAGGAGGACCCCTCGATACCGATGACGGACCCTGGTGATGGACAGGTCGAGGGTGGTGCTACCGAAAACCGAACAACGCGATGGGTGGACGAGACGATGATGACTCCTCACCTGTGACGATTTTCCACGATGACCTCTGGCAGCGATATTCTAAACGGTGAGGAGAATTCCGCTACTCATCGCGCAATGGAAGACTCAGCACCTTTGATGCACGAACAAAGTATTCCTCTGCCTACGATCCGCCTCGACAAATTGAATATGCAAACAGATAAAACGCGCTTAATCGCTAGGGAACTGTGCAGAAACGCGAAAGCGATATTAGACTCGTCAATAACGATCACTGATGTTGGCGGTGTGTTGACGAGCTATCTGCGCCAGCTACGGAAAAGCGAACTTGAATTGAGATTGTTGAATGAGGAGATCGAACCGTTTATTGACATCGAACACTTGGACCAGGAATTTGCTGCCAACATCGAATATGAAGAGGAAATTGTGCATGTCATGATCCGATTGTACTACCGATTGAAGGACACCAAACCTGAAACCATCGGACAGTGCGAGATCATCGAGAAATTGTATTTTTCGCGAAACTTCAAAGAATTTTTCGCACTTACGGAAGTATGCCACGGCACACCGGATTTTAAAACCATTCGTGAACCACCCATGTTGGCAGAAAAGTCACCCCTGTCAGAGTTCTTTCCTCGGATAGAACGTGAGAATGTGTCCCCTTTGTTGGCTGCCCTAGAAGGTCAAGCGGAAAGTTCCTTACGTACTTGTGAATTCGAAGAGTGTGCCCACATGACCGCGAGCAAGACAGAGGGCGCATCGGCTCCCATTGCGTTGGCAGAAGCTACGTATGCCGAATGCCTCGAGCATGATACCATGAATGCTCCACTGCCAATGTTGAAAGAGTAAGATGAGACGCACATATCGACCTACCTTCAAGCGATGCACAAAACTGAAGAGTGGCATCACTACGTTTTTATAAAATATGCAAGGAAGATGGCCGAAGAACGTAGTCGACAATGCAATTCGCTTAGCTCCTTACTAAGAATTTCCTCTTCCTGGTGGAGGGAATGGGACATAGACTCGTAGTGATCTAGAATTATCTGCGTTAATTGCAAGCATGCGTTGTCTAGTACTTGTTGCCACTTTTTCTTGTTGGAAGGGGACAGTTCGGCAGTTGCAGGTCTCAGCCTTACCCTTAAACCCATGGGAGCTACCTCGGCATACAAATACTGTGAAATTGCGGAAACGTACATTTGGCAACGTATGTGTTTTTCAGTAATCTTTCTTAATTTTAAGAACTGTTTTGATACTGGGTAGGAAGCTGCATTACGGGGTTTTCCGGGTCCTAGTCAGTTTGTCGGCGCTGACAACACTTTCTTTTGTAGGTTGTACGGGGCATGGGCTGGCTTCGGGGCATCCGAAGGCAGTGCGGATTCACTGCTGGCGGTTTCCCGTGGCTCGGTTGTGGTTGGGGCTCCGGTGGCTGCTGTCGATCTCGAGGGCGGGCGCGGCAGGCTCTGGGAGCGGCGCACTCTCGGGGTTGGGCTGCAGGCGATGCGTCGGTGCTCCGTGGCCGTGGCCTTAGGAGCACGTACGAGTGGCAGGCTGGGGCGTGCGTACGGGGACTCCGGGGGCAGGTCCCTGGTGCTCGGCGCAAGGTCCGAGGCTATGGTGGCATGCGGGGCTGGCCCGTTGGCACGTGTGTCCGGGGACGTCGGGGAGGGTGTTGAGCTGGAGGGGAGCACTGTCGTATGAGGACAGTGGGAAGTCACTGTCGTATGAGGACACTTCAGTGGGAAGTCACTGTCGTATGAGGACACTGCGGGAGCTTTGGTGGCGGTGCATGCGTCCTTGCCCCATCCAGGAGGGTTGCAGCGCTTTTGCGTGAAGCAAAGCTCGCGGATCTGGCTAGCAAGGACAGCCACACCCTCAAAGCTGGGGTGCAGACCATCAGCGGCAAGGAGTCGGCTGGCGGGGAGGTGCTGGAAGCCGTGGTCAATGAAGCGGACACAGCGAGAGTGGCGGCAGAATTCGCGCAGGAGAGAGTTAAAGCGTCGTGCTTCTTCGTTGCAGAAAATGGCAAAGCGGGAGATGCGGTAGTCACGGTGGCGGTTAGCGGAGCGCGGAAGAATCAAGCTGATGTAGATGGTAGAGATGTTAGGCCGAGATTGAAGAATAAGGTCAGTCAGCGAGCGGTAGTCACAAAAAGGACGTTCAGCAGAAGAGCTCAGGTCATTAGTACCGACATGCAGAAAAACTGTTAGAGCAAGAAGGTATGGAGTCAATGAGTAAGCGTTCGTCAGAAATGCATGCGCCGGGTTGCGAAATAAAATCAGGGGTTCCAACACAGAGCGGGTCCAAATGTTGAAAAAGGTACTTAGTCTGTGAGTCGCCGATTACAACACTAGACGGGGCGGTCTGCGGGAAATTCCGGATGGCGTCTTTCTTCGTTGTCCTGGCAGCGCTCGTGGTTTGTAGATAGTCTGGAATCAAAAACTCACACAGAGCGCGACAAACTAAGGTTAGTAGAGACAGAGACACACGAGAAGGACATTAAAAAAAAATAAAAGTTTACTGACGTTTCAGGGAGAGGACTCCCTTTCTTCAGAGTAGAAAATAAGTTCGTTTCAGAGCTATATATATACAGAAAATGTAGCACGGGCGAGGGCAAGGAAAGAGGAGGGAGAGTGTGTGCAAATGGATCATGGTTGGTGGGTAGCAAAAGAATGAAGAGAGAGCGGGAAAATACATTATAAAATGGATAATAAGAACACACAGTCACACGGTACGAACATGGAAAAAAAGAGAGAAAAGAACCAAACTGAGAAAAAAAAAAAGAGCGTCAACCCTATTTCATATTTGCCGCGCTTTCGAGGCGCTTTTTCAAAGAAAGTGCTACGAGTTGTGCCGCGCCTCTGCCAGATGGCGCCACAGGTCCCGCGACCGAGAGAAGACGCAGTGAAACATCCCCCTCGCGAGGGGTACGATCAAATGCAGAGCATTTCCGGGGGCGTACGACGTTAAGTAGTTTGCGTTACGTTAATGTTGTTGCACTTGTGGCAACTGCTGACGAGAGAGCGCTCGTCAGCAGTAATTTGAATGAGTAAACGATATAAGGCGCGTTCATAGCGTCCCATTCTGTGTCGGCCCCGTGTGTACGAGATTTCGGCGCACGTTAAAGATCCCCAGGTTGTCAAAATTAATCCGCAGCCCTCCACTACGGCGCGCCTCATCGCCTGCGTTGCGTCGGCGCGTTAAAACCCCACACACACACACAAAAAAAAATTCGGCTTTGTGGCGCAGTGGGTAGAGCATCATGTACATTGCGTTCCGCCCGAAGGGCCGAGGGATCGAAACCGGGCGCCGGATAGTATTTCTTTTTTTATATAGTAGGGAGGGGTGCCGTGCGGACTACGGACGTCAACGCGGGTGATATCGTGAGTTACTGAAATGCTCTGCATTTCAAAATAATTAAAAAAACAAGAAAATAACAAGGTAATTTTCGTCCCCCGTGGCAATGGGGGTCAAAGAGGCGTCAAAACAAGATATGCCCATGCACGTGTTTGACATGCGCAAAAAGATTAGTCACTTGGAACGAAGACGTTCCAAAGAAGATATGCAAATGCACACAAAGGGCTGTCATCTGCCCATTCACACCCGTTCTAGGAAACCGGGGAAGGTCATTGAAACAAAACACACGTGGCTTCTGTTGGTTGGAGGCAAGGGTCGCACCTAAAAGCAGTAGGACGGGCAGTTTCGACTCGAAATGAGTGTACATTGGTATGAAAAAGAAAAAAAAGAAAAAAAAAGACAAGGTCAAACAAGTCATGAAAAGAAAGAAAACAGGCAGGTGCACGCGTATGTCGCGGCAGCAGGTGGTATTCATCTGGCCGGCGCATGGTGCCAGTTCACGGAATGCCAAGGCGGTCAGCAACGAATATTAGAAAACAACAAGAGAAAAAAGAAAGAGGACACGAGAGAAATCACACGCTCGCGTTCACAAATTAATTACAAGGCGAGGATATCAAAGCTAAAAATGGTACTGCAGCCTTCTACCCAGAACACAATGTCCAGACTTGTTCATCAAATTTGGTTCAGTGAAGCTACTGTGCTAAAAACGTCATGCTGGCACGAAACTATACCCAACTACGGGAGCTCGCGAACTAATGGCAGAATATTATTAAGGGAAAGAAATGAACAGGCATAACACTAGCCTGAGAAACACTAACACTAGCATAACACTAGCTTGAGTGCCAGTACTAGTGACTCTGCCAACGCAAACCAAAATTTCTATTTTCCTTCAGTAACCTCTCCCCAGGCTACTAAAACTAACAAAAATCTCACCGGAAATGTTATGAACCTCTCCAGTATTACCCTGTCACCAGATCAGATGAGCGCCTTGTCAAAAGGTCAGAATTTTTGCCTGGCAACTGGCGGTTTCAACGAATTTCAACTTTTTAAGGACTTAGACAACTTCGCCAGAAATATAAAGACTGCGAGAGTAGATCCCTGACCTTCCTCCATCCGACGAAGCCCAAACCGCATTGCCTAGCCATAAGCACTGGACCCCTCCCACGCAGCGCGATGCATGCCTCGACATGTACACTAAAACCGTTCATCGCGATGAACGAGCTGCATACCAAAAGCAAATCCCTTTCCGCTGTAACATCACAAACAAGGAAAAGAAAGCCCCGGAGGAACTCGCAATTTGCCCCGAAATAGTAATCAAACCGGCCGATAAAGGAGGCGCCATCGTGATCCTCGACAAAGCTGACTATGTCAACGAGGCTCATAGACAACTTTCAGAATTTGCGTTCTACAAAGTACTCCCTAGCGATCCCAATAATGATTATAAACTAATTGTGAAAGAAAAACTCACTGAGCTTGTTCAAAATCAGCAAATAACTAAAACAACTGCTCGTTCTCTTATCCCCTTAAGCCCAGTAGCCGGTAGATTCTAACTTCTTCCTAAGAGTCATAAAAATAACAACCCAGGTCGCCCATTGTCTCTGGTATTGGTAGCAGTCACCGAGAACCTTTCGCGCTATGTCGACTCTCTCATTCCCGACCTTCCCCCCAGCTTTCCTTCCTTCATGAAGGATGCAAATGATTTTCTCTTGGATATCAGGAAGATGGAAATTCCTAACAACTGTTTACTTGTTACCCTAGATGTCGTGTCGCTATACACTAACATTCCACATGCCGATGGGGATCACCGCTGTATCATGTGCGTATGAGGGGTCGGCGGGTGACAAACCTATCGATTCTCTCACCCTTGGAAACTTCCTTCACCGTATACTTGAACTCAACAATTTCGAGTTTTGATGGTGTCAATTACGTGCAAGTCAGCGGAACGTCAAGGGAACCAAAATCGGGCCAACTACGCGGACATCTTTATGGGATTTCTAAAGTCAAACTTCCTCGAAACCCAAATTTGAAGCCATTGTGCTACAAAAGGTATATGATGATATAATCATGACCCTGGCAGCACGGTGAAACGGAACTTCTTGCATTATCGAGGCTTTTAACCTTGCGCATCCTACCAATACTCAACACCTCTCTCATTCCTACTCTGCGCACAGCATAAATTTCCTGTAGATTACTGTCACAGTTTCTCAGGGCAGACCTAAGACTAATCTCTACAGGAAACATAAGGCCATGCGCCAGTATTTCAACTTCCACGACAGCCATGTCAGGCACTGCAAGACTGCAATACCTTATAGCCAATCTCACTGTTTTAGGCGAATCTGCACAAGCCAGGCGGATTTCGATTCTAACTGCAGAGAACGTAAACCCGCGCTCTTGAATAAAAATACCCAGAGCAGGGTGATCGATGACGCGATTACACGAGCTAAACCAGTTGAACCGCACCGACATTCTCCAAAAAAGCTCCAAAATCCAATCAACAAACAAACCTCGTTTTGACCCATTCGGCCTCTTCTCCGATAGTTGCATCCATACTAAGGAAACATCACAATATCCTTGCTCAAAGTGAACGCCAAGAGAGAATATTCCCCGAGCCGCCACGTGTTGTTTCGTCATAGGCCAACTCGTCACAGGTAAACTGGTCAGGAATGCCAACTCGTCACAGGGCATTTCGTACGAGGAATTCTCGTATCACCGGAATATTCGTCACACGGAAACTCGCATTACGAGCTTGTTTTCTAAAGTGATGTTTCCGCCTGCTGTATACGTCGCCCATTTCAAAAATGATGTGAGGCGAGCTAGTGTTCTTTAAAAGTTTTTAACGCAGGAAGTTAGGATAATATGCCGCCATAACCGAGGTATAATAACTGATAATAGCCTGCAAATTTGTATTACATGGCACGCAAAAAAAAGTAAACAAATTGTTATAAATGCCGCCAGTGAACAGGTTGTACATGAAATAAAAACAATGTTTCTTGCACTCTCTTTGTACTGTTGTACTATTTGTACTATTGCACTATTGTCTCGTTGGGTAGGCGTCTTCAACGCTGGTTGCGATCGTTGGGTCACTTCATCAGTACCGGAAGCGGATGTTTGCGGGCAATATTCCCAAGCGTATTGACTGTGGCTCAGGCGTCGTGATCAGCCAGGATTCTTGCGATGCGTATCGTTGACATCTTGGTATTTGCGGGCGAAGCCGTGTGGGGTGCCGTCCAACGATGACTTCTACACCACCACGTGAAAAGCGACAACGGAACAGGTTAACAAAAAGGCCCCACAAGGTTTTTTGGCTTGGGCTGGCCCGGATAATGTATTCAGCGCAGGGAAAATAAAGATTATTATTATTTAAAAAACAATTGCCCACCGCGGTGGCGCAGCTGGATATTGACGCTGTGCTGTTGAGCCAAGGGAAGCGCGTTGGTTCCCGGCCGCGGACGGGGCGCTTTTCTGATGGAGGCGAAAAAGGCGAAAAACATCCGTGTGTTCGAGATTTTGACGCACGCATATTAAACATCTCCAGGTGGTCAAAATGATTTCGGAGCCCTCCACTACGGCGCGCCTCGTCACTTGTGTAGCGTCGGTGCGCTAAAACCCCACAATCAATCAAATCAACAAATAAACATTTTCAAATCCAATGCAATGCCTGGTGGTGTGTCCAGTATTTACATAGAAAGAAATCCTCCAGCTTAGCTATGGTTCAAGCCTTGCGCGAGTTGGTGCAAGCTTCGCCAATTTTTATTTTTTTATTCGCAGTCTGAAAGTCGGGGTGCGGGTAGTATGCAAGGGCAGGTAATACGCGCCAAAATACGGACGTACACCACCTCAACACCGCTGACGATCAGCACTTGAAGTAGTGCAAATCGCGCTGACCTCTCCCCCCCTCCCCCCTCCCCAGCAAAAGAAGAAAAACAGACAGCTCTTTATGCGCACCTGCGGCTCACACAGACCTCCGCACGCCCTCCTAAACAGCCGTAACGAATTTACCATTGTAGAAACCTGCCTCAGACCGGCTTTAAACGCCAATTTCTAGTCAGGGCTTCTAGGCTTTTGTTCACAGGGCCGCGGTGTAACGAAATCCATGTGACGAGAAGGCACCTCGCACGAGAGTTCCTATCTCGAGATGGCACTGTATGAAAAGGCCGGTGTGACGAGTTGACCTACGACGAGTTTTCCGGTGACGAGTGGGCTTGTGACGAGTGGGCTCGTTCCCGATTCCACCAACGACGTATACCTGCTGGAATGCACCCTCTGCGGCAAACAATACATCGGCCAGACTGAAACACCGTTTCGTTTGAGGTTTACCAATCACCGCTCTCATGCAAAAACCTGCCCTTCTTTGCCTCTATCAAAGCATGTTAACACTCCTGGTCATTCTTTTGAACAACTGAACGCAACAATTCTTGAATCTAGTTTTAAAACGCATCACGATCGCGAGGTTCCTGAGTCCAACCTTCTCTTTAAGTTTAAATCAGCATCGTTTGGCATAAATGAAAGTTATGGGAAATTCACCTGTTTTTCCACCGATTAAAATTTCGGCTGCATTTCTCAGGCTATTGTTATGCCTGTTCATTTCTTTCCCTCAATAATATACTGCCATTAGTTGGCGAGCTCCCGTAGTTGGGTATAGTTTCGTGCCAGCATGGCGTTTTTAGCACAGTAGCTTCACTGAACCAAATTTGATGAACAAGTCTGGACATTGTGTTCTGGGTAGAAGGCTGCAGTACCATTTTTAGCTTTGATATTCTCACCTTGTAATTAATTTGGGAATGCGAGCGTGTGTGATTGCTTTCGTGTCCTCTTTCTTTTTGTATTGTTGTTTTCTAATATTCCTTGCTGACCGCCTCGGCGTTCCCTGAACTAGCACCATGCGCCGGCCAGATGAATACCACCTGCCGCCGCGTCATACGCGTGCACCTGCCTGTTTTCTTTCTTTTCATGACTTGTTTGACCTTGTTTTTTCTACTTTTTTTTTCTTTTTCATACCAATGTGCACTCATTTCGAGTCGAACCTACCTGTCCTACTGCTTTTTGGCATGACCCTTGCCTCCCCCTAACTGAAGCCACGTGTCTCATGTTTCATTGACCTTACCCGAATTATTAGAACGGGTGTGTATAGGAAGATGTTCACGCTTTTTTGTGTGTATTTGAATATCTTCTTTTCGTTGTTCCGCATGACTAATCTTTTTGCTCATGTCAAATACGTGCATGGGCATCTCTTGTTTTGACCCCTCTTTCACCCCTGTTGCCACAAGGGAGGGGAAACTTACCTTGTTAACTTTTTCCAAGCTCTTTGTATACCAATGTACACTCATTCCTGTCGAAACTGCCCGTCCTACTGCTTTTGGGCGCGACCCTTGCCTCCCACCAACAGAAGCCACGTGTCTCTTCTCTCAATGACCTTACCCGGTTTCCTAGAACGGGTGTGAATGAGTAGATGTTGGCCCTTTTTTTGTGCATTTGCATATCTTCTTTGGAACGTCTTCATTCTGCGTGACTAATCTTTTTGCCCATGTCAAATTCGTGCATGGGCATATCTTGCTTTTACTCCTCTTTCACCCCTGTTGCCACGAGGGAGGGGAAAATTACCTTGTTAATTTTTTCCCCGCTCTTTGTATACCAATGTACACTCATTCCTGTCGAAACTGCCCGTCCTACTGCTTTTGGCGCGACCCTTGCCCTCCCACCAACAGAAGCCACGTGTCTCTTCTTTCAATGACCTTACCCGTTTCCTAGAACGGGTGTGAATGCGTAGATGTTCGCCCTTTTTGTGCATTTGCATATCTTCATTTGAACGTCTTCGTTCCGCGTGACTAATCTTTTTGCCCATGTCAAATACGTGCATGCGCATATCTTGTTTTGACCCCTCTTTCACTCCTTTTGCCCACGAGGGAGGGGAAAATTACCTTTTTAATTTTTTCCCGCTCTTTGTATACCAATGTACACTCATTCCTGCTGAAACTGCCTCCTACTGCTTTTAGCGCGCGACCCTTGCCTCCCAACAACAGAAGCCACGTGTCTCTTCTTTCAATGACCTTACCCGTTTCCTAGAACGAGTGTGGTTGGGTAGATGTTCGCCCTTTTTGTGCATTTGCATATCTTCATTTGAACGTCTTCGTTCCGCGTGACTAATCTTTTTGCCCATGTCAAATACGTGCATGGGCGTATCTTGTTTTGACCCCTCTTTCACCCCTGTTGCCACGAAGGAGGGGAAAATTACCTTGTTAGTTTTTTCCCCGCTCTTTGTATACCAATGTACACTCATTCCTGTCGAAACTGCCCGTCCTACTGCTTTTGGGCGCGACCCTTGCCTCCCACCAACAGAAGCCACGTGTCTCTTGTTTCAATGACAGTAGATTTTCAAGTTCGGTGTCGGTGGCGAAGGAACCCTTCGCTGGTAGAATTCGGCGGTGTTGGCAGTGAAGCAGAAGACGATGAAGGGACGAAGAGATGATGACAAACAAACTGTATTTACGGTTATTTACAAGAGTTGGTTACAGAAAGTTGATTACAGGGTTGGTTAAGCATGGCCGTCTTAGCGATCGACCCTCCGAGTTACGCTCTAGGTGCCATACCTTAGCGATCGACTCTGGGTTACGCCCTAGACGGCAAGGTTTACGTGCACTAAGCACGGAGGCTAGCTGGTCTCCCGCCCAAAGCTAAGTCTGCCGCTTCCTATCTTTTCACGGGAATATCATTTCTCGCTCCCATTGTATGCCGCGCGGCCGATTTGATTGGTCCGGCCGACCTCTCAAATCCACCAATGGTCGGGCCAAACGCCGCCTTTCCAAACTTCGCGCACTTCCCTCCTCTCCCAAGACGGAGCGGACGCAGGAAGACGCGTACACGTGCACGGGGCAGCTTTGCCACGGCCAGGGTGGCCATTAGGCGCCGCGGCACTTCCAAAAGCCGCTGCCCGGGCTTACACACTCCAAGCGTAACACGGTGGCCCTGAGGCACGCAACCCCAAAGCGGCGTTTTACAGCCCTAATTGGCCGCGCCCTCTCAGCGCCTCTGAAGACGGGAGCCAGTCTCTTCAGAACTAGTCCGGCGGCCACAAAGAGAAGCAGGGGTGGCGTTTACAAAAGACGTAGTCCCGGCATAGGCACCGTGAAAGTGACACGGTGACCTCCGAAGCACTCAAGGGCGCGTCATTCAGAGGCGTCCAAAAAGGGAAGCCGCTTTCCCCCCAAGCAAAACCAATTACGGCGGCGGCCATTAAGAGGAGCGGGGGCGGCAATGCGCGCGGCCGCGCGGCCCGCGCATCTTATCTCTCAATCTCCCTTCCTCCGCTATGCCCAAAGGTGGCAGCAGTCCTTCAATGACCTTACGCGTTTCCTAGACCGCGTGTGAATGGGTAGATGTTCGCCCTTTTTGTGCATTTGCATATTTTCTTTGGAACGTCTTCGTTCCGTGTGACTAATCTTTTTGCCCATGTCAAACACGTGCATGGGCATCTGTTGTTTTGACCTTTCTTTCACCCCTGTTGCCACAAGGGAGGGGAAAATTACCTTGTTAATTTTTTTCCCCGCTCTTTGTATACCAATGTACACTCATTCCTGTCGAAACTGCCCGTCCTACTGCTTTTGGGCGCGACCCTTGCCTCCCACCAACAGAAGCCACGTGTCTCTTGTTTCAATGACCTTACCCGGATTCCTACAACGGGTGTGTATGGGCAGTTGGTCGCACATTGTGGGCATTTGCATATCTTCTTTGGAACGTCTTCGTTCCGCATGACTAATCTTTTTGCCCATGTCAAACACGTACATGGGCATATCTTGTTCTGACCCCTCTTTCACCCCCGTTGCCACAGGGGAGGAAAATTACATTGTTATTTATTTTTTATTTTTTAATTATTTTTTCTCTGTCTTTGGTTCTTCTCTCTCTTTTTTTCCATGTTCGTACCGTGTGACTGTGTGTTCTTATTATCCATTTTATAATGTATTTTCCCGCTCTCTCTTCATTCTTTTGCTACCCACCAACCATGATCCATTTGCACACACTCTCCCTCCTCTTTCCTTGCCCTCGCCCGTGCTACATTTTCTGTATATATATAGCTCTGAAACGAACTTATTTTCTACTCTGAAGAAAGGGAGTCCTCTCCCTGAAACGTCAGTAAACTTTTATTTTTTTTTTTAATGTCCTTCTCGTGTGTCTCTGTCTCTACTAACCTTAGTTTGTCGCGCTCTGTGTGAGTTTTTGATTCCAGACTATCTACAAACCACGAGCGCTGCCAGGACAACGAAGAAAGACGCCATCCGGAATTTCCCGCAGACCGCCCCGTCTAGTGTTGTAATCGGCGACTCACAGACTAAGTACCTTTTTCAACATTTGGACCCGCTCTGTGTTGGAACCCCTGATTTTATTTCGCAACCCGGCGCATGCATTTCTGACGAACGCTTACTCATTGACTCCATACCTTCTTGCTCTAACACAGTTTTTCTGCATGTCGGTACTAATGACCTGAGCTCTTCTTCTGCTGAACGTCCTTTTTGTGACTACCGCTCGCTGACTGACCTTATTCTTCAATCTCGGCCTAACATCTCTACCATCTACATCAGCTTGATTCTTCCGCGCTCCGCTAACCGCCACCGTGACTACCGCATCGCCCGTACGGTTCCTCTCGCCACATTACCGCAAGGGTTTATATTTTGAACTCCCCTAAGGCCGATAAGCTAGCGCCGCCCCTGGAAAACCGCGGGAGACATGGAGCGTGCTTTTACCAGCGGCCGCAACTGAAGCCGTGGTCTGAAGTCGCGGATAGCTATTGGCATTTCCGCACTGCTGGAGCCAGAGCCCTCGTAAAGCATGTGTAGCAGAACAGAGAGGTACGGGACGAGGGACTTGATAAGGACACCTATCGAGCTTGCAGTCGTTGTTGCCAACGCTATTCGGCTGTTTTTGAAATATTTAATAGTGCTGAATGACGTATGTGTGTCATGTTTCTTTGATACAGTGATAAATAGGCGAAAAAAGAAGTTGAGGAAAAATCCGCCGTTTTTGTCCAGAAGCGGGAGTCGAACCCACATCTCCGCATAACGGGTGCGGTGCAGACAACATTGTGCTATTCGGCGACGGCTCCCTTCTCGACTTTTACCGCGAGGGTTCATATCGAGAACTGCTCTCAGGCCGGCCAACTAGCGCCATCCCTTGAGCGCCGCGAGAGACGTACAACGTGCGTTTCCACCGGCCGCCACGTAAGACGTGGTCGGAAGTCGGGGCTCGTAATTGTAATTTCCGACTGCTGGAGCCAGAGCCCTCGTAATGCATGCAGCTGATCACAAAGATACGGTACGAGGGACTCGGTAAGGACACATATCCAGCTTTTTGTCGTTATTGCCAATGCTATTCGGCTTTTTTCGAAATATTTAGTAGTGCCGAATGACGTGTTTGTCATGTTTGTTTGATACAGTGATAAATAAGCGAAAAAAGAAGTCGAGAAAAAATCCGCCGTTTCTGTCCAGAGGCGGGAGTCGAACCCACTTCTCCGCATAACGCTTTTGGTGCCCTAACCATTGTGCTATTCAACGACGGCTCTCTTTTGACTTTTACAGCGGGGGTCTATATTTAGAACTGCTCTGAGGCCGGTCAACTAGCACCATTCCTCCACCGCCGCAAGAGACGTAGAACATGTTTTTCCCAGCGCCGGCACGTACGACGTGGTCAGAGGTCGGTGTTAGCAATTCGCATTTCAGGACTGCTGGAGCCAGAGCCCTCGTAATGCATGTAGCAGAACAGAAATATACGGGACGAGGGACGAGGTAAGGGCACATATCAAGGTTGCAGTCGTTATTGCCAATGCTATCTGGCTTTTTTTTTCGAAATATTTAACAGAGCCTAATGACGTACGTCTATTATGTTTTATTGATACAGTGATAAATAAGCGAAAATAGAAGTCGAGAAAAAATCCCCCTTTTTTTCAGGAAGCGGGAGTCGAACCCACATCTCCGCATAATGCGTGCAGTGCACTAACCAGTGCGCTATTCCGCGACAGCTCCCCTCTCGAATTTTATCGTGGGGTTTTATATTTATAACTGCTCTGAGGCCGGTCAACTAGTGCCATCACTCGACCACCGCGGGAGACATACGTACGCCAGTCGGCACTATTAAATATTTCGAAAAAAGCCGAATCGCATATTTTATTTTTGCGAAACTTTGGTACGTTTTGCAAGTGATCCACTGTTCTTGCGCCAATGTTCAGCGGCTGCATCGCGTTTGTGCGGTTTTTGTTTGGGGCTCGTCATGGGAAACGACGAGTAGAACGAATCTTTTCCGAAGAGTACGCGAAGGCGATTTATCGCTCTCGCACCTTTTTTGAGACATGTTGTGAATCGTTTTTATTTCTTGCGCGAGGTAAAGGACCATTTCCTGCGCACTGTTATTCAAGTTATGTTAGGCAGACCATTGCCCCAATTTATTGATACGTAATGTCAAAGCTACAATGGAGGAGTACACGGGTATTTAAAAGAAGTTGTTCAAGCGACACAATTTCTTTGTGTACGGTTTTCTATGGAGTACTTGAGTGCCGTGTCGAAGAAAAAGTTGTACAAGGACCTTGCTGAAATCTGTTTTCTGGTTCCTTTATACCGATTCATGTTTCCGGTGGGCCCCGGGCAGAACGTTTTGAAACGTGTAAAAGCTATGGCCATTTCCCCAGGTGTTAAAACATTTTTCTTTACACTGCACTGTGGAGTGTTACCAGTTAAAACACGGATTTTAGAAAAGGGTCTGTTTGTGCCATGTGGTGTGGACTGTTCTTTGTGTAAAAAGTCTGAGACGGTGGAACATGTTTTTTTTATTGTTGGGACAGGGTGTTTTTGTGGGACGTTCTTCAGCGAACATGGAAAAAGGAGTTTCCGTTGAGCCCTTACGGCATTCGGTTTTTAGCGGTGCACATTGATAATGGAGTGCCTTATGACCTTGGGATGTTGCTTGTCCTCCGTGGAATATGGAGGTCTCGAATGGCGTTTCGGCACTGTGACGTAGACGGAAGGCCAGCAAGGCAGTACTACTGTGAGAGAGCCGCCCAACGTTATTGCAGAAATGTGGAAGAGTAATCAACAATGTTACTCCTGCAATGCTTGCATGAATCTTTGAAAGGTTATTGTCTATGCCCCGTTGTTTAGTCATGTAACGCTGGCTCTTCTTAAAGGGAGCCCCTGAAAGGCGTTTTGAGCACACTAAATGACTAGCGCAATCGTTAGATTGGGTCGTCAACATCATCTGTGCCAAGTATTACTCTTTTACGCACAGCGGAAAGCTCACACTTTTGTTTGCAAAGTTTGTCGCTTTTTTCTCACCCTTTCCTTCGTGTTTTTGGACGCCGCCATCTTCACATGTCTACATCATCGATTCCCAGATGTTCGTCATGAGCTAGACATCCTGCTATTGGGCGGCTTTTTCACGCACTTCCGGCAAAGAGATGAGTCGTCTGCTCAGCGTCGGCTCGCCGGCTGATCTGCCAGCGGGGGTGCCGGAGTGCTGGACATTTTACGACAAACGAAGCAAGTGTAAACAAACGCTTAACCGTTTGTATTGAATGCAACAGGGTCATAACACGACATGAATATTCTCTTACTTGAGTACGTTCCATAAAGAAAGCGTTTGAAGCCCCGTGGCACTTCTTTCTTGCAATCGCAGAGAACGCCCCTGAGACCGAATGCCCGGTTTGACGCATACATTTTATTCACCTTCCAAACAATCCAGAGATGCGTTTCGAACGAACACAACGTCACAACATGCGTTGCAAGTCCGAACCGCGATTGACAGACGATGGGTTGCCTCCTCCTGCCCCTCGTAAATTCGGCACTCACCTCGCGCACCGTTTGCGGGGACGAACAGCAAGTCACTTAACTCTGGCGCACAAGCCGAGATGGCTTTTAGCCACGCACACTGCACATACCCCATGCGAGGTTGAGTCGTACGCCGCTTGAGAAAGATAATCCAGAACATGGGAAGCACTATCCACCCGCAGAAGCACAACGTCGCATTTCATCGCGAAACAAAGGCGTCCACAACACAACACACACACCATCGCCTCCTGTAATGCCAAACGCATCTCGCACTTCCAAATGGGAGTGAGTAGTATGCCTGCAGTGCCCTTATGCCGCGAGGTGGGGCCCCCAAGCTGAACCGGATCACGCAACCGTAACTGACTTCTAGAGCGGTTTGTGCCTTGTTGCCAGGACAACCGATGTTTGATATTGTGAAAGAAATGGTGCTCGCTCCAGCGCGAGGAAGCTCAGAGCCGTGGCGGAGCATGTTTTGCCAACGCTGCCGCTCTCCACCACGCGCCGCCCCAAGCTGAACTGGCGTTTTGTGCACGGGTTCTGAATCGCTTTAAAATGTCTTTTTCACATGCCGCCGGCAGGAATTACCACCGCCACAAAATAAGACCCGGCACCAGCGGGGCCACATCTGATACGGCGCTTTTTGGATAAACAGTGCGCTGTGCATCCAAGGGAGCGAGCGCAGGATCCTCCCCTTGCGGCTACGAGTTCGCCGCCGATAAAAAGTCACGCGCCGCCGATATGAATTTCAGCAACGTACACCGCGAAGGGGCAAGGCCAGGCCGCCGCACACATGGGGCCAGATTTTTCGTTCGCTTTTCCAGCCTTGAGCGGTGTGGGGTATTCATGGTGTCAACAAAGCTTGCCCGTAGCAGACGGCTGTGTGAGCAGCGCGATAGCGGAAGTACGTCACCGCCGAGGAGCGCAGCATCATGGGAGGGAAGGCTCGCTCGGCGTCAACAGCGGAGAGTAAGTTGAAAGGAGGAGGAAACGCGGCGCGACGATAATGCGCGGTTTTTGATTTACGATTTCTCAGCTAATACTCATCGCTTCAACAAAATTCTTGCGGGAGGAGATTGCTAATACATTGCTTTATTTGGCTACATGTGCATCCACGCATCGGCGGAAGGTATTTCAGGACCCCTTTAAGTGAAGTCCGCGATTTTATTATATGTACCGATGTTTATGGATTAGGCCTAAAACCGGCAATGAAAAA
This sequence comes from Haemaphysalis longicornis, assembly GCA_013339765.2. NCBI lineage: Eukaryota > Metazoa > Arthropoda > Arachnida > Ixodida > Ixodidae > Haemaphysalis > Haemaphysalis longicornis. The sequence continues at coordinate 82,634,203 of CM023449.1, read as the reverse complement.
AAAAGCTGTCGCGGAATAGCACAATGGTTAGTGCACCGCACACGTTATGCAGAGATGTGGGTTCGACTCCCGCTTTCGGAAAAACAGCGGATTTGTTATACTTCTAGTTTCGTTATTTATCACTGTATCAAACAAACATGACAAGTATACATCATCCGGCACAAATAAATATTTCTAAAAAAGGCAAATAGCATTGGCAATAATGACTGGAACCTTGCTATGTGTCCTTACCGAGTCCCTCATCCCGTACATCTCTGTTCTGCTACATGCATTACGAGGGCTCTGCCTCCAGCAGTCATGAAATGCCAATTCCTAACACTGACCTCCGACCACGTCTTACATTGCGCCCGCTGGGAAAAACAAGTTCTACGTCTCCCGCGGCGGTCGACGGATGGCACTAGTTGACCGGCCTCAGAGCAGTTGTAAATATAAACCTTTGGTAAAAGTCGAGAGGGGAGCCATCCCGGAATAGCGCAATGGTTAGTGCACCACACGCGTTATGCGGTGATGTGGGTTCGATTCTCGCTTCCGGACGAAAACGGCGGATTTTTACTCGACTTCTATTTTCGCCTATTTATCCCTGTATCAAACAAACACGACAAACATACGTCATTCGGTACTATTAAATATTTCGAAAAAAGCCGAATATTATTGGCAATAACGATCGCAACCTTGATATGTGTCCTTGCGGAGACCATCGTCCCGTATCTTTCAGTTCTACTACATGCATTACGAGGGCTCTCGCTCCAGCAGTCCGGAAATACCAATTTCTAACCCCGACCTCCGACCGCGTCTTACGTGGTAGCCGCTGGAAAAAACAGGCTCTACGTCTCCCGCGCAGTCGAGGGATCGCGCTAATTGACCGGCCTCAGAGCAGTTCTAAATATAAACCACCGCGGTAAAAGTCGAGAGGGGAGCCGTCCCGCAATAGCACGAAAATGGTTATTGCACTGCGGATTCTGCTTTCGGTAGCGCTAGCGTGCGGTCGCAGAATGTTGAGCTCCGCCCAAGGAGCGGCATCAGCGGACCTTTCTGCCCGCGTTAATAGGATATTTATTTTATTTTATTTAAAACATACTGCAGACCACAGTTGTGGTCCTGGCAGGACGAACACTTGAATAGCACAGTAATACAAAAAGGGCAAAAGGGACAAAAAATGAAACGGCAGACACTGCATTGTCAATCCAAGACACAAACAACAACAACAATAACAAGGATGCCCAAGATGCCGATTATTACCAAGTGCTTTTGCCACAGTTTCCTTCAGGAAGTCGGTTTTAAACACGGTTTTTCTTGATGTCGACATGCGTGCCCAGCCTTACCGCATTGAGGACTTTCGGGACATTTTGGCTTGTCTGGAACTGCTCCCCGACGTCGTGGCGTTGGGGGCGTACCAGATGAGTCACGTCTGGGCAGTGACGTTCAAGTCGGCGGAGGATGGGAAGAACATTTCTGCGCTCACTGATATCAAGGTGAAGGATCGTAGGTGCCTTGTTATCGACCCGTCTAATCAAGAAGCCCGCCTCAAGCTTCACTGGCTGCTGCGCAACGTGCCGGACGACGCCGTTCGCGCTGTGCTGGCGCCCTACGGACGTGTCGGCGAGGTGCGCAGGGAGCGGTGGCGCGTCGAAGGCATCCAAGGCAAGGGCACGAACTTCGTGTGGTGGGTGACAAGGCCCTCGTCGTTGTCGCCGGTAGGGCCCCGCAGTGCTTACGTTGCAGCCTCAAGGGGCACGTCAGGCGTGAAGGCAAGGTGCCGAAGTGTTCTTCGTGCCGTCGCTTCGGGCATGATGCAAGCGCCTGCGTTAAGTCATATGCCGGCGTCACCGCTCCTGCGAGGGAGCACGACCTCCACGAAAACATCATGTACGAGGCAGAAGCGGAGGAGACAGCTGCAGGAGTAGCCGAGAAGGCGGTGAAGGAGTCGACATCGGCGGGGCCGGTCGAGGCCGAGGCTGGCCAGCGCCTTCCTGAAAAGGAGCAGCCGGTCCAGCCGAAGACGCCTCCCCCTCACGTCTCGTCGAACGAGGCCAACGGCACAGGAGCGGCAAGTGAGGGGACGACGGAGGCGTCGGCTCTAGCAGCCGAAACCGTGCAAATGGACCTGAGTGGGGCTGTGGCAAAGTGACAGCGCGAAAGCAACGACACAGGGCAGGGTGACGGACTCACCAGCCGCGAGGAGCCCTCGGCTAAGGCGGTTTCAGTGAGACGTCCGAGCTTCAAGCCGAAGCCCAACGTCCCACCAGACCGAACGTAAACTCCGGCTCCGCCCACTTAGCCAGCACGTCACTGCGAAAGGTAGTCGCCATCCTGTTCCTCAGTGTTTGTTGTTGCGCTGCTGTTTTGAACCTCCAACAACCTAAACGCAACAGCGTAGTTGGGTCAAGGCAGTATTTTTGGAGTGGGTATTGTGTTCCTGGTGTTTATGCTTTGATCTTTAGGTTTGGCTGGGGGAGGGTGGCAGTGTGTATTGCAGCTGCCGTGAATCCGCAGACCATATGAATGTTTTATAAGTGCGGGATTTTGGAGCGTGTATGGTATGTTTGCAGTTGACGAAGCGTCTTCCTTTTTTGTGCTGCATGAATGTAAGTGTTGTGCGATAAGTCTAGCTCCCTCCTAAACATAGTTTACTTGAGCAAACCAATGCGCATCGCCACGCTTAATGTCAGCGGATTTTCGGATCGGGGACGTCAAAATCAGGTGTATAGAGTCGTAACAGATGAGTATTTAGACATCGTGGCCTTGCAAGAGACCAAGGTTGGGAGGGAGGACCAGGCAGATCGTATGGTGCGGCCCTTTATTGCACGCTATGATGTGTGCGTGTCGCATGCGGTCGGCTTGTCTACGGGTTGCGCACTTCTGATTCGGAGAAGCTTAGGGGCCACTCTAAAGACCGTCACCGCCTCGGAAAAGGGGCAGTATGTTGTGTGCGACTTCGAGTATTGTTCCAATGAATGGCATGTAATGTGTGTCTATGGGCCCACCAATACAACCTAAAGGAAGGCTTTCTTCGAAGAAATGCGTCCATGTTGTGTGACGAAACAGCTCCTAATTTGAATGGGAGATTATAACTGTGTTTGCTCAGCGCGCGACAAAAGCAGCACGACCAATTTCAGAGATGCCAGTACGGTGGTACTGAACGAGATAGTAGCCGGCTGCGCCCTGGAAGATGCAGGTGATAGCATGAGCATTGCAGGCACCGTTCGCTATACACACTTTTAGGGCAATAGTCATGCGCGGCTCGACAGGGTGTATCTTTCCGTAGAAGTTGTACCTGAATGTGACAATTACGAAGTGACCCCAGTATCATTTAGCGACCATTGTCTGGTGTTGTTAACACTAGGCAGGGCCGCTAAACGAGAAAACGCATTCTCCTGGGGTTTGTGGAAAATGAACAACAAACTTCTGCAAGATGATCATTTCGTCGAGGCCGTTGACGCATGCGCACGGGCCTCATTTAGCAGCTCAGGCGTGATGAACTTCATTCGGAAGTGGGAGCTGTTCAAACAAGAAGTTAACCTAAAAGGCCTTCAACTTTTTTCCGCAATGAAGAGCGACGAGAAAAAGAAAGAAGCCACGCTACGAAGTAATCTCGGTGCTCTTATTGTAGCAGAATGTAAATCGCGGGGACGTGCAGAGATGACATACAGAATGTTAATGCACAGCTCGAGGTCTTAGATCAAGGCAATTATCATGTCGCGCTTGTTCGCGCAAGAGCAGCAAAGATGCTGCTGAGACAGGCGCCGACGAAAAGAGCCTTATGCTCTGACAAAACGTACGCTCGCAGAAATGCGATAGCGGAAATAGAAAGCGAAGGCGTCTTGTACAAGGATCAAGCCAGCATAGAACGCTGTTTTTGTAACTTTTATGGCAAGCTGTTTGCACGTCACGCTATTGATGTCGTGGCGTTTAAGGATGGATTTATGAGATTGTTGCCATGCCTAAACAAACAGATGACAGCACTGCTCGAAACAGACCTAACGGAGAATGAAGTACGAAAACCTATAGACGAGTTGAGCCCAGGAAAGACGCCTGTCCCCTATGGACTAAGCGCTGCATTCTATAAAAAGTTTAAAGAGTGCCTAAGTCCGGTGTTCTGTACGTTTTATACGCAGAGGCGTATCAGAATAGTGTGCTACCACCGTCTTTTCTTGAGTCGCACACGATTTTTATTACTAAGTCAGATGATGACGCCAAACTCCGAGGTATCTCTTGGTGTCGCCCAATCAGTCTCACTAATGTAGACTATGAGATTTTAATGAAAATTCTGGCTAGTCGCTTGCAGTCTGTTATTAGGGACATCGTTGGACCACATCAAACACGCGGTATAAAGGGGCGGTCGATAGTAACGAAACATTCATACAGCTCGAAGTGTTCTTGAGTGTTGCGACAGCACTCAAGGTTCTCTAGCAATGCTCCAGGTAGACCTGGAGAAGCCGTTCGATCAGGTATCTCACGAGCTCCCTATAGCCATGTTAGATCACATAAATGTAGGAGCTGTTATTCTTCAAGGAGTGCGCATGGCGTGTAGTGGGTGTTCAACTAGCCTCGGTTAGAAAATGTATTCTGGTTCGTAGCTTCAAATTAGGCCCATACCTACACAGAGATTGAACAACAGGTTTTCCTACAAATTAGTCTGAACGCACGCACAAACTTCTTCTTTCTTTGGGGTATGTGTCAATAAACACCTCATGTTCGATGGGACTGTTCGACGGGTTCTGGACTGGTCTTTTTGCAAACGTTTGATGCCGAAATCCCCCTGTAGACTCGACGAAACCTCTCATGAAGACCACTGAAGAAGCAGCCTGCGTGACGGAAGCAACAAACGGCGCTTCTACGATGTGTTTAATCCCGACCCGACGCTTCTAGCTGCCCTCAAGCTTCACGCCGCGTCCACCTCAACGCATGGTGTGCTACGCCGTTGCTAATTACACGGAGTCGATTGCACGCCAAAGCACTCCACAGAATGGATCGACACAAGCGCAAGCGGGCCACCTTTCGAGCGGGCGTGACGAAGACCATTAGTGATAGCAACGCTTTGTTGGACTCCCAGACTGTCTACCGGTGAGCTGCAGGACGTTTTGAATGTTCTTGTGATGAAGGAATCAGCTCTTCGAGACATATACAAACAAATTGAAGGCACCGCTGTTGAGGAGAATTTAGAACAAGAGTGGGAAGCTGCGGAAGGGTATTACGTTTCCATATGTGTGGCAAAATCCAAGCTCTCCCGAAGAATCAAGGAAATTCATCACCCACAAGCTTCAAACGGCCCAATGAACAACGTAGAGCCATCGAGCGCAGTTCCTGTGCACTCAAGCGCCTCTATTCAGCTCCCTCGAATGGAACTAAGAAAATTTGATGAAACCATTTAGGGCTTGCCTTCCTTTTGGGACCAGTATGAGGCCACCATACACCGGAACTCGCAGCTGTCGACCATTGACAAGTTTAAATATCTCAAAGGCTACCTTGTTGGTACGGCGCAAGATACGATCAGTGGACGTTCCCTGACTGAAAGTAACTACCAGATAGCGATAGATCTACTGGAGGAGCGCTTTGGACGGAAGGACCTTGCGATCAACGACCACATGACTCGTCTCCTACAACTGCAGGCTGTTGATTCAGCGCAAGACGTTGGGGCACTGCGACACCTTTACGACGAAGTGGTAAAAAACGTCAAGAGCCTTGAAGCACTAGGGGTGCAGCAGGGGCAGTACAGTGCTCTGCTCAGTGTGGCTATCGAGAAGCGGCTACCTCACGAGCTTTTACTTCGGTACTGTCAACAGAAGCCTGAGGAAGCTGACACTCATAGCACATTTTCAGCGCTTCTAGTCTTCCTGAAGAAGGAAGTTCGCAGCAGGGAGGATGCCATAGAAATCGCATCGGACGGGTCAACAGTCCACAAAAAACTCCACGACAAAGCGCGACGCCACTATGTACCTTCAGCAGCCACCTTTACCACCACTTCCGGATCGGACAAAGAACCGTGTTATTTCTGCAGTTCTGAAGAACACTCCTTTACTGCGTGTGATAAAACGTTAAACCTTGAGGAAAAGAAGAACATACTCAAACGAAGCGTTCGATGCTTTAAGTGTCGCAAAAAATTCCACCGAGCCAAGGACTATCGGAACTCGAGATTTCTGCGTTGTCAGAACTGCCAAGGCCGACACTTCACGTTCCTCTGTGACTCCAAATACGCTGCTCCTTCGGCAATTGACACTCAGAGGCAGTTCATCACGAAAGCAATTCAAGTGACCAGTGCTGTGACTCAGGCCCAAGATACTATTCTTCTACAAACAGCCAAAGTTTGGGCACGTGGCTCCACTCAGCCGCGACTTGTCCGCTGCCTTCTGGACGGTGGTAGTCAACGAACGTTCGTCACGGAAGACACAGCCAAGAAACTTAGCTGCAAGGAAGTAGGAAAGGAGACTCTGAATGTGCAAACGTTTGGAGCAATCGGCCCATCTAAGCAGACTCTACGATGCGTGAAACTGTATAATACAAGCCGTCACGACACCGGAGCCATTCTGATCGAAGACCTCGAGGTACCAACAATATGCAGTGGAACTCCGTTCTCAGTTCTTACTTCTTGCGTGAGAGAGGACGTTCGGGATCTTCGCCTCGCCGATGATGCTGATGCTCCAACAAATGACACTATGCAGGTACTTATAGGATCCGACTATTAGTGGAAAGTCACAACTGGAAAAATTCGGCGGCTTACAAATGGCTTAACTGCCGTTGAGACGTCTTTCGGGTGGACGCTACAGGGCCTGGTAAAAAGCACGGAGAATATCCGAGCCACGTTTCCCACCAGCGTCATGAAGATATTGGCCCAGAATTTCAGTGATGACAACGAAAAACTGTCTCAACAGCTGCAAGCCTTTTGGGAGGTTGAGCACATGGGCATCCTTAACCACAAGGATGGAGAATCTGTCGAGGATCCAGTTCTCACTGAATTCAGGAGAAAAATAACGAGAAAGGACGAAAAGCACGAAGTTTGTCTTCCCTGGAAGGATAACGCTCCGGAGCTTGATTGCAATGTAAAGGAAGCGAAAGATCGGCTTGCCAAGCTCACGCGACGTCTTCAGAAAAACGAAGAGCTTCTCATTCGGTACGATGCGACGATACGCGAATATGTTGATACAAAAAGGAGCCGGTCCAACGATACAACGATACAAGAAGGAGTAGGTCCATTCTACTACCTGCCGCACCAGGCAGTCATCCGCAACGACAGGGAAACAACCAAGACTCGAATTGTCTTTGACGCGTCATCTAGTTCACCTGGAAAACTGTCACTGAATGACGTCTTACACTCTGGTCCGAACCTGAATCCATTGGTACTTTCCCTGCTTCTGAAGTTCAGGATGTATAGAGTCGCCGTAACAGCCGACATAGAGAAAGCATTCTTGCAAATTTAGTTGTTAGAGAACGATCGTGACGCACTTCGGTACTTTTGGTATGAACACCCGCCGACTCCTGGACAGACCTTGCCGAAACAACTTGTCTGGAGAATGAACCGTGTTCCCTTTGTTGTTACCACTCAAGTCCTTTCTACTGAGCGCCACGCTGCACTACCATTTTGAAACTTCGACAGGTCCACATGATGAACTACAAAGGCCATAAAAAATCAATTTTACGTTGACGATTTTGTGACAGGCGCCGACTCTACCGACAATGCTTTGTTGTTATGTGACAATGCAGCCAAAGTCAATACCGAAGCAGGCATGCCCCTAAGAAAATGGACGATTAATCAAGTGCAACTGAAGACCGCTTCTGAAGGGGACAACACCGTTACCTCCGCTGTTTAGTTCACGATCCCTCAAAAGAAGAAAGTTCTAGGCGTGTTATGGCACCCGGACGAGGATACCTACGGGTTCGACACGTCTGAAATTATGCAACTGGTAGCCTCAATTCCAAGCACGAAGAGGAATAGGCTGAAAATCACAGCAAAAATATACGATCCATACGGCCTTGTTACTCCGTACCCAGTGAAGGCCAAAGTACTCTTTCAGAGGACTTGGAAGAGGAAGGTAAACTGGGACGGAAATTTGCCGGATGACTTAAAAACTGAATGGGACAAGTGGTGCGAAGACCTGCGTCTTCTTAATGTGATACAGGTACCAAGCTTTGTACTGTCAAATGAACCCAGCAAAACAACCTTCCACGTGTTCTCTGATGCAAGCACCTCAGCTTATGGATCTGCAGTCTACGTGCGAGTCGAAACTAGCAGTGGCATAAAGACTAGACTGCTCATCGCCAAGACAAGAGTCGCCCCCGTGAAAACGCAGACCCTACCAAGGTTGGAACTTCTTGGGGCTCTAACAGCAGTTCGGCTGATGTCAACCAAACAGAAGGAGTATGGTACCTGCTGCCAAGTTTCGTTCAGGACAGACTCGTCTGCGGTTCTTAGATGGTTGAACTCGAGCCCAGGAAAGTGGAATACGTTCGTGGCAAAGAGAGTGAGTGAGATCCATTCCCTAACCGATATTGAACAGTGGCGTTACTGCCCGACAGATCAGAACCCTGCCGATTTATTAACGCGGAAAATATCGGCTAAGAAATTGCAAGAAAGCAAACGTTGGTGGGGAGGACCTGACTGGCTGCTCAAAGGAACCGAAAAATGGCCAAATAGAGCATTTCGCGGCGAACCGTATGCGGAAACCAGAGAAGAACGGACACAAGTTTTACCCGTAACTGAAAGGAATAGTTCCGAGCTTTTTGACCTCGCAAGGATCAACAACGTGACAAAAGCCTTGGACATCACGGCTTGGATAATGCGGTTTGTCCACAATTCTCATAACCCTCGCGGAAAAATAATTGGACCCGTAATCACTTGCGAAACTGAAAACGCCAAGAAATTTTGGATTTACAAGGCTCAAGAACGCGCGTTTTATCCTCAATTTTTGACTCGTCCAGTGATCAGCAAATTTTTGCCCTATCGTGATGAGGATCGTTTGATTAGAGTGGGAGGACGGCTACAGAATTCCGACTTCACGACCAGCGAGCAACACCCAATCGTACTTCCTCCAGACGACGAATTTACAAGATTAATAATTGAAACCGAGCACAGACGGCTTTTTCACGCTGGTGTTCGAGATACCTTGGTGCAGTTACGTGAGCGATATTGGATCATCAGAGGTCGTCAAATAGTAAAAAAGTGATCAGTCAGTGCACTACATGCAAGAGACATTCAGCGAAGGCAATGAGCGAGCCATTCGCCCCTCTCCCAAGGGATAGAGTCACCAAATGCGAACCATTCAGTATCATTGGAGTTGACTTTACTGGACCATTGTACGATCGAGAAGGAGACGGAGCCAAGAAATGTTACATTGTCATCTTCACTTGTGCCGTCGTGCGAGCAGTACACCTCGAGCTTGTGCGAAGTCTCAGCACACAAGACTTTTTAGATGCATTCCGTCGTTTTACAGCCAGGAGAGGAATATGCAAGACAGTGTATTCAGACAACAGCCTCACTTTCAAAAGAGCTTCGAAAGATTTGAAAACTATTTGGAGGACGATACGAGATCAGGGAACATTGAAGTACTTTAGGGAAAACCAAATCCACTGGAAATTCATAGCCGAACGAGCCTCCTACTGGGGCGGATTTCGGGAAAGACTTATAAGAACGATCAAGGAATCACTGAGAAAAGTTTTAAAAGCTAATTGTTTTGGCTATGATGAACTGTACACTTTACTTATAGAAGTTGAAGCCATTGTAAACTCGCAGCCACTGACTACCCTTTCAGCGTCCCTAGAGGAGGAACCCTTAACTCCCGCACATTTTTTGATAGGCAGAAGACTGTTGTCAGTACCAGAAGGTGGAATCTTAGAGATCCAGAAATCATCAGAAGAAGAATTTCGGGGACGCTGGCGACTACGGAAAGAGTTACTAGATGCCTTTTGGAGTAGGTGGTGTAGAGAATACATACTGCAGCTGCCATCCGCCCACACTGTACATAATGCATCGTCAAGCGACGCCAAAGTTGGCGATGTGAACGAGAAAACACCAAGGTAGCTTTGTCATCTGGAAGTGATCGAAAAAAAACTTTTCCGGGCTCCGACAACACAGTTCGTCTTTGTCTTCTCAAGAGGTCTGGAAATCTCGTATTCGACGTGCAGTGCAACATCTGTATCGCCTCGAAGCTTCGAGTTAATGCTCCTCTTTTCGCCGGCAGGAGGATGTTAGAAAATGTATTCTGGTTCGTAGCTTCAAATTAGGCACATACCTACGCAGAGATTGGACAGCAGGTTACCTACCAAATTAGTCTGAACGCACGCAGAAACTTCTTCTATGTTTTGGGGGTATGTGTCAATAAACACCTCATGTTCGATGGGACTGTTTGACGGGTTCTGGACTCTGGTCTTTTCGCAAAAGAGAGTACACGGGCCGCGTCGGGCAGCCCTAGCCTTGCCGCGATCAGTACACGACGATGTACATGACGATGTCGGCCGTGTCCCAAGCACGTGAGAAGCCGATCAAGAACCGAGTCTCGAGAAGATGTGACCAGCCAAGAAGTGTGCCCAAGCCCTGTCCCGAGCATTTTCGTCCTGTGCGGTTCCCGGAACCCTCATCGCTTCGTCGTGGCCTTGTGGGCGTTCATGTTCGGGGACCAGTCGTCATCGAAGACCGCCAAATTCATTCGCCATGGAAAGGATTTCACTGTTTATACGGATCGCATCTCATCCTCACCACACCCATTCACTCACGGTGACCGAACGCGACTGGGACGGTCGTCTTTGACCGGCGGGTGATGTTTCGAAACAAGTGGAAAATTCCCTATGTCCCACCATCGATGACGACGAGGGAGTGTCGGACTTTCTCGCACAAGCTACACAGGTACGGTCCACGGTACTTGGCTACGAGCTTCGCAGAGAGACCGGGTGTTGGGCAGGGGACCCACAGCCACACAAGTGAGCCGAGGTCATAAATCGGCGCTTTGGTAAAATACTCGCGACGATGTTCTCAAGCTGTTGATAGACCGAGCTAAACGACCGGGCGAGTTAACGGCAATCTTGGGCGTGCGGGCAAGCTCGGAATCCGGTGTATATTCCGTGGGGTCGGGTTTGTAGCGGAGAATGGTGTCAATCGTGTAGGTCGGCTGACACCCGTAAGCAAGAAAAATGGCGAGAACCTCGTGGTGGCCTGCATTGCCGTATTGAAGGCAAACGTGACAAAGGGCAACACAACGTCCCAGTTAGATTGGTTCAAAGACACGTACATAGACCGCATGTCGCCAAGTGTATACGATTAAAGCGTTCCGTGAGACCATTTGTTTTATGATGGTATGACGTAGTTGTGCGGTGAACAATATGGCATTCAGCGAGTAGGGCTTCAATAGCGTCGAGTAAGTACACCCATCCTCGGTCACTCAAGAGTTCCCGAGGCGCCTCGTGGCGAATAATGAAGTGAAGAAGAATGCAAGCCACGCCTCGTGCTGTCGCAGCAGGTAGCGCTGCAGTTTCCGAGTACCGACTCGGGTGGTCCACAGCTACTATAATCCATCGGTTTCCGGCGGATGTAATATGTAATGGGCCATTCAAGTCGATGCCGTCGCGCTCGAAAGGCCTTGCCTGGATGGACAGGGTAGAAGCTGCAACGGGTCTGTCAATCCTGCTGGGAGCGATTTGCGGCGTTGAAATTCTGTACACGAGCGGAAGTACTTGCGCACGAAGTTTTACATGCCGCCCCGATAGTACTGTAAGCGAAGCTGCTCGTACGTCTTCAAAACGACGGCATGAGCGCAACTTAGATCCGTGTGTAAGGAAGCGCATGTGTCGCCGCGCAAATGGCGAGGAATAACTAACAACCACTTCCGCCCGTCGGAGAGGTAGAGCTACTCGTCACGGAGGGCGAAGTGTGATACAAGCGGCTATCGCAGAGCTCGCACAGGCTGCACGTCCGCCACTCCCTCGTCGTCCTCGACGGTGGCACGCCGGGCATTGTCCACCCGTTCCGTAACATCAAGGCGTCATCGTCTACTCCTTTTAGTATGTGCTTGATCTTATAGGCTTCCCTAATCGAAGGGTTCGCGCGCTTACTCAAGTCAATCACGTCTTCAATATAGCTGGTAAACGTTTCACCAGCTTGCTGGCCTCAACCACGCTGTCGTCGCTCCGCACGGAGCTTGCGTACAGCAGGACGGTGAATGCTCCAGCAAAGCGGGTGCGAAAGGCAGGCCAGGTAGTAATGCCCGGTGCATAATTGCCCCTACACAGCTTGGCTAGCTCTTCAAGGTAGAAGCCGACGTTAAACAGTTTGGCTTTATCATCCCAGTGATTGCGCGTAATCACTCTTTCGTAGGGTGGCAGCCAGTCTTCGACACCACTCTCGTCCGGGCCGCTCAACTTGGCGGGGTCCCGCTGTCGAAACAAGCCAGAGAAGATCACGGGGAGCAGATCACGCCGCAGCTGGATACTGACGTGGCTCGTGGGACATCGTGGACAGCGTCCGGTTGCGAAGCTCCAGGGTGGAATCGAAACGCTTGACCTCCACCACTTGTAAGGAAGATAGTCGAGGCTCACGTAGATGGTTTAGGAGATTTATTTACGGGCGAGAGGTGAAGCGAGCGTAGATCTTAGCGTCCAGACGATGGCTGATATCACGCGGAGATGCGTCTCCTGTGGTGTTTCTTCTTCCGCTGACACCGGCGTGAACACGTACTCTCACGGGAAGGTTGGACGATATTCCCATATGGCTGATGCCTGCGGACGGCACATACCCTGGCGGTGTCAAGTGTCTAGTATTCTCGCTAAAGAATAACTAACTAAATAACTAAATAAATAAATAAACAAACAAACAAATAAATAAATAAATAAATAAATAAATAAATAAATAAATAAATAAATAAATAACTAAATAAATAAATTTGTATTGTCGAGAAATTGGAAATATTGGCATTCGAATAAAGGACATTTTACTCTACTTTACGGACGTTTGCGTTATAGGCGCTTTGTGGTAAAAGGGCCACAAAATCCCCGTTGCGTTAGAATTGCCGATACAGGTCAAGCTGGACGAAGGAATGTTATGGTCATGCATCACTACGCTAACCGAGCAGCTGAGCTATGCTCAATATTAGTAGAGGGAAAATTAAGCTAAATACAATGGAAGTGTCCCCGAGAACACTGCACCAAATCCGTTCTGTGGCAGGTGGCTTGAGAATGTTCACATTTTAAGGTCAGACTTTAAAACTATTCGTCCACCCTCACAATTCAGATACGTAGACTGAGGAAACACCAGAACCGGTGGTCTTCACTCGGTTTAATGTGACTTTTTCTATAGTTTTAAATTTGAATTTTATATAGCCTTAAAATTCATTTTTCTGTATCTTTCAGTTAGCACTTCTATATTCATCTTGGCTATACGTCTAGCTTGGCTCTTTTTAGTTTTAATGAGGCTTTTCCTACAACTGGTAATGCGGCTTTTTCTACCTTTTTAATAGTATCGGCTTCCCGCGTCCTTCGCCGACGCTCCGCTTATTTCTCGTGACACAGAATTTTCTTTGGTCTCCCCATCTTAGCGGTAGGTCCGACACTGATGTTGCCGAGTGCACTCTGTCTCTATGAAGTAGAACAACACCTGCACCTGAGAGTTTACGGAGCCCTAGGGGAAGCGCAGTACCGACGCGTGCCTCCCCACCCTAAAATCTGCGCCGCAACGCGAACATCCCACATCTGCTTGTCGGCTTCTTGTCTTCACGCCAATTGCCCTTCCATTTTTTGGCCTAGCATGTTCCTTCTCTGCGCTTTGGTGCGCAAAGTTTTGAGCGACATTTGGAACGGCTGCCAATGAAGCTCAAACAACTCCGCTGTTAAAATAACCCAGCATATCCTTCTATGTCATGAAGTCAATACTGTCCTGAAAACTACGTCGAAAAATGACAACAGAGGCAATTTCTTACATCAAGAAGATCCTCAAGCTTGCTGTAGTCAGGAAATTTGGGTGCGGCAGTTACGCAAGCTACACCCACTATTGCGGCAAATGCAATGATTCGCATGTTGCTTTTTGCAGTGCAAACACAGAACTGTTCTGCTGCTGGGTACCACGCGCTTTTAAAGCATTTTATAAGCAGACGTTTAACCTATGAAAAATACAGCATTCTATTTTGAAAGTTCAAATAAATAACACCAGACGAATTACATGTATTAATAGCATAAAACAGCTGTCGACCAATCTAAATTTCAATTCCGGTTTTCTTTCGCACTCCTTTATCCCTGTTTCGCACTTTTGAATGTGACACGTATGAATACAATGGCTCCTTGAATCGGCGCTCGACATCTGGGATCATTGTTGTTCATTTTGTTACGTGCCAGCAACGGTGGCTATGCGCACTTTGAAACTTTGAAGTAAGTAGCCTCAACAGCTGTCAGCCGTATTCCAGGGGAGTATTTTTGATTAGCCGCACTACTTCAACTCTGTACTATATTGTTGGAAATGGTGCCATTGCCCAACCAGAGCTCCATCGCGCAACATCCGGACTTGCTTCTGTTAGTGTTTTTACTCTCCGGCTACTCAGACTACGGAAATAGAAACGGACGGGGCGCTGTTCCTATTTAACCCTACCGGGCAAGTCCCCTGTCAATATTTACACACCGTTGTACTACTTGAAGTTCGGCGAGGCATTCCGCCCATTTCATCTTTTCTACATTTTAAAGACGATAGTCTTTCTTGGGCTACTTAAACGCAGAAATTTTGGTCTGCCTGTCTGTCTACCTGTCTGCCTGTCTGTCTGTCTGTCTGTCTGTCCGTCCGTCTGTCTGTCTGTCTGTGACTCATTCAGCCACCCGGCCAAAGTAAAAAAGAACCTGCAGGATAGTCTTATATACACAGTCAAATCTGAATGTCTTAGTCCGGTGTTAGTGCTCATACATTGTTGAACAAGAACAAGACACTATGCCAGTACAAGGCAGAAAATCAATAAAGCAGTAATTTTTGCAGCGTTCCTTTATTTAAAAATTCACGGACACTTGGTTTTTGCAACAGCAAACGAAATAATACATCAGCTGAAGACAACCGTCGCCGGCGGTTGCACGCACTACCTGGCGGCATTTAAAAAACAGAATGCTACCAGCAACGAAAGGTTCCACTAGATTGCTTCCTGGTTCCACTTGCAACGCTCGTGGAGTAGGGCAACGTGGTTCTATAATCGTTGTAGTAGGGTACCTCAATTCACGTGCGTGTCCACCATACGGCAGCGCTGGCATCCCGACACCCAACTTGGAGCAGTGAAACGCGGTAAATTTAAATTGACCTGAGCACACCTCCAGCGGGAAAGAGAATGGAGGCCTTTACTTGGCAGGGGCGCCAGTCGACTATTGTCTTTCGGCGACATTTTCAACGAAAGGAGCTGGTGCGCGGGCATTTTAGATGCGAAGCATCTGTTGCTCTCGGCTCAATCGTCCGTCGTCCGTCCGTCCACACCCCTCCCCCTATGCTATAAAAAACAAACAGCGGCGCCCGGTTTTGATCCCACGACTCTTTGGCCGCAACGGGAGGTGGTACGTGGCTCTCTTCCCACTGCGCTACAAAACCGAGACAGGAGCAAGTGCTACATATGCGCCTTATGTCTTTGACTCATTCAAACTACGTCAAGAAGCTCCTGATACAACGAAGGCACGCGAAGCTGAACGTCAACCGAAACGACAAACTGAAAACTTTCGAGGAGGATGTTGAATTTCCCGTGGAAAAGCTGGGGCGGGAAGCTCCACGTGCCTTGCAGCTCAACCAGAGAAGAGGACGAAGAGGGCGGGCAGCGGGGTAGGAGCGTGAGCACGCAATAATGAAAGACGAGAACCAGGAGGTGTTCGATCCAGTAACGACGGTGTCGGTCTCCTTGCTGTCTCTACATGGGGGTTCACACTACGTTCCTATTCGTGCGCCGATAAATGAAAGAACATAACGGCAACACAATAGAACCTACATAAAAGAACATAAGGGCAACACAAGGGAACCTACACGGAACCCCTATGATGCTTCGTATCCTCCTCATGGTTCCCCACGGGAAGATGGTGTAATTTTCTTATTCGAATTGGTGCCTCAATCTAAGAAAACCCCTGTATACGGAGGAGCCTAACCGTGCTGTACTTCTTTTGGACATAAGGTACAGCGAGCACTAAAATGAAAGCTTTGACTTAGTCATCGACTTGGCGAAGGCCATAAATAACATCACTGACGGCCGAATCCACAAGAGGTTCAAAGTACTCTTTCCTAAATCAGCCAGCTGACCCCAACCGCATCATCTCAACCCACAGGCATGAAGCTATCTAGGGAAACGAGGAAGCGGACAGAGCGCCAGAACTTACTAACCACCCATCACACAGTCCCAACTCCTTCCAAATCCTTCCCACCAACTTCGAACGAATGCTCATAAACCAAAGAGAACCTCTTGCCTCTCTTCGAAAGCCGGACTAATGTTTCATAGCCACAGAAGCTGGGCACTAGGACAGCTTCACCCCAGCAGATTCCATCGGAAAAGAACGCTGGACCACATGTCTCTACAACAATACGGCAAGAAATGCAAAAAGTATGGAAAACCATCGGTTATATAGGCGGCGCACACTTGGTGCGTGCACGACAGACGAGACCAGCGCTGGGGACTAAACTGTTTATTCGTCCGTGAACAGACTATTTAAAGCATAGCAAGGGAGAGGGACTTGGGAAGGAAGAAAGGGAGAGGAAAGACATGACGCTCAGTTGTTGATACCTCACACGCCTAGCTCAGGTGGCGGGAGATATTATAGCAAGACGATTTCCAACAGTTCCCTAAAACCGGCTGGCTAACCGAAGCTCCTTTTCGGTATCATTCGAGAAAACATATTTGTAAATCTGCACCTGATTTTTTCTAGTTACCGTACCAAGGATTACTACACCTGCAGTTATTATTTAAAAAATGGTTATGCCTCAGTATAGCTAACCTTGGATAGGCAAAGCAAAAGGTTGACTTAGTCTGGTTGAGTCTTGGTTTAGCTTTGTTAAACTTTCATGGAACTCCATCGTCCAGCACGTCTCAAAGCCGTTCGGTCCCGTGCAACCTTCACTCAAGGGGGCCTGGCGAACGCGGCCTTCATTTACTGGGAATGCTCCATCCCTCTTCGCAGGGCGTGAGACGAGTCGCGTAGCCCAAGACGACCCAGCGGCGCATGCGTGGGTGGCTGCGGGGGTGGTCCGCTGCCGATCAGCTGATTGAGCGCCGCTGCAGTGGCGGCTGCCACTCATGCCGAGCAGGACGGCTGAAAAGGGAGCCTTGAGCGTAGCGCCGTAAGAGAACCCCGAGAATCACGCGACGCGCTTCGAGGGGTGTGTTGCCGAGGGGTGTCTCCAGTCAACAGGATTCGCCACCAGGTGGCCGTGATGGACAGACCCTCATCACGTCGGCTCCGTCTTTGAAGGACCACAAACAAGAAAAAACGGACCCAGCCACCAACAGATGCTACCAGAGGAGCGGTCAACAGTCAGCCCGCATACGAAGACCTCTTGGAGTGAGTGTTGACGAATATTCCTCACGCCAATAGCGATCAAGTGCAAGACCCTGCCACGCCGCTGCGCTAACCCTAACAACTGTTCCACCAAGGAGCGCTCGTGCTCTCCTACTCCTGCCAGGCTCGTTGCACGCCCGGCGCGCCTCGCGCCGCATGAGCACGTGCCACGCTGCGCCACCAGGCCCAGCGGGCGCGAGCCTACTGCCTCCCAGAATGGAAGTCTCCGTCGAGGGATCAGCATGACCCGCGGAGCTGCTGAAGCCAGAATGGCAGCAGATCCGCCACAAGATCCAGAACCTCTCCCGACAAACCGGCGACGCGTAATGAGCCACTCAAAGGACGAACGGACCCCCTCAACAGCGGAATGAAGACCAAGACCCCGCCTCCAGAGAGTCCACTTGCCCGACGGCGATGTAAAGATAATCCTCCCCGCCCTCAAGGGTGGACTGGACCTCCACATGATCCCGGCCGCCACGCTAGCGGACTACGTTTTGACGCAGGCCGGTGGACCAACTACCCAACGAGGACCAATCAGAATCCATCACAAAGCAAAATTCATCATTGTCAGCACTCCCTCTGAGGAGAGAGCGCACAAGTACCCTCGGCATGACCATCTTCAACTGCCCAAACGGCACGTACACCCTGTGCAACCACATCCCCCCCGCCATCCGATACCGCGGTTGGAGTAATATTCACCGTGCCTTAAAAACGACACTCAGGAAAGAAATTATGCACAGCCTGGTAGCCCTACAACCACGACCTCCACAATACTAGACGCCAAGCGGCTGAGGAACTCCACCCTGGTCCAAGTGCTGTTCCAGGGACCTCTTGTGCCATTCTGGGTCCGCTACAGGGCGGCCACCCTCCTCTGCCAACCCGTTCAGCGGAAATCAGAGGCCTGCTTCAACTGTTGGCAGCCGGGCCATCGAAAAGACGTCTGCCCCAACCAACCACCAACCCAAAGATGCCCCGCGTGCGGCCTAGCCCAAGCCCCGGAACAGCACCCGTGCAAACCGAACTGTATCCTGTGTGGAGAGGCGCACCCAACGGGAGCCGCGGGTTGCCCCCGCCGCTTCCAAGCAAGGCGTAGACCACCACACATCAAGAACGAGACGCCGAAGGTATTGACCAAACAATCAACAGGAGCAGCACCAACCAAGGCAACCACCTCCAGACAGAGGGGGAACCGCAACCACAAGACTACCAAACCCCCGAGAAGACGACGCAGGTGAAACAACTGCCACCACTGGGGCAAAAGCGGAGTTACATCCAAGTTCTCAAAGGAGCGACCAGCACCGCAACAATGATTACACCAGCACAGGCGAGTACACAGGGCCTTTTCGCTCCCAACTTCACCCCTCGATAGCAAACTTGATCTTATTCTAAAAGAGATGCAAAATATGCGAGCCGACCTAGCCCTACTTAGAAGCGAGAACGTCCAACTGAGGGCACAGGAACAGTAACCTTAAGCGCAGATAGCGAAGCTGACATCCAGCAACGCCCCGGAGACAGAACCCACCCCCGCCCCCACTTAAGCGCAAAAACAGGAGAAAAGCCGGCGACTACCCCGAAATCCGACAACAAGGTCAGAGTAGACATGGAAGAACTCAAACAAGAAAAGCTTCGATCACTTAACGCCACCCTAAAAGAATCCATAACGGCCCTGCGCGCGGAACTACTTGGTCTGGCGAGCGCGGAGGCACCGGCAAACAACCCAACCGACCAGGCAAGCATGACCCCTCTACCAATAGATATCGAGCAAGATGCCGACTTCTAGACAAATCACCATATGGCAGTGGAACTGCAGGGGCTACAGAGCTAAGAGAAGCCAGCTGCAAGCCCACTTGTCCACGCTAAATGAACAACCCGACGTCATAGCATTACAGGAGACAGGACCCAACACCAAACTTCTCAACTACACAGCACACACACACCCCGATCACCCGCAACTACCTACACTCGTAAAAAGAAACATATGCACGTCCACTGGCGAAATCACCAACACAAATATACCGCACATATTCACCACTGTATTGCCAGTCAAGAAAGGACAACAGCCGTTCCACGTGCTCAACGTTTACAGCCCTCCAAAACAGACGACCCACAACTTCAAGCCCCTCCTGCTCGAAGCCCTGAGAATAGCCGGACAGCAACCCCTGATAATAGTAGGAGACTTTAATGCTCCACACGAGGCATGGGGATACCATAAGACAACAAGCAAGGGCAGGAAACTAGAGGAATTAATGCAGACTTTGGGCCTCACTATACACAATACGCCAGGAACCCCAACCCGCATCGGCAACAGCGTACAAAGGGACACAACACCGGACCTAACCCTAACGCACAAAATAGTAGCGGGAAAATGGAGGGTCACCTCTCAAAACTTTGGGAGCGACCACCACATAATAGAATGAAAAGTCAACTACACGACGCGGCTGGCACATGAGCCACCACGGAAACCCCTCACCAAATGGGATCTATTCAGACAGAAATGTGCGCAAGTGGAACCACCCAGAGAACTTACAGAAAGCAACATCAGAGACTGGACGCAGAACATCTTAAAATGCAAAGAAGGCAGCGACGTGCCAATAGACCCCATGATCCCGGCCCCGTACGTCGATTCTAAGCTACAACACGTGTGGGACGCGTATCGCAGCATCGAAGCGAGATGGAAAAAACACCGGCACAGGAAAGCACTGAGAAGAAAGCTACAGAACCTTAAGATAGCAATAGCCAAACACGCAGACTACCTGACGCGATTACAGTGGCTCCAAGCGTGCGACGAAATGCGCGGCACACTATCGATGAAGCTCACGTGGGCGATCCTACGGAAACCAATCGACCCCAGTAACAACATGACAGAATCGGCCAAGAAGATCACGAAACTTATACAAGATTACCAGGGCTCGGAATTACAAATGCATGGGGAGCTTATTAACTATACGCAACGCAAAATGAAAGTGCGCGCTCTCCCCCTCCGCATTATATGGGCGCGAGCAACGAAATGCTAGACGCCGAATTCACATTCGAAGAGGTGCACGCCGCCATTAGAGAACTCAGAAGTGCGACCTCACCTGGAGAAGACAAGATATCCAACAAGATACTACGACATCTAGAGGAGACGGCGATTCAGACTCTAACAGACTACTTTAACAAGGTGTGGCGGGAGGGGGAAGTGCCCCCTGACTGGAAGCACGCTAACATAACACTCATTCCAAAGCCAAGCAAGCCAATAAAAATAGAAAATCTCAGACCAATATCGCTTACGTCGTGCGTGGGGAAACTCATGGAACAGGTCGTGAACTCCCGCATAGTAGATTACCTCGAGACGAACGACATGCTACCACACAACCAACTCGGTTTCAGACCAAGGCTCTCCACTCAGGACGCACTTCTACAGATTCAACACGACTTATTGGACCACCCACCGAAAAAAGACAACGCGGCCATTTTAGCCATTGACCTCCACAAAGCCTTTGATAACGTCTCGCACAAGGCAATACTCACAGAAATCTCCACGCTCGGGCTAGGAGAAAGAACATTCGCTTATGTCAAATCCTTCCTCACAGGCCGGACGGCCAGGATGAAGCTAGGAACGTCCCAAACACAGATCTTCAAGATGCCAGACAAGGGAACCCCCCAGGGAGCCGTAATTTCGCCTTTGCTCTTCAACCTCGCAATCCGACCGATGGCCAAAGCATTATACAGCATCCCAGGACTAAGATCAACTATATACGCAGATGATATCACCGTTTGGGTTAACCGGGGCAGCGACGCCGGCATCGAACAGACACTAAGGACAGGCGCCGAAATAATCGCGGAACTCGCAACCAAGGCGGGCCTCACTTACTCAACGACAAAATCCGAACTGATGATCCTTCATCCCCCCAGGACGAAACTGGCCACCCAACCGCCCATCAAAGTCGACATCGGAGGACAAAACATACCCACCGTCTCAAGCTTAAAAATACTAGGACTACGGATACAGGCCAACAGAGGGACAACCGAGACAGTACGCGTCCTACGATCACACACGACACAAACAATTTCCATGCTAAGAAGAATAATCTCAAGGCAACGTGGCCTCACAGAGGAAGAGAGACTGAGGATCGTACAAGGCTTCGTAGTCAGCAGATTCAGTTATCACCTGCCTTATGTGAACTTAACCCAATCGAACAAAGATTCGCTCGACGCTCTACTTCGGAGAGCCTACCGCACGGCCCTGCACATTCCCCACTCTGCTTCAAACAACCAGACTTGCGAACCTGGGCATTCACAATACCGTAGGAGAGATAATCGATGCCCATCGGACAGCACAGATACACAGGCTGGCGCAGACCACGACGGGCAGGTCCATACTGCAGCGGATCCAAATTCAACCACCCAACACCGACTCCACTCCGGCCAGGATACCAAGAAACATCCGAGCCCTAATCAAAGTCAAACCTATCCCCAGAAACATGCACCCGACCTTCCACGTGGGAAGAAGAGAGGCACGCGCGCAGTACCATTCGCAGCACTACCCACCAGACAAATACCGTGTATGTGGATGCGGCACGGTACCACGGCAGAGCAGCCTTCGCAATCGCAGGCATCGCCTCCGCCACAGAAACGCAACCAACAATCAAAGCCTCCATCTGTACGGCAAACCCCACCACTGCAGAAGAAACGGCCCTGGCTCTCGCCATAACCAAAACGCCAACACCGACCGTCGTCCTGTCAGACTCACAGCAGGCGCTACGCAATTATGAGAAGGGCAACATCTCAGCCTCAGCCCTAAAAATTCTCGTGAAAAGACCTCCCGGCCAGCCCGTGATACTGCTGTGGACCCCGGCTCACACTGGCGTGGGAACCAACGAGGTAGCTAACGAACAGGCCCGAGCATTAATACCCCGGGCGAGCACTTCTCTTGGTTCTACGCATGGATCCGCACTCGAGTTCACTGGGTACGCCCTCACCACATACCGAGGACATCACACAGCACTACCGCCTCAGCCGCAGAACACTACCCCCGCCCAACGCCAAACTTACGATAGAGGAAGCACAGATGTGGCGCACTCTACAAACCCATTCCTTCCCACATCGCACGCAGTTACAGCACTCCCACCCACACCTCTTCCTCTCCGCAGAGTGTCCGAGATGCCGCAGCCTCGACACGCTATACCACTCTTTGTGCGAGTGCCCCGCGGAGCCTTACCCCCCCTTCCCCACCCCCACACCACTGGGAGCAGGCCTTGGTTAGCTCCTTGCCTCGTGGATCAACGGACCCTGACGCAACGGGCGCTGCAGGTCGCTTCGGTCATCTGGGCTGAGGCCACCGCCCCAACCTGAACCCGGTGTCTCACCAATAAAGTGTTTTCTCTCTCTCTCTCTCTCCAGTCAAAAGGTGAAATTCTGCATCCGCCGCAAAAAAGCTGGATGAAAGTAGTAAAGCTTTGCTTTAATAACTGCCGGACGGTCTACTACCTGTGCGTAGATAGCAACGCGATGTCGGAATTGCGGCCCAACTTTATTGGCCTGGCAAAATGTTAGTGCAAGATTCTTTCTAGAAATAACAGTGCGTCACGCAACGCTACCACACACATTTAGGAGCTGCTGTGAACGGCCGCAGTTGAGGCGTTCCAGCTTCCGTTCAATCCCTTACGTCACGTAGGGCCGTCGGTAATGGACGCCATTGTTTCTTGTTTCTCTTCCGAAAACGCCGATCCTCACAAGCTGTTCGCGTCACGAGTTAAAGTACAAACGTAGTGTTTTGCAATTAAAATTCTTTTATATATGGTATTAAATGCCATTTTGGTTTCCGGACAATAAGTGCACGTGGCCTTTGGTGTTGCTAATGTTGCATCACCATGCAAATGAATAGATTTCATTATAAAAAACTACCAATATTGAAAAATATTTAGAGATGAGTGCAGCCCTGATGGAAGATTTCAAGCAAACGAGTTATTAATTTGTGGATGGCCACACCCTGGCAGCTATTGGGAAGATCATTTTGTGCTCTAGAAGTAATAAAGTCTCTTGTTTATTATCTTCTCGAGAAGCTTGCACAGGCACCTTGTCAGTGTGATGGGTCGATGACTTGCGGAGGAAGATTCATCTGTCATATCCTTAAGAAAAGCTACTACTATATCCTCTCTCCAAGGCCTCATGGTACCTCTGAATGTCTTCGGTACTACTAATTTGTTGAATGTTCTTCCAGAAGACAGGTGGTATTACCGATAAAAAAGGCCCTCATTTTAGAGGAACGTGTAGTAATTCCCTAGCAGGCTAGTCACTTTTGTTGGAAACGGCCGGACGACCACGCAGTTTGACAGACGGACGCTTTTTGATGCTCTGATGACGCTCTGATGACTGTGATGACCGACATGCACAAATGTAATGATACCCCCCGACAGGGCGTTAAAAATAGTTTGGTTTTGATTCACATGAAAAGCACACCTAATAGTTATAAAGTTTACAAAGCAGTCTGCCATTTCGGAAAGTCAGAGATGGGCTTGGCAATCGCCAATAAGAAAATGGCCTCCCGTTTCATTAGGATGCGTTTCTAGTAGCAGGGTCGAGTGAACGCACAACGAAGAAGCTTGCAGTCTGTGTGCGTTGGGAGCAAGGTCTTGCTGAACCATTAACGGCAGTACGCAGCAGCAGGAATGTAGCGTGAACAGTCGGCAAACGACCAGCGCCACGATGACACCGCGCAAACGTGATCTCGAGCCGTGCGTCGGGTGGCAACAGTCTTGTTTCAAGGTGGCCCCTGAACCACGCATCCCAGGGGGTAGTTTCCCGGATACCGTGCACTATTTCGCCGCTTCAATTCTGACCATCTTCATTCACGTTCCAGCGATCACTTCAGGTGCGGCCCCTCTTCCTTGTCATCGTAGTTTCACAGCGTGGTCGTTTCTATGCGTGGCCATTCATCATGTAGGGTATATAGCCTGCGGCACATCCGGCCGAGCGCTGTGAGCGTTTGGACTTGTCTCTGTGCTGCTCCCGCTTACATCGATTTTCCTGTGCCCATACGACTCCTTGTGCACGACAACGGACACCATCAACGTTTTGAGTGTTCCTCACACCTAAACCCGTACTTCGCAGAGTGCTTCGGCGCCCACTGCCTTGTGCAACGAATTCCTTTTCGCTCGCTCGGCGGCTAGGCCTAACTCGCCGCTTCAAGATCCGCGAACGCCGGCCGATGTCTGCCGCTGCTGCACGTGCTACCAGTTCTCCTCCTCGAGCTGGCAGCGCTAGCACGTCGGCGGGAGAACGTGTGCTGGCGCCGCCTTTATTGACTCCTCCACCGGCGGAACACGGCTCGCCTATGGACCATGCCTCATCGAAGCCGGAAGTGGCCCCGAAGTCGTCGACGGCAATGGAATGTGTCTCATTGAATTCCGGCCAGCTCCGAGTTACCCCAACGTTTCCTACAACTACGCCGCCTCCAAAGAGGGCGTTGCGACGCCCGTCGGTACCAGCCTCCGACCTGACCTCCCAAGATTGCAGGGCCAAGCGGCAGTGTCTGACTTTCCCATCAACAGGTTTCCTGACATCAGCATCTGCAGGGTCGTACACGGTGGTTATCAAGCCACGCTGCGCCTACGATATGTCCATACTGTCCAATCAAGTCATGCAACGCACTCTTGATGCTTGTCTCGGCATCACAGTGTTTAGTGGCTACACTTACCACCACCCCACCAACACGATCTCTGTGTGGGTGTCTACCCTGGAAGCCACCGCCATATTGCAGAACCTGCAATCAATACCGGTCACAGAAACATTTACCCTCAAAGTCCAAGCCTACCTCACCTCCGGAACCGACCTCAAAAGGTACGTGGTAAGTGGAGTAGAGGTCGGGCAGGACCAAGCGACTCTAAGCGCGGCCCCACCTGTCCCATTCATAAGGTGGTGTCAGCACAATACCTTGGGCGCAGCCGTGCTTGCCTGGTTACCTTGAGTCGACCGTTAGAACCACCTTCCTGCCTGTATTGCCTTGGGTGCATCCCTGCACAGGGCACCTTGAGCAATCTTGGTGACGCTCTTGGTGCCACCGCGGACCCCGACCCCCAAACATAACCTCTATCCAACCGTGACGATGTGCTTGTAGGTGGAGGGTGAGAAACCACAAACGGTGGCCGTCGGAGCCCAGGTCAAGCTCCGGGGGATGGGCTCCCTGTCTGTTTACCAGACAGTGAGCTCCGGGACCTTCCTCTCTATCAGGGTAACCCGAGCGAAGAAAGTACCCCCATCGCCTGCTTTTGCTATGCCGTATGGATAAATGAAAACCCCCCTCAAAACGGGATCGGTCTCTGAAAAGGGGCCGCACACAAGTTTTTTCCCATCCCTATCAACCATCAGCTATCAACCATCCCTATCGACCCTATCAACCCATCCCTATCAACCACCGAAACCTGAAAACTATCCCCGTTTTTTGGTTCTTGAATCAGTAGATAAATCAAAACCCGTCTCCTTCAAGTCTGTATTCCTCGTCGCCAAGTTCCTTGAACGAATCATTGGCAAATCTTTCGAGGCAAAAAAACTACGAACAGGCGAAGTGTTGGTTGAAGTCAAGACGCAGCAGCAAGCCACAAATCCCCTGGCCCAAACCCGCATGGCAGATCTGGACATTAGTGTCCCATCCCACCGCAGCCTCAACACCTCGCAGGGTGTGATATCTGAGCCAGATATGTTAAGTGAAGCTGAGGCCGACCTTATGGAAGGCCTGAAGGGTCAGGGTGTTACAGCTGTTAGGAGAATCACCATCCGTCGAAATACCAACAAAGCACAAAATCTTAACACTCAACAGATCAGAACTTCCTGAGCACATCAATGCTGGTTTCGTGAGCTGTGGAGTACGTCCGCACGTCCCTAACCCACGCAGCTGCTTCAAGTGCCAGCGGTTTGAGCACGACACAACTTCTTTCAGTGGCAAAAGACCTGCGCGAAATGTGCCGCACATGACCACCCTACCGAAAACTGGGAATCCACCACCTTCACCTGTGCAAACTATCAGGGGCCGCACGCGGCATGGACCCACAGCTGTAAAACGTTCCAACAGGAAAACAAGATTATCAATGTGAAAGTAACCGAGAGCATCTCTTTCCCAGATGCGCATCAGAGGTTCGGATCTTTCCCTGTTTGGAGGTACGCCGACGCAGCTCGCCGGGGGGCAAAGCAGCGTCTGGTTTTGGTCGGGTCCCAGTACCACGAGTCGGAATGGGATCCGCCCCTGCCACCAACCGGGCTGCCCCACGCAGCCCAACCCACCTTCGCACCACTCGCTGAGCCAGCAGCAGCTTTGGTGGCAACGACGTCGGTTGGGGATGATGTGGCATCCACAGTTTTCTCTCCACCGGCCCAAAGCATACGCGAGGACACGGAGGATGTGGAGACAAGGGCACCTGCGGCAGCTCGCACCCTCGCCGCACCGCCTGTACCATCCGAGGCGTTAGTAAAGCCCTGGGCTGTTGCGGGCCAGGCAAAGGGCGCTCAAAAGGGTGTGTGGTCCAAGAAGCCTGATCACACAGGCACTCCGACGGCATCCGACGACGAAATGGATGTCGGACCGTTCTTGTCTGCGGTGCACCGCAAGGAATGTGTCCCGACGCCAACGCCTCCCGACAAGCTCAAAAATACGAGAGTCAGAGCCCCGTAAGACGGCACATAAACATGCGCACTCCAGTAGCTCTCACACTGAATAATTCAAAGAGAAAACATAATTCAATGGAACCCCACAAGCCATCTTAAACATCTTGACGATGTATACAAACTACTGCATGCAAATAAGCAAGTGTAATGTGTGTTTTGGAAACCCATTTTAATTCCAATCACACAAATTTCTTGAATAGTTAACTGGTGTTCAGAAAGCAGAGGAATGGATGCACTTTTCTGGCGGTGTGGCCATAATCGGCCGGAAATTCTTAGCATTCCACTGCGTCACTTCGAACACTGTCCTTGAGTCTGTAGCAAATCGCACAATAATATTTATTAGGTTGATAACGG
The DNA here is from genome assembly GCA_013339765.2 of Haemaphysalis longicornis. Classification (NCBI taxonomy): domain Eukaryota; kingdom Metazoa; phylum Arthropoda; class Arachnida; order Ixodida; family Ixodidae; genus Haemaphysalis; species Haemaphysalis longicornis. The sequence goes on along the minus strand of CM023449.1, from coordinate 82,606,741 downwards.
TATGCTCCAAATACATTCCTCCTGATCTTTCACTTTCGAGCTTCGACTTTCAGGCGCTGGTTGACCAGCTGCCTGAACCATATATCCTCATAGGCGACCTCAATGCACACAGTTCTCTTTGGAGGTCTTTTCGTACGGATGCCGGAGGTTCCCTGATAGAGACGTTTTTAACATCCTTGAGAGCATGCCTCTTCAACAAGAAACAGCCTGCATACCATAGCATAGAACACAACACACAATGATTTGTTGACTTGGCTATTGGCTCCGCAGTTCTCTTTCCTCGTCTCGAGTGGGGTGTGGGCACTGACTCATACGACAGCGACCACTTTCCCACCTGACTAACTTAGTTAGGTAAAGGCCCATGCAGTCCATCTTCCCAGAACAGGTTAGATGAAGCAAGACCTAACTGGAATACATTTAAAGAGACATCCAAACTGCACTACACAACCATAAGACACCTACACATAGATGAAGCCACTCCACTCCTCACGGCGCACACCCTCGACGCCGCCGAAAAGTCCATTCCCTATGCCTCTGGTGCCCCGCGGAATCAGAAGAGGCCGTGGTGGTATGAGGACGTATGTGGTACGGGTTGGGCTTTTATTTTATATTATAGCCCTTTAGCTTTATGTAGGTGAACGAGAGAGGCCCAGAACAAGGCGTGGGGTATCCTTCGTTGGTACCCCCGTCGGGTAACCTGCTGTTGTTCAAACCGGCAGAAGCGCTTCGAAAACGGGTGCGCCGTGAGGTAAAACGAGAGAGTTGGCGCTCATTCATAGCATCAATAAACTCTTAAACAGCCACACGCAAGGTACGGTCACGAATACGCAAACTCAAAGTGAAACACACATGCTGCCTCTGGTCAGCACAACAGGAAACAAACTCGAAGACCAGGCTGATACACTTGCACAACACTTCCAACACGTGTCCAGCTCAGCACACTAAACGAACACCTTCCCTTAGCATAAGCCTCTTGTGAAAACAACTATCTACGCGACAACACCAAATCACAGATTTTTTAAAACTCCCTGTTTTCACTACATGAGCTGAGGGCTGCTCTGAGCACATGCAGACCTCCAGCTCTAGATCGGGAAACATTACGTACAAAGTGATACAACACTTACATGCAGACACAGTTGAAACACTCCTTCACCTTTACAAGATATGGCTTTCGGGTCACATTCCAAAGTCTTCGTGGGAGTCATAGTTGTTGCATTCTTGAAAGGAGGGAAGGACCCTTCCTCTCCCGCTAGCTACCGACTCATTGCCCTAACCAGCTGCCTGTGCAAGCTTCTCGAGAAGATGATAAACCGGAGGCGAAACCGCTTGGCGTTACGTCCTAGTTAGTGACCTCAAGTCATTCGGTGGTTCGGGTAACATGCTAAACACCCTTATTAGTTACTTGCCGAAGAGGACGTTTCGAGTGAGAGCCGGTAGTGCACTCTCAAAAGTTCATGTGCAAGAAAATGGCGTGACGCAAGGCGGTGTGTTGAGCTGCACTCTTTTCATAATTAATAAGAACTCTCTTGGGGAGGCATCCACCTACAATTTCTTCTTTCAGGTATGTAGACTACGAGCAGATATCTTTTAAATCATGTAATATGTCAATCCATGAACGTCGAGTTCATCTGGGCGTCAAGAAACTTGCCGGCTGGGCAGACAAGAATGGTTTTATTCTTAACCCTGGAAAAAGCAGCTCTTGCGTCGTATTCTCCAGGAAGCGCGGGGTCCTTACAGACCCAGACATTACTCTTAATGGCGCGTCCATTCCTGTGAACAAGGAGCACAAGTATTTAGGTGTTGTGTTTGACCACAAACTCACATTCGGTCCCCACATCAAGGAACGTAAGCATAAATGTCTCAAAACAATGAATCTCCTTAAGCACCAATTGTATGGTGCTGACAAAGAACTCCTGCTGCACCTGTGTACTGCTTTAGGTGGGTCTCGTTTGGACTATGGCGGTGTGATGTATGGGTCAGCGACTAAAACAGCATTGCGGATGTTTGACCCAGTGCTACACTTGGGGCTTCGTCTTGCGTGAGGTGGTTTCCGGACTAGCCCGGTTGAAAGTCTGTCGAGTGTAACAAGTGATGCCTTGAGGATTAACGGACGTACACGCACTTGCTTTATGCTTTTGAAATTTCATCGCTGAATAACCATTCTTTTTATCCGGTCTTTATAATACATCCACATCTCTGCTGTTCGTAAATCGGCCGTCCGTTCCTCTGGCCTTCTCGCTTAGAGTGAGAGAGCGAGCCTCGGATCTGAGCGCTTCGTTTTTAGATGGGTACAGATCATCTTTTTCAGATGATCTTGGCAACTTCGTCCTGTATCTTGTGACCTTTCTTTTATAAAATTTGACAAATATTGGGAACCCGGAGCTGCAATACTGTAGCACTTTCTGTCTCTGCAGTTTATATACCCATGTGCAGAATTTTACAGTGACGCTTCTGAAACCTCCACTATGGTGTCTTGCGCTGCTTATGGACCAACCTTTAATGCAGCCAGAAATATGAGCGTACATACAACCATTTTTTCAGCGGAAGCGTATAGAATTTTACTCATTATACAACATAGTTTTGAATATAAAATTCCCAATTCCATCATATCGACAGATTCCTGGAGTGTTGTTCTTGCACTATCATCCATAAGCCACCAAAAAGTTACATAGTTAATCTCATTTTCAACATCATTATGTCAGTCTATGCGCAAAAGCATGAGATGCTCCTCTGCTGCGTCCCAGAACACGCTGGGATCGCTGGCAACGAGTTTGCAGACGAGAGGGCGCTGCTGCTGCACTCGGGAAAACTGTAGACATAACAACGGCACCCTGTACATGCCTCAAGCCACACATAAGACAACACTTGCGCAGAACATGGCCAACGCACTTGAATGAACAGACAGACAACAAACTACATGTAATAAAGCCACACTTGAGACGGTACCCAGCTGACTCACACAACAGATACACTGAAGTCGCCTTGGCTAGAATACGGATAGGGCACACCCATGCAACGCACTCGTATCTGCTCACGGGATCTTCAAAAGCACAGTGCACCAGGTGCGGAGAGGCCCTATCCGTAGTTCACACACTCATTCATTTCAAGGCGCTCGATACCACACAATGCAAACATCTGCCTGAGCTGGACATACAACACATCCCACTACACCTATCACACTTCTTGGCCCACAACCCAATCTTTTCAAACAAACGTGTTTTTCAGTTTTTATCAGACGTCACGTTTTTACAGCCACTTTCATGTCATGCATAATTATCCTGGCCCTATACACCAGCCATCTTCATGGATTCGCTTCACTTTTGTTTTTAATGTGACTATCTAGTATTTAACTGTACATCTGTGTCATCAAATAATTGTCTTCGGCGCTCTTTGCCCTTGTTGGCCATGCGCCATTAAACTCAAGCCATCATCATGATCACTTTGGGTGCATCCTTCGGGTTCGCCCGTTCCAGTCGTCCGCGATATTCTGCTACGAGTGTTTACGTCCTGAACATATGAAGGCCTCTTGTCCGAATCCTTCAAAGAACACAGACATGGAAGCCCCGACAACGTCAGAATATGGCTGGTCATTGTGTCGCAGCAACGACCACGACATAACGTCTGCGAAGTGCTCATCAAAGTGCCGCGCAACAGAGAAATTGCGGGAAAACCGTCGACAAACGCGCCAAAACAAAGCTACGGCAGACAATGGCACTATGTTAGCACTGTCGAACAGGTATGAAGTATTAGCAGAAGAACAGGAATGTGACGAATCTACGGAGCCAAATGGGAGCCAACCACTCGACCACACCTACGCTACTGCGGTGAAGAGGCAACCACCAGTCAATACCCGCAAGGAACCATTGCCTTCAACAACGGATTGCGCGGATAGCGTGGCTGCTTTGGACCACCGTTTGGCGGAGCTAGAAGCAGAACTGAAGCGTATCCGGCAACGTCGTGCAACCTTAGCGCAACGGGTGAAGCACCAGGAGACACCTGTTTTAACAACTTCCACATCAGTGCAACGTCGCGTGACCTTTGCGCAACGAGGACAGCACCACGATGCACCTGCTCCTCTACCTGCCACTTCAGCGCCACTTCGGCAATTTCGGCAGTTCACTTCGGCAACTTCGGCAACTTCGGCAATTTCGGCAATTTCGCCACTTCGGCAGAACTTCGGCATCCTGATTCTTCTCACCTTACGGCCACAGAACTTGTCACTTCGTGGTGGAACAACTGCAACATCTGGTCACGGTTCTCGTGGCGCAACTACATCCATGATGGCTTCAGTGTCCCCTCAAGGTGCGAATGTTTCCCCAAGCCCGCTATGACACAAGTGTGGGCTTCAGTGGGAACTGCAGAGGTCTTGCTACCAAGGTAGGAGAGCTCCAGTCTCGTCACCGCATGGGCACACTTCAAGCGTGGGCTCTGCTCTTGCAGGAGACGAACTCAATTCCACGCATTACGAGAATCACTGCGTACTCTTTACGTACCATTGCGGACCGACGTTGCAGCAATGCATCTGGTCCACCAGGTAAAGGGTGGTGTACGTAGCCACCTGTTACCCCCAGACGCAAGTGCCGTTGGTGCCTTGGTGCAGTGCGTGGCAGGGAGTGGTTGCCGTAATGGTTCGCCTACCCCGCACAGACGTGATCCTGTTGTCGTGTTAAAGTCGTCCGTATAGTGGCAGTGCACCCCGACTGCGAATGAGCTGGCTTACTCACCTTCCCCGTACGTACCCCGGATGCCCAGTGCTAGTTAGTTAGCACTGGTTAGTTAGGCATGGGGTTACCCCTTCGTCCAGTACGTGTGGTGTCGCAGTGTTAGACACATTTACTACTCCGCATATTGGGCTACTCATTGCTCCGCACATACCAACACGAACGTCGCTGGGATCATTCTCCCGCACTGCCTTATGCCCCGCACCTTCCCTGGTGGACGGGCGTAACTACGACCTCATGGGACCGTGAGCTGGACTGTTGGGGCAGTGAACACTATCCCCTACGTCTTGGTTTGGCTGCACTGTACCCACAATGCCTACGACGCCACTGTCGTGTGACTGACTGGGAATGTTCAAGAGGGTGTTAGCTCTCTACCTTGAAACCTATGCGACGCAGTGCCTGTTTTATGCGCCGCCCTTAAGGATGCAACGCGGACAACTTGGGTGGACGAGTCTAGACCAGTTGCTGACCTGCATCTCCTTCGATTATGGGCTGCTCGTCGTCGAGCTGAACGGGCTGTGAACCGAGGTCCAGGATCTTTAGAATTGCGAGCTTCATTAAATCGTCTCACAGCCGCTTCACGTCGCCACGAGAAGCGCCCTTCTAGACAAACGTGGTTAGATTGGTGTACATTCATTGGACCGCCCTCGACCAAAGCATTCTTCCCGGCGTTCGAACAGGCTCCACCACAATTCATCGGCCAACTTTACCTCCCTCCTGAAGACGGTGTGTGCCCAGCTCAGGTGGACATTGATGGCATACAAGGGCCCTTTACAATAGCGGAATTTGTGGCCACCATCGACGAGGCAAAGTTGCGCGCAGCTCCTGTACCAGACGGTATCACCTATGAAGTGTTCAAGAACAGTCATGACCCAGCTCTTCAGTGGATGGTTGACTCACTCAACGCCATCTGGGTCTCAGGGGAGCTTCCAGCTTTTTGGAAACATGCGGAACTGGTGCCGATTCCAAAACCAGACAAGCCAGTGGACCGCATGACTAACCTTAGGCCGCTTCGATTAACGTGCACTATCTCCAAGCTGCTGGAGCGTATGCTCGCTACTCATAAGCCCTGGTGGCTTGAGCGCTACCTGTGGTACCATCCAGCTCAGATAGGCTTCCGCCAACACCTTGGTAAGGAAGATGGCCTGGAACATCTTTCGAACATGGTACTTTTCGGTCGCAGAGCACGCAGCATACGAACGCTCCTAACCATACATGCCCTAAAGAATTATGACCTTGTCAGTCACTCAGCCATCCTTACCATCTTACGTCAGCTGAACGTCCCAGTCCTGGTCTGCAACCTGGTGCTGGTCTTTCCTCGACAGTCGTACCTTTTCTATACGAATCGGCAAAGAAACAATAGGGCATTTAACCTCAGACCGGGTAGTTACCCCATGGCTCTGTGTTGGTACCGGTGTCATTCAATGCGGTCCTCCTTGCTCTCGCGTGGCAGTTAGCTACCATTCCGCACATTTTCTTTCTCATCTGCGCCGATGATATTACAGGGTGGTCGGTACATGCAGATTTGAACAAACCGCAGGCAGGCCTCCCTGTGGCCCTAGACAAAATGGAGCATTGGTGTGCCAAGATCGATTGACACTTTCGGCTGCAAGGACGATCTTCATAGTCGATCACAAATAGGTGGGGCCGACGTCGTCTTTCCCAGACGCCCCTCACCTTGGCCTTAAACGGCCATGCCCTCCATCCCGCATCGTCAATGTGACTGCTCGAAGTTGAACTAGACGCCTCTCGGTCCGCGGCTCCATGGATCCGCTGCGTGCGTGGCAAAGCCCCCAAGACGCTTCATCTCTTCCAACGGATCTCCCAAAAGACCGGTGGTGCCTGTAGTCGCATGGCACGCATCCTACTTCCATTTGTATTGCAAACTCGGCTGATATACCAAGCTCAGTGTAAGCATCTCACACGATGGGAATGGGACCTACTGAAAACTGTGAACCGAGAGGTTGTGCGAGTTATCACAGGCCTGCCTCGTCGGACCCCTATTCCGACGCGACAACCGAAGGCATAGCTGAACAGCCTTGACGAGCTTGATGAAGAACAGAGGAGGGCACGTCACCTAAAAATTCAAACAGTTCCGTTGCTGCGGCATTGGCTGACTACTTCGATTCCAAGTCACCTGTTATATCACAAAAATCACCTGACCTTCCCCCTTGGAACCGAAGCCAATCCACAGACAACCGCCCACTGACCCGGATACGCCATTTTCGTAATAAGTCACTGCAGCACAACCCTTTTCCCTCGGCGTCGGATGGCACAGCCGATGCAATTCAAGTGTACGTCGACGCAGAAATGGCCCAAAATCTCCGTCACACCAGCCTTGCGTGCCCCACTGATCCAGAAGTGCATCAGGCCTGCTCATACCTCACCGAAGCACCTCTTCTTTCAATCATGGCAGAACTTCTGGCCATCCGAGATGGGTTATCCTCATTAGAGCCTCGCCTGCGCATAAACCCACCATCGTGCCTTCACCTGTACACAGACTCCACACAGGCAGTCCGGGAACTCCGACGCGTCGCCAAGTCGCTCGACTCGACCTGCGATGTGCATCGCATTGTGAACTCATTTCCATGCCCCGTGCGACTTCTGTCGAATAGACGTTCGACACCTGCCCACACTGATGCTGACGCGACCTGCCATCCCCAGAGGCTGACTAGACCGCTACCCCTGCTCCAGTTGTCACAGAGTGGCACCCTCATCATTCACAAGGAGTCGCTCCAGCGCTCCACGCGTGCCCTTCTTCCTCCGCGTAGGTCGCGGAAGAAGAAGAGCACGCGAACTTCCCCCAGAAAGATGCCCCTTCTGTAAAGCCCTTGCCACTGAAGCTACACTAGACCACCTTCTGGGGACATGATCGGGCCTCCAGGCAGCACGAGCTCGTCACACGAAGGGCCTTGGGTACCACCCAGAATGACCACCCGATCTTCGCCGCTGGACGCACGGTCCCCAATACCGGCCCCTCCTGGACTTCATTGTGGAGACGGGGCTCCTGAACTACATTTACTTGATGCCAAAGGGCGTACTTGCGTAATACAAAAAGTACATAGGCTGTTTTTTGCTTAACAAATATCCTCCTGAGCATGTTAGAAACTCCTCAATTAGGCAACCTCGAACACGTCCAGAAAGAGCAGGACATTACAAGGTGATAGGAAAATTTGTCACAAGGATATGAAAGCACCCCAGGAGTTAGAATGTCTTGCATCGCATAGTACACAGATAGAAACCGGAAAAACAGGCAATACAATGCCGCCCGTAAACGATACTTTCATAATTGCACATAATTGCAACGTAAGCACTGCCGCCAGATTGCCAAGCGGTGCCATTTCAAAACTATCACGCCGGTCTGACGCGCCAGCAGAGTGGCGATCAAATTGCTTCGGGTGCAGCATGCGATAATTCTAACGGGTTCCAAGTCGGCCCCCTACAACTCTTGCAGCTTGGATTTCCAGCAGATAAAATTTGCCAACGCTCCCTGCGTCCTCTTCAGCAGATAAAGGAAAACGGATTTCGCGTTCGCTTCCAGTGGGTCCCTTCCCACGTAGGAGTGCTTGGAAACGAGGCTGCGGACCAGTTGGCTCGTGAAGCGACATCGTGCACTCGTCTTCTGAAGGTGGCTCCAGATGAACGGCGCATTTTAAAAACAATCATACAGGGTCATTTCCGCTCTCTTTGGCGACCACAACATCGACCTTGTGTCACAAAAGGAACGAAGAGGACAGAGGCAACCTTACTGTTCCGCATCCGGACCAACTCAGCGCGGACACCGGCGTGGCTCCATAAGCTGAACATTATCGCTTCACCTCTGTGTGGAACGTGTAGTGCTTCAGGCGACATCGGTCATTTTATTATGGACTGCCGAGAGCATGCGGAGGAGCGGTTAGCTTTGTTTAAAGAACTGCGAAGGATGGCCGCTCCGCATGCCTCTTTGAACGATTTAATTTTCCCGGAAGGCCATTGGATCACGAGAAGAGACATCTTTCGTTTGATCCTGCAATTTTTACGTGTCACAAGCCTCAGCGAGGCATGGTGAATTCCCGCGCATAGCGGTAAAAAGGTGCTGGTCGGGTGAGCAATTGCCGGCATACCACGCAAGGCTAGGTCCACCCGTCAATAAACACCACCACCACCACCACCAGAGTGGCGATTATGCATGTCAAGTATGGTGGCGAAGGGCCGCCGTGGGTGGCGGCGTTGCCGCTAGCGACGTTCCTCGCCTACTTGGCTTAGCTAGCCATTCGGCTTCTTTTTTGTCTCTAAGCCGAAATCAACAAAACAGGGTACCTTTTTTCTTGTTCATCATACATGAAGCTTCTACATAATTACTGGCAAATTAATCCTTTTGGATCTTCAATTTTCTATTTAACAAACTTATTTATTAAACCTTCTGTAGTAGTAGTGTTCCTTTTTTGAAGCAAGAGCCAACTTTTCAGCCTGTTCATGAGCCATACCAAGGGCAAGTAGAACGTGCCTGCCAGGTACATAACGGAACGCTCACTGAAGCACGGCTCCCCTAGACGGTGGCACCAGATTGCCCTCTCGTATATAAAAGTATGAAACTATACCGCATACGCCGCTCCTTTGTTCTCTTTGGCGGTCCTACGCTGGCGCGCAGAAAAAAAAAAAAAAGATGTGCATGTCCCACAAAAGGAATATAGAAAATAGCATTCGATACACCGAGCGACAGTTACAGACTGATGTACAGACACAGACACATACACATGACTCCCACAAATATAGAAGGTGTCTATAGTCTATAGTCTCTAAGAAGAAGGCATTGCAAACAACTCTGGGGACTACAACTGAAAGACAACACGGCATGTGTTAGTTAAAACATTGGTCACTGAAAGTCTGAAACATGTAAACTGTAAAAAGATATTTTCTAAAAATCACGCCGTAATTAAGGCTCGAAAATTACATACACAAGAGAATCATCAAAGGGATTAGTTTACATACATCAAAAAACCTAACCCGTTAGCATAAAGTGTGTGAATGCACGTAACGTACAAGGGCAAGAAAACTACTCAAGGTTTGTCAAGCTCCGCAGTTTCTTACAAAAAACTGTGGTTGCTTTCTTGGTCATCGAAATTGCTAAAACACAAAAGTGAAATGTGCAGCGAAATCTGCAGCGAAACGAGCATAATTGTCGCTTCGGCGGGTTTCTTGTGGGTGCGCTTGGCGAGCGACGTCCTGCTAGCGGGTGCTTCAGCAAAGGTGCGACCACTTCATCCCCGCTCCGTGGCGTGTACGGCCGACGGTTGCGTTGCGACGAGCTCAGCTTGTGGAACGCGAGAGGCAGAGTTTGTAGTTTCAACCGTGAACGTGCGAACGCGTTCCGCTCCCCGCTGGCATTTCTCTTCACGCGAAATCAGTCACGTTCAAGCCATTCGCCCGTCAGCATCCCTGTGACGCAGCTTACGCCAACTGTCGCTCGTTAGCGTCATAATGCACTACTTCGTTTGTCTTTCCCGCGGCGGAATTATCCGCGTCATTAAAACGTTTTCTGGAGTTTTGCCTGTGTTCGTTGTCCTGGTGTCATTTCCATGACGAATATGACGTGAGGGAAATCTTGGTGTATCCCGGCATAAAACACAGTTGTGTTAAAAACTTGAAAGCCTTTATGGAATGAGTCCAACCTTTAGGCGACCATATTGTATACGTGCTGGATGCGTGCAACGGGACACTTCCTAACGGCGCGGGCGAGGATATACAACGGTCTCGACGCCATGGAGTTGCCCGTCGTGGTTCTCAAATTTATGGCCTCCAACATTCTGTACAACAAGTGAGGCTGCGCAACAGTTTGTACAAGAATAGTAAGTCACCTTTGGCCATGCCTCGGTGTAACAGGTTCATTACAACCAAGCTCGCCGAATCAACCCTAGGGTCATATCTACCCTTCGTAGTAGCGTCGCTGTAATTTAGTATTAAGAGAAAATTGGTTTGCACTCGCTCAATGGCAGCCGCGTTAGATTGACACGTTCAATTCCAAACCACGGATAAGTATTTTAATAAATGACTGCACATATAAGTGTAGAGCGAGAGCGCTTTATTAGAAGAAAGCAGAGAGGTCTACTGGCATTTATTTGCCTACATGCTACTCTGAGGGATGGTGTGAAGGGAATAAATGCCCTAAAGGAAGCAGGGCAAAAGAGATGGTAAAAAAGGGAGAGGTAAAAAGTAAGGCAACATGGAGGGTTCCGTGGGTGACGTAAAAGTCCAGGTGGTCTCAGAGCATGACTATGTGTAGTTATTCATTGTCTCTGCGACGCCGATGCCGTGTAAATGAAACACTGGATCTAATACTTTTTGCTGGAATGATGGAGGTGCCCATCGTCCAAGAAGAGCTTTCAATGATAGAACTCCGTTGTTGAGGCACTCTATCTTTTTGGAAAGGTGGTTCCTTTCCTGGTTGTACGCCGGACACTTTAATAAGATGTGTTCAACAGTTTCTGCGAACCACAGTTATCATAATACGGGTTTGGGGTTTCACCTAGGCGATGTCGGTAGGAGCTGTAAGTGCTGCGTCGAGGCGCAACCGATGATAGAGCGTCTCAAGTTGGCGTGGGATTCGCTCTGGGAGCCTCACTCTCAGGTCAGAGTCTATACGGTACAGAAAGAGGTGATGAGGTTCGGGAAAAGATTAGATGTGGTTTCGTTCCTCTGCAAGCTGCTTCACTAGCACTGAAGAATTGTGTCTCTATAGTTGAATTCTGTGGAGACACGACTAGTTGTACTCAATGTGCGTAAAGCACGATGGGTACTCGCAATAGTATGGGCGGTGAATGTGAGCTTAGTGTCAAACTAAACTCGAAAGTCTCTGATAAGACACTGGCGATTAAGCTTTTCTTCACAAATGCGAAAGATGATAGTGAGGTAATCGGTTTTACGGTTATACCACATCACTTGGGGCATCGCACGGTTAAGTATTACCTTTTTTCGGTTGCAACTGTCTGAAAACGCGTCGATCTCAAATTCTAGTCGTGCACAGTTTGAGGTGTTGCAAACCATGAACATTTTAATATCGTTTGCACACAGCAAGAACGATAAGTACTGAATTGCTGTCGAGACACCATTGACAAAGAATGAAATCAAAAGAGGTCTAAGAACAGAGCCTTGAGGCACCCCTCTTTTGGGCCAAGTACGTGTGGAGTGCTGCCGGTTACAGTGCATGTAGCAGTGACGTCTAGTCAGGTAGTCGCGCAGCAGATCAAGCAACCGATGAGGAATTTGAGGTCAGAAACGTTTTTACACAACAATGGATGCAAAACCACATCCAAGGACTTGCTAAGGTCACAGTACACCACGTCAAGTTGGCATTGCTTTTGGACTGCCGTTACCGCAGGTTCCATAAAAGCAACTAAGTTTGTAGTGGCCGAGCGGCCAAGTATAAAGTGATGTTGATTTCAAATAATTTCATTCCGTACTCTGTATTTAACAAGGCAATGGATAGTAGATTAAAAACTTTTCAAAGCCGGTCGAAACGCCGCAAGATGCAGCAGCACCCTACCACGACACCGCTGGAAACCAAGCCCTCCACCAAGGCCACGTGGCACGCAAGCCGAAATCCTCCGCCAGAGGAAAAAGATGAGAATACCCACATCCTTCGGATAGAAGTTACAAGCCGGTCGAAACGCCGCACGATGCAGCAGCACCCTACCACGACACCGCTGAAACCAGCCCTCCACCAAGGCCACGTGGCACGCAAGCCGAAACAACTACCGCTACTCGCCGACGACTACAAGCTTGCAACCCGTCCACGATACGGTCTCCAGCTGAGCAATGTGAGCCCTATGGACCTGATGAAAGCTATCGCACGCCAAGCCAATCTCCAATGTGTCATAGCTGAGATAAAGATCCGCATCGATGATGACCAGAACGCTGTCATAATAAGCACTCCAACGCCGGCGACCGCTGCAGCACTTAACTTCATCAAGAAACTCATGATTGGCAATAACACCTTCGAAGTTTCGTCCTATGGCGTTTCTCTGGACAACTCATGCAAAGGCGTCATCTACAACATCGGCTTGAATTACACCTCCAAGGAAGTCCAAGACGTCAATTTTGGCCCCCAACCACAATCTTTTCACCTGCAGGACAATGGGAAACACGGGCACCTTCCCGCTCACGTTCAAAGGCAAAAAGGTACCGTTCAGCATCTATGTCGCTGGAGTAATAAGAAGATGCCACCTGTACAAGAACACGGTAGCGTACTCCGACACGTGCCACCAAGTGGGCCACAGAACCGACGTGTGTCCCAATCCACTGAAAATGCCCAAGTGCAAGACATGCGGATCCCCGTTGGCAAGCAACCAACATGAGTGCCACCCAAAGTGCCTTCTCTGCAGCGGCGCCCACACCACACGTCGAAGGCGTGCCCACAGTGGTTCCTGCCCGGGTGAATCGGGGGAAGCAAGTGGGGAACTGACAGCCACTCCGTTCGGGCCACTCCAGGTTCCGTCCCCTCGACCGAGGAGAAACCAGGACCACTCCCGTTGCAGATCCCAAACACGGATAGGCGGCTCCAGAGGATTTCATTATAATGAAATCGTTGTTAAGGCCTTGCAGACAAAATTCGAATATGATTTATTTGAAAGGATGCCGCGTTAGAATAACACTACCACCACTTTTGAACTACAATATATTAGAGAAACTGGTCCGCCTAACCTTCAAGCTATTAATGACACCAAATTCGGAATTCAGTTCTGTGTAGCTAAAACTTAACGAACATGGAAAGCGTTCTTTTGCGTAAATAAAAAAATATAGAAACCTGCATCTCTTTCCCATCTATTTTACGAACCGCTCGCTAAGGACATAATGCAGCCTTCATCTTGCGTCTGGCCTGACCTGTTTTCTTGGTAAACCAAAACCACAATATATGGCGATTCTGCGTTAATTACCGTTATACAAATAAGATTGCAAAAACAGAGGTCTACCCTCTACTACGTACTGACCAGTAGTAATAGAAACTTTATTTTGAGCTCGAAACCACGGTGTCTTCAGACGCCGGACGGGGTGGTTCCCTTCTATCGGGACCCGGTTGCGACCAGGAACTCCTGGCCTCTGGCTGCCAGTGCAAGCTGGGTAGGCAGGGCGGGGCTGGACCGAAAGGTCTCCCATCGCTCGTGGAGTGTGGGTTGGAGGGAAAAGGGGGTGGGAGGTATGGGGGCCTTGAGTTTAGTGCACTCTGCGATAATGTTTGCAAGAGTGCCAACGTTCCCTGCGCAGAATAGGCATTTGTCCTCCCCCCGTTCTGGGTAGAATTTGTGTAATAGGGCAGGGTGCGTAAGCAACCCCGCCTTAATTCGCCTGATTATCGTTTGCTGGTCCCTGGTCAGGGCGCGATGCGGCTCAGGGAGGATACAGCGGTCTTCTCTGTACTCGTGTGTAATTTCTTTGTATGTGAGCATCGGGGTCGGGGTGCCGGTGTCCAAGCCCTGCCCACAGAGTCCTTGCTCGGGCGTGGTAGTCAGCGATAACGTTGCCGGCCACCTTTGTATGGGCAGGCACCCACGTGAGCTCTATGGCTCACCCGGGTGCCCTACTCTTCGACATAATTGCGGCTACCCCTTTCCTGAAGCCGCCGTACACTCTTTTCGAGTCGGTAACTTCTACCTCGACGCCCGGTTGGACGAGCGCCAGAGCTATGGCCACATCCTCGGCCGTCTTTGGGTCCTTCGTCTTCACCGCAGCGCTGGTGACCAGCCGTTCTTCGTCCGTGACCACCACCGCCACGCGGTTGCTTCCTTTCGCAAGTGAGGCACTCCGGTGTCTTGACGTAGTCGCTGGTATATCGCCTTGGAACGAGCTTGTCTCCTTCCGTCATTCTTACCCGGGGCCATGTTCCGGGGTACGGGGTTAGTGTTTATAGACCTCTCCCACGCAGTTGGTATGCGGGCCTTTTTCGTTGTTTGTTATTTGCGCCAGCCTACCTTGTCCAGAACCGCGCGGACAAATCGACGACGACAAATACGAGTGGGACGGGGCATTACTCGAGCTGTGATGGCAGAATTGTGAATAGATCCTATCTATTTTTGTAAATAGATCATTTCCCTATAAACCATAGACCATTTCATCTGTTCTGCCGCCAGGTAACATGTTTTCGGAGGAGGTTGCGGTGGTCATTCTCATCCTGGCCCGCAGCTTCACCCCGTTTGGCGCCTGAGCATCACTCCAAGGCTTATGGATGGCGTCTACCCACACAGCCCGGGTGAGCCATAGGGGCAAGCATTCCCTAGCACTGTGTCCCCCTACCAACTACCCTTCCAGACCAGACAAGCTGATCAGCTGCTACCTGACCTAAGCCGATGAAGATCCCCTGCCAAGATCTGCGGCGCGTCTCTGAGGGATTTGGATGTTCATTCGAGTCGTCAGTGGGCACTATAGTTCCGGAGCCGGTGTGCTCACCATGACCATGATTTTGATCCGTGGCGGCCAAAGCTTCCCCACTTTTCCTCTCATTTAGCATCTTCATCGTGTTTGTACATTTACTGGAGCCTAGAACGGTACGGTCGCGTTCGACGAGGACGATATTTCAGGGGAGAAAAAGAAGGGAGCTGTGGGCCTATCATCCGATGAAAAAGAAGTTGTGCAGGTTGTGCAGTCTCTGGAAGATCTGTCATGGCCGCCTTGTAAGTACTGTAAATACGCCAATCCCATCTGTAAATTGATTACATCAGCTTGAACCGCGGATAGGCACATTTGTTCTGCCACCACTTCACCATATTGTACAGAACCTGACAAGCGCAGAATCTTGGAATCGTTGTACTCGGAAAGAATGCAATAAGGAGAGCAAGAAATGCGGAACAATTCTCGCTTGACATTCAACATTATCGTCAGCTGCTCTACGTTTTGACAAATGTAATATCTCTTTTTATGTATTCGTAGCTTTGAAAGCAGAGTGATGGACCGTCAATGGGTTAAACTGTTGCCTATAAAATCATTTAAAAGGAATGGTGCCCCATCAGCAGAACCTTGTTCGGTTTTCAGTGCAAGAAACACACGAACAATTTCTTTTGCCACACTTGTGGACCTTAATTGTGCAGCTCATTTATCTATCGATCCTGACCACTCCGTGGTTGACGATCTCTTTAAGGTAAGAAATTTCCCTGTGACGCGCCTCCGATGCATGTATTATAACTGATAGACAAGGTCTAGGCGGAGGACAGGATGCTTTATTGCTGCGGTGTGATTTTCAATTTTAACTACGCCCGAACAGCATAAACAAAGTGGTTTGGTTCCAGGTCCTTTTCAGAAATACCCTAGAATATTTATCGTTGCCAATCTTCCACTAAAATCGAACGTAGCTCATCTGCTCATTGAAGACGTCTCGATGGCCTAGCAGTAGGCAAGACCGGTGGAGCAGGCGGGTGCATCATTGGAGGCTGGAGAGGGAATCGCGTGGAGTAGGAGCAAAGCTTGATAAATATTCCGATATATGCTGCTTACCAGGGTGGTGAAGTCTCATTGGCTGCGCGAAAATTTGTCTGGCCAGACGGAATACATTGCCGCCACTATCATCACCAGCAAGTCAGGGAAGAAATGCCGCGACTATCACCATCATCGAGGCAGAAAAGAAGACGAGAACGCTCGGGCAAGCGCTTGTCCTCACGGGCTCTGGGCTGCAGCTTTGAGTTTAGACACATTAAATCTTCTTTATAGACTTGATCGTTACAAGAACCGAGTGTCATTCGTGACTTTTGTGGTGGAAGAGCCGGTGTAAACCCCCTTCATGCTGAGTACCCCCTCAAGGCCCCGTAAGCCAAGCCCAATACTGAGTTCGGGCCGGCGAGCCTTCCTCGAAGAGCCCGGTGTCCGCACCAGTCGACGTCTCCAAGGCCAAGCACCGGAGTACGGGCAGTTGACGGCGAATCCCAAAAGGACACAGGCGACACGTGCAGTTAGCATGACGTCGCAGTCGCAGCAGACTGACGCGTTTGGGCCTCCGATTATGTTCTGGCCGATCGCGCCCCATAATCCTGCCCCGTTCTATGGGGAAGACTTCGAGGACGTAGAAGACTGGATTGAGCAGTAAGAGCGTGTAGCTCGCCACAATGGTTGGACGGAAGACCTGTGCCGCAAGAGCGTCTACTTTTCTTTGGAGAAAACTGCACGCATCTGGTTCAATAACCACGAGGCGCGCCCGAAGTCATGGGAGTTCTTCAAGGAGGGCCTTCGGCGAGCCTTCCCTAACCGCTTTCGACGTCAAAAGGCGAAAGAACTCTTAAGAACCCGGGCCCAAGGGCCTACCGAAAGCGTGACGAGCTTCGCGGAAGACGTTCTGCAATTGAGCACACGGGCGGATCCACTGGCCACTGAGGAAACCAAGGTGCGGGCCCTTATGGGAGGCGTGAGGAGCGACATTTTTGGAGGGCTCGTTCACCATCCACCGACGACTGTCGATGAGTTTGTGACGGAAGCCACCAACATTGAACAGTGGCTAGCGGCGAGGAGTAATCATTACCACAGGTTAGTGGCTTCCCCCACAATTGCTGCTTGCACTACTACTTCTCGCCTCGACCTGAACAGCAATAATCATAGTTTTCTCCGCGAGATCATCCGCGGCGTGCTTCAAGATGAGCTACAAAAGCTGTTCCCAACGCTCGAGCGGCCTGCTTCAGTATCGGTTACGGAGGCTGTCAGAGAAGAAGTGCAGCGGACCTTTGCACCCATAATTCCGGCCGACGTTGTCCCCTAACGTCCCTCTGTGACGTACGTCACGCCGGCTTCCCAGCCTCCCTCGTCAGTCGCCGCTACTTACTCAAACCTGGTACCACAGTGGGTGGCCGGTGAGACTTGGAATATTCACCCGCCGGGACCACAGCAGCTTCGCCCGCGAAAAACGAATGTCTGGCGAATACGGGACAACCGACCACTCTGCTTCCACTGTGGGCAGCCAGACCACACCTTTCGCCGCTGCCCCTACCATGAGCTTGGACTTCCCTGGTTCCGTCCAAGCGATTCGTGCCCACGTTACGGTCAGAAACCCCGCGAAATCGAAGAATACCTTCGACGCTCAACGCCGCAGTTCTCAGTTATTCTTCGTGGGCCCCGTTCGCCGTCGCCCCGTCGCCCACCTTCGCCTCTCCGCTCGTCTCGCCGCGAAAGCCTTTCACCCGTGCCTCGCCGGGAAAACTAAGTACGGCAACGCCTGGAGGTGGTGTTGCCGACGGCGAAAGCCATCAAGAACCTCCGCAAACGCCGCGAAGCTCCCACTCCGGCTCCAGCAACCCTTGCATCCGTACTGCTGCGCCATCGAACAACCTGCCGATCACTATAGACGGCTATGACGCGACGGCGCTCATTGACACTGGTGCTGATTACTCTGTTCTGAGCGGTAGGCTTTCCCGTCACCTGCGTAAAGTGATGACAGCGTGGGATGGCCCGGATATACGTACCGACGGAGGACACCTGGTGACGCCTGTTGGACTGTGCACTGCCCGCGTCGAGATCCACGGAGAGCCATGCCCTGTGAAGTTTGTCGTTCTGGACAAATGCTCCCGAGACATCATTCTAGGTATGGACTTCCTCTACGAGTATGGTGCCGTCATTGACCTGGGCTCGAACAGCCTCACGCTGCGGATGCCGGATGCACCACGGAGTCACTCCGCGCCAAGTTTCGCCTCGGCCAGGGTGTTAGAGGAACACGTGAAGCTGTCTCCGCTGGCCAGTGTTTTCTTGCTGGTGCAAGTTGACACGTTCCCAGACGGGGACGCACTCTTAGAAGGAAGTATCCAGCTTCTTCTGGAGAAGGGAATCGGGGTCACCAGAGGCCTACTGCGGCTTCAAAATCGATGCGCAGAAGTTCTGGTGACAAATTTTTGAAAACGAGTCGCAGCACCTGACCAAGGGCATGGCCGTAGCCCACGTGGAAGGCATTGCGGAAATCTCAGCTGTTGACGTGGCGTCCGACGCCGATACATCGTCTCTGCCGGAAACAGCAGCAAATCTGGAACTCGACGTGAACTAGAAACTTTCGGGTCAACAAAGGAGTGAGTTGCTTTCACTGCTCGACGAATTTCGTCACTGCTTTGCTACGCCGTCCGGAGTTGGCCGAACCACCGTTGCTAAGCACCGCATTTTGACTGATGACGCCACGCATCCAACTCGCCAACCGCCGTACCGAGTTTCGCCCAAAGAACAAGAGGCAATACAAACCCAGGTGAAAGACATGCTGAAGGACGATGTCATCCAACCGTCTAACAGTCCCTGGGCTGCACCAGTGGTGCTTCCAAAGAAGGATGGGACACTGCGGTTTTGCGTAGATTATCGGCGGTTAAACAAAATAACAAAGGACCTGTACCCGCTTCCACGCATCGATGACACTCTCGATCGGCTCCGCCATGCCCGCTTCTTCTCGTCAATAGACCTGAAGAGTGGGTACTGGCAGATTGAGGTTGACGAGCGGGACCGAGAAAAGACGGCCTTTATTACCCCAGATGGGCTCTGTGAGTTCAAAGTGATGCATTTTGGGCTATGTACAGCACCAGCGACCTTCTAGCGTGTGATGGACACCGTTCTCGCCGGCCTTAAATGGCAGACTTGCCTCGTTTATCTCGATGACGTCATCATCTTTGCAAGTCCGTTCGACGAACACTTACGACGACTTAGAGAAGTACTGAAGGCTCTCGAAACTGCCGGCCTTACGCTCAATCCAAAAAAAAATGCCGGTTCGCGTGCGATGAGCTGAAGTTCCTAGGCCACATTGTTAGTAGCGCAGGTGTCAGTGCTGACCCAACGAAAAAAGCCGCGGTTCGCGCCTTCCCAACACCGTCTAACAAGTCGGCAGTGAGAAGGTTCCTGGGACTGTGCGCTTACTACCGCCGCTTCGCTAAGAACTTCTCCCAGATAGCTGCCCCACTGACTTACCTTACAAAAGAACGGGTCCCGTTCGAGTGGAATGAAGAGCAACATCGCGTATTCGAGGACTTAAAATCCGCTCTGCAAACGACGCCCGTCTTAAGCCATTTTGACCAGGAGGCTGAAACGGAAGTCCATACCGATGCAAGTAGCGCAAAACTTGGTGCCGTGCTCATCCAAATGCAGGATGGAGCTGAGCGAGTCATCGCTTACGCGAGCCGTACGCTAACCAAAGCGGAGAAAAACTATTCAACCACCGAAAAGGAGTGCCTTGCAGTCATTTGAGCAGTTACAAAGTTTCGTCCCTATCTGTATGGTCGTCCATTCCGTGCAGTCACAGATCATCATTCACTGTGCTGGCTTGCCAACCTGAGGGACCCATCTGGACGACTCGCCCCTCCTGATTTTACAGCCGAGGCCCGTCCGCTTTCCGGCGGCATGGAGTTCGCGAAAAGCGCCTGCCCATCTCTGCGGGGTGTCCGCGCGCTCTTTCTCAACTCTGGGCCCTCTTCCTCCACTGAACGGCTGTCAATTTTGCCTCCTTTACTGGCACACGCTTTTGCGCCGCCGGCTAAAGTCACACTTGGACAATGAATCTCGATATATTACGAAGCACGAGATAGCGCGTCAACTACCACGTTCGTGCTCTACTCTCAGGGGACGGCAACAAGCATATATCTCGCGTGCACTACTCCGAGTGGCGGCTGTGGCCTTCCTCCCGGAATACGTATACCGCCGCTCCAGTGGGGCGCGGTTGAAACCGTCGCACTGCCCCGTGGGGCTGCGTTAACGAGGGGTGCACGCACACTCGCGTACGGAGGGGCAGTCGCCTCGTCCCCGTAGCAGCTACCGCTAGCGGATAAGCGTTAAGACTGATTCCGGTTGCGTGCTCAGCTTAATTAGCGGCCACAGCCTAATGAGCCAATGGCTTCACGTTGGGCGCCAGTTTGTGTGTCTCTCTACCCTCGCAATATGCATAACCCTAGCCATTGCACAAGGCACGCACTCATGCACACTGCGAGGAACCACCGCGAGTTCGAGCTAGTTGAGCACGCTCACGAAACTGAAACGCCGTCGCGCCAAATCAACACCGCCTCTGTTGGGCAGGTGGAGAAAGGGGCGACAAAGGAATATGCCCAAGGTACGGAGGGAAGACGTTTATTTTATACTAACGTTCTAGTCACATATTTTACAGACCCAATTACATAATTCACAGTACCGGTACGTACTTCCCGTTAGGTGAAAGGGGCGATGGGGCGCCACGCGCAAGTGTGCGCGCTTCGTCGGCGCAAAGCCAGTGGGCTCTTCGGAAGAGTCAGGGCAAATTCCGGGGTGCGCGCACGTTGTGCGCGCGCGCATCGCTGTGCTGGCCAGATCGGCTCGCAGCAGTGAGGGAGACGGGGCCCATTCGCTCACAGGCGCGTACCGCACGGCGTGATCGTCGAGTGCTATAGGTACGGCCTTACTATATGCAAGCGTAGGGGCAACAGGAGCAGGCCTTAGGCACGGGCCGCAGCCGGAAGGGCTGGTGGGCTTTCGCCGGCGCAACAGAGCGGCAGCCGGCTGGTAAAGAAAGCGTCACATACCTTCGGCCAACGCCTTCGGCGTCCTGGAAGCGTCTCTCCGAACGGACCCCCGCGCAGGGCGCGCGTTCGCGTCCCCGGCGAGAGTCGGGTTCGGGCATCGTTCAAACGGACCAATGAGGTGAGGTTAGTTCCGCTACCAGGGCGGAGCGCCCGCTGCGTGACAGTGTTTTATCGCCACAACGGTCTCTGCAGGCTTCACCTCACGCAAGAGTTTGAGAGACGGCTCGGCTCTACACAGTGGCGCCAAGACGAGCCGGAATATCGGAGGGGAGAGGGGAAAAGCGCCGCGTAATGGCACAAACCCAGTGATCGCGCAATGGCCTGGGCGTCAGGATCCCCACAAACTGGAAGTGTTCCGTCTTGCAGATGTTGATCCGCGTTGGACAATGTCATTTCGCTTTCCGTAGCATCGAGTCGATGCCCGTTTTGACGCTGTGCTGTTTTGTCAACGTGCTGTTCCGTCGCGTGCGCTTTTGACGCCGTGCTGTTTTGTCGCGTGCTGTTTTGTCGGGTGCCCTTTTGACGCCGTGCTGTTATGTCGGTGCTCTTCTGTCGCGTGCCCTTTCGTCGTGTGCTGTTTTGACAGCGCCCCTTCAGAAGGGGGGGAGTAATGCCGCCACTATCATCACCAGCAAGTCAGGGAAGAAATGCCGCGACTATCACCTTTAGCGAGGCAGAAAAGAAGACGAGAACGCTCGGGCAAGCGCTTGTCCTCACGGGCTCTGGGCTACAGCTTTAAGTTTAGACACTATAAATTTTCTTTATAGCCTTGATCGTTACAAGTACCCAGTGTCATTCGTGACAATATGTGGCATCGACGACATGACCGAGGATCGTAAGCTGCGGGCTACGGAAATGGCACTTGGACGTGTTAAGCTGAAGTCCGCACGAAAGAGCAATGCAAAGGTCTGCTGAGCCATGCTGCATATGCTAGGAACATCGGGACAAAAAATTGGTGCCTTTCTACTCTGTGAAGAAGGTTGACCTGCAAAGCTCGATGTAGTTCACGGAGTGCACGAAACAGAAGACGTTTATCTTAATTTGCGATGAAGCATACTTCCTAGCTAACTAGCAGAATGAAACTCTGAAGCATCCAAGCTTTGTTCTGGCAGACAAACATGGAGCTACCTGTGTCCCTCCCGTGCCAAAGCATCTTACTGTTTGTGTGAGGACGGAATCAGACTGTTGGCGCAACTGTCGCAATAACATTAAAGAATGACGTCATTTCACGTCTCAATCAACGGAACTGCGGTACATGCCATTTATTTACGTCCACAGGCCCCAATACGGGTTTTTTCGTCGGTAGTCTCAACATAGCCTAACACACAAACCCAATCCGCGCTACAGCTAAGGGCTCCGAACAGGTCCCATTGCCCCCTCTTTTCCCCACTGCATGCCCCACTCCTCCCTCCCAATATTCTCTACTACAAACCTGCGCACGCATAAACCGCAACCGGTCGTGAGCGCGTGTTTAGAAGAGACAGACGCGGTCGAAAATATCCCCTGAAAGCCCCGGAAGATGTAATATTGGCTCACGCCGGCGTTCCAAGCGGGCAAGTTGCTGGTCATTCTAAATGGATTCGCCGCTACTCGACGAGCTGGCCTTGAGGCGGTAATGGCGGCACCAGCAGCTTTCCGTTGTTTTTGCGCCTATTTGCGCTGGTGTTCGGGACAACGCTTCAATTCTTGCTCTTCTTCCTTCAAACGAACGGCATGCATCCGTCCCATAAAGGTTTAAACGTGGAAGCCCTTGAGATCTATTCTAGCACACAAACATGTGGCTGTCCGTTTTCCTTCCCCCTCCCTCGTATGCATCTTACTGTTTGGGTAAGATGTCTGTGTAACACATCAGCCTACACCCACACCAGTCGATTAAGCAGGACCGCCGACTAACCATGTTGAGCCATTTAATTTCGACATCTAAATCTCCCACCAGCACCACCGGCATTTCATCGGTAGCGGCTTGAAACCTAGCTGTGCGTGCACGCCGCTCTTTTTCTACGCGCAAACCATGCCCGCATAAACCGGCAACCTGTGATGGCGCAAACGTAGGCGTGAAAGACACCGGCGAAAATATCGCTGGGAAGGCCTTCCGAGCAGAAAAAGAAATACGGACTGAAGCCGGCGTTCCAACCTTCTCTTTCTCTTCCAAGTTTCTCTTCTACCAGGAGAGATTCGCGGCTACTTGGCGAAGTGGAATTTGAGCGGAAATGGTGGCAGCGCGTTTAGGTCGTTTTATGGGGCAGCCCTTTGGCAGCCGTTACCTAGGCGTGTCGCGGGAGCGGCGTCTGTTTATGGCCGTGCAACCGAGTGAGCGAACGCAGCAGCGACGACAGAAAGAAAACAGAGAGGAACGTCTAGCGAAAGGTGAAGGGAAGTACGACACGTGCGGCTACAGCGTCATCTATCTCATTGGCTTTCCCTCACACAGGCAGGAGTAGTTAGACATATAGTACTGCTTTGCAGTAAAACGATAACATCTCCCAGCTAGCACAAACAAAGGCCATGAAGTAGAGAGTACATCTTGTGATCGAATGTTGCTGGCGCGTTTTATAATCCCAATGGCACGACTTCAAAGTGGTAGAGGCCGCTAGGTGTAATACCGTCTTTTTTTTATATTTCGAATATGTGAGCATAAACCTGCCAACACCCCGAAAGAAGGTCACTCGTAGAATAGTACATGGCTGTATGCAGAGAGTCTAATGCGTCGCCACTACGGAGGGACGTGCTGACGCGTTCCAGAGTGCAGACGTGCGTCGCTTCAACTCCTGCTCTAATGCCCGTTTACGCAGTGACGCGAAGGCTCGTCCTTTTTAAAGACGATAGTCTTTCTTGGGCTACTTAAACCCAGAAATTTTGGTCTGTCTGTATGTCTGTATGTCTGTCCGTCTGTCTGTCTGTGACTCGATTCACCACCCGGCCAAAGCAAAAGAATGCCTGCGCAATAGTCTTATATAGTCACAGCTAAATCTACCCGTCTTGGTCCGCTGTAATGTTCATACTTGTCAACATTGTTGAAGAAGAACAAGACATTACGCAAATATGAGACAACAAATCAATACAGAAGTGATATTTGCAGTGTTCCTTTATAAAAATTCAAACATGCTTGACCTTTGCGAAATTAAATACTTCATCAACTGCAGAAAAAGAATTCACTCCACCGTCGCCTGCTGTCGCCCGCGCCACTATAGCTTCTGGCGCCATTTTAAGAACTCAACCGGCAACAGTTACGCAAGGTTCCACTAGATAGTTTCCACGGTCTGCTTGCAACGCACGTGGAGTAGGGAAACGCGGTTCTATAAACGTTGAAGTAGGGTGCCTCAATTAACGCGCGTCTTCGCCGTACGGCAGCGTTCGCATCGACACACCCGGTTTGGAGCAGTGGAACGCGCAAAATTAAAAATGATTAAAAGCAAACATTTGGCGTCTTTACCTTGGGAGGAGCGCGACGCAAGAGGAACAACATGAGAGGTGAGCGGTAAAGCGAAGGGAGGCATTTACTTCGCAAAAGCCTATAAAGACTATCGTCTTTTGACGTCATTTGCAACGAAAGGAGCAGATACGCGGCCAATTTTTTTACGGTGAAGCGTTACCATGTTTTATGAAGGATGACCCCCGATAAATTTAGCACTACTTTCCTGAACATGGGCTAACCGTTCCACAAATAAAAACTGGAAACAAACCACTCGATGAGCCGAAAGACATTGCGGATAAATTTAACAAATATTTCTGGTCTCTCTCTACAAAAACTGCGTCTCACGAACCACTGGCAGCTTATGGTGTTGAGCACTGCATGGAAACTATTAATAAAGTGAAGAGGAAATATTCCATCGGCTCAGAAATCTTGACCTAAAAAACGACTGACCCGAAATCCATCTCTAACACATCTTTGAAGTGATGTGCTGGCTGGATCACAAGATGTTCTAGTTATCAGTGGCGTTTGAGATAATGCAATTGTACCTGATGACTGGCACAGGGAAGGATCATTTCGTTACTACAAACGGGTTCTAAATTTTATCTAAGCAACTGCAGACTTGTGTCACTTACAAGCATGTGTTTTAATAGGATTGAACGTATAATTTTAAACCCACTATCACATATTTGGAAAGGATTAACTTTATTTATGATCAACAACAATGATTCGACAGTACCACTTGATCGGACAAATAATTCTAATAGTCGGGTGGGCACCATATTCCTAGATTTTCCCAAAACGTTTGAGTTGGCCCCACAAGAAGATTTAATTACAAAACTCAGGGCTTTTGGTACTGATGACACCCTAATTTCGTGGATTTACAGCTTCCTGCAAAACAGAACATGATGTGCAGCCGTAAACACACACGTGTCCGGTAACCTCGAGGTGTAGTCGGGAGTGCCGCTCGGTTCAGTTCCAGTTCCTCTACAGTTCTTAATTTATATTATTGATATCAAATTTTCTGCCCAATAACTCATCAAGAAGCGCCTTTTCTCAGATGATTGTGTTCTGTACAGTTGCAAGATAATCAGAGGACCATCTCGAACTGCAAAACATATTGAAAAAATTTAAGGCATAGTGTCTGAAATTGGACATCTGAATGAACGCATCTAAAATCAAACGGCTGAAACTTAATAATCAGAAACATCCGCTTTGATTTTCGTACACGTTAGATAACGTTGAACTCCGTAAAAGCGGCCAGGTAAAATACCTTGGCCTCACAATCCCAGCCGAGTTAGGCTAGAGCCACATATTGAATCTGTTTGCAAGGAGCTATAGGGAACCTATCATTTCTCAAAAGAATATTGCGGAATGTTCCAACTCAAGTAAAATGACGTGTATACAAGTCTCTCATTCCTCCTGCTTTAGAATATGCGGGTTCAAAAATTACCAGTATGGTTCATTTCCTCAATTATTCGTGGCAATCGAGCACCGAGAACCTGATTAATAGGGCAAATCTTCAACCACTCTCTCTACGGATAATCATATCTAGATTGAAGTCTGTATACCTTCTCTATCAAGGTTGTTTTAAATACCCTGCTCTAAAATTACAGAACCCACTTAGAGATTCCATCAGGACAAACAACAACGTTATTTTTCAGCCGCCTTGTCATGTCAACACATAAGTATTCTCTTTTCCAAACGGCCATTTTTTATTGGAATGCATTGCCGGACATCGCTGTGAATGAAACCAGACTGAACACATTTGAACATGTATACGGGGCATTGATTATTCTTGAAATGCATCCATGTAGACCCCATTGTATTCTGAGGTGTCAACACTTTTGCTATCCTCATTCGTATTTTTCTAGGGCGTTTTTGTGTGCTTGTTACTTATGGATCCACTCCCGCAAGGTCTCAGATAGGGCGTGCAGTATGTGCAAATATATATATATATATATATATATATATATATATATATATATATATATATATATATATATATATATATATCTATATATATCAGGGTGTCGAACCGAAAAAAATACCGGTTCGGTTACGGTTCGGGTTCGGGTGAAATAATTTCGTTCCGGTTCGGTTCCGGTTCGACAAAATCACGTCCCGAACCGGTTCGCGAACCGGTTCGGGAGCTTGAACCGGTTCGCGAACCGTTCGATGAGTTGAATTGTCACTGAAATTAGAAAAAAAAAACATTTAGTAGTTTAAAAGCGACAGTAAAATCAAAACACAACAAAAATTCAGAATGCTGCTGTTCCCAAGGGCAGTGGCGCAATTGCAAAGCAACTTTAAATAATCACGAGATATTAGAAAAACAGATGAAGTGGTGACGATTTACCACCTACTTTCTCGTCCAGACTTTATGTTGTCCTAGCGACTATTCATAAAGCCACCGCCAAGAGATATGACGGGGGGATATATTTCCTGCCCTTTCATTTTTTTGTTGAAATCGCAATCGTCGCTTAATACCAATGGCGCACATTTTTTTTAATATTTGTAACAAAACAGAAAAATCCTACTAGAGGCACATAAATACTACCAATGAATTAGATAATTTCGCAACCTGAATAATTTGTTAGCTGTCACCCTACCGAATGTGTTAGCCACACTTTTGTTAAAAGTAAGCTTTAGTTAACGCTCAGTCATTGCATTATTGCTCTGACCACTGCAATTCCTTTTGCGAAAGCTCTACTGGATGTGCGCATTACAATCAGTATGTCATCGTACCGCCTGACCCCCGGCCATCGTTCCGTGTGCTACATTGCGTAATCTTACAACAGATTATGCTGTTACAAAATAAAAGGGAAATTTGACGCGCGGAGCATGAGAAGAACTTTTTTGGGTAGACGCTCTTTAATTCGTTCACAGCAGTACTCCCCTCTGACCCGCCGCGGTGGATCAGTGGCTAAGGCACTGCTGAGCACGAGGTCGCGGGTTCGATTCCCGGCCGAGGCGGCCGCTTTTCTGATGGAGGCGAAAAGCAAAGAAAAAACGCCCGTGTGTACGAAATTTCGGCGCACGTTAAAGATCCCCAGGTGGTCAAAATTAATACGAAGCCCTTCACTACGGCGCGCCTCATCGCCTGTGCTGGGTCGGCGCGTTAAACCCCACAATCAAATCAAATCAGTACTCCCCTCCGGAACGAGTAGCAGTAGAAGTAATGTAGCGAGTTGGGCAGTCAGTACAAGTGCACCTTCAAAAAAAAAAAAAAGCAGATCTGAAAGAGACAAAACTGCAGAACAAGCAGAAAAAATGATCGCTCGGCAAATGGGACAGTGTGAGGTACCGGCCTTCCTTTCTGCACGTGTCATCTGCTTTATTACTGTTTTTGCTTCCAAGACAAGGTCGAGGACTGCAGTTTCTTGCCAACAGATTAAGTCCGCACCTTAACAGTTTTCCCTGGCATATCTGTTGTTATTTGTACGTGTAAAAAACGGAGCTTGTCCACTGTACTGTCCTCAAAAACGGTCGAGGGTAAGGGAGATCGAAGCCACTTGTGGTCAGCAGCAAGCGGTTTAGCCACTGAGCAGCTCCTGCGGTCACACTTGTCAAATATTACAATTTGCAGGTGTCGGACCTTTTAAACAAATTATGAAATGGAAAAAGTTTGCACACATCGGGCTTTCGCTGCTGCGCACTGGAGCACTCCTGCAGCCTGATTGCTCCACTAAAGTTGCAGCTAGGGAAGGGCAAAGTCGTTTTATATCCCCTGCAAGCTGCGGAGAATGACATTTCTTTGGTCAGCTCCCACTACGCTCGCGCTTCCAGCAGCAACAGACCATTGCTACATTGGTGCTCATTCATTTCCCTTGTTACATAGAGCGTGATAGTGTTCAATTGTCTGGAGGGGAAAGTGCGCGAGCAGGTACGAAGTTGATGGTACGTGAAAGAAAAAAAGGCCTGAATTGCATTGACTGTGCAATGTCAACAACAGAGGGTCGAACCGTTTCGGCATGAACCGGTAACCGTTATTTCTTTTTTCGGTTCAGTTCCGGTTCGGGTTCAGCGTGCTCAAAAAATAACGGTTCGGGTTCGGGTTCAGTTCCGGCAAAAATACCGGTTCAGTTCCGGTTTTCGGTTCGGTTCGGTTCCGGTTCGACACCCTGATATATATATATATATATATATATATATATATATATATATATATATATAACAATTTAGTCGCCCTACTTGCTTTCTTGCAAAATGGAGCAGTACGTTTTATGTTAACCCAACCGGACGCACCGCTCCCGCTCACGAACAAGCCAGAGTACCTGCTGTCTTTAGCACTGACTGCGGCTAGTCCGTCAGTGCAGCGGTTTTGCTGGTTGGGTAAAACCAAGACGGGCGGCTCCCCTGTATATTGGGAACTACGAAAGCAACGACAACCGTCATGCATGGGGGTATTCTGTCTTTGTCTTTACACAAGCGGCCAAACCGTTTCCGCTTACTAGCCAGAGTGAGTGTTAATTTTTTAACGTAAGCCTTGCTAGTCACTGAGCGAAAGATTCTCGGTCGGTTGACTAAAAATCAAGACCGTCTGCTCCCATACAATACGGAACCCTATTTAGATCGTTACCCTAGCGGCATGCGGTTTTGCCGTAGCACTGTTCTGCCGTTGTGCTGTTTTGCGCCTGGTGTTTGCCAGGTGATTTTTTGACGCCGTGCTTTACTGTTAGTGCTGCATTGCCGCGTGGTGTTTTCTCGGGTTACCAGTAATAAAAGTTCAGAGGGAAAAAGTGATCTTGAATCGAATGACATCTCTGCCTCTGATTTCGCAGGCAGGAAATAAGCACTGCACGCCTTTTTAAATTTGTGCGGTCCTATGGTGAATGTAGTTTAATGAAAATTACGAACGTAGCCAGTAGAAGGGAGGAAACATATTTCTATCAGGCGGGCGCGGCCAATTCAGTAAATCGGCGTTCTATACCCCGGCGTTGATAAAATGACCATCATTTAGGTGGAATGGCGTTGATACAGCGGAATATAGGGTGCGATTTGCTGGCCCTCACAGACAGAAATATTCGTCATTGGAAGCAGTAGCGTACCGAAGATATTATTTGCGGGGTGGGATACTTACAAAAAAGGAGAGGAGAACAATAGGTAGAGAAGTTAAAATAAAAATCTTACAAATCAACTACACATTCCAAAATGTAAAAATAAAGATATGACGTAGCTGTTTGCTGACAATAAGAACAAATTGCCTCGTAAGTTTTCCCTTTCGTAGCAAACTTATTGACGACGAATAAATTATATGTGTGCGTTACTACTTTACCGCTCGCGCATTACGGAGGCTACAAACTTATGATATTGAAATATACGCGATGTTTTGTGACAACATCTAGGAATCGACAACCTCCAACATCCGTACACCGAAATATCGAGCATCAAAACGCCCTCGCACCGAAATGTCCCAATATGTTTGCAAGAAGAGCGAGGATTTGTTACAAAAAGTCTGCAGAAATCTAGAGAATTTCCTACCAATGCGTAGCATTCTTATGCTGCTTGTCCAGAGTGGGTTCCCTGAAGCCAGATGTAGTCAAACCGTCAGGGGTATTTTATTTTTAGGTTGTCTTTTTTTCCAACTAATGGCATATACAATTGTGGTTATTAAGTTCCTTTCCTTCCCACATTTGTATCCTTCCGCAGATGCAAGGGGCAGAGCGAGGTTGGTTCATTTTAGCGATCTTTTATTCCTATTTTGAACGTTCCTTTAGGGGATGTTTTGTTTAATCTTGAGTTGTTGTAGGACATATACATGATACAACAGGCATATTTTATATTTCGTCAGTTTATTTCTGTAAAATTGTATATTTCTTGCTGTGATTTTTAGTTTTTCAAAGTTCAGCTCGACCAATTTTCTCTATATATACGCTATTACAGTTCGAGCCCAATCTGACGAAACCACCGAGGAACGGGAATTATTTGGTGATATCGAGAATTTCGTAAAGTCGGGACTGTAATTTTACAATGGTGGATTCAATAAATTCCATGTTTAAAGCTAGTTGCATCCTTACAGCTATGCCATAACGTCACAACTGCACCGGCTGCGGCGGTCTTCTCCCGATAATTTAGCACTGGGCGAAAAGTGTCGGGTGAAAAAAAAAATAAAACACTAGGGGTTCTAGGGGGATGAATTTACTATCTGGCCAAAGAGCCTGTGGTTTCCGCCCGCGTGCCCCTCGTTTACATTGGGCGAAGTGACTTTTCGTAGCACGCGAGCACGTTCAACGAGTCCTCGTATCCTTTGTGAGCCTTATAACACCACCCAAGCAAGCCAATAGCGGGCATCACCTGGTGGCCTGGGGCATGCGGAAAACCTTTAGCAGTTTCTGTGTCGCCTGGGGGCACCTATTGTGCGCCGGAAAACTAATTGTAGAATTACTTCATCGTTAAAAACCTCCGCCATGTCAGCATCTTTCTCTGCGACGTTGCTCAGATAGTTTTTGAAGCTCAAATCTTCGTGGCGTTCGTGCAACGGGAATGGCGCCGAATCTATTTCGTTCGATCGAGTTAATAAAAGCGTTGATCCCTACGAGAACCTGCGGGGAAATCCGAATTATTTCGTTCGATCGAGAATGCCGTAAGATCGGGTTTCGGTACATCCAGTTTTGACTTCGTTATGATTAAATGTGTTACTTCCGCCAGGTATTCTGGCATTTTGACAGGCAGGGCATTACAGGATTTGCTCGTTTTCTGTATTTTTATTGGTATTTAGAATGTTTTTGCAGGCATTCTTCGTTTATTCTTCTGTTTTTAGAGGTGTTTAAAATTGGTATTAAAATTTTCTCAATTTTCGCAATTATACCGGTTGAATGTTACTTCCACCAGTTATGCGTTTGTGTGAAAAAACAGGGTGTGCACGGTTTGCTAATTTTCGCTATTTTTTATTCCTACTTCTGACGCCTGCTTAGTTATTTCCTCGTTTTTTACATTTTTATTTGATTAGTTCATTTTTCTGAATTTTTCATTTTAATTTTTTCTATTTGTTTTTGTGAAGGTTCTATTCGACCAATTTTCTCAATACGAAACGCTAATATAACGATTGTATTTGTTGCTTCAGCCTGTTATGCATTGTTGTGGAGATGCAAGATGTTACACGGGTTGCTCATTATTGCTGTTTTTATTCGTATATCCAACATTCCTTGGCGGGCTTGTTTGTGTAATATCGAGGCTTACCAGCGGAGCTCTGCAAGCGTTTAGTTCTGCCGTCGAGCATTACCATAAAACTATCATCGTAGGCGAAGTGTGGATGGTGAAAATGCTAGGCCAACAATATTGAGGGAAAGTGGCGAACCGGCAAGGAGCCCACGTTGGGAGCGCGCGCCCCAGGAACCGAGAAAGTATACGCCGTGAAACCGGAAACGTAAACACCGAGCTACACCAAAAGGCCCAAGGGGTACTGGATTACCAGCGGTGAGGAACAATTACATGTGAAGGCAATTCGAATGAAAAAAAATTCCCCGCATTTCCCCGAGGGGAAGAATGTGAAAGTGCGAATGCACGAGTTGAATTTGCGCGGTTCGGTAATGTTCGCGAAAGAGAGATCACACACACACACACAACTACAAAGAAAGAAAGATGCATTTATTCACAGACACCTATTTGTGTTGTCGTTGTACTTGATTGCTAGAGCGGATCTCAGCTTTGAAATTTCGTGTCAGTACTCCTGTAAGCGGGTGCATTAGCCCTTCTCACGCCCGATTCCTGGCCAATCCCCCACGTGGGTATGTGCCATGTCAGCGGCCAGGCAGCGCGCGCCCATCTCCCCTCGTTGCCAAGGAAGACGAGGAGATTCCTGGCCAATCTCCCACGTGGGTATGTGCCATCTCCCCCCGTTGCCAAGGAAGACGAGGAGCGCGCGCACCCGCAGCTGTTGCTATGTGTACGGACGGCGGTCAACGGAATTCAGGGTCGCTTATAAAGTGCATTCGCACTTAAAAGTTGTGTTTGCACGCACTGCGCAACCCCTACAAGGATAAGAAGGCGCATATAGAAATTCCCACAAGCAGTACAGCCAAATGGGTTATTTTGAAGCGGGAAAAACTAAATAAACCTAACAAAAAACTTAGGCGCGCTTAGTGTGCAAAAGCCATTCCATCTCGTCTTTCCAGGTGACGAGGTTGCGAAGAAATAATCAAAGAGCTAGAAAAGCGGTAACGTGACCCCCACATTAAGCACAAAACAAATTAATTGAAGTACTGTGTGTAATTAAATGGGCCGGATCACGCGAAACGAAGGGAACGCTCTTGGTGCGGATGAGGAAAAGACATATTCACAGACTTAACAGCACTGAGGTTTTCAGCAACGACGAACGGAATTCCCGAAACGATAGAGAGACACTCAGCTAATGGAAACAGCCCAAGCGGCCCGCTACAGCGCCCGCAACTACAAAGTCCGCGACCGTCCCTGCTTAAACGTCCCGAGGGCAGGAAACGCTCACAGTCGGTCGTACGAGGATGCGGGTGCCGACGTCGCCCTCGTCGCGGTGTTTGGTGTCGTCGAGGTTGGCACCACAGGTTACGAAGCCAGAAGAATCTCAGCCGGGTCCGCTGAAGGGCTCGATCCCGCCTCGCGCCCGATCACGCGCCAGAGCCCGGTCGACGGTGACCCGTGCTGGCGACGACGTCCCGGGCATTGGCGGCGACGCCCGGAACTGTGGCGGAGACTGGCGACGGCCTTGCCTCGCTGTGGCACGTAGACCAGACGTCTTACGTGGGTTCTCACAGTGCCGTGCCCCGTTCGATCCGCCTTGTCCCCTGGCTCGGTCTCGCTCACTCTCTGCCCGTGCCTCGTTCCACCTCCTCTTCCTCCACCTCAGCCGCAACCGCTTGGTCTTGGGAGCTTTTTTTGGCGTCGAATGTGGCGTCATTCCCCTTCCCGGGTATGTTCCATCACACTGTGGCCAAATGAAAAAAGAGAGCAAATCCGGAGAGAGAGAGAGAGAGAGAGAAAGCTCTTTATTAGAGGAGAAAGCCGAGAGTTTTGCCGGAATCGTACCACCGACATGCTACTCGGCGGGGGAATGGGTAGGGGAGGGTAGAAAAGGCCCTATAGATACAGGGCAGAAGAAAGAGAAGAGAAGAAGTAAAAAAAAAAAAAGAAACGGGCATCATGTAGTTTGTGTGAACAGTTCGACGAACGTCATGTTCTCAGTAGTTTAAATCAGTTCAGTGACGCCGATCTCGTCCAGGTATTCAAACAACGCCTTTAGTGCTTTGCGTTGTGCTGAAGGAGTGTGCCAGGGGCCAAGGAGCACTTGTAGGCTGATTGGTCCTGGGCGTAGCTGTTCGATCTTCTGCTCCAAACGGCACCTTGCGAGCATGTAAGCGGGGCACTCTAACAGTACGTGTTCCACGGTTTCTGGCGATCCGCAGTTATCGCAGTAAGGATTCGAGGTGGCGCCAAGTCGAAACAGGTAAGTTTTTGTAAGCGCTGCATTGAGTCGTAATCGGTGATACAAAGTTTCTAGTCGGCGCGGAAGTCGCTCTGGCAGCTTAATCCTCAGCTCGGGGTCTATGCATTGCAAGAACGGATAGTGGTGCTCTGGAAGAGACCAGAGACGGTTCCGCTCCATTAAAACAAGTGCCTTCGTCATAGCTGAGGCGTCATGTTTGGTGAAGAAGACCTTCCTCATATTATGCATTTGAAGGCCCCTGCGAGCTGCTTCATCTGCCTTTTCATTACCTGGAACACCACAGTGGCCTGGTAGCCACTGAAATGTCACTTGGTGCCCAGTGTCTTTGGCCTGGTGGTGCAAGTAAGTTATTTCACGAGAGGCGTGTTCGTGAATGCTGAAGCAGTCGTTGCGCAGTAGACTTTGGAGGGCTGCCTTGGAATCTGTGAAGATGGTCCATTGCCCCGGTGGTTGGCGGAGAATGTACCGGATGGCTTCCTTGATGGCGTGAAGCTCGGCTGACATAGATGACGTTGCCCGCTCGAGACGATAAGAGAACGTCGTGCAAATCCGGAAAATAAAAAAAAAAACGCTTCCCGTGGTTGGAATCGAATCTGGGTCGCAATCATTACAAAACCAGTGTGTATACGATTGCGCTATCATTTATTTTTTCTTTATTACATAGGAGAATACCATCATACGTGACATTACGATGGCTACATAGTCAGGCAAACAAAAGAATACGCTGCAGTGTTAAGAAGCCCTAATAAATCGAAATTTAGGCAAACACAGATGCGTTGTAAAGAGGCAACAAGTCAGGTAGTTGGTCAACTGAATTATACACACCGAGTACAAATACGGCAGTTTCTCGGAGATATGACCGTTGATCTTGGTGGCTCAGCATTCCTATCACATAAGCGACATCAAAACAGACTGTACAAAGCAATCAATAGAAACATGCCATAGCGTGGCATACCACGATAGCCGAATAATGGAAAAAATCGGATTGAGAAAGGCCGTATTATCCACGTCTTTTATTAGCGTTCGCTACAAAATGTCCCAGAAAAAGACAGCATCCCTGCAATCTACAAAACAGGGACCAATTGTCTCTCGATAAGAACCGAGCCGACAGTCTATCGACCAAGCTATATACAGACCCCGGTCTGCCATCCAAATTTTAACAGGGAGCGCGTCAT
Organism: Haemaphysalis longicornis; assembly: GCA_013339765.2. NCBI lineage: Eukaryota > Metazoa > Arthropoda > Arachnida > Ixodida > Ixodidae > Haemaphysalis > Haemaphysalis longicornis. The sequence continues at coordinate 82,571,555 of CM023449.1, read as the reverse complement.
TGTGTAATTTAAAGACAGACGCTTTAACACCTGGCGGAACACACATTTTACAAACTCTGTTCAGGACGTCCTGGTACGAACACTGTAGGGACGAGACACGATAGAAAGGTGTGCTAAAATACCCATAAACGACGGTATCGGAAATACAACTCGCGCGAACCATTAAATATCTACTCAAAAGTAAACCCAGCCTCTAAGAAGTGAAAGATGTCAATCATTTCTTTGAGGAAGCCCCGCGGACTTCGGACTGCTTTCACAGACAACGCAGCACCAAAATAGCAGGGAGAAAATGTGGAATGCGTGTTTGGAGTACAGCTTTCAAAACGGGTGTTTAACTTCTCGATAGTAGAATAAACCAGAAACAAGCTGCCAAACAAAAATATGAACAAGCCCAAGTCCCCCTCGCAAAACCGGAAGAAAAAGGGTACCGCGACGCAGTGGCTCACTACGCGAACACCAAATGAACGTTTACAAAATCCGGTGGAAGGCCTGTATCCCGAGTCGAGAGCAATGTAACACCTGCAGGACGTATAGAATACGGGTCACAAGAAACGTGTTACGCGCCCGTGCACGACAAGAGATGGACAGTTGCAGTCCCCGCCAGTCATTCACTTGGCGCTGTACCTTCACCACCTGCTCCGATCATTGCGAGTCAGTTTTGCGAAAATGCGAGAAAGGTACTCCTAGATACGTTAAGTCAGTATTACAATTGATTCCGGCGAAGCAATCGGGTGTCGTTTCCAATTCTCCCAACCAAAATGCACACCTTTCATCGAAATTCAGGGCCGCACCTAAAACCTCACACAATTCTTGTGTAATCATACTCTACGTTTGCCTTGTGAGTACAAAATAAAGCGACATCATCAGCGTATGGTAAGATATTCACTTTTAAGGACAATAGCGTGCAACCTCTCACACTGATCTCCTGTATTATGCGCATACATAATAGTTCCAGGTATAAGTGAATGAAGGTGAATTGGTGGGTTAGTCGATTGTTGACTTCCGTTTATTGTCGTTATAACATGGTGATGACACGGATTTTATGTGCTATTTGGGTGCACATCTTTTCCTTTGGGTTCGTAGCGTGGGCATTCGATTTGTATTTTGGCTTACTTGAAATGGACTTAGGGTTTGGACTTCGCCAGTTGTGATTCCGAACAATAGGAGGGCGGCTTGGGGACGTTCATTTAACTGCGCTGGCATAAGGATAGCTTCGCTTTCATCTTTCTTTTAAGAAAAGGGCAGACCTAATAAAAGCAAGTTAAAGCTTGTGAGAACCACCAACTCCGGTGTTTCCTCAATCTTCGTATCTAAATTTCGATGGTGGCTGAATTTTTTTGTGTGATATGCATGAGATGCATATTTTTTAATTTTCTCGACGTATTTTTGCAAAATTGATATTTGTCGAGTTTTTCTATTTCTAGTTTTTTTTTTCCAAATTCGGTTCGACAATTCATCTCCCTTTCGCCATTATACTAATTAGGTGTGTTTCCTCTGCCAGTTCTGCATTTCGTGGAAATGCTCGACGTAACACTGTATACTCATTTCCGCAATTTTCTATTCCTCTTAGAGTGTTCTTTTGCGGCCGTTTTTTGTGTATTCATCGGTTATTGGAGGAGATGCATATCTTTGTGTTCGTGAATTGGTTTTTGAAAATTTTATATTTTTAACAGCTACGATGTTTAACACATCGTAGTTTTTTGTGTTTGCAGTTAATAATACCAAGAAATTACAGAGCGCTCGTACGGGCGCGCCGGCCTCACGGTGGCCGCCCGCCAGTTAAAAAAACCAAGAAAATGGCGAGCGCTCGTGTGCGCGTGCCGTGCGACCACCACCCAGGGTCTCCTGCGCACATTTGTCAAGCCAAGCACCCGCCGTGGTGGCTGAGTGGCTGTGGCATTGTGCTGCTGAGCCCAAGGACCGGGGTTCGATTCCCAGCCGCGGCGGCTGCTTTTCTGAAGAAGGCGAAAAGCGAAAACGCCCGTGCGTTCGAGATTACGGCGCACGTTAAAGATCCCCAGGTGATCAAAATTGATCCGGAGTCTTCCACTACGGCGCACCTCATCGCCTGTATAGCGTCGCCGCGTTAAACCCCGCAATCATCATCATTATCAAGCCAAGCAGACTCACTTAGGGAGACAGGTCACGATTAGCAAAAAAAAAGAAACATCCAGCGTTCGCCGTAATTGTGGTAACACTTGCTCGGAACGAGAAATGCCCGTCATAGCGTACGCCCCTCCAAGCTGATGTCAAATGATTATCTCGTTCAAAAAACATTGAAAGAAGCTCACACTTACAGGAACAATGATGGAGTAAAAGTCGTTGCGGCCGTAAAGAGGAAGAAAATCGAATGCCATCGTGGAATTAAACCTTTGTGCTCGTCCTGAATGTTGTGTACAGCTTCCATACCTTAACTTCTTACACGTTAGTGTAAGCTTCCTTCATTTTTTTCTACTTTCTGATTTTTCTTAAATGATGTTCAGCCTGCTATCTCCATTTAGGTTATAATATGGAGTAGATGTGTTACTCCCGCGAACTGTGCAATTTTCTGCGAATGCAGGGCGCCACACAGTCCTGTAAGGAGGGTACTCGGCAAAGGATGCTACACCATAAAATTGCGTTGTATGAATTTTGCGCTTCTAATAGTATGCGCGATGAATTGTTTTGTGTTGGTTTATTCGCTTGTGTTTTCTTTTCCTTGGTGGAACACTCATTGCATGCCGGCACATTTTTACAGCTGAGCGGTATCAGGCTACCCTCCCATACATTTTTCATATTTGCGGCCCGAAAAAAATGGGGTGAACAGTGAACAAAAAATGCGTTTCGGTTACTGTTGGCAGAGTACCCGGGTACCCCAAAAAGCGAGCGCGTTTCCTCTGCGCTATCTCGGCCAAATAAGAGCGTGCCGCATGGCAATGTAACGGGATGGCACGCGAGTAGAACAAGAGCACGATAGCCCCAAACAGCTTCTTTAGGAACTGTCGCTTGAAGTGTGGCCCGGCGGCCGGCCGAAGTAATTCGCACCAAACGATGAAGAAACGAGAACCGAACCAGGGGCGCTAACGCTATGGAACAATAAAGAGGTCTGATAAATATCAATGTTCTTTCGCCTTCGAATTCACGTAAGCAGTCTTAAATTCGAGGAGAATTTGTTATCCTCAGGAGAAAGCGCGCTCTATGAGAAGGCAAAGCAAACCACGGAAGCCTGTGGTGAAAACGTGTTGTTCGTGGTGGTGATTGCCAAAAAAAATGTTTTTTTTTCGAGAGGCATGCTGGTGTCCTTTGTTTTTCGGTTGGCGGGATTGTAGTGGTGAGAGGGGTGTTAACGAGACGAACAGTTGGAACTTTTCACGTATTACGGGCCATACTTAACGCTGAGTAAAACGTATGTATTCTGCAGTTTCTACCAGAAGACTGGTCTGTGTAGGTACCAAAACACCATGGTGTCCCACCTTCACAGAATATAATGGATGAAGGGTTTTTCCATATGCGCGTAGCTTCGCAGATTCCGGGAGTGCATGACATAAAAAGGTTATTTTATTTATTTTTTACTTTGTCGGCGATCGCAATGTTCTTATTATTTTGATTCTTTGAGTTGCAGCTAGTGAAAATATTTTGTTCAGGCCAACGACCTCTGCGATACACTCTGTTTGTGCGGGTTGACCTTTTTCTTGTATACACGGAAGACCGGATAAGCACCTCCGCTTAAATGCGTGCACGATGACATAGAAGCCAAATCGGTTTCTAACAATTGACTCCAAAAACACAATATGTCCGCAAACTGTACATCGTTCAGTTTTCAATACACCTACAGAAATGCGTTCATAACAGACAGAGCACATGTGCAAATACACTCGTAAACAAGGCCAAAAGAAACGTGCGTGCAAGCACCCACACACTCACGCTGAAAATAATAACAATAACAGCTGCAACCAAAAAAAAAAATCAACCGGCGTTTTTTATGGTTGCATAAAAGTAAAACTAAGTAGCGCTCAATTAGAGCACTGTCGCACCTCACACTGGCAAGATATCAAGGTATTCATAAACTATTCTACAGCGCTCTTCAAAGCATGTGTACAATTAAAAATACGAAATTTGGCCTTCGGTCCTGCAATGGACTGAACAAATTATTACCGGTTTTCTGTTCGTTGTTACAGAAACCAAATTTGTGAAATGACGTGTGTTTAACTCAAGTGTACAGTATGTTTAAAGGGGTTCTGACACCAAATTTCAAGTCTGTAATGGGCCGACTGTAGGCTTTCTCTGTATGTAAGGACACTCAACACGAAGTTCTGGGTACAGCAAACGATAATTATATATTTTATTTTGCTTCTAAAAAGTACTTTAAGGCTCCTTGTGGAGATCGGGACCCATAGCTAGCGCCGCTAACCAGGACTTCACTAACTCCACTAGCCACTAACTCGCTAACTCCACTAAACAGGACTTCAATAGATTCCCGGGATAACGAAATTTAATTCATGTCAAACCACATTACTGACTCGAGCGACGTTACTGTGATCCCCAGTTACCACAGTTACCTGTTTGGTCGGATCAGCAAGCGAGTGCAAGCGGCCGCTCCCATCGGAGGTCAAAGGTTTTGGTCCCGTCCTACAAACGAGCCGATCCGTGGCGGCGGATGCGGCGGAATTTCGCTGGCTCATCGGGCATCTGTCTACGACTCAAGTTCTTCAGCAGTTCCAGGAACTTCACTTTTATTGCTTTTCATGACACTGGACGCGGAAACCAGTGGCGTGCACAGGACAGTCGTACTGAGAGAGCCGCACGGTTGCTGCGCAGCCAGCGGCTGCGGCGGCGAAATGGCGCATGCCAGCGCACGTAGCGCAACCGATAGCTTGTGACTGCTGCACTAAATGGGGCTGAAGGCGCGAGCAAAGCTGCACATACGAGAAAAGAGGGAATGATTTGATGGCGAATCGCATTAAAAACGTCATCTGCACCGCTAACGAGATTGGCAATCGAATATCCGCCGCAGTGTTGCATCTGTAGGCTGACCTGTACACAGACCGGCCGGCTGTTCCTAGCGCGCGTCTCCGCGCCCCCTGCCTCGCGTGTCGTTCTCTAGCCACGGCGTGAATTAGCACTGGCAGGGCCTCTATCACGTCCACGGCCGCTTTTTGGGCAACTGACGAGGGCAGTACGTATGCTATTTGACTGAATGCGCCGCCGAAGCGGAATCGGCAGTGATGCGGAACCTCTGCTCTTCGGTAGACCTTCGCGACTGCAGGCAGTGATATGCAACCGACAGTCGCATCCTTCGTATTGAGCGAAGGAGCTGGCCGAGCGGAAGACCCCCTGCTGTGACGCCACGACCTCCCTCTGATTTCCCCGCTGAAATGTACCGGCGTGTAAATACCGCTTAATGTGTGTGCGAGAGCAGACGCCGCAGTAAAGACACAGCCTACCACAGCGCCGCATGGTAGACACACACGGCAGAGCGTACATGCAGCACTGTGACATCACTGCTCAAATCGGCGCCAACAACCGAAACAGAGTCCTGTTCACTCAAATCGCGCTATAATAAATTGTTTACTGCAAATATGTGGATGGGAGACCCTGTTTGATGCTTTCAAAAACAAATATACAAAACGTTTGCAACAAAGATGAAACAAGAAACAAATTTGGTGTCACAACCCCTTTAAGGACAGTTACTCGCGTTTGTTCCCAGATAACCTTTTCTATCTCTTGAAGTCAAATTATCATCCACGTCAGTGCGAATGACTGTATATATGAGTAATATCAAAGAAGGGATGCCCGTACGATCATTGTGTCACTGACCTTTGTGTGCGTCAAACTTAGAGGAATAAAAAGGAGTGTTCGCTGCAGGCCTTGTATTTATAGCACCAGTTGTTATGCAATGAAAATAAACTGTATACATCCCTTTAATTGTTTCCGGGAGGATGTGCTGGTGATCAAACAAGACAAAATTTATTTTAAATAGGAATTTGAACAAAACAATGTTTCTTCAGCCAGAAAATATAGTTGTCTAGGGGTTGAGAAAATAACAATTAATAATGCTATACTAGGTGTGAGGTTCGTTACCAGTTTCCGGCATCGCAGTCAAGAAATGAACATATCCAGGAAAAATATATAATTAAGTAGTGTCGAATATGATTCTACCGAAAGCTATGATACGGTGATGTTCACATATGTTGTGACAGCACGTATAAGGTAACATGCCTTTTCAAAATTCGTAATAAAAACCTCCTCCGAATGCGGGCCAAGATGCTGAACATTGCATTTAAAAACGAAGCCCATTTTATAACACTTTTCTGCGGGCCACATTTTCTTCGTACTTTTTTCTTTATGACACGTAATCTGTGGTAACTGGCATTTACGTTTCCTCCATAAATTCCTTTCAATGAAACGCCCCGGAATAGTCTTAATTTTATTGTAAATGTATGGGCAAATATTCCGTTTCGTTGCGTTGTGGACAGTTAGCATTACTTTTTAAGAAAAAGGGGAAGAGTGACCAGTGACTCCTAAGTGGGGCAGTTTTATTTCCGAATACCTTTTTTTGAAGTATTTGTAACCTTTCATCTGGCGTTCTACAAGTAGTCGTCTGCGACTGGCGCAGCAGTGAAGGCCCGATGTGCTACTGTATAATACACTCAAGGAGGTTAAAAATAATTGCAATTTTTTTAACCTCCTTGAATACAATCACCTTTTTTAACCAAGTGTGCAATGAAACTCCTCCGGGCACTCAAGTAAGCACAAGCTTTTTTACAGATGCGTGGTATTCGTGTTTTTTTCTTCGATCTCGTTTCTTCCTCTCTTGGCACAAATGACGTTGACCAGCTTCTTTTCTGCTATACCACGAGCGAGTATCTATGTTCGCTTTTGTTGCTTCATCGAATGGCTGGAATAACATCAGCCAATTGTGTGGCACACACCACAGCTTCGCTAAAATCATGGTTGTGCTAGGCTCACGTGGCTTGAACTATTTTTCAACTTTTGGGTAAATTGTGGGTAAAATGTTGCGCTGCTGAGCCCGAGCACACGGGTGCAATTCCCCGGCGTGGCGGCCACTTTTTCAGATCGAAGCACTTTACAAATCGTCATTTTTCGAGTCCGCTGTTTTTTTATTGCGTCATTTTGCCACAGGCCACAAGTAACAAACAAACAATAGATAAAACAGGACAGACGTACGACACAGACCTAAAGAGAAAAAAACCAACGATGCTGGCCACTACAGCAAATTGTCGAGTCCAGATTCCGAATGAATTCCAAGAGTTTCCTGTAAAGGGGGGCCGTGAGTCCATCGATAGTATTGGGAGGGCGATGTCCTGGGCGATGTCCTGTGGCCCCCAAGTGTAGAGCTAGGGTTGGTTGTAGCTCTGACACGTCCCTAGGAAGTGTTCCAATGTCGCCTCAGTAACAGGGGCAGGACAGTAAAGGCAGGTCGCGGAGGGATCTGCTAGACTAGAAGTCCACGTTGCTCGCACAGCAGGCAATACCAAGAAATTGCCGAGCCCGCGCACGTTAGTGCGGGCCTCGCGGCAACCGTCCAGCAGTTAAATCCCCGCGCACGTTTGTCACGCCACACATACCAACTTATAGACATACTTATACCTTATATACCAACTTATACCAACCTCAAAAAAAACTTGCGTAATCATGGCAACAATTTCGCTATCGAATCACACTGCTCGCGTCACTCAAAGGCTCCGCTGACGATATGGGGCTGTGCGTTCGTCCTTTGTATGCGTCTTGGAAGTGCGCCGGCTCAGCCGCAGGGATGGACGACCCACGGGTCGTCCGCACGCCCAATGAGAAGGCCCCTCGCCTCGAGGCTCGTTGCGCTGGGGATCGAGAACAGAGGCGATTCCAGAGAGCCAACAATGACCATGGGGCCACGGAGAATGCTTCCGAGAGACGTCGGTTGGCCCAAAACAGCGAATCCGTTCAACCCAACCCAACCGGAAACGTCCAGCCGATATATAGCGCTCGTCAGCGGCGTGAACGTCCGTCGGTAACGGGAGCCGACGCTCGGTTCAACCGTGACTGGTGACCCGCCACGGTGACTCAGTGGCTAAGGCGTCGCGCTGCTGAGCACGAGGTCGCGGGTTCGATTCCCGGCCGCGGCGGCCGCTTTTCTGATGGAGGCGAAAAGCAAAAACGTCCGTGTGCACGAGATTTCGGCGCACGTTAAAGATCCCCAGGTGGTCAAAATTAATCCGGAGCCCTCCACTACGGCGCGCCTCATCGCCTGCGTTGCCTCGGCGCGTTAAACCCTACAATCAATCAATAAACCGTGACTGGTGAAACGTGCTAACACACACACAACATTTATGACCAATTATTATAACTGACAAAAATGATGGAAGCTCACTCTTATACCAACAAAGACGAACAGAGGTCGCTGCAGCAACGACCAAGCACCTCAGGTGCAATAGCGGATTTAAACAGTCGTGATGGTCATGAAGGTTGCGTACAGCTTCGCTACATGCAGGCCTTACGCGTTACGGTGAGCTTGCTTCATGTTTTTGTTAGAGGCGAAAAACGAAAATACCCGCGTTTCCAGATTTCGGCGCTCCTTAAGGATCCCCAGGGGTTCGAAATAGATCTGGTGCCTTCCCCTACGGCGCCATTCGTCGCCCAGGTGCAGCTTCCGCACGCACGTGAATTATCTGATATTTACTTTTTATGATCGTCTGTAGCTCCTCTGCGTCAACAGCGCATCCACAGATCTTCCTCGGCCTACAAAAGCGAAGCAACGTGCCTCTGGCTGATCAGTTCGGCAGCGGTGCACGAAGAGCCCGTCTAAACCGAGCCTTGCATTTTTTGCAGTAATTCGCCGCAAGAAGGTGCCAGAGTGAGCGCCGTCTGGGACTGCGTGTTGGCTGTCTGCGCAAGATGATCGTCTGCGTCGACAGCAAATCCACGGATCTGCGCCAGCCTACAAAAGGGACGCAATGTGCCACTGGCTGATCAGTTCGGCAGCGGTGCACAAAGAGCCCGTCTAAACCCAACCTTGTATTTTTTGCAGGTGAGCATACTTTCTGTAGTAAATATTGGTGAACTTATGTGCACTCCTGCCGAACACAGCAAACGTGTTTTTAAACCAAAGCTTTTCACCTCTACACCCAAGGGTTCTTTCGCGTCCGTTGGTGTCAACAGAAAACTCCGCGAACAAATAAAAGAATTTACTGGCGCCGCCAAGAATCGAACCTGGAACTAATATAGTACAAAGCCAGATCCCGTTGTCTTACTGATTTAGCTACGAGCCCACGCTAACACGGGGAAGTGATACTCTCACCAAGCACATCTACGGGTTACACCCCTGCATTCCACTAAATGCCACGCGATAGCGATTAAAAGAGGCTTACACCAACCCATGGCATCTCACTTCTGGTACGCCAATGTGCTGAAGCTTGTTGCTTCCAGTATTCACGTAAAAAATTCCAGCTCTTTGTCTTCCGCCCTCAAGCCAAATGACACATCAAAGAACACATCCAAATGCTCCTTGATGGCCAGGCCTTCACTCCAAGCCCCAGCGGCAAGATCCTGGGCCTACATCTTCAGGCCAACACCAAGACTGACGTATCCTTGCAGCGCCTTAAACAAAGCATCAATAAAGTCATGCACATGATGAGCCCAGTTGCCACCAAGAAGCGAGGCCTCAAGAAATCCGATACCTTTCGATTAGTTCAAGCTTTTGTCCTCTCGAAATTACTTATGTCAACCCCCTGTCTCCTTCTCGGCAAGGAGGACATAAAGGTGCTTTATATGATGATTAGAAAGGCGGTTGAGCAAGCCATTGGTCTTCCCATGAGTGCGTCCACAGAGAGGCTGCTTATCACCGGGCTCTACAACGCGGTGGAAGAGCTGATAGAGGGCCATCTTTCTGTACAGAAGCTCCGAATGAGCATAACTGCGGCGGGTCACCGCATCCTCCATCAGATTGGCTGAACAGCACAGAATGTCACTCCGCTTGATGTACTCCTCGACGTTTGGCGACAAGAACTAAAGATAATCCCTTTGCTTAGAAATATGAAGCCCTCACACGACGAGAGTCGCAACAAGCACGGACTCAAGCGAACAACTCCATCCTCGGTGGGGATCATGCATTTATCTACACATACGCCTCCCAACACCGAGGGCAGCAGTACGCCATTATCGTAGCTACCTCCAGAACCAGCCTCCTTACATGTGCCTCATTCAAGCCCGAAGATATGATGGCAGCAGAAGTGGCAGCCCATCGTCTTGGCTCTCACTCAACCAGGGGTTCGCAAGGTAATCACCGATTCTCAACCAGCCTACCAGAATTACTAGTCCGGTTCGGTGTCCAGACCTGCACTGCGTGTGCTGAAACCGGTCCCCAGATGGTTCCATTCAGGTCATCTGGACACCCGCTCACGCTTCCATAGAGGGCAACAAATACGCCCACCAAGCCTGCACGTTTACCCCCCGTGCTATGGAGCAGTACGATGACAATCACTCTCCTGTCTCGTTAAGAGACATAACCCATCATTATCACCTTCTGAGACAGACCCTACCTTCCCCTTACCCTGACCTTTCCATAGAACAACAAACTACCCTTCGGCTAATATAATCCGGGCTCCTTCCCACAATCTACGTGTCTTCACATATTGCACCCGAATCGCTACGACGCTGAATGTAAATTTTGCTCAGATGTAGGAAACTCCGCCACATGATCGGGGTGTGCGACTTTTGCACTGAGCACCCTCCTCTCTTTCCGTCAACTACCGAACAACAGCAATGGGATATGGTGCTGTGCAGCCCCTCTCTGCCTACCCAGATTCAGCTGGTGGACAGAGCACAGGTGGCGCGGACTGAATATGGGCTACAGTGAAGAAGGAACCACTCCCCTGGGCCGCACTCTGGGCCGTTCATAAATCCGAATAGAAGTATTACTTTCTCCTCGTCCGCCATCTCTGCATCCGATCTCGTCGCCTCCGTCCGTGACGGCAGAGACGGAGAAGTGAGATCATCTAACACCGGGTTTGAGCTTTATAATTATTAAAAAAGAGTTTTCACTAATGTGCTACACCAACAGAAGTCAACCAACCACTGTTGATGCATCATGCAATATTTTAACCTTAACAGGAATATCTCTTCGAAGTAATAGAGGGTGTGGTTAAGTTCATTTTACTTCTCTCTGGTTTGACTATTTGTAGATCGATGCGCGTGCAGTTAAGTGACGTCGAATGGGTAATCGCTTTGGGGGCCGTTTAATATTTGCTTTGCACCTACATGCACAGGATGGATTGAGACTAATATTTTTTCTGGTTGTTGACGTTGCTGTTCCTGTTGAACGTTGTTGACTGCACGAAACTTGACCATGGATAAAGACGTCAAAGAAGTGGCGAAGCAACTAGATGAATTCCGGAGGAAGCTACGCGCAGAAATGTGCTCTCTTTGGGAGAGCGTAAAGTTATTGTCCGACACAACTGATAGCATCCTGGAGATCCAGAAAGACTTGAAGGAACTGAAAGGGGATATGAAAAAACTGATCGTCAAAAACATTGAACTTGAGCGAGGAAACAAAAGACTACAGATTAGAGTGGACGAGTTGCAGCAGTATCAAAGACTCAACGATCTTGAAATCATAGGTCTGTCCAATGACTGCGATGAGCTGCAGGCTGTTAAGGAAATCGGTAAAAAGCTGAATGAGGTCATTGACGAGTTAGATATCAACATTTGCAATAAGATTGATACCCCGAACTCGACGGTCAAAAATGTCTTGTACTGTTCACGCGCCGCTCCAAGCGGAACGAGATTCTTGCAAAAGCACGAAAAGCGCGGCTCAGTACGCAATCGCTAGGATTCCATGGTACTTCAAAGCCTGTGTTTGTGAATGAACATCTAACGCAAAAAAAAACACCTGTTGGGCGCAGCTATCGCACGCAAGAAAGTCGTTCAGTGGAAATTCGTCTGGAGCAGTAACGGAAAAATTCTTGCACGCCGAGCGGAGTCAACGCCCATCATTAGAATCGCATCGCTCACTGACGTAGATCGAATGACACGTTCAACCTAAGCTGAGCACCTGACGTGAGGGATTGCTCTTTTTTCCATGCCAGTTACAAGTAGCTATAATAACATAAACCCTAATTACGTAAAATCGTACCTCGGCTCTCATTTTCTGTCTTCTACAGTTAGGAAATGCTTCCACATATATGCTCGGTTAACGTCGAATAAATTTCACGAGTTCACTGTGTTAATAAATAATTTCTGTTTTGATTTTGACGTACTCATGATATCAGAAACTTGGTATGTGGACGACAATATTTTTCAGCTGCCCATGGATGAAACATTTTTTCTTAATGGTGAAGGCAGGCGTAGAGGGGGAGGTGTGTCCTTACTTGCTCATTCTGCTATCAAGTGCGAGCTGCTTTCGCCTTTTACGTTCACATCTGATTACTGAGAGGTTTTATCTGTTTATAGTAGCAACATTCGGTAATATATCGTCCTCCTAAAACGGGCTTTTCTTGCGTGGTTGGACAGGTTTCTTCAGTACATCAACGACAACAATTACACGTTTATATGTGGCGGGGACTTTGATATTGTGCGTGTCGTACGACACCCCACTAAAGCATAGTTTTAACACCGTTTTTCTTGCAAATGCCTGCTTTAAAACAATTACAGCACCGACTCACATTATGGAGCATTATTGCGCACTCGGCTAGACTTCTTGACATTTTCATTACTAATTTTGAGCCGTCACATGGGAAGTCAGGTGTTGTTTGCTGCGACCTGAGTAATCATTTAGGTATTTTTATATCGCTACTGAAACACAGTAAGAAACGATTTGCAGATCATGATTACTACTACCAATTAGTAACGCAAGGCCGTTTGGATAGTTTCTAAATGACCTGCAATATGTCAGCTGGGGTGAAGTATTTTGTCTTAATGACAGTAACATGGCATACGATGTTTTTATAGAGAATTTTTCAAGGTATATAAGAAGCATTTTCCCACTAAAAAAGCAAGCCAACGTAAAAAATAAGAAAACCATGAATTAGCCCATAATTGCACCGTCGCATGAAGAAAAAAGACAGGCTTTACAAAGCATTCATTTCCTCAGGAGGCCATTTGGATTTTGTAGAATGCAAGAAGTTAAGGAATAAATAGAATAGTGACATTAGGTCCGCTGAGATTCGTTACCATTCCAAAATGTTTGAGCGCTGCAGTTCTCGTACCGATGTCTTATGGAAAAAGTTATCAGCAGTTATGGATCCACCCTCTCTGACTAGAACTCATAGCATCACTTTGAATGCCAAAGAAATTAGCGGCTAGGTACTGGCAGACATGTTTAATAGATCCTTCCTTGATGTTCTCCCTTCCACACAGTACCCCAGATGCACTACCGTATCTTGATTACAATAACTGGTCAAGTATTTTTCTTTCCCCCGTTACTACAAAGGAGTCATTTCGATTTTTTCCAGCTTTAACTACAGTTCTTCTTCTGATCCTAATGGCTTTCAAATCACACCCATCAAATACGTTATTGATTTGATTAACACATATTTTTAACCTGTCCCTAACATCGGGCACTTTTCACTCGCGTATGCAAATTGCTAAAGTTGTACCGGTTTTTAAAAAGGGCGATAAGAACAGTGTCCTTACTTACCGCCCTATATCTTTACTCCCTGTTTTTTCTAAAGGTCTCGAGAAAGGAATTTTAACACGCCTAATCAACTTCGCAAATGAACATAGAATTATAACCCCTTTTCAACACGGATTTATGAAAAATCGTTCCACCGAAACAGCTTTGTGTGCCCAAAAAGAATTCATTCTTTGCCACTTTGAAAATAGAAACTTAATACTTGCCCTGTCTGTTCACTTCAGAAAAGCATTTGACTGTAGTAACTACAAAATTCCTCTAGCCAAAATGAACAGGTACGGGATAAGAGGTCACGAATTCGATCTTATACAGTCTTACTTTTCTCATCGCTTCCAATATGTTGACATAACGGAAGTACCCCTGAGATATAACACTTTTGTTGCGGCGTACCCCAGGGCAGCATATTGGGACCGTTTTTGTTTATCTAATGTATCAACGATATCAATAACATTAGCTCACATGTATTTTTTACCATTTATGCCGATGATACGACGATATGTCTCACTGGTATAGACCCAAACGAAATAATTGTTCAGGCGAATCAAACACTCTCTGAGCTCGCAAACTGGTCAAACCAGAATGCCTTACAAATAAATGCTTCTAAAACTAAAGCCATGTTCTTCCGGCCTAAGAACAAAACCTTCTCTATTTCGAAGAATTTAAAACATGTCTCTGAGCACATTGAAATAACACAGTCATTCAAAACAGTAGATGTGTGGTTCACAAACAAATTACTATTGAAAACACAGGTGGATCAGGTGTGTATTAAAGCTACACGTTTTGTTGGTATTTTGTACCGTCACCATGATCTATTTCCAAAAAGCATGAACTTGCTTTTGCTTAACTCAATGTCTGTCGCACCTGACTTACTGTACTCTCGTCTAGGGGCAGCTACAAGCACATATCTTGAGAAAGTGCACATTTTGCAGAAAAAGGCTTTATTTAAGGATAATTGAAAATTTACCGAGGGTTCACCCAACAGCAGATCTTTTTCACGTTGCGAACGTACCAAATATATTTTGTTTGTACCGACTGCGACTAGCATTGCGCTATAAGCACGAAGTAAAAAGTAATTTTGGTTTTCTTCGTGAGCAAGCTGAGCTAAAAGCGCATGCCGCGACGTATACCTTGCGCCACACAAAAAATTCGACATAACGACGCCTACAACCAATTACGGCATTCAAATGCTGCGTCACACCCTTCCTTCGCTTTAGACAGCTTAGCCAGAAATGGATTACATTTTTATTCATGCTCCCTATCACAGCTGCGTACTTTTTCCTTAAACTCAAAGCCATAAGAAAATGTATTCACATCTTTTTTTTTTTTTTTGCTTTTCGAGAACGCTGTTTCGTTGCATGTATTTCTTTTTCCTGCTTTTTATTGTTGCATCTGATTGAATTAAATTATTGCATTGGAATTGCTCACATGGAATTTGAATTCTTGCATTTTTTATGTTACTCTTCTAAAACGCTGCTTTATTACATGTATTTGTACTATCACGCTTGTCCCTGTTATGCTCATTTTTACGTTTTGTTTATGTATAAGAGTGTACAATTTCAGTTTATATGTTATACCGATCTTTTCTTTTTCTCTAACATTGTGTAAACGATTTACTACTTTGCTTTGTTATAATTCTGTGTACCATACTTTTGTCTTTTTGCAACAAAGGGTGGATTGTGATTGTGGCCTGGCGAACCCGACACAGCCCTTTAAATACTTGAGCGCACGATAATTAATTACATTGAATGGCCTGAAAATCTTCCGTTTCAATTTCCGGCGCTTTCAACCCAAAAGGCGCATATGACATAATCCCGGCATGAGCTCACCGCTTTGTGAGGACGTCAAAACACTGCGGAGGTCGGTGGGGGCGTTGTTTCGCCCGCGCCGCCGCCGGAGCTGAACGGCTGAGTTGCCTGAAGGTGCTAGGCCTACCAGACTGACGTTCAGGAACGGTGGATGAGCCTTACTGCGCATGCGCCAACTAAACATCAAAAAACAAAGAAAGCGAGCTTTTCTTTTTGCCGGATGTGACGTCATGGTTTAAGAAAAATGGCAGCTGTTGTGCGGTTATTTCGCTTCGCTCTTCTCGTCATGATTTTTGTCTGCCGTTGCAGCGGTGCATAGGTGTTTGGCTTGCGATTGGAATGAGGGCGCTCTCA
The DNA here is from genome assembly GCA_013339765.2 of Haemaphysalis longicornis. NCBI lineage: Eukaryota > Metazoa > Arthropoda > Arachnida > Ixodida > Ixodidae > Haemaphysalis > Haemaphysalis longicornis. The sequence continues at coordinate 82,555,790 of CM023449.1, read as the reverse complement.
AAGAACTTCTGGAGAGCACTTGCGGGGGTGTGCAACGTGTGGTTGGGACGCTGAGTGTGTGCGACTGCCTAATTTGTGCGTAGTACGTTGCGACGGTGACCACGGGCGCTCTGCATCAGTTCAGCCGCCTCGATTTGTGAGAGTGATCAGTGCGTTCCCGACGAACGTCTGCAATGTGTTTTATTAGAGCGCCGTGTTGAGCCCGCAGGGTGTTTCGTCGCCTACGTGCCGTAGCGAAAGGCAGCAACGCCGGTCAAACGAGGGCACTGGGACGGCGCATGACCACTCCCATCGTAACCAAGCTAACCACTGCAAACGATTCTGCGCGCATAACTTATTTCGCACCGGACTGCTATGTAGACCACAGGGCTGTGTTTTTATAACGGAGTTAACCTGTGCGACGTAAGGTATAATGGTGTGTTCGGAGTCGTGAGGCAGGCAGCTAATGTTCACCATTGCGAAGGTGTAGTAACTACCATGCTGAATAATCTGTCTGCTAATCACTTCGTTGGTCTGAAACCTTAAGCCAGCTGATTCGGTTTAAACCTTAAACCGAACCGAAAACCGGAGCTGAACCGGCATTTTTGCCGGAATAGAACCGAACCCGAAACGTTATTTTTTGAGCACGCTGAACCCGAACCGGAACTAAACCGGAAAAAGAAATAATGGTTACCGGTTCAGGACGAAACGGTTCGGCACTCCGTTGTTGATATTGCACAGTCAATGCAATGCAGGCCTTTTTTCTTTCACGTACCATTACCTTCGGACCAGCTCACGCACTTTCCCCTCCAGACAACTGAACACTATCACGCTCTAGGTAACAACGAAAAATGAATGAGCACCAATGTAGCAATGGTATCTTGCTGCTGGAAGCGCGAGTGTAGTGCAAGCTGAATAACCGAAATGTTATTCTCGGCAGCTTGCAGGGGATATAAAACGACTTTGACCTTCTCTAGCCACGACTTTATTGAAGCAATGAGGCTGCAGGAGTGCTCCAGTGCACGACAGCGAAAACCCACACCCGATGTGTGCAAACGTTTTGCATTTCATTATTTGTTTAAAAGGTCCGACACCTGCAAATTGTTAATCCTTGACAAGTGTGACCGCAGGAGCTGCTCAGTGGCTAAGCCGTTTGCTGCTGTCAACAAGGGGCTTCAATCTCCCTTCCCCACGACCGTCTTCCTGAAGTATATGGAAATCGAGAACGTCCGTGTATCGAGATTTTGATACACGTTTAATATCACCAGCTGGTTAAAATAAGCATGCCGGTTTGCAACATAAGCTGCGCCTCAGAGCAGAGATATAGCACGGGGCTCAAGTGCACCAGTTTTCTTTTAAATGCGTTTACATGTTAAACAATAAAAAAGTAAATGCGAATCGCGTTGTTTTAAAATATTACACAAAAAGTAAGTAAAACCGAGTAAGTAAAAAAGCACCAAAACGTGGATATTGCGCTGTACTTTTCTTTGCCCTGCCTTTCACAACCAAACGTGTCATCAATGCGAAGAAAGTGAGTTGCAGGGTCAGTTCCTGAGGACAGTACAGCGAACAAGTTCCGTTTTTTACAGATAAAAACAACAACAGATATGTCAGGGAAAACGGTTCAGTTGCCTACTTAATCGCTTGGGAAGAAACTGCAGCCCTCGACCTTGTCTTGGAAGCAGAAACAGTAATAAAGCAGATGACACATGCAGAAAGGCAGGCCGGTACCTCCCACTGCCCCATTCGCCCAGCGATCATCTTTTCTGATTGTTCTGCAGTTTCGTCGCTTCCAGATCTCAGTTTTTTCGAAGGTGCACTTGTACGGACTGCCAAATTTGCTACATTACTTGTACTGCTGCTCGTTCCGGAGGGGAGTACTGCTGTGAACGAACTAAAGAGCGTCCACCCAAAAAAGTCCTATATCATGCACCGCGCGTCAAATTTCCCTTTCATTTTGCAACAGCGTAATCTTATAGGACTGCGCAGTGTAGCACACGGAACGATGGCCGGGGGTCAGGCGGTACGATGACATACTGATTGCAATGCCCACATCCGGTATATCTATCGCAAAAGGAATTGCAGTGGTCAGAACAATAATGCAGTGACTGAGCGTTAACTAAAGCTTACTTTTAACAAAAGTGTAGCTAACACATTCGATAAGGTGACAGCTAACAAATTATTTAGGGCGACCAAATATTCTAATTCATTGGTAGTATTTATCTGCCTGTTGCAGGATTTTCTGTTTTGTTACAAATATTTAAAAAATGCGCGCCATTGGTAATAAGCGCTGGTAGTTTAACGCGCCAGTACACAGGCCTAAATTTAAGGCTTCAAGGTTAGCGTGATGGTCGATTCCACAGCGCGATTGCGAATTCGACAAACAAGGAAAGAGCAGAAAATATATCCCACCGTCATATCTCTTGGCGGTGGCTTTATGAATAGTCGCTAGGACAACATAAAGTCTGGGCTAGAAAGGAGGTGCTAAATCGTCGCCACTTCATCTCTTTTTCTAATATCTCGTAATTGTTTAAAGTTTGCTTTGCAATTGCGCCACTTCCCTTGGGGAACAGCAACATTTTCAATTTTTGTTTGTATTTGATTTACCTGTTGTTTTAAACTACTAAAAGCTTTTTTCCGGTTTTTTACCGAACCGGTTCGCGAACCGGTTCGGTACGTCATTTTGTCGAAACGGAACTGAACCGGTACGAAATAATTTCGCCTGAACCAGAACCGTAACCGAGCCGGTATTTTTTCCAGTTCGACACACTGGTTTTGAGATATCTGGTGTGTAGGTCCTGTAGAAGCTGATAGGTGCTTCCTCTGTAGTTGTTGATAGTGCGGGCCATGTTGCGGTTGGTCTCACGTCTTGCTAGTCAAGGGGCCGATAAGATGACGAAGGAGCGTCCAAGCCTTTCGGGTAGACAGGGTCCCCTGTAGGCCATCGAATAGCTGAATCCAATTCTCTTTACAGAGTTACATAGCATACTCAGCTGCTTCATTGTTGATCTCCGCTGGTCGTTTGCGTAGCTTTCGGTTATGTCATCGCTTTTTCCATCGTTTCGCGAGGCCTGGCATCCCAAAGGTGTAGTAGGCGAGAGTACGTAAGGAGTGGCGTATGCAGTTGCGATTGATTGAGTATGCCGTTTTAAGTCTTCCATTTTTTCTGTGACCCAGGTGTCATAGGGTGTCTCTAGATTAATTCCGTTCGTGGCTTGAGCTTCCCTAAATCGTTCCAAGTTGACAAGTCTGGCCCAGCCGATGTGGGCCTAGTAGCTTTGTTCTTTAATAGTTCTTTGATGGATGTCGTGGTCTGAGCCAAGATTGGTGTTCGTATTGACCCAAGTAACTTCGAGTAACCCAGCCAGTAGTGAAAGGTCTGGAGTTCTGTCTCTCGCCGTACTGGGGCCGAGTCTGGTGGGGACATGGGGATCGTTTAGTAAAGTAATCCCATTCTGGTCCATGACATGGGCTAACTGTCGTCCTGGCTTTGAATTGTACTTGTAGCCCCACATCTGATGAGGGGCATTAAAGTCCCCAAAGATGAGAACTGGTTGGCCCGTGTTTAGGTTTATGGTTTCTTGGATGGTGTCTTGTAGGCCGGTCTGTTTCGCAGAAGGTCGGCAATACACGTTCAAGATAAACAGATTGCGTATTTTTCTTGGAGCAAGGGAGTGAATTTCAACCAATGTGTGTTCACAGCCCTTCTGAGCCGTGAGATGTTGCATTGCTGCTATATTATTCTTGATTAAGGTGGCTGTTGCTTTTCCTGAAGGGTCTGCGTAGGTGATATAGCCAGAAGGTGAGTTTTGCCATTGATCTCCTGCGGAGCTATTATATTGGTTGCGGTTCTAAAGTTCTGATATATAATCTGAAGTTCTCCCATCTTCGCCCTGACCCCATGGCAGTCCAATTGTAGGACTATCGTCAGGTTTCTTTGTTTTGTGGGGGCCATCTTGAGAAGAAGTAGGGTTGGGTGTCCAGACATCTGAGTTGGTTTTAGCGTACGGGGTGGCACGGCGGGTTGAGCGGTGAGTTAGCAGAGCTTCGTTTATGTTGGCTTCCAACGTGCATAATCTAGCGGCTTGGTTCTGTTTATCCTCCTGATTAGCTTTGCGAATTGCTTCTACGCTCTCAGAGATACGCATGATGGCTTCTTGAAGTTGTTTATTTATATCATGTTGCGCTGTGCTCTGTGCTGAGGTGAGATCTGAGGGCATAGCTGTTTCCATGTCTTCTTGATGCTGCGACTTATTGTTAGGAAGGGCTCGCTGCTCCTCCTGGCCTTCTTTCTTTGCCTTTTTGCGCTTGCCGGAAGGGTCGCATGGTTGCGCCTGCTCTACTGCCTCCAGGCGAGGACAGCTTACCTTTTGTATATATATTTAGAGGCGTGTCATTATCAACTTTGCGTCTGAATTGAATACAAGAAGTTAAACTTGGCTGTGAATTGAATAAAATATTTTTGAATACGAATAGTAAAAGCTGTCTGCGAATCGAATATTTTCAAACCACACCATCTTTGCTTTGGTGTTTCTATAGTGTATAAAACATAACTACATAAAAAAGACGGCTTACGCAGTCAGAACTAGACACATTTCAGATACTTGTGCTTGACATGCAAAAAATTTATTGTAACAGAGAAAATAAAAGATAGACATGCAAATCAGTGCAGCAAGAATTTTGCATACATTGCAATGGGGAAATATGGGTTCTTCAAAATACTGTGAACACAGTAGGCATATTAAGTATATTTAATATGATTGGCAGCAGTCCCCCCCCCCTCAATTATTGAAAGGAGGCTGGGCATGCTAGTTGCTGGTGGGACCTCGCCAACAAACCAGCAATAACACTTGATTTCTCACTCGTGCTATTATATTTACAGGAAACCTATTTTAGATTATAAATTTTTTCTCTCGTAGTGTTGCACTTGACCTAGTATACACCACAGTTAGCAAACACTTGTTTGGTGCAAGGCCTCTACATTGGGCTTTTGGCACAGCTTTGGTGTCATGCAGAAAACCCAATCCGTAAGGTCTTACTATGTAGTGAAGCTTGCCAGTCTTGCGAAAGAGCGAACATTCGTTGCTGTAGTATTTGTAAACTTCAGATACGTATTTGAAACAGAGCTGCAAATCGAATATCAAAAACTATTCACACAGTATTCTAAGTTGTGAATGTTCACGCACCTTCAAATATACTGCCTGGTCACTTCAGTATAATTGTATAATAGGTTTATACAAATAATTTCATGAATGAAAGTAAAAATTCTGTAAGGTGTTCATTATGCAAGTTTGACGCATTTATTGACGAAATTTGAAATCATTGACAAGCATTGGGTGCAGTTGATTGGATGGTTAACCTCTCTGTCTTCCCTGTACTATTTCCTTACTCCCTTAACAGGGTGGCCATTCGTAGGGGCACGTGTTGGGTAATTTGTTGTGTTGTAGTATATGTGGGTTTGCAAGCATCTGTACAACGGCTTTGGACTTAAGAAGTCGGTGAGGTAATCTGGCGGGTCTTTTCTGCTTTCTCAGAATCCGTGGCCAGTAAATTTCAGGGCAGCAGTGCGTGCCACCTCATTCCCTGGTAGTTTAATAAGGTGTGATGTCCAGATGATGTCGATGATCGCTAGCTTTTGTTTGCGTCGTAGTGTATTTGAGGAGTGATGCATCCTTCTTGACACAGGAGACAGGGTTACTGGGAAGCGTGGGGGTAGAGGTGAGTGTGGCAGGTATCAAGGGTTTCTTATGAGTCATTATTGGTAGATATGCCTGGGTTTTGTGCTTAAATATGCATCAAAACAGTGAACTGAATGAAGGTGGCTCCGCAGGCTAGTTGGGACTTCATCGTGAAAATTTTAGTCAAATGTCAAGCATGACTCAAGGAAAGAAGTAAACAGCTTTATGAATGAAGCTTCATTTCCCTCTTAGAGTGATTACAAAGTAAACAAAACTCTCATGTGACACTGGTTTAACACCACATGTAAAAATCAATTACAGCTGCTGCACACTTCCCACTAATCATTCAGTAATCTATAGTGCATCTGTCTCCCATCTTTATCACATAGGCCTCAAAGGTTTCTCGTTCCTGTTTTGTGCCATACAACTTCAGCACTCTCGTCGTACCAAATTCTGGCGTGCAGCCACCTGGCGTGCATTGAGTTTTGTAGTGGAGCACCAAATCAGTTTGTGTTCCATTCGTCAGCAATGCGGCATACTCCCACTACCGCCTGTTGGGGCAGTGCCTTGTCTGCCCTATGTACCATCAAGATACATTGAAATACGAACAACAAAGCATGTGACTTTCAATACATGCTGTGCATCATGGTGACGGGCTGTGTAGCCACAGTAGGAACCAGTTACAAGAATTAGTGTCCAACGTTTCTGTGTAAATAGCATTTGAGAATGTTAACTGCCCCATTTGGTGCGGGGTTCTGCTATGGTGATCAAACTCTGTCGCTGTGTAGGATCAAGCAGAACACGACGAAGGCTGCTAGCAGAAGCACAAATGGGCACCAAATATGGTGCTGGGCGAAGTCAATATTTTCACAGACCGAACGGTGCCCTCTCAACACCCACCTGCATGTTAGTCTAACAGGGAGTACAGAATACCTTAGATAAACTCCACGAAGCTTATCATCACTCCCAAACCTCCCGCCTCAACCATCTACCAGACGAGACACCCTTGAACTCGTCGGATATTCAGTACCGTCCCAAGAACAGCTACAACATGTGCCCCTCCACATCCGTCAACACATTTGTGCAGCTCCCATGCCGCGATCGCATGGGTCGCATGGTTGCGCCTGCTCTACTGCCTCCAGGCGAGGACAGCTTACCTTTTGTATATATATTTAGAGGCGTGTCATTATCAACTTTGCGTCTGAATTGAATACAAGAAGTTAAACTTGGCTGTGAATTGAATAAAATATTTTTGAATACGAATAGTAAAAGCTGTCTGCGAATCGAATATTTTCAAACCACACCATCTTTGCTTTGGTGTTTCTATAGTGTATAAAACATAACTACATAAAAAAGACGGCTTACGCAGTCAGAACTAGACACATTTCAGATACTTGTGCTTGACATGCAAAAAATTTATTGTAACAGAGAAAATAAAAGATAGACATGCAAATCAGTGCAGCAAGAATTTTGCATACATTGCAATGGGGAAATATGGGTTCTTCAAAATACTGTGAACACAGTAGGCATATTAAGTATATTTAATATGATTGGCAGCAGTCCCCCCCCCCCTCAATTATTGAAAGGAGGCTGGGCATGCTAGTTGCTGGTGGGACCTCGCCAACAAACCAGCAATAACTCAGTACGCTCGTCAGGAGCGTATATCGCGGTATACGCTCGTCAAAGTAACACCCTGGAGACCAACAAAACTAACATGGATAATTACAAGCTTTTCATTTCTGTGCGCCAAGAGCCCTCTACAATGAATAAACAAAAATATGCAGCAGGACCATGACCTCCTGAATATAATTTTCCGGAACCTATGACAGCACGCAGCGTTTACAAGACACGGGGTTCGACGAACCAACGTGACGCACAGGAATCACCTTTGTATGTCGCAATAGTCTTGTCTTGTTATTTCTTAGTCAACGACCGTGTGGTGTGCGACAAGAGTTTCGTGCGAACGATCGTTCGCGGCTGGCCACGATAGCAGCGCCGTTTGAAGTTGAAGACATACGCGCACTCGCACGTCGGAGACGAAACGCCAAGCGGCCTCAACACAGTGTTCTAATAAAACGCAGAGCAGAAGCTTGTCACGAGCGCACTCATCACTCCCGCAAATCGAGGCGGCAGAACTGATGCAGAACGCCCGTGTTCGCCGTCGTAACGCACTACGCTCAAATTAGGCGGCCGCACACACTCAGCGTCCCAATCACACGCTGGACACCACCGCGAGTGCTCTCCAGAAGTTCTTCGAGAGCGCCCTTATCACAATCGCAAGCCAAACACCTATGCACCACTGCAACGGCAGGCAAAAATCACGGCGAGAAGAGCGCAGTGAGGTACCCATACAACAAGCTGCCATTTTTCTTAAACCATGAAGTCACATTCGGCAAAAAAAAAAGGTCGCTTTCTTTGTTTTTTTGGTGTCTAGTTGGCGCATGCGCAGTAAGGCTCGTCCACCGCTCCTGAACGTCAGGTGGCCTACCTCGATGACCGCTTTCAATACAAGTCCTGATGGCAACTTCTATTGCGACTCCGGGATACATTATCGCTTCCTTTCCCGTGTGTGGAACTTAATTTTTGCCAACAGTGCCTTTCTGGGCAGTGGTTATGCCTGTAGTCTGGCTACGTGCACCCGTTTGTGAATGCGCCAGCGCCCAGTCGCCGCTCGCGGGGCCGCGCGTGTGAAGTGACGTGACGAGTTTTTGACGAGCGGTGTCGCGTCACTTCTTTTGGCTACCACGTGATGATGTCACGCTGATGTGCATTTGCTGAGTGCCGTACTGCGAGCGGTTCTGTCGGCGCGATAAATGAGATCCAATTAAGGTATGTTCTACGTGTCGCAGGCCGCTCATATTTCAGCCAGGGTTTATTTTGTTGAGCAAAGGAATCGAACTGTGCAATAACAATAAAGCCGAAAATTGGTGTCAGTACTCCTTAAATGAGCGTATTTTAAATCCATTTTTACATGATAAAATGTGATTTTGCTTCTTTGAATACAGTGTGTGTTCCTCACGTGATAAAGCTCGCGATGCTTGTATGGTGAATGTACGTGAACGAAACATTTTTCTTGTACTCGCTTTGTCTGTCACAGTTGATGTATATGTATATTGTCACGAAGTCAAAGATCAAGTAGTTGTCTTGAAGGAGAAATACGTTTATTGGAGCGAACTTGTGCTCCCCTAGCAACTCAAAGAATACACAGGCGGCGAAGCAGCAGTCAACAAAGTGACGTGTGCAGGCGAGCGGCGACGAGTCGAATGCCGCAGCGTCTGCTCTGCACGCTTTCATGCTACGGCGTCAGTGATTCTCGAACCATCGAATTACGTCCAGATCAAATAAGATTATTCTAGACTGTTCACATTAGTTCGAAACGCTCTCCCTATCCAAAGAGATAACACTGCGGCATAAAAATAAAGAATGGAACAAGCGCTTCACTTGGCACACAGATAACACAGATAACTCTAATGTACGTTACTGTACCTCTCCCATATTGTTCTGTAATCTGTGTGCTCTACATGTTGCTTGTATTTTTGTAACTCACATTAGAACTTCTAGCTTGTTTGATTTTGCCTCATCATTGTACTGTACCAAATTGGGCTGGGGCCTCTGTCAGGCTTTGTAGCCTTTAGTCCCAGCCTGCCTCCTCGTACTTCTGAGGAAATAAAATCTTTGAAATCTTTGAAACACAGCCCGGCGCCGCCTGTAGGCAAAAACAAAACATAAACACACCCAGTGCATGGTTCGCGACAATATTGTTGTGCTCTGCCGTGTTATGTTTTCCTGTCGTGCCGTCAATGCGATTTTATTGTACTTTTATTGTATTATTTTACATTGCTTTGATCTTTGACCAAATAGTATTATAAGTGTGTCCCATACACATACTCTGCTAGCGCAAAAAGCCGTTCAATGCTACAAGAGGCAAGGGTGGTGTCAAGTGGCTGAACATGTCTGAACACTTGCCGCTTTTTTCCTTGCCCCTTTTTTTTTTGCTTCAATGTACCTTTGAGTGAAAACAAACTGTTTTGTTTTGAGCTTATGTGCTTGTGTAAAATCTTTCTGTATTTCGCCGGAAATCTGAAAGCGCTCACGAGCCTAGCAACCAGCGACAGCAAAGATCGCCTAAGATACATCTCTTCACGGCAACAAAGCAAGATAACTTGGCTTGTAGCTTGCTTTTCCACATTTCGAGCGAACACTTACATCCTTAAGAACTCTCCGTGTCTGGTGTTGGCGTTGACTAACTGGGCTGAAGTTAATTACCAAGTGAACTTGCCGCTTTACTGAAGCTAACCGTATACCGCTAAACAATGCTTGGCAGCTGCTGCTTATTGCCCTTCTACATAGGCCCCCTGGTGTTTCCACAAATCTTAACAACGGCTAACGAATCACTCTCCATCAACTTCCCTCATAATATACCTTCCCACACCTTCCCTCATAATATACTTTAGCACTTAATAAAAATAATGAGTTTATTTGGCATCAAAGATACCAGATGCATTAGGCCTGCAGAAAAAATTCTGCAGAAATTAAGAGAACTATCTACTAATCCGTACCATTCTTATGCCGCTTGTCATGAGTGTAATCTTTTAACAGCCCATTTTTTAGTTTTTCAAAATTTCTTTCGACGAATTATCTCCATTACGCTGTTATAGCGATTACATTTGGAACTTTCGCGAAATCTGCATTATTGTGACAATGCAGGGCATATTACACGGTTCGCGATTTCCCGTATTTTTTTATATTTTAATATTTTTTAGTGTTTCGAGATTCTTTTTTACCAATTATCTTATTTACGCTAATATAATGATTTTAGTTGAAACTTCTGTAAAATCTGCATTATTGTGGAAATTCAGGTAGTCATACGATTCGCCTTTTTCCGTATTTCTTCATATCTTTGTTATTTAGTATATCTTAAACATTTCGTTCGACCAATTATTTCCGTTTACGCTTATATAACGACTACAGGTAGAACTGTCGCGACATCGGCATTATTGTGGAAATGCAGGGCGTTGCACGGTGCTCCTTTTTTCGTAAATATTTGTTTTTATCTTCAAAATTCAGTTTCACCAATGATCTCCGTTTAGGCTATTGTAACGATCTGAGATGAAACTTTCCGGAAATCTGCATTATCGGTGAAATGTCATATGTTGTATGTTTTTCCATTGCCGTAATTTTTATTATTTCTTTATTTTTACTCTCTCGAAATTTCGTTCGGCCTGACCTTTTATCTCCATTTACGCTATTATAACGAATACCGGTGGAACTTTCGCGAAATCTGCATTACTATGGAAATGCCATGCTTTTTACTTTTCGCCATTTCTCGTAATTTTTCAATACATTTCTTATTTTTTAGTTTTATCAAAAGTTCGCCCGACCGATTATCTCTATTTCTTGTTATAACGATTACATTTGGAAATTTCGCGAAATCTGCATTATTGAGGAAATGCAGGGGTTACACGGTTCGCCATTTTCCGTAATTATTTTATATTTTTCTTATTTTTTTAGTTTTTCAAAATTTTGCTCCACCAATTATATTCATTTACGCTATTATAACGATTGCAGGTGGAACTTTCGTGAAATCTGCATTATTATGGAAAGTGCCATGCATCGTATTGCCATTTCCCGCAATGTTTTAAAATTTTTCTTATTTTTAGTTTTTCAAGATTTCGTCCAACCCATATCTCCATTTACGTTATTATAACGATTAGATGTAGCACTTTTGCGAAATCTTCATTATTGTGGAAATGCAGGGTGGTACATGGTTCGCCATTTGCCGTCATTTTTTATATTTTGTTATTTTTTAGTTTTTTTTTCAAATTGCGTTTGACCACCTATCTCCATTTACATATTATAATGTATACAGGTGAACCTTTCGCAAAACCTGCATCACTGTGGAAATGCAGTGCGTTACACGTTTCCCCATTTTCCGTAATTATTTTTGTATTTTTCTTATTTTTTAGTTTTTCGGAATTTCGCGTCACTAGTTATCTCCATTTACTCCATTATAGCGATTAGAGGTGGAACTTCCGCGATATCTGCATTTTTGTGGAAATGCAGGGTGTTACACGTTCCTGGCTGTGGGGGTACTCAGCAAAGAATGCTACGGATGAAAAACTGGCGTAATGCCGGCTTGACGGCGCCGCAGTCCCCCCGAACACATGTCAGCAGCCGTCACACTTTCATAGAAAGTTCGTGGTCATACTCGTGAAATCAGCAGGTCTACAAAAGGAAGAATCATCCCGGTACATGTGTGATCAAACGAGTCATTTATTGCTTGAATAAAAAAAAACAATTTCAGAGTGCAAAATAAGGGCGATTTGGCCCCATAAACAAAAACAGAATTATATAAAAAAATAAAACGGTTAACGAAAAGCATGCGCGTGAAAGATACGAGCGGAACATACTCGCAGGTCTACGAAAAAAAACAGCAATCAACACTGTACAAGTGTGATAAACTGGTACGTGTAATGCTGGAACAAAAAAGCAATTTTGCAATGCGAAATAGAGGTGCAGTTGCCTTGCAAACAAAAAGCAGCATCATAAAAAGAAAAAATCCAAATTTATTGCTTTGGCAATACCACAATACGCTATCATTTTCCAAACAGAGAACACAGAAACCACATACAAAGAAACATATCACGAGAAAACATAAAGCAGTATACAAAAACAGACGTCAACAAAACGAGATACAAAAACACATTCCGTAGAAAATTACAAGCCAAAAGGACGAGTGAATATGACGCCAGGAGAAAAGAATGCCGCAGTTGTATAACGGTGATATTTTCTAAGTCAGTTTCTCTATCCCGAGGTTCATTTAGTAATTTTGGAAGTTTATTTTCAGCGATTGAAAACCAAAGGTTCGAACAGTCCACACTTCGTAATTTCGAGTATTATACTTAGGCTGGCTGAGTACTAAACCTGCCAACTGCTTTAAGAACGGGTTAGTTTTTTATGTCGTGCTTATATTTCTTGGAAAAATTAAAACCGTACATTTTTGTTACTGGCATTAGTTTATATTTTTAAATAATGAACGAGTATGGTGTGTACTTGACATGTTCTCTACCACCCCTACGAACCTCTGTAGCAGCAAATGAACCTTATTTATGTTTTACATTAGAGTTAGCGCCTAAACTAAATGGCAGTAATCCTTCATGAACATAAGGTATTGTAAATTAACAACAAAATATTCCGAGGAAGCAAGTGCTTCTTTCGGTACACAAGACCGACTACCTGAGACAGCTTTGTGGTTAAAAAGTGTACATGGTGATCCAATGATAATGTTCTTTGAATTATTATTCCTAGGACTTTAGGAGTAAGAGAAGAGACTATCTCGACGAGGGGAGAATATGAAAAGGGTTGTTTAATTTGCAATTACCGCTTTATTTTTAGCATGAAATTGCATGGACTTAGTATGTGCAACATTTATTTTTAGGCCGCCTTCTCTTTTCCATTTTTATAATGTAATCAACAGCAGATTTGAATTTGGTATTCACTCGTTCACTGATTTCGCTGTTGAAATATATTCGTAATCTCTGCGTATATTCTAAATTTTACGTAGGAGGAAATGTTCACAATATCAATAATGTACATATTAAAGAGGAAAGGTCCCAAAATTCTTCACTGGGAAACTCGTGCAACGAGTGACAAGAAATCTGAATTGCAATTATAACTCGATCTTCCCTACCTCTCACTTACCACAATGAAAGTTTCGCCCCTAAAAGAGGAACATTTTTCCACATAGTATGTGAATGCTCCCACACCCGACTTCCCTCTCAATACCCGCCCCTCCCATTCACAGTGGGCGGCCCGGCATTCCAGCTCTGAACCCGGCTCCCAGGTTAACCTGTTGAGTGGGGCCCGGACAGCCAGCCGGAGACCGGGATTCCAGGTCTAAGGACTTTCCCCCTGGCACTCCCGCAGACATGGAGTCGGGTCTTACTTAAACATATCTGTTACTCCTCCATCTCAAGCCAATTGAATAAACTTATTTCTTTTCTCTGTCAAAATCTGAAACGATTATGCCTGCATCGGGTTGCTGAAAACTGTAATTTTGGGCTGAGACAATTTTCTGCGTCTACGGTTGCGATAAGCTTACGATAGGTTTATTTTGTCTTTCCTAATTGTGAGACCTGCAATTCCTGTTTTGTTTTTTCTGCCTCCTCAAAGGAAAGTTGTGCATCGTGATTATATTATTAATGTTTATGAGATATGACTGCTCTAGGGCATGCTGCATACGGGTAGAAAAACTCGACTCACCGTAGTTGGATGCGAAGTGGTGAGCACGAACGTCCGGTGCCGTCCTGCCCTGCCATGCACAGCAGAAAAACTTTCAGACAACAAAGAACGATCCAGTGTCCAGACGCACATAAGTGAAGTGAAATATTTTTTTTACTTTTTCAATAATTATTGTGAAAGTTTCTTTCAATAACTGCTCAACGTGGGTGAATATTTTTTCTATTCGATCGCTATAAAGTCCTCTTTATCAGTTCTGTTCGAACAGGAAACGCTAATACTTCAGTCTAATATAACGCTAATATATATTATATTATATTATATATAATATATTTTAATATTATATATATTATATTATATATATATATTATAATAATAATATTATATTACATTATATTAATTATATATATTACGCTAATATAACAGAATACTTATGTTTCAGTCATGTTGAGGCAGTTGCGTGAGATAACCATGCATATCTGCGCAAGTGTGCCACCGCGCTCTACTTTTTTCTTATTTCAGAAGTGATTGATTTATGACGTTTAACGCGCCGAAGATAGACAGGCGATGAGGCGTGCAGTAGTGGAGGGCTCCGGATTAATTTGACCAACGTGCACCGAAATCTCGAACACACTTATCTAGGAACTGTTACTCAGTATTCTTTTTCGAAGATGCGGAAATTATTATGGTCCACTAAAATACTTATTATATTTGTTTGTAGCCTTTATTTTTGGCTTCCATGCACAGGATACTCAGCGCACCAAGCCTGGCATACAACTCAGGTAACGCAAATTTACGACAAACGATGCTCAGTCCTTATTATGATATAAAAAGCTGTAAAAAGCCGAAACAAAATAGCGACTCGCAGGCAGCGATACTATCTGAAAGGCAGAATTCCCCTGCAGCTACCTTGCTGCTAGAAATACCGGCACCCGTAAGAAAGTCCTACTAATGTGGACTCCGGCCCACTCTGGCCTGCCGGAGAATGAAGTGGTTAACTCACATGCTGAACGCCCCACTACTACCGTCCCCATACCAGACATCAAGGGACGACCAAAAATGAGCGCTGCTTTAGGCTATTTAACGATCTGAGGTGAAACTTTCCGGAAATCTGCATTATCGGTGAAATGTCATGTGTTGTATGTTTTTTCCATTGCCGTAATTTTTATTATTTCTTTATTTTTACTTTCTCGAAATTTCGTTCGGCCTGACCTTTTATCTCCATTTACGCTATTATAACGAATACCGGTGGAACTTTCGCGAAATCTGCATTACTATGGAAATGCCATGCTTTTTACTTTTCGCCATTTCTCGTAATTTTTCAATACGTTTCTTATTTTTTTAGTTTTATCAATAGTTCGCCCGACCGATTATCTCTATTTCATTGTTATAACGATTACATTTGGAAATTTCGCGAAATCTGCATTATTGAGGAAATGCAGGGGTTACACGGTTCGCCATTTTCCGTAATTATTTTATTTTTCTTATTTTTTTAGTTTTTTCAAAATTTTGCAGGACCAATTATATTCATTTACGCTATTATAACGATTGCAGGTGGAACTTTCGTGAAATCTGCATAATTATGGAAGTGCCATGCATTACACGTATTGCCACTTTCCGCAATGTTTTAAAATTTTTCTTATTTCTTAGTTTTTCAAGATTTCGTCCAACCCATATCTCCATTTACGTTATTATAACGATTAGATGTAGCACTTTTGCGAAATCTTCATTATTGTGGAAATGCAGGGTGGTACATGGTTCGCCATTTGCCTCATTTTTTATATTTTTGTTATTTTTAGTTTTTTTTTCAAAATTGCGTTTGACCACCTATCTCCATTTACATATTATAATGTATACAGGTGAACCTTTCGCAAAACCTGCATCACTGTGGAAATGCAGTGCGTTACACGTTTCCCCATTTTCCGTAATTATTTTTGTATTTTTCTTATTTTTTAGTTTTTCGGAATTTCGCGTCACTAGTTATCTCCATTTACTCCATTATAGCGATTAGAGGTGGAACTTCCGCGATATCTGCATTTTTGTGGAAATGCAGGGTGTTGCACGTTCCTGGCTGTGGGGGTACTCAGCAAAGAATGCTACGGATCAAAAACTGGCGTAATGCCGGCTTGACGGCGCCGCAGTCCCCCCGAACACATGTCAGCAGCCGTCACACTTTCATAGAACAGTTCGCGGTGATACTCGTGAAATCAGCAGGTCTACAAAAGGAAGAATCATCCCGGTACATGTGTGATCAAACGAGTCATTTATTGCTTGAATAAAAAAAAACAATTTCAGAGTGCAAAATAAGGGCGATTTGGCCCCATAAACAAAAACAGAATTATATAAAAAAATAAAAACGGTTAACGAAAAACATGCGCGTGAAAGATACGAGCGGAACATACTCGCAGGTCTACGAAAAAAAAACAGCAATCAACACTGTACAAGTGTGATAAACTGGTACGTGTAATGCTGGAACAAAAAAGCAATTTTGCAATGCGAAATAGAGGTGCAGTTGCCTTGCAAACAAAAAGCAGCATCATAAAAAGAAAAAATCCAAATTTATTGCTTTGGCAATACCACAATACGCTATCATTTTCCTAACAGAGAACACAGAAACCACATACAAAGAAACATATCACGAGAAAACATAAAGCAGTATACAAAAACAGACGTCAACAAAACGAGATACAAAAACACATTCCGTAGAAAATTACAAGCCAAAAGGACGAGTGAATATGACGCCAGGAGAAAAGAATGCCGCAGTTGTATAACGGTGATATTTTCTAAGTCAGTTTCTCTATCCCGAGGTTCATTTAGTAATTTTGGAAGTTTATTTTCAGCGATTGAAAACCAAAGGTTCGAACAGTCCACACTTCGTAATTTCGAGTATTATACTTAGGCTGGCTGAGTACTAAACCTGCCAACTGCTTTAAGAACGGGTTAGTTTTTTATGTCGTGCTTATATTTCTTGGAAAAATTAAAACCGTACATTTTTGTTACTGGCATTAGTTTATATTTTTAAATAATGAACGAGTATGGTGTGTACTTGACATGTTCTCTACCACCCCTACGAACCTCTGTAGCAGCAAATGAACCTTATTTATGTTTTACATTAGAGTTAGCGCCTAAACTAAATGGCAGTAATCCTTCATGAACATAAGGTATTGTAAATTAACAACAAAATATTCCGAGGAAGCAAGTGCTTCTTTCGGTACACAAGACCGACTACCTGAGACAGCTTTGTGGTTAAAAAGTGTACATGGTGATCCAATGATAATGTTCTTTGAATTATTATTCCTAGGACTTTAGGAGTAAGAGAAGAGACTATCTCGACGAGGGGAGAATATGAAAGGATTGTTTAATTTGCAATTACCGCTTTATTTTTAGCATGAAATTGCATGGACTTAGTATGTGCAACATTTATTTTTAGGCCGCCTTCTCTTTTCCATTTTTATAATGTAATCAACAGCAGATTTGAATTTGGTATTCACTCGTTCACTGATTTCGCTGTTGAAATATATTCGTAATCTCTGCGTATATTCTAAATTTTACGTAGGAGGAAATGTTCACAATATCAATAATGTACATATTAAAGAGGAAAGGTCCCAAAATTCTTCACTGGGAAACTCGTGCAACGAGTGACAAGAAATCTGAATTGCAATTATAACTCGATCTTCCCTACCTCTCACTTACCACAATGAAAGTTTCGCCCCTAAAAGAGGAACATTTTTCCACATAGTATGTGAATGCTCCCACACCCGACCTCCCTCTCAATACCCGCCCCTCCCATTCACAGTGGGCGGCCCAGCATTCCAGCTCTGAACCCGGCTCCCAGGTTAACCTGTTGAGTGGGGCCCGGACAGCCAGCCGGAGACCGGGATTCCAGGTCTAAGGACTTTCCCCCCTGGCACTCCCGCAGACATGGAGTCGGGTCTTACTTAAACATATCTGTTACTCCTCCATCTCAAGCCAATTGAATAAACTTATTTCTTTTCTCTGTCAAAATCTGAAACGATTATGCCTGCATCGGGTTGCTGAAAACTGTAATTTTGGGCTGAGACAATTTTCTGCGTCTACGGTTGCGATAAGCTTACGATAGGTTTATTTTGTCTTTCCTAATTGTGAGACCTGCAATTCCTGTTTTGTTTTTTCTGCCTCCTCAAAGGAAAGTTGTGCATCGTGATTATATTATTAATGTTTATGAGATATGACTGCTCTAGGGCATGCTGCATACGGGTAGAAAAACTCGACTCACCGTAGTTGGATGCGAAGTGGTGAGCACGAACGTCCGGTGCCGTCCTGCCCTGCCATGCACAGCAGAAAAACTTTCAGACAACAAAGAACGATCCAGTGTCCAGACGCACATAAGTGAAGTGAAATATTTTTTTTACTTTTTCAATAATTATTGTGAAAGTTTCTTTCAATAACTGCTCAACGTGGGTGAATATTTTTTCTATTCGATCGCTATAAAGTCCTCTTTATCAGTTCTGTTCGAACAGGAAACGCTAATACTTCAGTCTAATATAACGCTAATATATATTATATTATATTATATATTATAATATATTATAATATTATATATATTATATTATATTATATATATTATAATATATAATATTATATTACATTATATTATATTATATTATATTACGCTAATATAACAGAATACTTATGTTTCAGTCATGTTGAGGCAGTTGCGTGAGATAACCATGCATATCTGCGCAAGTGTGCCACCGCGCTCTACTTTTTTCTTATTTCAGAAGTGATTGATTTATGACGTTTAACGCGCCGAAGATAGACAGGCGATGAGGCGTGCAGTAGTGGAGGGCTCCGGATTAATTTGACCAACGTGCACCGAAATCTCGAACACACTTATCTAGGAACTGTTACTCAGTATTCTTTTTCGAAGATGCGGAAATTATTATGGTCCACTAAAATACTTATTATATTTGTTTGTAGCCTTTATTTTTGGCTTCCATGCACAGGATACTCAGCGCACCAAGCCTGGCATACAACTCAGGTAACGCAAATTTACGACAAACGATGCTCAGTCCTTATTATGATATAAAAAGCTGTAAAAAGCCGAAACAAAATAGCGACTCGCAGGCAGCGATACTATCTGAAAGGCAGAATTCCCCTGCAGCTACCTTGCTGCTAGAAATACCGGCACCCGTAAGAAAGTCCTACTAATGTGGACTCCGGCCCACTCTGGCCTGCCGGAGAATGAAGTGGTTAACTCACATGCTGAACGCCCCACTACTACCGTCCCCATACCAGACATCAAGGGACGACCAAAAATGAGCGCTGCTTATTCATCGCGCAAAGACAGACTAGTCACGAACAAAGACATTATGCATCACTACAGGCTAGCCACATGTATATATATATATATATACCACAACCCACCACACTCTTGCCAGGAAAGAGGCAGTCGCTCGGCGATGGTTGCAGACAGACACTTTTCCAAGTCCTCTTTTTCTCAACCATTACTATCCACACCCTTGGTAAAACCTCAGACATCTGTGCACCAGCACAGCAGACCTACCGCACATGATATCGACTTGCCATGAGCTTTGAAAACACAGCCGACAATATTAGCAATCACCATATCAATACAACCCGCCGCGATGTCTCAGTGGCTCAGACGTTGCGCTGCTGAGCACAAGGTCGCGGGTTCGATTCCCGGCCGCGGCGGCTGCTTTTCTGATGGAGGCGAAAAGCAAAAACGCCCGTGTGTACGAGATTTCGGCGCACGTTAAGATCCCCCGGTGGTCAAAATTAATCCGGAGCCTTCCACTACGGCGCGCCTCATTGCCTGCGTTGCGTCGGCGCGTTAAACCCTACAATCAATCAATCAATACACTTAGAAGATACATTAGTAAGACTTATAGAACAATGGAAGACAGTTCGGATGAGCTCCACACAGGAGTCACAAGTGACACCAGTCCGGATGGCCGAAGCTGCCGTAAGGATACAAGAAATCCTCTGACGGCTGCCGTCTAGGTTCGGGAGGTCGTTCAAGAAATCTTCCCTTTAAACCCAATCTGGTGAATAAATGGGAATACTTTCTTTTACACATCCGCTGATTTGAATGTATTCTAGATGTTGTCTTATGCATAACTTGTATAATGGGCTTGTGCGACGAGTGTTGAACAAATTAACCATGCATAGGAGCCCATTAAAGTGCCAGATCGGGCTGTATCCCACTATCACGCCGTGGAGCAGAAAGGTCACTGCGGCACATTGCCCGCTTAATCACTCTAGCTAAGCGGAACACACCACAGTTCAAGAACGCTCATCTCTACTCACTCGACCCCGATCTGCAGCGCTACATACCCACTAACGTGCCATTCTCGAACGTCAACTTACTTGTTCACCTGTGGCTAGGAGCTGTCTTCACCAATGCTTACTCTTTCACTATCGGAACGGCCAAAAGACTTGTGATGTATGCGCCACCTAACAGACAGCTGAAAACCTGCTGCGCCACTGTGACCGATTGACAACGCCGAGACAGCACCTCCCAACCACACTCGGCAAGTTCGACGACCAGCCATTTACAGCAGATACTGTTTGGGTCATAGGCGCTGCACTTTAGAGTCCCAAGAGACTACAAAAGCCTCTATTCGATTTTTGAAGGACACAGGCCTATCTAAACGATTGTATAGACGCCACTAGCGCGCCGCATCCTTCTTTCACTAATTTTTAGCTTTTCCTGCTCAGTTTTCTGCATTTTTTTTGTTTCTTTTCTGTGCGGCCCTACCTTTATATTTACCAATTCCACGCATTGTTTTTTTTTATTTTCTACCGTACTTTATCTCCTTTATTATATACCGGAGTGTTTTCTATTTAATTCCCGTACGCCATACTTAAGTGGAGTATCCAACAGTTCCCTGGTTAACTTTCCTGCTGTTTTCTTTACTGTTCGTTTCTATCTTTCTTCGCTTATGCACATAGCTTGCTGATGAAGACTTACTCGGATCTGCTGCAGAAGACAACGCTGGCAAGATAACCAGGGGGTGTTACCTATTGGTAACTTGTCTTTTACTTCTCTTTAGTCGAAGAAGTAAGAGATTGATTGATTGTGGGGCTTTACGCGCCGACGCAACGCAGGCGATGAGGTGCGTCGTAGTGGAGGGCTCCGGTTTAATTTTGACTACTTGGGGATCTTTAACGTGCGCCGAAATCTCG
The DNA here is from genome assembly GCA_013339765.2 of Haemaphysalis longicornis. NCBI lineage: Eukaryota > Metazoa > Arthropoda > Arachnida > Ixodida > Ixodidae > Haemaphysalis > Haemaphysalis longicornis. The sequence goes on along the minus strand of CM023449.1, from coordinate 82,534,707 downwards.
TACACACGGGCTTTTTTGCTTTTCGCCTCCATCGGAAAGCGGCCGCCGCAGCCGGAAATCGAACCCGCGACCTCTTGCTCAGTGAAGAAGAGGGCTGGAGGAGTGGGTGAGGAGGGTGAAAGGGGAACCAGTGGAGGCATAGAGTTCAAACACTCCTCTGCCGCCTCGTGAACGGACCGGTTCCCTGCGCTGGTCTCCTAGTGGCCTGGAATCCAGTCAATTCTGATGGACAGGTTGTGGCGCTTGAGGAGTTCTTTGTGTAAGAGTATAGAGTTGCCGAGCGCGTTCCGGGAGAGTGGCTTGCGAAGTTCTTGAATTGCTTCGAACGAGTCCGTTAGAATTCGTATTTTCAGTGGCGGTAGGGTATTGAGCTCGTAGAAAATATGATTAAGGGCACCATTAATGGCATGGATTTCACCTTCCAGCGCAGTTGAACCATCGTGTTTGAGGAAGAGTTGACCTCCAAGGGATGGGTTTTCAGGGCAGGTCTATGCTACGCCAATATGCGAGGTTGCCACGCTGGCGTAGGTATAGATCTCGATCTCAATTGGAAGTTTGGACTTCTCCAAGTGATGGCTACGTTTAGTTCTTGTTGCCATTCTAGAACGGGGGATAGGTTTGGTTAGATTGCTGGTGATGTTTTCCGAGGTTGTCCAGGGTGCTAAAGGGATGAAAAAGTCGATGACCGGGATAAGCTTCTGCTCGTCCCGCGCCGTGAGAAGGAGCCCTTGTCGGGTGAGCCCGAGTTTGGTGTCTGCCTGTTCACGAGTTTCTTTCATGATTACGTCTATAGGAGGGAGCGCAACTGCTCGCTCAATAGCTTCCATTTTTCTGTTTTCGGAGACCTGTGATGGTAGCAATGTTGCTCTATGAATCACCCAAAGGTGTTTGGTGTTAGATTGGTTGAGGTTATATACTGCAGCTCCATATGCGCGAGTGCCGATTATAACTGTCCGGGCCATGGAGAGGCATGCGACGATAAGGAAAGCAGTCAAGCTCGCCATGGGCACGCCAATCTACTCGTCCACACAGAAGCTGCTGGACATGGGTGCCCACAACAAGGCGGAAGAGCTGGTGGAAGCACACCTATCCAACCAGAGAATGCGGCTGAGCCGGACAGAGCACGGCCGGGCCGTCCTTACCAAGATAGGATGACAAATTGAACAGCAACCTACAATGGAGACGCTCCCCAAAACGTGGAGAGACATCATTAAGACCAAGCCCCACCCATGGAACATGCAGCCGGGGAGGAACGACGAGACACGCTCTGCGCGGGCAACAGCTGCGCGACAGCTGGAAGAGGACACTGAGGTTCTCTACGCGGATACCTCGCTTCCCAAGAGCGGCACCAGAGCAACGGCAGTCGTCACCACCATCGATAAGCTGGTCACCGGCGCGTCGATAAGGACGACGAATCCAGCAGAAGCAGAAGTGGCGGTGGCCCTCGCACTCGCACAACCGGGAGTGAGGACCATGGTCACAGACTCCAAGACCACCTACGCAAACTACCGCAAGGGGAACTTCTCTCCCACGGCACTAACAATTCTTGCCAAACGCAAATCACCGGGATGGGCCGTCGAGCTCGTGTGGGTCTAGGCTCACTCGCAGGTGGAACGCAACGCACTCGCCGACCACTATGCCCGAGAACTGTCAATCCGGGCCGAGGACGAGCCAGAGCTACCGTATCCCGTGACGATATACAATGACATCAACCAAATGTACAGAAGCCGCAGATGTAGGCTTCGCGGTCTGCATCCGCAACTTAACCGAAGGCAGCAAACTATTGTGCGAGGCACGATAGCGGGGTCCCTAGCGCAACCCGTGCTCTTGCACAAGATGTTCCCAGCAGAGCATGACACTTCATGCCCGTTTTGCAGGCGATCCGAAGGCACTCTAGAACACATTCTTGGCGAGTGCACTAAGCTCAAGAACCCCCCACCGTCCCTACCCTCCACCCTCCCAAACCCCAATCACCTAGAGCGGTGGGAGACCTTGTTGTCACGCCCAGCCCTACCGACCCAGCTCGCGCTGGCGGCTAGGGGCCAGGAGCTGCTGGAAACATATGGGACCTGAGCAGAAGGTTCCACCCCGTGTGGTGCCTGCGTGCAGTAACCTTTACTAAGGGCTCAGTAAAAGGTGATTCTCTCTCTCCTGTTGACTTGCGCCACCATAGTTATTAGACAGACCCGCGATTAAGTTGAACATGGGACTCCATTTCTGTCGTAGTTGCTTTAACCCTATTTTCGCACTGTTATTACTGCCAAGTGGGAGACCGAGGAAGCGTACGTGGCCACGTGTCGCCTGGGTAGTTGTGTCTCCAATGTACAGCAGTGCAGGGTCTGTGGTGTGTGTTTTGGTATCACTTGATACCATTAGAAGTTCCGTTTTTTCTGGGGTGAGTTCTAGGCCAAGTTTCGGTATGCATGCTTCGAGGCTGTTCACCGCCGCCTGCAGCTCAACCAGCATGTCGGATGTTGACGAGTAGTCTTTAACTTCCGTACATATCGTTATTGCGTCAGCATAGATTGCGGAACGGGCTGACGTTTCTTGTTCTAGAGTTTTGGCTAACTTTGCCATGACGACGTTGAAAAGTACTGGTCCGAGTATAGGTCCCTGCGGAACACTTTTGTCGCTGTAGTAGGTATTAGGTGTCCATCCAGAGAGCCTGCTGCTGAGTTGAACGGGCCGGTTGTGGATAAAGTTACGAATGTTTTTTTGGTTGGTAAGGCTAGGGCCAGTTCAATTAAAATAGTCGTTTGATCTCCCTGTCGAATGCTTTCCGGAGGTCTACAGTTAGGACGAAGGCAGGAAATCCACGGTCGTACGGGGATCTGTTGATTGCCCATCGTAAGGGCCAGAGGCAATCCTGGGTTCCTAGGTACAGAGGAATGCCAGTTTGAGCTGGGTGAAACCATAGGTTCACATATTGCAAATGGTATTGTAGCCGGTTTGTAATCAGGCGTTTTATCAGTTTACCTAACTTCGGTGTAAGAGATATGGGTCGAAGGTTGCAGATGACAGAAGGGTCTTTTCTAGGCTTTGGAAGGAGGTTAATCAGGGAAAGTTTCAGAGTGTCAGAACATTCACCTGCGTTCCAGGAATAATTGATAAGGCCAAGACGTTGTTGCAGCTGAGGCTAGTCGAGGTTACGGATGCGTTGCCCCGTGACTCCATCATGTCCTGGGGACGATTTCACCTTGCCTTGAAAAGTGTTGCTTTAATTTCCCGTTCGACCGTATCCGGGGTGTTGTGGAGCGTGAGCGTCGAGAATAGGGGAAGATGTTGTTTGCCCTCTCCTGCCATGCCTCTGTAGATTCGCCAAAGCTTTGAGAGTTTGCGCTGTTTGCCTAAAGTTGAGCATAGCTCTTGCCAGTGATCATTAGCGAATTGTTTCTGATATTCTTGAATAAGTTTGTATTGGTGCCCTAGTTTCACTAGGTGGACGTGGCGTTTCCCTAGTCGTCTGTATTTACGATTTAGGTGTCTAGCTCGGTTCCAAAGGTTTTCCAGGTGGCTGTCCGTGGCAGGTGTGCCCTCAGAGCACGTGATGGGCTCATTCGATGTTTGGGCAGAATTCTGAATACGCTTTATGAAAGTAGGAAGGTCTGTTGCTGGTTTCGTTGTTTCGTTGAGAATTTCACAAAAGGAGGCCAGTTCGTCAATTGATTGATTGTGGGGTTTAACGCGCCGACGCAACGCAGGCGATGAGGCGCGCCGTAGTGGAGGGCTCCGGATTAATTTTGACCACCTGGGGATCTTTATCGTGCGCCGAAATCTCGTACACACGGGCGTTTTTGCTTTTCGCCTCCATCAGAAAAGCGGCCGCCGCGGCCGGGAATCGAACCCGCGACCTCGTGCTCAGCAGCGCAACGCCTTAGCCACTGAGCCACCGCGGCGGGTAGTTCGTCAATTCCAAATATTTTGCCGTCCGGATTCTCTTACCACGAAGGGAAATTGACATTGGAAAGTGATCACTCCCCAAGTGGTGTCGAATCTTTTCCACGTAGTTACTAGCCCCGGTGACGCAAAGGTGAGGTCTGGAGAGGTGTCTTTCTCGGAAGCTTGTAGAAAATATTCTCGTTGCTTCGATACGGTGATTTGAGAGCCCCAGATTGTTCATCTCCATCGTTTTTTTCAATAGTTTTCCTCAAGTATGAGTAGCTGCAAAGCCCCAAGTTGTGTTTTTTGCGTTAAAATTTCGCCAATTATGGTCTGTGTGGCAGGATATTGAAGCATGAGCTCGTTGATCCATTGAAAAGATGGGCGTCGAGCAGATTTAGTGATCGGCTTGTAGTAAGACGAGGCGACAAGAACTGTTTTGCCATTAGGAAGTCTGCCACGGATTACTACTGTTTCATGCTGTTGCGATGTCAGTCCACAAACTTTGACCTGATTACATCCAATTTCTTTTCGAAGAACCAGTATCAGGGAGTACCCTGGTGCTTGAGGAGCGCAGTTTCGGGGTTGTGTTGGCTTGCATGTTATTACAGGGTCCGAATACATAACCTATCCATCGACCTTAGGAATGCTTCCGGGTCCTTGAAGGTGAACAAACAGTGGTTGTTGTTGAACAAGTTGTTGAATCTTCTGCAGTAATATTGGTAAATTTTGCAAAAAACTTTGACAGTTCCATTGTAATGCTATGGGTGCAGCCACTACTGGCCTTGGGCATTTGTACGTGGGGGAATTTTGTGGGCTGGTTCCTCTTCGGGCTCTTGTTGCGGTAGCTGGCATGTGATGGTCTGCATCATTGCCGTTGTTTTCGTTACATGCGGACGTGCCCACACTTTCATAAACGTCGCCCAGAGAGCCTAACAAACATTACTCCCAACGCCCTACAATATTAAGAACATACTGGATTAGATGCATTATTATTACATCAAATTGCCAGTTTTCCAGTTAAGAGTGGTCCGGCGCGAGTAGTTAACTGCGGCCGACCCCGGTGAAGACCTTCAGGCCCCCATAACAAGAATCCCCTTTTTGCATACGGTCCTTGATTAGTAATTCCCTTCCTTCCATCTCCCTCCTCACGGTACGGCACACGCCCTTCTTGCTCGAGTTATATATTCAATCAATCAATCAACTTTCTTCGCTAACGCTATGCGCCAAGACAGCCTAGTTCGCCCGAATACTTCAACCACTTCTTTCGTAAGTGTCTTCCATAGCTCGGGAAACGTCGTTGTGTTTACTACCCACGCTTGCATGGTGTTTCCGGCTCATGTTTTTTCCGCATTGAAGTGATATAATAAAATGCTTATTTCAAATAAAAACGCAACACCCTGAAGAAATTGCAGCATTGCGCTGAACCCTGTACCTTCCCATCTGGCACCTGAAATGTTGAGTAACAATTTTCACGCCTCTAAAATTACTGGGGCACACTGAGAAAATTACGCTGTCAGTACTTTTAAGCAGTGAGTTGCCTATAACACTGTTAACGTGTTGCGTTCCATAACGATGGTATTAAAAAATGACCCCGCTTGCAACAGTCTTCTGCACCGTAATGCTCGTCTGCAAAAGTTAGTGCAGAAAATGAAATGTCCCAAACCCAAACCGCACTCTGGTGTTCAGCAATTTGGTCCATACGGGGACGTTTTTGACCCACCTACATGATAGATGCGTTAATGTTTTTCTCGAAACACCAACGGTCTTGAAGGGGTCCTGAAATGCCTTCCGCCGATGCATGGATGTACATGTAACCAAATAAAGCAATGTATTAGCAATCTCCTCCTGCAAGAATTTTGTTAAAGCGAAGAGTATTAGCTGAGAAATCGTAAATCAAAAACCGCGAATTATCGTCGCGCCGTATTTCCTCCTCCTTTCAACTGTTTCTTCGCTGTTGGCCTCCCCTCCCATGATGCTCCGCTCCTCAGCGGTGACGTACTTCCGCTATTGCGCTCCCACAGACTGCCGTCTGCTACGGGCCAGCTCTTTCGGCTTTTTCATCTCTGTAGACACCATGGACACAGGCTGGAAAAGCGAACGAATGACCTGGCCGCATGTGTGCGGCCTGGCCTTGCCCTTTCGCGGTGTACGTAGCTACAGTTGGTATCGGCGGCGAACTCGCAGCCGCGTGGGGAGAATCGTGCGCTCGTTCCCTTTGGTGCACCGCGCACTGTTTATCCAAAAAGCGCGGTCTCAGATGTGGCCCCGCTGGTGCCGGGTGTTATTTTGCGGTGGTTGTAATTCCTACTACCAGCGGCATGTGAAAAAGACATTTTCAACCGACACAGAAGCCGTGCACAAAACGCGCCGGATCGGATCGCTTTATCAGCGGCGATGAACGTGAAGGCGAAGAGCAAACCAACGCTGCACTCGATCAGCGAGAACCCGTGTTCTGACAAGCTGCACCCATGTGTTGCATTCAACACTGACGGGAAAGCGTTTGTTTGCACTTGTTTGGATAGTCGTAAAATGTCCAAACACTCCGGCACTCCGCTAGCAGATCAGCCGGCGAGACATTTCGGAAAACATTTGACAGATGGCGCCGTATGCATTAGTGTGTCGCTACGCAAAACTGATGAGACGCTCTACTAAAACTCCCATCGCGGTGTCACGTAGCGGGACGCAAAAATTTAGCGTTTAGCGTATGCAAAGGCCACAAACGCTGTACTAAAACTCTATTAGCAGCAAAATAGCGTGCGTATGTGAAACCGCTTGCGTTTACAAAGCTGCACGCCGAGCGCGTACGTTTCAAACCTAGTGACATCGTTTAAATACACTGGCAAGCACAGTGTAACGTAGTCAGATATCAACCGTATGCTCAGGCGACAAGCAAGAGCTTGTTTTATGTGAGGCGGAGATTGCGCATAAAGGCCCGTTCGCACTTGCGACGAAAGCGAGTGAGAGCGGCAGGAATTCCGTCGCTTTGTCGCGCGACGATCGTTTTTGTCGAATGGTCGGGACAAATTTTGGTTGCGCGACAGAATTCCCGTCGCTTTCGCTCGCTTTCGTCGCAAGCGGGAATGGAAAGTTCTGCCGCTGCCGTCTGCTACGCAGCTCGGAGGTAACCGCGCGATCTGCTCGGGCCGGATGAACGCGCACACTCCCGCACGGCAGCGCCCCAAGCGGCAGACGGCCGCGTACATCGCTCCCGGCGCCGGCCTGGAGCCCGCCCTCGGCACACTAGCCAGTATATTTCAGGCACTATAATGGAGGAAAGATTTTTTGCTTCCGATGAACCTAGTTCTTTGCCCCTGTGTTTTTAAATACGTGAAGTGGTTAGCACGTCGTCCTCACGCAGCTCTGTATCGTCGTAGCATCGCTGATTGTCCGAACGAAGCTTGCAGCTAAGCCAATGCAGCGACCGAAGCTGTGTGTGTGTGTGTGTGTGTGTGTGTGTGTGCATCGCCTCCTGTGTGTTGTGGACGCGTTCGTTTCGCGATGAAATGCGACATTGTACTTCTGCGGGTGGATAGTGCTTCCCATGGTCTGGATTATCTTTCTCGAACGACGTACCACTCAACCTCGCATGGGGTATGTGTAGTGTGCCTGGCTAAAAGCCATCTCGCTTGCGCGCCAGAGTTGTGACTTGCTGCTAGTCCCCGCAAACCGGGTGTGAGGTGAGTGCCGTATTTACGACGGGCAGGAGGAGGCAACTCATCGTCTGTCAATCGCGGTTCAGACTTGCAACGCATGTTGTGACGTTGCGTTCGTTCGAAACGCATCTCTGGATTGTTTTGAAGTTGAATAAAATGTACGCGTCAAACCCGGGCATTCGGCTCAGGGCGTTCTCTGCGATTGCACCAAAGAAGTGCCACGGGACTTTCTTTATGGTACGTACTCACGTAAGATAAAATCCACGTCGTGTTATGGCCGTGTTGCATTCAATACAAACGGTTAAGCGTTTGTTTACACTTGTTTCGTTTGTCGTAAAATGTCAAAGCACTCCGGCACTCCGCTGGCAGATCAGCCGGCGAGCCGACGCTGAGCAGACGACTCATCTCTTTGCCGGAAGTGCGTGAAAAAGCCGCCCAATAGCAGGATGTCTAGCTCATGACGAACATCTGGGAATCGATGATGTAGACATGTGAAGATGGCGGCGTCCAAAAACACGAAGGAAAGGGTGAGAAAAAATCGACAAACTTTGCAACAAAAGTGTGAGCTTTCCGCTGCGCGTAAAAGAGTAATACTTGGCACAGGTGACGTTGGCGACCCAATCTAGCGATTGCGCTAGTTCATTTAGTGTGCTCAAAATGCCTTTCAGGGCCCCTTTGAGTAGGAAAAAATAAAAGACCGCTGCAAGGCATTATTTCTGAATAATCTAGCAATCAGCTAAGAGGCACGTCTACTTTGTTAACTAAGCTTCCAACCAATGGTCGCTGTTAAGGATACAGTGCATCAAAAGGGGTTGGATTGGGCTACATAGCTAAAGTGAAAAAACGGTTAAACCTCTAACAACGGAATGAGGACAGAACGAACAACAGAAGAAGACACCGCGAACGATAAGGATGCAAACGACAGCAAACAAGCAGGCTTACCTTAGGTATCACACGTTGCTGGGCAAGTTGGTGCATACTTGTAAATATACATTGTAAATATTGTAAATATAACGACACACAATAAGTAGTACGCAACACGCGTTCATCCATTCCTGCTTCTTTTGGGTCGTTGTGTTAGTCGCGCTCTAAGTTTTAGAGAAAGTATGTCTTGCCTGCCTTTGTTCTCAAGAAAAGACACTATCAGATGCTCGCTGCTGCTGTTGCTTGGAGGGCACGTGAATGGTTTCACATTTCAGCGAGAATCCACAACTGACACTGACAATACACTGACAATTACGCAGGCACATCATCACTCCCCTATTAAGGTATTTATGAGTGGCTAGACTGATTGGAGGCACACGGATACACGCGTTCGAACGTAACACAGCCACTGTTTTACAATCGGTGATAAGGCCAGACGGGGAGGCCAGAGGAAGACAGGGCGACTGAATATGTCAGGAAACCAGCGCCGGAGTACCGCTGACGACACGCGTCGAAGATAGCGGTGAACATAAAAACGAAGGAGCCGTGTCTACCATGTATAAGAACTGTACACGTACAAAAGTACTCCTGCGCGGAAACTGTATAGGATTAATTTGGAAGCGGAGAAATCGTGCATGCCACCATAGTAGCCCAAACAGCCGAGTGCCGCTATATGACACTTGTCACTGCCAGATGTGGCTCCGGTATGCCGCTACACAGAACGTCTACGAAACCCGCGAGTCCCTGTCTATCTCCAATTATGGCCTGTACAAGCTCGCAGAAGTCTTGTGCGTGTGCTAAAGTTCATGTGCCTCTCCATATGACCGGTATCACGGTCGGCGATTCCTCCGTCGCTTGCACAGGAGTATACATAGTACAATATAACTTCTTATGGGATACCTATGTGACCGGCATCCCCCGCACACCGGACCCACCCAAGCAATATTCCAACAGACCATGACGCTGTTGGACCGACAGCCAATCCGGAAATCCGGTATGTCGTTTTCTTACATGGCTCAGGTTAACGTAAGCCTACTGCAGATGTAAGCTACTGCTAATCACATTTAGGATATCAATAAGCGATTTTTTCAAACTTGCGTCTTTACCCTAAATCAAGCAAAAAAACGCGAACTACTGTTAGCACAAGATGACTTTATTAATAAGACCATTGCTATAGCTAGCATAGTCTTTAGGTTTGTATATTTGTTTTGACCGCCGAAGTATACAAGGTACAGCCGGTAAAAGGCTTGTCTGTAACACAGCGTTCGTACTCTCAGCCCTATCCCGCCCCGCCGGAGCGGGATTTGAATAAACCTACTGCGGAATTCTGAAGTCTTAGCCCTTCGCTTTTGCCTCCGACATGTTTGGAACGAGTATGTTTCGGCAGTTTTCGGATGTAGCTGGTTGAAGTTGAAATCGTTGTTATAGACAAGCGTTTTACCGGCTGTACTATTGCTATTGCATTGAGGCATATAAAAGAGTGCGTGCCTTGTGGTATTATGACACCAACCTAAAGGGGCACTGACACAAAATTTTGAAGGCGAGATAACTTCGGAGATAGATTGGTGGGAGCACATATACATCATCTGCAAAATATCAGCGGCGAATACAGCCTAGAACATATTTAAGATCAATTTTAAAGTGTGCGAAACGCAACCGAGCAGCCAGCAGAGGACCACGCGCAATCGACATCCCGAAAATATTGTGTAAATAAACAACATCCAAACACGTCACGAGTTTGTGTTTGCCGCTTCCGCACTGCCGGCGTTTTTCGCCGGCTCGCCGCTCCAATCGGAGGGCCGGAGGGCGGAGCTTCTGCTCTCGAGAACGAACGACCCGATCGTTGGCGGCGGAGGCGCCGTGATTTCGTCAGCTCATCGGGCAGCTGGCCGCGACCAAAGTTCTACAGCGATTCCAGGCACTGTTTCTATTACTGTTTATTACCATTGGATGCCAAAACGCGCCGGAGGCACGAAAAGCCCACTGAGCTAGCCGCACGGTCGCTGTGCAGGCGGCGGCCACGGCCGCGAAGTGGCCCAGGCCGGCGCAAGTAGCTCGAATGATAGCTTGTTACCGCTGCACGAAATTGGCCCCAAGTCCCGACCATGGTGGCTTACATGAGAAAGGAGTTAATGATGCGATGCCGGGTTGCATTAAAAATTGTCATCTGCACCGCTTACGAGAGCGGCACTCGAATATCCGCCGCAGTGCTAAGCCGAACACATCTGTAGGCGGACCTGTAGGCAGACCGGCCGGCTGCTCCCAGCGCGCGTCTTGCCACCCACCGTCTCGAGCGTCGCGCGTCGTTCTTCAGCCGCGGTAGCATTTGCACTCGCAGCGCCTGCGTCACATCCACGCTCGCTTTTTAATTAAGCGCCTCACGAGATCAGTACGTGGGGGCATTCGCAGAAACTGCCGTGGATGCGGATTCGACAGTGCTACGGCGGCTCTGCTCTGTGATATCCCTCCGACGGTCACGTGGTCAGCTTTGTTCACACAAAATCCACAAAATCCATCGTTTCGCGGAACTCGCTGAAACCGATACTGCGACTGGCCGCATTGAAAATGCCTCTAATTAAACAACCGCTGCACGCTGAAGCAAATGAGGTTTCTACAGGTTATAAGTAGGTCACTAGCTACTTATCGCAACAAAAAAAAACAAGATGCAAAATTTTTGTGTCAGTGCCCCTTTAACGACCCAGTGAAGAATCAGTGCACATATTGCCGCGACCCATGCATTGGATTTTGTTATTTATGTTTTTGTTTTTTTGCCCGGCTGTGTCGGGCTGTGTTATCTGTGCCCTGAGTGAAGGGCATGTTGCATTCTTTCTTACACCGTGCGGATTATCCCATTTGACAGGGAGAATGTTTCGCCCTAACGCCACTATCCCAGAATAGTCTTCTTTTATCTACAGTGTTCTCGATGTAGTTCGACGGTTAGAGAAACACCTGAGCCGAAAGATAAATACCAGCGGAGCAGACGCCGTGGCATTCAATTCGCCGACACTAGTCTGCGCACACCACTTTGTTGACTGCTGCTTCGCCACCTGTGTATTTTTGGCATTGTTAGGGAAGCGCAAGTTCGCTCCAATAAACTTGTTTTTCCTTCAATTGAGCCTACTGCGTCATCTTTGGCTTCTGACAATATGCATGCTGAGTACAGCAATAAACTACTTCACTATAACAAATGTACACTTGTAACTTTTTCGACCAAACTTGCGCACCAAGACGCCAGGCTACTTGAACTACGAAAAATCCACACAACCCCTTCTCTCACAAACAGTAACTATAAAAGTATAGTTAACCAGAGTGCCTTCGTAGGAAGGGCCGCTAACGCAGTCGGGCGAGCAAACTTCTGCCACTTCATAAAGGCAGCGTAAAATACCAAGAATGGCTACCTTCCTTCTTTTTTTTCCTCCCATACCGAGAGCAGTACCCTGGTGATCTGAGTCATAAACATAGCCATTTTTCTTTCTTTTTGCATAGGGGAAGTAGAACATGCCAAAAGGTTCCCAGGCTTTATTACTCACATTAATGTAGTCTCAAGAGGAAGGCTGCTACATACTTAAAGTTGGCCTCCATCGCATATTTAGTAAAACCGCAAGAAAGTGCCGGAAGAACATCATTAGTAATCGTAAATTCTTTTAGTAACGACTGACTAAACACTGGCTTTTGCCGCTACTTGGCAATCGGTGCCTCTTACCCGGCTAAATAAAGATACCACTAAGGCCATCATAAGGGGCACTGATGTCAGGCCGAAAGAATCCGCCATTAGCCGTTGCCAGAAAAAAGGGGGTGAGACTTGTAGAAACTCTCGTTCAAGAATTGGAGCGCGATAAAAACCACACAGAAGAAGGACTGCGGGACAAGCGCTGCCGCCGTTGTTCTGTGTCGCTGTGTTTATCGCTGTGTAATATTTAAAACAAGTATGCACCAACTATTCTAACAATGCGTTTTCCCCACCCTCGCCCTGATAAAAGTTGAGAGAATGTGATCTGGCCTATTAAGTGACTTTTAGCTCATTCTGTCTACGCATGGTCCTTTCAGGCTAGCAAGAAAAAAACTGCAAGGCCACCCACAGGTTTTTATGGGCGATATGCTTGCTCAGCCAATTTAGTAACGATGCAACTAAAAATATCGCAGGTATCACAGAGACTGTTCGGCGTACATAAAAGGCCGAGGTTTCAAGCTTTACAGCCTCTGTAACGCCCACCAGGTGGGTTGCATGCTCAAGATAGAGCGACCCCGAGAACCTACTCATCCATAAATGCTATAAGAAACAGCATGTTCCTACATCTGCCCTCGGTTTCATGCACAGCAATAGTTAAAAAATTAATGCGTTTCCACTCTGTGAAGAAGGATGACCAGCAAAGCTGGACGCAGTCCACGGAGTGCACGAACCAAAGCAGGTGTGTTGTAATTTGCGGTGTAGCACGCTTCCTAGCCACTTCCGATGCAGCACACTTCCCATTAGCTGAATGAACCTCTGAAGGATACAAGCTTTGTTCTTGCAAACAAACATGGAGCTGCCTGTGTCCCCAACCGCGTCGTAAGCATAATGTAACGGCGTCGTAAGCATGTGTAACACACAAACTCAATGCGCTCTACCACTAAGCCCTCCGGGCAGGTCCCATTCGGCAGTTTAAAGTCCGCTTTTGCACATCGCACCACCACAACAGACATGCCACTCATCAATACGGGCATGAAACCTATAGCTGCGCGTGCACACCCTCCCCCTCCCCCACACACACAAACTCCCTCCCACTGTTTTCTACTACAAACCTGCGCACGCATAACCCGGCAACCGTTCATTTGCGCGCGCTTAGAAGTGACAGACGCGGTCGAAAATATCTCATAAAAGCCCTCTTAAGAAGTGATATTGGCTCACGCTGGCGTTTCAAGTGGGTAAGTTGCTGTTCATCCGGGAGGGATTCGCCGATACTCGACGAGCTGAACTTAAGGCTGTAACGGCGGCGCCAGCAGCTTTCCTTTCTTTTTGGCCCCCGTTCGCGCTTGTGTTCGGGTCAACGCTCCAATTCCTGCTCTTCTTCCTCGAAACAAACGCCATGCATTAGTACCGTAACGATGTAAAACCCGGAAGTCATTGAGCTCCAATCTCGCGTACAAACATGTGGCGGCCCGGTTCCCTTCCCCCTCGTATACATCTTACTGTGTGTGTAAGATGTCTGGGTAATACATGAACCCACACCGGAACTACTCGATTCAGGAACACAGCTGACTAACCGCATTGAGCTATGTAATTTGTACATCTAAATACCAGCACAGCCGGTATTTCATCTGTAGTGGCATGAAGCCTAGCTGTGTGTGCACGCCCCCCCCCCCCTTCCCCCCCTCTTTTTTCCACCCGCAAACCACGCACTCATAAACCGGCAAGCGGTGATGGCGCATACTTAGGCGTGAAAGACACTGGTGAGAATATCGCTCGGAAGGCCTTCCAAGCTGAAAAAGAAATATGTGCTCAAGCCGACGTTCCAACTTTGCAAGTTTCTCTTCAACAGGGAGGGATTCGAAGCTACGTGGCGAATTGGAATTTGAGCGAAAACGGCGACGGCGGATTTCGGTCATTTTTGGGGCAGCCCTTTGGCAGCTGTTACCTGGGCTTCAGGGGAGCGCTGCCTGTTTATGTCCGCGTAACCGAGGGAGAGAGCGCAGCAGCGACGAAAGAAAAAATTGGCCGCGTATCTGCTCCTTCTGTTGCAAATGTGGTCAAAATGCGATAGTCTTTGTAGACATTTGCCAAGGAAATGCCCTGCTTTGCTTTACCGCTCACCTCTCATGCTGTTCCTGTTCCGTCGCGCTCATCCCAAGGTAAACACACTAAAGGCTTCCTGAAGGCGATTTGAATTTACCGCGTTCCACTGCTACAGGCCCGGTTCCTCGATGCCAGCGCTGCAGTACGGCGGAGACGCACGTGAATCGAGGCGGCCGAATTCAAGGTTTATAGAACCACGTTGCCGTGCTCCACATGCGTTCCAAGCAGAACGTGGAAGCCAACTAGTGGAACCTTTCGTTGCTGTTGCCACGAGATTTCTCATATGCCGCCAGGAGGTGGCGCGGGCAACAGCAGGCGGCAATTTTCTGCAGCATGTGTAGAATGATGTAGAATATCATTTTCTATTAAACAACCAAGCATCTATGATTTTTTTAATAAAAGAACACTGTAAATGTCCCTTGTGTACTAATTCCCTGTCTTATATTTGCATAATGTTTTGTTCTTGTTCAAGAAAGTTAACAAGTATGCACATATAAACCGGGCTTAGACGTTTATGCTTGGCTGTGAGTGCATAAGACTATTGCGCAATATCAATTTTACTTTGGCCGGCTGGCTGAATCGAGTTACAGACAGACGGACAGACAAACAGAGAGACAGACAGACCAAAATTTCTCTGTTTAAGTAGCCAAACAAAGAATATCGTCTTTAAAAAAAATTGGGCCCATCTCCCCGCGAGGGGGACTCGAGTAAATGCGTCGCATAGGGGGTGGGTGTATTGCGTTAACGTTTAGTGTTTGTGGAGTTGGTGGTAGTGAATGCATTGTATCAGCAGCTTCTTGACGTAGTTTGAATGAGTCAAGGATATAAGGCAAGTTCGTAGCCTTTGAATCTGTGTCGGCTTTGTGGCGCAGTGGGTAGAGCAGCCTGTACCTTGCGTCCCGCCCGCAGGGTCGTAGGAGCGAAACCAGGCGCCGATAAGTATTATTTTTTTATATAGTGTAGGGGAGGGGTGCGGACCTGTTGTTGAGAGCGAGGAGGGTAGCGTGATGCGGGAGAGGAGGAGTGGGGTAGAGGGCGCACCTGCGCGCTGAGCTGTTGCGGACGGACGGCGGACGCTACGTGTGAGTTAAAGAAATGCTCTGCATTTAAAAAAACGGACAGGAGCGGCTAGCGAAGGGTCAGGTGGAGCACGACACGTGCGGCTACGGCGTCGTCTTTCTCCCTGCCTTTCCCTGACACATGTCTCACGTCGCCACCAAGGAGCGCCCTCCTAGTGACACTTTCTCCAGACGCTGTTCCATTCTCCGCTGATCCAAACCATCTGGCATTTGCGCGGAAGGTTCAAACACGATTTGCAACAACATGCTCGCTGCTCCATTGTTTGGGGCTAATCCGAACGACGTGACATTCGTGCGGGAGGTTCAAACACGATTTGCAACATGCTGGCCGGCGGCGGCGGAGGGATATAGCAGCAGAGTAGGGCACGCCGCCGTACGTTCACTGATCACGCGAACACTTCCTAAGACGCAGCAGAAATGCGCCATGACTAAGAAGACTGCAGCTCGCGATGCGCACACGTTTCATATTAGGGAGTTTATTAATCGTCAGTGCATTTTTTACGCCCATCCGTGCTTCTGTTTATATTGCGGAAACATCTCATAACCGAAAACTCCTGTTATCTCCCCACTGTGCAACTTGCCAAAGTGACATCGCTGGTGGCGAGGGGTAAAATAGTCGTCAGCGGTGGTCAGGAGGAGCCCCGTTGTGGCGCCGAGTAAATCCGTGACACCGGAATGAAAACTTCGGGGGTTAGACCTTTACTGCTGTGCAGTAAAAAAAAATTCCCCCGCATTTCCCCGAGGGGGAGAATGTGAAAGTGCGAATGCACGGTTGTCGGCCCGCTTGCGGCGCTTGCGCTCGGCCCCCGCAGCCCACCGCCTCGCCGCCTTCTCTTCCATCTCTTCCATCGGGTTTGTAGTATCACGTGTACACCACGCAGTTATCAAGCCGCTATAACGCCGCTGAGTCGCCAACTCACGCCGCTGACGACGTAGTTTGAATGCGTTAAAGATATAAGGCGCGTCACTAACACTGATATCAGCGTCGCGTCCGTGGCTTGGTCGGTAGAGCGTCGCGCTGCGGCCGCAAAGTCCTCGGATCGAAACCTGGCGCCGGATGCTGTTTCTTTTTTAAATATAGAGGAGCACTGCGGACGCCGCCGCCGCCGGCGGTGGATGGTTTGGGGTCGCTTATAAAGTGCATTCGCACTTAAAAGCTTGTGCGCGTCCATCATACGCATTATACTAGAACCGTTGTATCACCCGTGGTTGCTTCGTATGCACTTCGAACACATTGTAAGCAGGAGCTTTTTGCTTGCCTTGTCCACAACCCTACTAAGACGGTGACCGAATTCGCGTGTGAGGCGGCCGCGATGGAGAAGACACTGGAAGTTCGAACGAGGCAGTACGATCGCCCGGTCAACGCGCTGGTTTCCGAGACGATCGATGCCGGCGCTACAAGTTCCGACACACTGCGCGAGAACATCCGAGCAGTGGTCAGGGAGGAGCTTCGGAAGCTTTTTTCTGACGACGCGCAACCTCAAGTGGCTTCCCTGACTGACGTCATCCGCGAAGAGGTTCAACACGCTTTGGGTACTTCTATGACATCCGAGGCACCCCGCGAGCCACAAGCCATGACCTACTCCAAGGCTGTTCGTCAACCCCGCCCTGCTCCAGCCCGTCTACAAGAAGCTCCGCCGTACCACCGTCCACTCTCGCCGCCGTCCCCACTGCCGCCGCCATCCACTGCCCAAAACCAGACGCCGAGAAAGACCGACGTTTGGCGAACCCCCGATAATCCTCCGCTGTGCTACCACTGCGGAGAGGCCGATCACATCTATCGTCGTTGCCCATACAAGAGACTCGGAATGCGTGGTTTCTCGGTCGACGCACCTCGCCTTCTCCCTGGGCAACGACCACGTAAGATCGACGAATACCTTTCTCAAACCAGCTGTGCCACAGCCCGTTTCAACCGTTCCCCGTCGCTCTACCCATACGAATCGCCGAGCCGCCGTAGCAATGCTGACTTTTCACGTGGAAGGTCCCCCAGCCCACGCAAGGGAAACTAAAAGCAGCGACTTCGGGAGGTAAAGTTGCACAGCAGCGGAAAAATGAAAACCCTCCAATGACGCAGCGACTCGCTGAAGACAGTGATTCACGACATGCCCTCATCCCGACGACCCGACGTAACCCTGACGAGACTCCCGAACACTACAACAGCCCCAAGGTGCGACGCGTACCCGACATGACTTGCCCCTGAGAAGACGACGACAACGACGTCTCACAGTGCGCGACCGTCAACACGCGCAAGCCGAGATGCGACGCCTCGACGCACCCGGAACTCGATGAAGGCGGCATCTGACGTCAAGGTGTCCATCGACGGCTTTGATGTAGTCGCCCTCATAGACACGGGAGCCGACTACTCAGTAATGAGCGGACCGCTTGCGTCTGAGCTGAGGAAAGTTATGACCAATGGGACGGTCCGCAAATTCGCACAGCAGGAGGCCACCTCGTGACGCCAAGTGGAAAGTGCAAACCGCGCGTCGCCATAGACGGCACAACGCGTATCCTGCGGCGTTCGTCATTTTGCCTAACTGCTCCCGCGACGTTATCCTTGGAATGGACTTTTTGATGGACAACGGTGCAATAATTGATCTACAGGCCAAGTCCATAACTTTTTTCTCCGATCACTCCATGACGCCGGAACCGAACCCAACACCGCGCTGCTGTAAGGATCGTCGATGATCATGTCACCCTGCCACCCCGCACAAGCTTGATGATCATAGTTTACTGGGAAGATGCTGTTCCTGAGGTCGACGCTATCGTAGAGAGTGATCAAAGGTTGCTCCTCGACCGCGGTGTCTCCGTCGCAAGAGGCATTGTGCGCTTTAAGCAACGCAGATCCCAAGTTTTGGTCACTAATTTCAGCGCAGAATACCAGCATTTAAACAGCGGCGCTGCAATTGCGTTCCTCGAAGAAACGCAAGAATCTAGTGACGTAATCGCGGTCGCCGACTTTGAACGCTCACCCGAAGATACCTTCAAGCTTCCGAATCCCTTCGACGTGAATCCGGCATTACCGCAAGAAGAACGGAAGAAATTATTGGATTTGCTGCGTCGCTACAGCTAGTGCTTTTCGTCGAACTCAAACTTACGTCAGACACCTCTGGCGAAGCACCGTATAATAACCGATGATGGAGCCCAACCTACCCGACGGTCACCATACCGCTTCTCTTCACACGAGGGCGAAGCCATCCGGACTAAAATCGACATCATGCTCACCGACGACATTATACAGCCATCGAAAAGTCCGTGGGCTGAGCCGGTCGTACTCGTGAAGAAAAAAGAAGACAGCACTTTAAGGTTGTGCATTGACTACCGGCGACTGAACAAAATCACCAAAAATGACGTGTACCCTCTGCCACGAATCGACGACGCCCTCCACGACCTCTCCCATGCGAAGTACTTCTCATCGATGGATTTGAAGACCGGCTACTGGCAAATTGAAGTGGACGAGACAAACCAAGAGCAGACTGCATTTATAACCCCGGATGATCTATACGAGTTCAAGGTGATGCCGTTTGGGCTGTGCACGGCGTCAGCAACGTTTCAAAGAGTCATGGACACTGTGTTAGCTGGCCTGAAGTGGCACACCTGTCGTATACCTCGACGACGTTCTGGTATTCGCCCGACATTTCGACGAACACCTCGCAAGATCGGAGTCTTTACTCGAGGCTATTAGCATGTCGGGGTTAACGCTGAATCCTGAAAAGTGCCGCTTCGCTTACGAGGAACTCAAGTTTTTGGGGCAAGTCGTCAACGCCGCAGGAGTCCTGCCTGACCCGGCGAAAACATCAGCCATAGCGAACTTTTCCAGACCGAAAGACAACAAGGCCGCACAAGGCCGCGCGAAAATTTCTCGAACTGTGCGCATACTACCGGCGCTTCGTCGCAAACTTCGCACGCATTGCAGAGCCACTCACGCGCCTGACAAAAGATAGCACCCTTTTCGCCTGGGAAAACGCCCAAGAAAAAGCATTCTGCAAGCTGCAACAACGCCTGCAAAACCCTCCCGTGCTCGCTCATTTCGACGAAAAAGCCCAAACGGCAATGCACACCGACGCAAGTGATATAGGCTTGCGAGCCGTTTTCGTTCAAAAGCAAAGCGGTTGCGAAAAAGTAATCGCCTTTGCCAGCCGTGGTCTGTCGAAGGAGTAGAAAAATTACTCAGCCTCTGAAAAGAGTGCCTCGCAATTATATGGGCCATTTCAAAATTTCGCCCATACGTGCATGGCAGACGATTCGAGGTTGTGACAGACCACGATGCGCTGTGTTGGCTCGCCATTTTGAAGGACCCCTCTGGCCGTCTTGGGCGGTGGAGCTTGCGCGTTCAAGAGTTCGACGTTACAATCGTCTACAAATCCGGCAGGAAACACTCCGACGCCCACTGCCTGTCCCACGCCCCCGTCGACCCACCACTACAAGACTCCGATGAAGACAGCGCGTTCTTCGGAGTCGTGACTGAGAGCGACCTAGCCGCCCAGCAGCGTGCCGACCCCAACTCGCGCGTCATGATAGACTACCTCGACGGACGCAATGTCGCCGTGCCTAGGGCGTTCAAGCGGAACTTACCAGCATTCAGCCTCAAAACCTCCGTCCTCGTGAAGAATTTCAGCCCCGGAACGAGAACGAATTATCTACTTGTCGTCCCCGCAGACCTCCGTGACGAAATTTTGGAAGGTGAAGAACTTCTGGCCCCGTCTTACATCCGACGTCACCCACTACGTTCGGAGTTGCCGTGACTGCCAGCGACGAAAAACACCGCCGACAAGACGCGCCGGACTTCTGCAACCGATCGTCGTCTCGTCGAGGCCCTTTCAGAAGATTAGAATGGACCTTCCAGGCCCGTTCCCTGCGTCACGATCACAGAACAAGTGGATTGTTGTAGCGACAGACTACTTGACGCGCTAAGCAGAGACCGCCGCTCTCCCGAGGGGGACTGCAAAAGAAGTCGCCAAGTTCTTCATAAACCAAGTTGTGCTGCGACATGGAGTTTCTGAAGTCTTTATCACGGACCGCGGAATGGCCTTCACTGTGGAGCTTATGCAAGGAATCTTACGCTACAGCAACACGGATCACCAAAGAACGACGGCGTACCACCCCCAAACGAATGGACTAACAGAACGTCTGAACAAGACGATCGCGGATATGCTGTCAATGTACGTCGACGTTGAACATAAGACTTGGGACGAAGTGCTCCCGTATGTCACGTTTGCGTACAACACGGCTATCCAGGAAACTACGCAGATGATGTCGTTCGAGCTTGTCTACGGAAGACTGCCGACTACGATGCTTGACGCCATGCTTCCTCATGTAGAAGACGACGACTTCAACCCCGACGTCCACGGATACCTTCAGCGTGCGAAGGAGTCCCGCCAGCTCGCTCGAGTTTGTACAACGGACCAGCAGCTGGTGGATGCCGGGCGCTGCAACCTCCGACGCCTAGACATCGAGTACCACCCAGGGGATCGTGTTTGGGTTTGGACTCCCATCCGACGACGCGGACTAAGTGAGAAGCTTCTGCGACGGTATTTCGGACCCTACCAGATTCTACAAAATGTCGGCCAAGTTACCTACAAGGTGATCCCCGATGGTGATTCCGGAACATCACGACGACGCACGCGGCCCGAAGTCGTCCACGCGGTTCGCTTGAAACCTTACTATGCAAGATGACGGACTTTTTAAATGCAAAGCATTTCAGTAACTCACGATGTCACCCGCGTTGGCGTCCGTAGTCCGCACCGCACCCCTCCCTACTATATAAAAAAAAGGAATACTATCCGGCGCCAGGTTTCGATCCCTCGACCCTGCGGGCGGAACGCAATGTACATTGTGCTCTAACCACTGCGCCACAAAGCCAACACAGAATTGGAGGCTACGGACATGCCTTATATCCTTGACTCATTCAAATTACTGCTGACGAGCGCTCTCTCGTCAGCAGTTGCCACAAGTGCAACAGCATTAACGTAACGCAAAGTACTTAACGTCGTGCACCCCCGGAAATGCTCTGCATTTGATCGTGCCCCTCGCGAGGGGGATGTTTCAATGCGTCTTCCTACTGGCCAGTACACTCGTCGCCATCTGTCGGATGTTGTGCGAACCCTTTGCGGCTGATGGCGCGATTTGAAACGACATTTGCATATGATCAAACTGAAAGGCTCTCCAAGAAAAACAAATACCATGGCCAGAGTTTCTGCAGTGGATGCAGTTTTTTAGTTGTTGTTTGGACTGTCTTTTATTTTAACATCGGGTCGATGCACTCTTACAGGGGGGGGGTAATGCCTCGAACCATGTATAAGTTTATTGTTTGTTTTTGCTGCCCGGCCATGCCCGGCTGTGTTATCTGCGTCCCAAGCCAAGCACGTCTTCCATTCTTTATTTTTATGCCACACGCGCTATCACCTTCAGATAAGCAGACTGTCCCGCCCTAACGTCACTATTCCAGGATGATCTTCTTTGATCTACAATGCTCTGGATGTAAATTGACGGTTCCAGAAACACTCGCGCCAAGAGATAAAAGCCTACAGAGCAGACGCCATGGCATTCGAATCGCCGACACCAGTTTATGCGCGTCACTTTGTTGATGGCTGTATCGCCGCCTTGTATTCTTTGAGTTGTTAGGGGAGCACAAGTTCACTCCAATAAACTTGTTTTTCTTGAAGACAACTGCGTTGTCTTTGGCAACGTGACACTATTATAAAAACAGCAAGCTATCGGTTCTGGCATCGCTGAGATCAAAACTCGCCGAGACAAGACAGATTCAGTGACAAAAGCTTTTTGTGAGCGTTTAGTAGACTCAGAAGACACAGTCAGAGTTTCAAGTTAAGAGTTGTGTCGTGTATGAATTGAATGCATTTGTGACTAGTATACATGGTGCACTCAAGTCCCAGCAAGCAAAAATAGTGGACCTCGAGGATCGAAACCGTACGAGTAATTTTGTTGTGCTCGGCATTCCTGAAGAACCCAACAAATCTGAATCTGTCTTGCACAAAGTCATTAAAGATGTCTTCAAGCAATAACTGCAAGCAAAGTGCGTATCAATCACTGTAATTCACAGACTAGGAAAACTTGCTGAAAATCGGCCCATAATTCTTTACTTTCAGGATTATATTTACAAGGAGGCAGACTTGAGCAATGCTATAACTAGAAAGGAACTAGCATAAGCCTTCAGAATGACTACTGCGCACAAGCTCTGCGAAAAAGGAAATTATTCTCAGACAGTGCGAAGCAAGATAAGGATATGAGCAGGAAGGTATCGCTCGTACAGAATAAGATTCGCATTCACAAACAACTGTTTTATTGCGATGGCACTTCTAACTCGCGCCAGGTGTTGTCGAACACGAGCACAGTTACGTCAACAAGCTAGGGACTAAATGAGCGGGAGCTGCGTCTGCTTGTGTTTAGCGGTACGAGCATTGTCAATAAAATAGAAAATTCGAAACACTTTTTTTGTCACATGATCCTCAAATATGTGTTATAACTGAAACTTGGCTTTGTGATGAAATTGGTGGTGACGAAGTTGCGCCGCCGGGATACAGGCTGTACAGACGCGATAGGGGTTCCCGTGGGGGTGACGTAGGTGCCGTTGTTGACAAAGGATAATATCGAAGTTACTGTTGCTGACCGAGTATGTGATGATGAAAGTTTCATTTCATTACATTTATTATACCCTTAAAGGTCCGAAGGCATTACGTAAGGGGGGAGGAGGGGGTCGTGAAACAGTCTTTACAGAAATACTACTGAATGAAAACACAAAAAACATGCAAAAACACCAAAGCCCTGAAGCACCCGAGTTCGAAACATTGGCTAAGGTACGAGCATCGCAAAACAAGTGCTACATAACTTTACAAAGTTAACAATAGTTCGAAGCAGCACACAATTGTTAAGTTGAACAATCCATCTTGCACAAAATATATGCTACAGCAGTAGAACTTGAAGGTTAATCTTGAATGAGAATATTTGTTTCTAGTTTATCTCTAAAAAGTTTATTATCAGTGCACGTGGCGACGTCATCGGGTAACGCGTTCCATAGTGTTACAGCGTTGGGAAAAAAGGATGAGGTAAATGCTGATGTACTGCCGGTAATAGGGTCTATTGGACCACTGTGATAAACGGGATGAAATTCTGTAAGGTGGCCTCAGTAAAGAGTGCCTAGATTGTGGCCAGTGAAAGCATTTCTCGATTAGGCAAAGCGGGCAATGACGCGGCGCGAATGAAGAGTCGGGAGGGAGAGGCATAGCTTGAGCGCGGTGACACTGATATGGGTAGAATACTGCGAGGTGATAAAACTTGGGGCGCGGTTTTGAATAGCTGACATCGGCAGGGTTGGATATGTTTGTGATGGATGCCAGATGAGTGAGGCGTAATTCCAGTTTCTGTAGCAAGAGGGTTAGGTAAGCAACTTGTGCCTTGCTTTTTGAGCCCAGTAGGTAGACCAGCCGTATACGAATTTCATCCGTCCCTGTTGCCATATTAGCTGGAACAATTTCTTCGGATTTTTTCCGGTTTAGATTCTCCAACTTTAGCTCTCTATCTATACGCACCTCAGTCTCCGCACTTCTAGTTCAAAGGGTACAAGCGCCCCCTGTCTCGGCGGGGGATGAAGGGCTTGGACACGCACTACCACTGCGGCAAACGTGGTAGGCTCCACTGGGGCGGCTGGTCACTCATCAGAATAAAAAATAAAAATGGGTAGAGGCGTTCCCTGTACGGGGGATACAGTGTACTGGAAACCGTTCCACCACGTGGGTTTGTACCATGGCTACGAAAATATGGTAGGTACTTCGGTACCGCTGGGCCCCAACCAGTAAAAATTGGTACAAGCACCCCCTCCACAGGAGATCTCGTGCTTGGGAAGTTACCCGGTTTTGTTGGGAAATGCCCCGGTGGAAGGCGTCATAACTTTTAACCGCAGCGATGGGTGACAGGTACAGCACTCGCCTCGTATGCGGGAGGTACCGGGTTCGAATCCGCGTACAGCCGGGCACCCACCGGTTTTAAATGCGGAGCATTTCTTAGGCTCGCCTGGTCCTGCGTCGTTGATGGCGGCGCCGTCCACACACTCACTGCGCATGCGCAACTCTCCTCCTTACACCCACAGCTCCGCGATACTACACAATAAAAAGAAGAAATAGTTAGCGGCGCCCGGTCTCGATCCCACGACTCTCTGGCCGCAACGGGAGGTACGCGGTGCTCTTCCCACTACGCTACAAATCCGGGACAGGAGCAAGTGCTCCGAACGCGCCTTATGTCCTTGACTCATTCAAACTACGTCGAGAAGCTACTGATACAACGAAGGCACGCGAAGCTGTACGTCAACGGAAACGACGAATTGAAAACTTTAGAGGGGGATGCGGAATTTCCCGTGGGAAAGCTGTGGCGGGAAGCGCCACGCGCCTTGCAGCTCAACCAGCCCCGTCCGCAGCGCCTCTGATGCTGATTGTGGCAGGATGCCCCTAGGGATTGGCCAACCAAAGAATCCATCACGAGATAGGTTCGCGTTTAACCATCGTCGTCATCTTCCCGTAGGAGAACTGCCGAAGAAGAAGAAGAACGAGAAGATAAAGCTGCGAAGAGGAGGGCGTGTACATTGCTCTCATCCGGTGCACCAATGTCAACAACCTTTACCTCACCAAAGCTGACGGAGACTACCGATTCTACCACGGAGACAACATCGACAAGAACATGATGGACGAGTTTCGGCGCCTCGAGAACCACCGCCTACTCACCGTAACACAACAGCACTTGCGTGCCTTTGCCACCGGTGTGGACCCGGACGCGGAATTCCCTCTGGCGCTAGTAAAAACCACATCACTCAACATAACGGCAACGCAATGGAACCACACGGAACCGCCACGATGCTTCGCATCCTCATCAGGGTTCCCCACGGGAAGATGGTGTAATTTTTTTTAATGGGTACAGGCGTCCCTCGTCGAGTGCGAACCCTAGAGAGGGGAATACACGCCGGCAAAGCTGCCTTTACCCTTGCGAGGGGCCCCTGACCCTTGTCCATCTGGCGGGACCCCCGGCCATCATGTCGCGCTGCGCCATTGCCGGTGTTGAAAGAGTCTGGCGGCATGTCCTGCCACAGGCGGTGGCGAGTTGAGCGTCCACCGTGGCTGCGGAAGTGACCACGTGCATTGGTGGCATTGGCTTGGTGGCCACGTGCATTGGCTTGGTGGCGCCGGGCACCTATACCGGTAAAATAGGTAAAAGCGACTCCCCGGCCTGGCGCTTGGCCCTTGTGTGGGACTACAACGCTGGGTAAGTTCACCCGGCTTGCACAGGAAATCGTCCCTATGGAAAGGCTCGGCTGCAGAAATGCAGGAACTTTTTTAATAAGGTATCTACGCATGAAAATGACCGTTGCGTCTCTGAAGGAGTTGACTGTTTGACGGGAATATGAAAGGGCAAAGGCAGCAAACAAGGAGAGTTGCAATAGATTGGCCGGTATTTCGGGTGTCACAACCTTATGTCGCTGACGTCAGATACCTATACGAGACATTTAGTGAAAAGGCGTTAGCAGCCATTCCAAAATAGTTTAAGCAAGCGGAGATTTTACCAGAAAAGGCAAAAACGTCTGCTGTCAAAAATCTGAACGAGTTGAATGTGAGAAATCTGGCGAAAGCACTAAAAAAAGTGATGGTTTAGAACTGAAAGTCTTTTTTGCCGTGAAGACGCATCAGGTAAACTGCCCGCTCCAAGCGATAGTGATTAAACATGGATCATGGCAGAACATACTCGAATGGTTTCTGCAGCACCAACTCAACTTGCTACACCCACATGACTTCTTCGGAACCGGTAGCTCTACGGATGGGAGTGCAGTGTTACAAGAAGGACTGCCGCGGGCTACTAGTTCTATGTCAATTGACGTCGACGACGTTTTATTCTGTGCCCCTACGACGAACGCTCTTGTGTCATTCGGGAACAAATTAATGAAACGGGTGTGGTGAAATTTCAAGATGAGTGTGGTGTCAGTTTCGACATAGCACTTTTATTCAAAAGAAAGGCATCTGCATTGGTTCTGCTGCGGCCCCTGTATTGTGCAGGATTTTCCTGTCGAAGTTTGATCAGAAGCTTCATGAGGTCGCCGCTAATGATGTCAAGTGCTTCAGTTGTTTCTTTGCGTTGATTCTTTTTTTATTGTTCTCAAGCTTTTACCCTCTGACTGTCGGGAACGGGTGGCTGAAGTCATTTTAACGCGTGCTCAAAATCTCTAAATTTAACTTTGAGGTTGCTGAGAACGATAACATAAGGTATTTAGGCTTAACGCTTTTAAAGACGGCAGCCACGTTTGCTGGACTTACTTCACTATAACTTCAAACCGCGTTGCACCCGTTATAATCAAGGCACTCGAAGGAACCACATCTGTGGGAAATATCGCAGTAAACCGGGCCAGAAACTGCTCCACACAGCAGCGTGCTACGATTCGACGCGCGCGCTGCACGTACGTCAGCGGCAAGTCGCCTACTTTAGTTGCGTCCGGCTCGCTAACTCCACGTCATCAACGACGTTCCCGCGCGCCGAGCTGTGTTTCGCCTGGTTCGCCCTAATGATCGCAACGCCACGTAGGCGACTCGTCGACATGCACCACCAACACACCAACCGCGTTCGCTGTTGCTGATCGCAGAGGCCGTGCACTTACGCCCGCGTAAACATCCGCGCGCAGACCAACGCGCCAAGTCCTCACCGAGCGTGCCTACTGCACAGGCGGGGCGCGTATTGACATTGGCCGCGAGGCCCACCACTGGAGAGGCTGGCGCTGTGATCGTTTTGACGTCACTTGTAGGATCACCGTTCCTATCTTGCTGCGTAGTTGGCTTGTTGCGCGTGACACTTCGCTTAGAGAGAGAGAAACTTTATTTGAGCCCCGTTGGGCTAGTCTGGGTGGCCGGTGACCGGCGGTGGTAACCGGCCGGTGACCATTGCAGCTCGCTGGATGACTTTAGCCTGGACCTCACGGTCCGAGCTGCACAACGCCTTCGCCCAGTGCTCTCCGTCTGTGAAAGGTGGGAATGGGTTTTGGGGGCACTGCCACATGCAGTGGTCTTGGGTATCGAGGGACCCGCAGTCGGGGCACAAAGGGGTGGGGTACAAAGAAGGGTAGATAAGGTGAAGTCGGTATCGGCAGGGGAGTACGTGTGTCTGGGTGAGTCGCCATAGGCGTTCCTCTTCGTTGGAGAAGGTCGGAGCGGCTGGGGGTAGTTGGCGGCGGGAGAGGCGGCAGTGCGAGGTTATGTCGTTGAAGGTAATAAGTCTGTCGCGGGCGGATAGGGCTCCGTGGAAGGGCTCAAGGCCAGGACCAGCTCGGACGGTGAGCTCTCGAGCGGCCCTGTGTGCTGCCTCGTTCCCCCCCACACCCGTATGGGCCGGAGTCCATACCAGCTCGACTGGGGTGGTGGGAGAATTTTGAAGAAGGATTTTGAGGGCCAAAGGCGAGATCATTCCTTTGGCGAAATTTTGAACGGCCGTTTTGGAATCGGAGATTACGATGGAGGGGGGCGGCCTGAGGGTGAAGGCTAGGGCTACTGCCGCCTCTTCCGCGGTCGCCGGGGAGTTAGTGTACAGAGTAAGCGAAGCAAGCGGAGGGGCGTCAGGGCCATTAATGACCGCTACCGCATAAGCTTCACGGGTCCTACATCTCGCAGCGTCGACGTAGACGGTGGAGGGGGTGATTGGATACCGCTTGGTTAACGTCCTCGCCCTGTGCTCCCTTCGCGCTTGATGAAACGTCGGGTGCATATTGCGCGGTATGGGTTTCACCGTTATGAGCTTATGAATGTGGCTGGGAAGGGTAATGGGCGCGTCGATAAGGAATGGGCTGTCAAGGCGCAGCCGTCGGAGAAGCATTCTGCCTGAGAGCGTGGCTGTGAGACGAGTGAGCTGACTCAAGAGATGCGCCTCAATCAACTCTTCGGCGGTGTTAAAGACCCCAAGTGATTCAAGGCGGGCAGTGGATGTGCTCTGAGGTACCTGCAGCGCTGTTTTATAAATTTTCCTAATTAGACAATTAATTTTAGCTAATTCGGTGGGCGAAGGGAGCAAGTAGGGCAGAGAGTAAGTGATGCGACTAATAATGAAAGCCTGTATCAGCCGAAGGCGCTCTGCCTCTTTGAGCCCCTGATTTCGGGTAGCTATACGACGTATAAGATTGATAGTTTGATTCACCTGAGAAGTGAGGTGTGCTATGAACGTGGTGTTAGCACGGTTGCTCTGTATGTATAGGCCTAAGATCTTCAGGCATTGCACCTGGGGAACGGGTTGTTCGTGAACTCGGATTTTAATGTCCGGAGGAGAAGTGTCTCTGCTGGTACGTTTTGCTGGAAGGATTAGTAGCTCCGTTTTCTCCGGTGAGCATTCGAGTCCAATGCCACTAGCGTAGGCAGCGACGACATCTGCTCCCTGTTGAAGGGTATCCTCAATGTGCCCATCACTGCCCCCGGTCGTCCACAAGGTGATGTCGTCGGCATAAAGACTGTGATGAAGGGATGGTATGTTATTCAACTGCTGGGGGAGATTAATCATCGCTATATTGAATAACAGTGGTGACAGGACAGCGCCCTGGGGGTACCTATTGAGGGTAGGTGTATTATGTCAGAGCGTAGGTCGTTGATCTGAAGGACTGCAGTGCGATCGGTAAGGAAATCGCGAATGTAATTGTAAGCACGAGCCCCCGGGGCTAGGGCTGTCAGGTTTTGCAGAATGGCTTTGTGGGAGACTCGGTCGAAAGCCTTTCGCAAATCGAGGGCGAGTATCGCTGCAGAGTCTACACGAGACTGGGGAGTTATAATGTCGTGCTTTAGTTGGAGGTGAACGTCCTGAGTGGAGAGTCCGGCCCGAAAGCCGAACATGGTGTGGGGGAATTGTCCCGTGTGGGTGAGATGCTGTACCAATCGTGCGTGAATGACATGTTCAAGGACTTTTCCTACACAAGAGGTGAGGGAGATGGGCCGGAGATGCGCGAGATCGAGAGGCTTGCCGGGTTTAGGAATGAGCGAGACCTTTGCGTGCTTCCATTCGGGGGGGATGGTACCAGCTTCCCAGTGATGATTGTAATAGCGCGTTAAGATCTCGATGGATTGATCATCCAGGTTGCGAAGGAGCTTGTTGGTAACGCCGTCTTCCCCAGGTGCCGAGCCCGGGCGAATTTTTAATAATGCGGCGCGAACCTAGGGTTAGCGCGGCGGACCCTCGACTCGCCTTGACAGATCGACGGAGGATCGTCGTTTCATCTCTCCTGCCGTGGCTATGCAGCAACTCGTAGCTCTCCGCCACTCCGGCCAATCACCCATGGAAACAATAGTAGAAGGTGAGGACATTGATCCATCTGAAATGTCCGACCCGACTTGGGCCACTATCCGCCACAAGCAGTTCGCTCTCAAGGAGGCCGAGCAAAGGGCCGCCTCGCAGGCACGTGCCCATGGTGCTAGCTCCCCACCCACGCGTGGTCGGCGCACGCCCAAGCGCCACCCACCCGCATCACCCCTGCCCGAAAAAGACGTGAAAATAATTCTCAGGCCCAGAGGGGGTCTCGCTCTGTCGACGGTGTCGGCAGCCGCTCTAGCCGATGCCATCCAGAGACAGGCCGGAGTCTCTCACAACGACGAAGACCAAGTGCGCATTCAATTGACTTCTAACTTCATCATCGTAAGCACGCCGTCTGAAGATCGCGCACGCAACTACGAAAAGATCGTCACGCTTACGGTGCAGGGCAAGCAATACGCTACCTCTGCGCACGTCGCCGCCCCGGCTAACACCACAACTGGCGTCATCTTCAATGTTCCTGAGACCGATACGGCCGAGCAGGTCCTCGATAGCGTCTGCCGCTACAATACTGACTTACAAATTTTGGATGCCCGCCGACTCAACTCTTCCAATATCGTCAAGATTCTCTTTAATGGAACCCGAGTGCCATTTTGGGTGCGATATCGTGCTGCAACTTATCGTTGCAAGCCCTTATCGTTACACTTCGCTTAGGAAGCGCGTTCTAAAAGTATTTTCGTGTTAATTTCCTTCGTTTGAAATTAATTCTCAGTGCGTCAAGCGCAGTTCGACGTAATGGTGACTGTATAACCGTATCAACTGTGGTAGATTATCCGCAAACACCATGAGCGTGGTGGTGTATTACGCATGCGACCGAAGCGTAAGCAGCGGCTTGTTTCCCCGATCAACAATGTGGACTACGACGATCGCCGAGTGAAGTTTCTAGATTTCCCTTGTTTGTAAGAAATGTATAAAGCAGGAAATCGTGAAGCGTTAACTGCTCGCAGTAGCACACGCACCCGCCGTGCCTGCCCGCACAGCCGACGGTGCGGCTCGAACCGACGCCAGGTCGCGGCAGCAACAATTTGTCGCCGCTTTTTAAAATCACACAAGTCGTGGAAAGAAGTTCCAGGATTGATGAAAGTGGATGTTAGTTGTGATGAAAATTCTGATAGGTAGTGTCATCAGCTGTGGTTTTCAAAGCGATGCTCAAATTCTGCCGCGATTTACGCCGACCAACAGCGGAGATCGGTCCCGGCAGCGCCGGTCCACCGGGCCGGCGCTGCCGGGACTGACCTGTGGGACCGCACCGGCCTCTGGGACCGCACCGGCCTCTGGGCCGGTGTGGCGACCGGCCGAGAGGCCGTGTAGGTATCTTGATTGTCGATCGCTTCAACGGAAATCACCGCGCTTACAGAGTTCCCAGCAAGGTGAAACGTTCTGTTAGAGACTGTCACTCAGACTTTAACGGCGATGAAATATCTGCAGCGACGCCAAGCCTAAAGTAACCAACATCCGATTACGTGCATCCGAAGCCGGCTGCAAGCTGTTGGCGAAGGCCCTCCCATCGCGCACGCGCGTGTTGCGTTTGGGTTCCTCTAACTGCTTGGAGGCCCCCAATGCTCGGTTCTCTTATTCTAAATATCCCCATTACCCGAAATCACTAACGACGTGTTTCGCCTCGTATGCAGCCTCGCGTTCTGTGAGCAGTCGTGAGTTTCGAAATTGATGCTTGAGAAATGCCGGCTCACTGTTAACATACAAAACACGCTGCAGTTATAAATTACCCCGCCGAGGACCTAATTAAAACTAAATATAGCCTTGTCCGAACCCGCTCGAAGGCGTTAGAAACTCTCGTTCATACCGTTCATACATTGCGGACAAATCGCGAAAAGTAAACATCAGCCGTGCACAGTACAGGCTACGGCAGTGATCGTTAATCAAATCCCGGCATGACTATAAAAACATCGTAGGGGAAATAGGCACAGATTAAGCCAAACTGCAGACCATAACGATACTTTTAAGCATGTGCGGCAAAGCAATCTGATCACCGTTCCCGCGTCATTCATTTACCAGGCAATACGAGCAGTTCGCGCGGTGAGATCATAAGTGAGCAACGCATTTCCGTCGCTGTTACAAGGTGTTTGCTTGCACACACATGTCCCGTCACAAGTATTTCATAATGAATTTACAGCGTACTTGTCTCGGCATCAGTTTGCATCGTCCTTGGCGTTAGCTGGCTGCGTATGTAAGAGCTGTGGCTCGCGATGGTAGCAACTACCTAAACGCGGCGGTGTCACCGGGAACAAGCGATTCGCTGATTGCTTGCCCGAATAATTTGGTTTACAGACAACTTTTTTGGTAATTTGCATGAAACCCACAAGGAGCGGGCGAGACGGTGGCCACAACGAAAAAGCTCGCTTCCGCATACGCACGGGAAATGTGTTGTAGCAGACGACAACACGATTCGGCGTCCTACAAGTGACGTCACTCGTAGGTGGCGCCACGGTATGTCCTCGAGGCCAATAAGGGTCATTCTTCAGCGCACAGAGACATCTAAATACTGCCTTCCAAGGCAAAGTTTTATTGGCTGTCTCACGACTGTTTGAAGGAGTAATGTTCTGCTGTTCCCTGGCTGAATGAACAGCTCGTGCCCGGCGTCCCCTCCTCGCGCGCCGTTCCGGTGGCGAGAAGGAGAATCCTGGGTTTCTCACAAAACCACCAGATGGCGCGGTAGGCTACGAGAATATCATTCCCACGACCGCCGATGTTTCCCGAAGAGCACGCGAACACGCGGCAGAAAAACTGTTCAAAACATTCCCACAGCACCCAGGACATCCAGGCCCGTTAAAAGTGTCACGCGGAACTGTAGCGTCTTCGGTAACAGCGAAACACGGCGCAGGCCGCGAATGCAGTGGGTATGTTGGCTTGACGACAGGAGTAAAAAGAACAACACCTACGCCAAGAAGCATCAAGAACCAACCGCAACAAAAAACACTACACGCCTATTTGCCTAGACCCTGTTTTGCCATGACACCCGTGAAATCATTTCAAGCGGTGATACTACGTCCAA
The DNA here is from genome assembly GCA_013339765.2 of Haemaphysalis longicornis. Classification (NCBI taxonomy): domain Eukaryota; kingdom Metazoa; phylum Arthropoda; class Arachnida; order Ixodida; family Ixodidae; genus Haemaphysalis; species Haemaphysalis longicornis. The sequence goes on along the minus strand of CM023449.1, from coordinate 82,502,061 downwards.
GAACAGGTGTAGCAACCCACGATGCAATAACAACAATGTCAAGACAACGCACACGAAAGCCGGAAACCGAGCCATTTACCATCTGGCAATGGAATTGTCAAAGCTTCGGAAACAAGAAGGCGGCGCTGCAGCAACACATTCGGAGCTCGCCAAAAAAGCCGGACATCATCACGCTGCAGGAGACAAAGGTGCAGGACCCGAAACTAACGGGGTACAGAGCACACGCCGACACGACCGGTCGACCAAGGATCTGCACCTTCGTACGAAAGGGCCTGACTGCAATAGAAAAAAACTGAGTAAAAAAACAAGTGCGAACTCGTCTGCATCGAAATCGCCCCGGGAAAAGGTTGTAACCGGAACTCTACATAACGAACGTCTACAGCAACCCAAAGAACTACTGCCAAAAGTTCAAGATCATTCTGAGAGCGACGAACAACCTGGCCAGAAGAGGCGCACCGATGGTGGTGGGAGGTGACTTCAACACACCGCACCAGGCGTGGGGCTACAGCTTAGACACGGCCAAGGGCAGAGACCTAATGCACGAGGCAACGGAGCAAGGGCACCCCTAATCACGGACCACAAACAGCCTATGAGAACGGCCCCGACGTCGACCCAGCGGGACTCCACACCGGACCTGACTTTCGTCAAAACGTAGGGAAGTCACTTGGCGCAACACCGGGGAAGACCTGGGGAGCGACCACTACATACCGGAGATCGAACTGAAGAACGAAGGGGGACGCACAATCGAACATAAATGGACCGACTGGGGAGCCTTCCGTCTGCAGAGAAGAAACGGCCCGGGACAGACGGACATAGAAGACATCGAAGCTTGGACGACCAAGCTAAAGAAGGGGATACAAGAGGCGACTAAAAAGCGACGAACGAGAGCATCCCGAGCGTGGACAGTCGCTTGGCGCACCTAATCGACGCCAGGAAGTCAATCAAGGAGCGCTGGAAAACGCAGCGGTGGAACCGCAAACTACGCAAGAAGGTAACCGAGCTGAACCGGTCCATCGAGAAGCACAGCGCGCTGCTATGCAGGCAGCAATGGGACAAGGTATGCAACCGCATCGACGGCAGCCTGCACCAGAGCAAAGCCTGGTCCCTAATCAGACACTACTAGACGAAACAAAACTAAGTCGTATCAGCAGAACCGCATGGCCCAAGTCATGCACGAAGCTGAAAGTCCCTAGGCAAGGAAGAGCTTATCAAGAAGCTCAAAACCAAGTACATACCGCAAACGGAGACCGAGAAACACCCGGGGTACGCAGGAGCCCCGAATGAAAAACTGGACCGAGACAACACGACGCCGGAAGTAACGCAAGCCATACGAGAGCTGAACAGCAGATCGGCGGTGGGTCCATACGGGATCTCTAACCAGGCCCTGAGGAATCTCGACGACTCATCGATAGAAGCACTGACGAAATTACTACAACAGTGCTGGCAGAGCGGCAAACTACCGATGCAGTGGAAAACGGCTTAGAACGGTGCTCATTCCGAAAACCGGGCAAACCACCGAGCATCGAAAACCTGCGACCCATCTCGCTGACATCGTGCGTGGGGAACGTCTTCGAGCACGTGCTGGCGAACAGGTGGCAGGAATATCTAGAAGAAGAGGGGCTGTACCCGGACTCGATGATTGGATTCCGAAGAGGCTTAAGCACCCAAGATGACATGCTGCAGCTGAAACAGGAAATCATCGAAAACGAAACCAGAGACAGAAAAGTGATACTAGGACTGGACATACAAAGCGCCTTCGACCGAGTAAAACACTGGGCTATACTGGCGCAAGTTTCGAGGCTCAATGTGGGAGAGCGTAGCTACAAGTACATAGTAGACTTCCTGACGGGCCGCAAGATCGAGCTCCGCGCGCGAGAAATTGAAATACCAGAACAGGACGCGAGCGGCGTGGGAACCCCCCAGGGGTCTGTAATCTCGCCGCTACTTTTCAACATCGTAATGATCCGCGCGGCCAAAGCAGTGGCGGAAGTCAAGGGCGCCCGACACACCGTCTATGCAGACGATATTACCTTATGGACTGCTGGTGGTACGGACGCGGGCATCGAAAGAACAATTCAGAAGGCGATCACGGCCATCGAAAACAGCCTGGAAGGGACGGGCTTAGACTGCTCACCGGCCAAGTCAGAGCTCCTGACGTGCTCCCCCCGCAAACCGGAAAAACAACCACCGCCCGCGAGAGAATGTGACCGCCTAGAAATAATCACAAAGACGGGCCAACGAATCAAAAACCTCATGAGAAAGCTGGCAACCAAGACGGCAAGCACGATGCGACTGCTACAGCGAGTGTCCACCAAGAAGACGGGCATGCATGAGGAGGCGTTGTCGAGACTGCTGCAGTCCTTCGCAATAAGCCACGTCGCCTACACGGTCGCGTACCACCAGTGGACACAGACTGAGAAGGCCAAAATCGACGTCATGATACGGAGGAAGCACAAGCGAGCGCTGGGCTTGGGCGAGTGAACGAGTATAAGAAGACTCGTGCAACTAGGCACCCACAACACGGTCGATGAGCTCATCGAGGCGCAACTGGAGGCGCAGCGAGGGCGGCTATCGTCAACCAAGACAGGCAGAACCATTCTCGAGACACTGGGTCAAGGACACCGAACCATGGGAAGACAACTGCAAGAACTCGACCCAGAAACGCGCGCAAACATACGCGTGAGCCCCATACCGACGAATGTACACCCAGAATACAACCGAGAAAGGAGAAGGGCGAGGGGGGCCAAGTAAATCGGCGAGCAACACGGCGACGACCCGAGAACGAGATACGTCGACGCGGCGGACTACGGCAAAGGCAGATACGTCGCGGTCACGATCAATGCAAGAACAGGAAGAATAGCCACGGCAGCGAGCGCAAGGTGCGAGAACGCCCACGGAGGCCGAGGATAATCGCTATAGCCCTGGCAATGACCGAAGCCGACTGCGACACAATATTGAGTGACTCCCAAGAAGCCGTCCGAAATCTTGCGAACGGACGCATAAGCAGCAGAGCAATCAACATCATCAAGAAGTCGGGTACCCGAGAAGACCGGAGAGTGGAAGTCAGGTGGATTCCGGCGCACGCGGGCGAATGCTCGTCGCACGCACCGAACCACAACGAGACGGCCCACAGGGAGGCGAGCGCCCTAACACACCGCGCCCCAAGAATGGAAAGCCGCCCTGAGTGGGAATGGTGGACATAGACCAAAAATAGGGCCCGAGGTTACGGTGAAGCACTAAAAAACGCTGGCGGACTGTCCAGAAGAGAATACACTCCGCCCCATCGGGCCCTGAGCCGCGAAGAAGCGACGATTCTCAGACTACAGACGGCGTCGGTCACGTCGCCGGAGGCACTACGCCGCATGTACCCAGAGGAGTACACAAGCAGCCTATGCGAGGTATGCAAAAAGGGGCCTGCCAACCGGTGGCACATCATGTGGGACTGCGCCACCGACCCAGAAGGCGCCAGCTTCGAAGACTACCCGGCACGACTACAGGAAGCCATCGAATTAATAGACAAGACGAAGCAAGAGTGGGCCATCCAGCAGGTCTTCACTGCACTCGAAAAGCATGGACTCCGTAAAGGGGCCTGCGCCTATTAGGGTCGCGAAGAAGATGCGACGACCGGCCGCGTCGGGACGGGCGTCATAACAAACCCCCGCCCACTGCAGGATCGGTGTGAATAAAGTCCTTTCCTACTTGAACTCCATGTTTACTTCAGAACAATGACAATACTGCCTATGTAAACATCATTGAAAAGCTACGCTTTCTGTAAATTCCCACATGTGAGGGCGATCCGCCATTTCTTTGTTTTCTTTTTTCATTTTGTTATATTCTTACTGATCTCTGTGATTGGCTGAGGCAGATGCCATACAAGTGACGTAAAACAAGCAAAGCGGCGCAGTGGTTTCTGAGGCAGAGCTACGGACTAAAGAGAAAAATAATGATTTATTCGAAAGTTTAGCTCCAACCTAAAAAAGAGCTGGCTACTCTTTGTAAAATAAGGTACAATGGTTATCTTAGTGAACACAAGGTTAAAATAGCCACATTGAAAGAGCAACGGTTGAAAGATCAACCGAAAAACCTATATATATCTATATACATACAATACAAAATGGCCATGACGTGACACAGATACTCTCACCTATATACTTAACACCATCAAGTGATTGCACACTCATCCAGAGGAATGCGCACGCATTTAGTAGTGTTTGCACATCTTCATCACTTGACAAAACTCCCTCAAGGGAAGGAAGGCTTTGGTTTAGTTACGTACATTGTCCCACGGTCGCAACAGTTTCTACAAAAATAGGGGTGTTCGAGATAGCAGACGAAGCTTGCAACTCCATTTTTTCCGCTCGGTCGCATATACGCCTCGAGCTTCGCGATCGCTGCGCCGCCTGCCGCCGCTTCTCCGCGGCGTTGACGGGATTTGCGCTGCGTGGCTGATAGGGGCTCGTGCAGTGTTTTGGTTCTATTTCGCCTTCTTTTTCGCCTTTCCGCGCCCCTAAAAAAAACTTGTTACGGTGACGACTATAGGCAAAAGAGTACGTTTAGGTCACTTAAAAAAGCAAGCAGCGCCTTCGTAGAGTATACGACCGCCTGCAAGAGCTACCCGGGGACGCGGTTCTGCGCGCATCGTCGCCGCTCTTCCGGTCGTCGGCAACGGCAGCAACATATCACCCATGTCACCTCCAAAACATCAGGCACAAATGAATTCTACTGACGCCTCGTTTAGACCTGATACTGGCACAATGAGAGGTTGGCTTCATTTTGCAGCGTGGAGGAAAACGAACGCGGCTTCGTTTCGCATATATACGCCGCAGCAAAATATGTTTCGCTGATGTGTGATTACCCAATCCCGGACAATAATTTATGCCTTTTATAAGAATATAACCATACGAAAATGTAAAGTCTATTCCAAGCCTGTGCGTCGTTAAACATGTGCCACAAACGACATATAGCAAAAACCAAGGAAATGAAACCACAGAAAAATAAATGCTGTGCCAATGCGGAATTTAGAAACGTAATAGCTCTAACGGAAATGAAAAAAAAAACAGTGCAGCTTCTGACATGCTAAAGACGTGCGTCGAAACTTAAGCCAGGTAGGGTTCACTAGACCAACTATACGCGAAATGCACTGCTATTCGCGAGAAATCGGTGAGGGGGCGGGGAGGGGGACGCCGTGTATAAATGCGGAGCTGGAATCAAGCAATGAACGTTTTAGTAATCCCACACATAAATTCTCCCGTTCACTTTCCTTTTGTTTTCTACTTCCAACGAAGAGCTGATCGTACGGCGGACGCATTTTTTGGGAAATATACAGGGTAGGCTGTTCAACAAGCGATGAAATGTGTCGTTGGAAGAGTGTGGTATGTGATAAGACCCTCTGATTTCAGTTTCTGGTTTATTCTGCAGGCTCCCTGTGCCATATGACGATATTTCGAAGAAGCATTTAGTCGCGGACGCGGATTATATTGTAAGCCCGTCTCCGCGCTGCTCGCAGAGGATGTATGTAGCAAATGAAGGTCTGCGGGCGCGCACCTCACGACAAGACGACTCTGTCGTGTGCTGATCCCCGAGTATAATTATGCATTATCCATCGTACTTTTGTTGAATATTCCCGAAATTAAAACACAGACTGGCTTGATAAGGTGGTGATCAATATCTGAGGTATAATATTGGCAACGTAACTGGTGTGCTGTCAGGTATGAGTACATATCCAGAAATCTGGGACACGAAGCAAGGACGCCCCTGGTGGCCACGACGCGAAGCACGCGCGTTTTCAATGAGGAAGAGGCTGTTTTTTGAATTTATCTAAAATACAGGGCATAAATTGCATTTGTGAGGAACGGGGAACGCTTCCAGGAATCACTGCGAACATTTTAAAGGCCACAGCACGTTTGCGCACGCAGCATTAGTTGTTCCCACAGCGAATGAAGTTTAAACAATGGGAGCCTATGGAAGCAGCTAAATTTGGGGTCAGTTTCAGCCACAAAAACGCGCCTAGTGACAACACAGTGGCTGAAGTGCAAGTTGCTGTTAACTCATATAGCTAGAGCAGGATTTGGCTTCCCTTGCGTGCAAACGACAAGTCATCACGCGGATGATAAAGCGTTCCAAATTGACAATTTCTGAAACACAGTCACCGTTATCGCCTAGCAGCTACATAAACGCGCTCTTCCTTCAGCGCTTCTGTGTGCCGATGGCCGAGCGGTTCGCCTCGGGCAGTTCGCGTTGGTTTCATTTTGCCGGGAAGGGATGTCGATTCCGGACCTCGGAGCTCTTTTTTTTTTATTTAAGTTTGGTTGTGAAAGGACGACATTTTTGGTGACAAACGTTTGTACGTCTACTGTACCCTCGCTCGTTGGCTTTATAAATTTTGTCCACATATCCTTTGAAAGCCTTTTTCTCTGCTTATGAGAGGTGAAAGTTCCGTCGCGAAATATTTTAGCACGGTTCAATGTTTTTTTTTGTGTGTGTATATCTTAAGGTAGCTGGCTCTGATTAGTTTATTAAACGTACAGCAGTTATCAACAAAAAAGTTCAGGAATGGCAAAAAATATTACAAGGACAGACGTCCCTGCGATAAATGTGCTAGGTAGCGCCATCTACGCAGTTCACGTGAAATAAAAATAGTTGAGGAAAGTTACAAGGGCGGCGCTAAACAACAACTCGTATCATGGGGGTACGTGCGAGAGGGACGATATCTCTCCGTTGTCTGCATTTTGCCTTTAGCTTTGACCGTACAGACGGAAAACTATTCCCTGATGCCTGTTGTTTCATGACCCACGTGCAGCGAAGGCGCGCATGTTTTACATCTTGGTGCTGCGATCGCAATTTTCTTTTAGAGGAGTAAACAATCGTGACAGGTGACAATATTAGATGGAAGTCATGGCTAAATATCCTAACCACCTCCACTAAAGGAAAAAAAAATTGGCCGCCACCCCGCCCTGCGAACGTGAATGTCCAGCGAAGCAGTATCAACACCGCACATGCTGATGGGGGGTGTTTATTGTTACTTTAGAGGTAATGGTAGTGATAATCGCTTTATGGTCGCTGTGGTAGACCGTCATTGGTTCTGCGACCATTTTCGCTACATTCTTATGCAACCGGGAAACACACGCGGGGTAAGGAATGTGCTCCCATTGCCGCAGGCGTGGTTATAAACCATTTTGCGGATTGCACTTCACACGAGAGTTACGAATGAGATCGAATGGTCCTTTCGAAAGCAGCTGCAACCTAACCTTTACCGGGAACGCGTGCGAGGGTGTTTCCATTGTTCACAGGACCTCATCATCAATATTATGCGGTTTGATGTTTATTGAAACGAATTTTAAACCATCGTCGTCGGTTGACTGAGGGGTGCATATTTATGTTTAATTACTTGGTACGTCCATGTACCCCTCTCCAAATCCGAAACTGCTTCGACCGTGTCGGAATGGCACAATCGCATTGGCGTCGGCTACATATCGCGAGGGACCCAGGTTCGAATCCGAGCACGGAGAACCGTTTTTTTTTTTCTTCAATCACCAGCTATCATCACCGCTGCCACTGAAAGTTGGCTTTTCTGCAGTGCGTTTTGGGTTTACACCATGACATTTTCCCACCAACGAGAAGTATACAGCTTCGTTGTAAAAGACCGAAGGTTCGTCGAGGAAGGACCAGACTTGCCGTGGGAGCTTGTTGGAGGTAAGACCTTTCGCATGGATTAGATTTATTTTCGATTATAGATGCCCTGTAGCTAGTATGCCTGCTCTGGCTATTATTTATGTAGCAGTTACGGTAACTTCGCGTTTCGTGCAGTGCTCTTTCTCCCCCTTTCCCTTTTTTCAGACACATGCGTGAAAGCTTGTTCGGCAGCGTGCGACGTATCGTGTCTGCGGATCGTCCTGGTTCCCACGTGTCAAGTGTTGCGCCCACGCACACCAGACATAATCGAATTAGCAGTTATCAAGCCGCTGGCGGTTTGTGCATACTCAAGGTCTAGTCATTACAAAGGGCCGGAATTCTGTAAACTGGCGGCCCCCCCCCCCCGTCTTTGGGAATGACGGGGTTTTTGCGTTAGAAATGCTTGTGTTCCTTGGGTTCGGCAGTCCTGTTATCGTAGACAGACGAAAAAAAATAGCGCCGCTCCTGACGAGAAGCAAAATGACAGCTCGAAGCGACGCGACACTGGGCGCAAAAAAAAAAAAAAAAAAAAAAGAAAATAGAAACAGAGAGCCATTTTGACAAGAAGGAAACGACAACAAGGAACGCGATGGTGTGGCCTTCGAGTCACTGTTATTTGCCTTTGTAAATATACCTACAAAATTTCGTCTTTTATTGCGGAGCTTCTAGGTGTTTTTATCTACTTTGCGTGCAAACTGAAGCTACTCAATTTTCGTCGGTAGACGGAAATATCGCAATCCTAAACGCCATCGGCATGCTTTCTGCTAGCGCGCGAGAATTGAAAAGCAGGCGCTGGCTGTTTAACGAAGAGCCATTATAGCTGTGCTTGAACCATGATCATCTTGTCCAAACATACTTTAGTGACAATGTAATTGATCATTTCCATGAAGCAAACGCCCCATGCAAAGACAGAAAGCGCCGCCGAACTGTTACATGGTCCACCCCCCCCCCTCCCCCTCCAACTTTGATCTCAAGCATATGAATGACCATTATTCACATGTTTAGTAACAGCGTAGTGCGGACAGGATGCAGAAAAAACATTTTTTTGTGTGTTTCAAGTAAGCTCCAATGAATGGGCACCCGAGTTGCTTCGTCCAGCCCTGTTACAGACTTGAGTGTGGAAGTTCCCAGTGACTATGAATAAAACCCTGTAAGTACGCGTCATTTACAAGCTATTTCCTTTTTTTCTTTCATTTCGTTTTTATAAATTATCAAAGTCATTTTTCTTCATTTTTTTCAGTCTGAAAGCTCCCCCTCAGGCTATGCTCCTGGTCGAATAATATATGCATTAAAGAAGGGAAGATAGCAGTTTGTAAACCCTGTTATTATGACATGGCTTGACATTTCATGCGTACAAACTGGTCCGATTTTCCACTTGCTATGGGAATCACATTGATTTGCAATGCGCTATGCATAGAAGGAGAAGCTGAAATTTTAAGGATGTGCAATGCCGTCAGGATTTCCATTAGGGCATGAACCTTCCATCTGCTGGGAAAAATAAAAAGAATATTGCCGCTTTTAAGAAAGTGCAAAAGTACAGTTTTTAGCTGAGCGGGTTTACGGCGCAGCGGAGCGCAGACGCCAGTGTGCCTGCGCCGAACGTTGAAGTCGCCAGCGGTTTCCCGGAGCGGATTTCACGCGCGCTCAACTGCCCACCCAACCGTGTCTGTGCGATATAAACGCTTCGTTTTGTTTCTAAGCTAGGGGTTATTTTTATCCTTTTTGACTGAAATAAGGGAATGTACCGGTCGGATAGGGAAAATAATTGTGTCTCTGTAGAGCACCCAGTTATCACTGATGTTACGGACTGTAGAAAGATGGCAGGAATGTGTCAGTGTAGAAGGTCTCGATTTTTGGCGTTAATTTTTGCATAGTCACCTTTACTGTAACCGTGATTTTTTTTTTCGTTTCAGTGCCACTGAACGCAAGCCGAGTGTTAAGGAGTTTACTTGATGAAGGTTATGATCGCAAAAATCTATCTTATGTGTATTACGGGTACCAACTGTTTCAGAGGGCGGTCGTCAGAATGCGGTCGGGGGATGTTAAGAACCGCGAGCGGATTGGTTCCCCATTTGAGATATAATGGCTAAGGCTAGGTTTATAACCTCAATAGACGTCTTCTTCAAGCTACTAAATTTACTATATTTCAGAAGCCGGTCAAACAAACGCAAAAAAAGCTTTAATTGAAGGTCAACGCCGGTATTGAATTGAAATTAGCGTGCGCTGCGTCCTTGGACGAATGACAGGGCACATGTGGAACAGACAAAGCTTATGTTGGTGCGCAAACTTGCAACTGGTTGAATCAAAGTGTTGATCGTTTAATGTATGCATGCGGAGGTAGTGGTGGGGGTACAATGTGTTGCTGAAACAGTGCTCACGTGTGCTCACGAGACATCGGATTTTTCTTTAGCATTGCGATCTCCCTATCAGTGCCGCGCTATTGTCGGCACGTTTTTAACACACATTCGCCATGTGCCTCCGAGAACATTATAACTAAGAGCCTCTACCAACCTCCCTCACTCTCTGGTCCCGAGAGCATGACAGCACAGTTGCATTGCATGCTACAGCCGCGCATCCACACCTAGCACAGTGGGCACGCTAGATGGACTGGCGATTGCAGGTCGTTTGCAAGCGTTGTTGCGCTCGAAGTCTATCATTCAAACACCGGTCCAATCTGGCGATGTAAGATGCGCCACAAGGAGAATGGAATTTTATATAACAACGCCAACCAGCGCATTCGACGAATTCGCTGACATGTTTTTACGCCGCAAGACCATATGACGTTTTGCGTGGATTCCTTCAGCGAATTTACTTTTTTGAACATCGCCTTTATTTTTGAAGGCGCAGAACATACGCCATAAATATTGTGCCTGCCTGCACCTTTTTCAGTATGTAAGAAAACTCTGTGCGCGTACGGAAAGCACTTCGAGGGCTTTTTATCAGTTTCGCTTTTTACTTTGGTCATGAATTTTTCTAGGGCATTTTCGTGAAGTTTGAGCTTTCAAGCTGAGCGCCTTAAGTCCAGCGGATACACGAAGCAGGTGGTGGTTTCCGCGGCTAAAAGTGCCTCAGAATACATCATGACAAACCGAAAGGAAATGCAAAACTACACAAAAAAATCCCTCGTACCGCTCCCGTACGTGCACCAGAGTTTCGCACAAACTGAAAAAAATTGGCAGGCAGGCACAATATTTACGTGGCATGTTCTGTGCCTTCGAACTAAAGGCGATGTGCGTATGATTTTGTCTGTCGCACTGTTCCTGTCATTCGTCCAAGGATGCAGCGCACGCTAAATTTCAATTACAGGCCATACCAACTACCCCTACACACGCCTTGGTTGGCTTCAACGCTGCTGTCATGCATTTCCATATCGCAGTTTTTTTTTATTCTGAATGTTATTTTCCAGTGTCGATAGTAAAGCTACATGCCGCAGTCCGAGGGGATTTTCATTAAATTTAGCTGAACGGGAAGTGGCAAACATCCACGTGGCACAGCCCTCACACCTAACACTCAGGAGGAATCAGTTTTGAAACCTCTCCCAGCCCCCCAGAAACGCCATCGTTAAGCAGCGTCGGTCGCGACAGGGTCCGGCCCTTATCATTCTCAACCTGGGCCGGAATCATTCATCATTCCACTCCGGCGCAGGCCCATCTCTCTTCTCAGCGCCTACTAAGGCGAAAGCTTTAAGTGCCCCATTCTGCGAAAATATGCCATTGTCGTTGTTCGGTACAGAAAAGGGCCGCCGCTGTAAAGATTAAATAAATAAAAAACACTTGTCTTCCGATGGGATTTCAACCCGGGCCTCCAGCGCCGCAGAAAAGCGCGTTACCAACCACGCTATCTCCGCAGTTTGCCAGCGGTGGAAAAACTTGTTAATCCTTTCTCCATGGCACATACCCGCTTGGGGTATTGGCCAGGAATCGAGAGCTTTGAGGGGCTTATGTGCCCACTTCACAAAATTTACAAAATTTACAAAAAAATTGGCTGACGATTACGATACTCCCTAATGGGAAATCTGAGCGCATCTGTTTAGCTGGTTCGACTTTCCAAAATATGTTGAGGCAAATAATTTCGGACAGACGTATATGTATGGTTACAGACCACTTTTATTCTTCACATATTACTCCTTCGCGGTGCGACTGCCACGCTAATCCGGACATCGCGGGAGGCAGCGAGTGGGTGTGGTCCACAGCCGCGCCGCAGACACCTCCTGGGATGCAGCGCTTTGTTTTCACATTGATATCGGTGGACGTACTACGCATTAGTGATCGCGTCATCGGCGAACACACAACGGCACGCGCTACAGCTTTCCTCTCTCCGGTGTTCTCTTCTTTCGACACACGGCGGCTCGCGGCGAACACACAACGGCACGCGCTACAGCTTTCCTATCTGCAGTGTCTTCTTATGTCGACACACGGTAGCTCGCGATGCCGCTTGCCTCGCTTCGGTGTCATCTTCGTTCTCTCCACACGCGGCGGCTCGCGCCACCGGTTTCTCTTCGGTGTCCTCTTCATTCTCTCGGTTACACAGACGCCAACGCCAACGCCAACGCCGACGCCTACGCTGCCAAACCCCGGAAGCGGACGCATAAGAGCTGCGCTCTAAAATGTGAATTGAACGGCAAAAGTTGTAACATAGTTGTGCGCCGCGTGACACCTGAACGTGATGGCACGTGAATAGAACAGGTGCACACCAGCCCCACAGAACCCTGATTCCCGGAAAGCTGTGGCGGGCACCAAGCAGCTTGCTGTCGTAAGCAGTGAATACAACAATGTAGCGCTAATAATGAACAGTACTTCCCCGATATATTGGTTCGGAACGTGTCGAGGCAGGCACTCCGCATTTAGCGCGTGTACGATAACCAGAAGCTGAAGCAAGAGCAGCTGCGGGCGATCTGACATCGCCTTCACTTTTTAAACAGCGGAGCAGTTTAAGCTTGCAATGAGTTCCATCCCGGTGCCTGGCGTCGCTCAAAACTCGGTGCAGCAAAGTGGAGAGAGGAAAGTGCTAGGCCAAGAAGTGTGAGGGAAAATTGAGAGGAGGCAAGGAGCAGAGCAGTGCGCGCCTCAAGAGAAAAACCGCTTCCCCCGGTCGGAATGAAACCTGGGTCCCTGGCTTCATGAAACCGGCGTCTATCCGATTTCGCTATCATCGCTTTCTTGGCGCTCAGCACTTCCTTTGGGTTTGTAGAGTGGGCGTTGGCTTTGAACTTTGGCTGATTTGAAGTGAATGGGCAGACCTAAGAAAAGCGAAGTTAAAGCTAGTGTAGACCACCAGCTCCGCTGTTTCCTCAGTCTTCGCATCTCGATCGCGGAGGTGGCCGAATTTTTATCATAATCGGGTTTCAATGGCAATGTAGTATCGCAGGCGAAAGCACGTTTCCCATAAAATATTGCATGATTGATTGATTGATTGATTGATTGATTGATTGATTGATTGTAGGGTTTAACGCGCCGACGCAACGCAGGCGATGAGGTGCGCCGTAGTGGAGGGCTCCGGATTAATTTTGACCACCTGGGGACCTTTAAAGTGCGCCGAAATCTCGAACACACTGGCGTTTTTTGCTTTTCGCCTCCATCAGAAAAGCTGCCGCTGCGGCCGGGGATCGAACCCGCGACCTGGTGCTCAGCCAGCACAACGCCTTAGCTACTGAGCCACAGCGGTGGGTATTACATGATTAGAAAATGACTACAGCAGCCTCAAAATACGCGGTGTAGAAATAATAAGAGCTGTGCGCAATGTTCACAGACGCACGCGCCACGCTTTTTTCATCGTTGACTGAAGTATTCAGCACGGCGGTCAGTACACCAAATCAAGGCAAATCGGCTTAGACGGGCGGGCTACGTCCACTAGCACGCGCTGAAAAAAATCAGGAAAGACATTAACATATATAATGTAGACGGCGCAGTGGAGGATCCAAATGGGATAGCAGAGGGGGACGCCCCAAGCGCCTACAAAAACTAGCCCCATTGGACTGTAATTTTGGCAACGCTCTTGTAAAACGGCCTCCTAATCCCTCCGCCCCCTTCTTACAATGTTAATTTGCACCGCCTGGTCAATGATGTGCATTTAAGTTCAGGTCAATTCAATTCAATTATGTTTTATTATAAACACAAAAAACATTACACAATGATGCATACAGGAGGAGATCCCAAAGTCGGAGACTGCATTCAACTTTTATTTTTTCTGTATTTTTGTTAACCTTGGCGAAATTCGGGCTACAGTTGATCGGAACTCTTTCTGCAAGCAGCCTCCACATTTCCGGCGAACATTTTTTCTAAGTGAACAGGAACACATTCCTACACCCTTGTCCCTCTCCTCAACATTTAGGAAGGCGGGGGTGGGTGGTATTCTACTTGTGACGTTAGGAGGAGCATGTGTGCGTTGTTTTTTGTCTAACCAGCCATGTAACTGTAATGACATTCGATTTTGTTAACAATATCTCTGAAATAAATCTGAAGCTTGCATTTATGAAACCGATAGGCTATACGATCACAGACTTGAACAGCTAATACACTGCGCTGTCTGGGATCCGGCGCAGGTATCTCTCAGTGATAAGATAGAAAAAATACAGAACAGGGCGGCAAGATTCGTCCCTGGGACGTAATCAATGGTGGGAAAGCTGTACCGCTATGAAACAAGAATTGAATTGGGAGCTGCTTTCATCACGTAGAAGAAAATTGCGATTAAAAGTTCTATATTTAATATTTAATATTAAAACTAGAATCAACAAGGATACGTATTTACAGACGCCATATTATTTCTTAAATCGAATTGATCCTTCCTTTAAATTCAGGGAATACCGTCCCAGGGCTGGAATTTTTGCAAATTCATTTTTGTCAAAACGATACATGAGTGGAATGGGCTCTCAAATGTACAAGTGTCTGGTGTGAATGAAAACTTGATTTTTTCGAACATGTAACCCCCCCTTGTATACCGCCTTCGGGCGCTGCAGGTATACGTTGAATAAAGAATAAAGAATAGCTAACGTACCCGTTTCTTCGCCAAAGTGTGCCTTCAACAGTTCTCGCTTCGCCTTTATTTCCATTTGTGCAGCGAACAAATTGAAAACTTGTACCCTCTCTTGGTAAAGGAAAAATAAAAGATTTGATTTTATTTGAAATTACATATTCATCGGTATGTTCTAGGTGGGGCTCCAATATACTTCAAGTAAAAATCTCACCGACTTTTCTGTATTGTGGCTGTTTTTTAAAAATCCGACCATGTGAAATCAAACCCCTGCTCCCCCTCCACGCCAAATACCTATGCTTGGAAGCATTTGTTATAAAAGAATGAAAAACGAAGTAAATATGACGTGACGTTATGATAAGCGCAATGTACCAGATGACTTTCGCGTGTACTGACATTTGCTGCGTTGCTTCGTGCCAATCGGAGCTTTACTTACTAAAGTGAGCTGTGCCTTGCAAACGGCTTAGTTTAAAGACAACACATGTGCAGAGATTTATACAAAAAAAGACGTCACTGACGCATTTCAAACAGTAGCTATAAGCCGCTCTTCGCATCGATTCACATGCGGCAGGATTTTTTTTTCAGCGTTTACTAATTGTGGGTAATCTAAACAGCAGCTTTATTACAGTAATTAGGGTATCATTTGCTTGAAAGTGAACCGGCATAATTATAATGGAATAGCATGGTGCACAATAGCGTGCTTTTATGTAACGAACATAGGACGCAAACTTATGCAAACCAAAAATGATGTAAACAAAAACCAGAGGTAAGGAGGTTAGGTAAATAAATAATCTGGCTTCATGTAAGTTTTCACAAATCCTTCAACACCTCTTCAAACCGTAAGGAGGGAAAGGTTCAGTTAAGCCTGAAGCTAGCGTTGGCTTTCAGTGCAGGGATTGCTCTCGCTTCCGCCTTTGTACATATGAAAAAAGGCGTACAGATAACAACTGCGAAGTGATTTTATTAGGTGCTTTATTTTCCCCAGATCTTGTTCCCGCTGCTGTAACCATCACCGCGTTGTCACGACTAAGTTGTCACTTATCGTTTCCTATGGAGTGCACGGCCCTGCTGGGGCGGCACTGTTCCCGTCGTGAACGGTGGCGCGGTACGATGGAAATGGACCTGGGCTTGATACCAGCGCATACTTAACACATGTCAACAGGCGTTCCTCCCGAGCCTTTCACACTAAAAAACGAGCCGAGATTGCTTGTCGAACGTCTTTCAAAATTCATTCTTTCCACAGACTATACGCAAGTGGAACCGACTACGAGCCAGCTTGGTACTACTGCCCTACTACTGCATCCTCTGTGCGCATGTTAAAGGAAATTTAAGCTTACGTTTTCTTGCTCATATATACGTATGAGGAATATATGAGCATGAGTTATAGACACCATGTCTTGTCGTTACGCTTTTCTTCTTGTTGCCGTCGGTCCTGACGCGCATAGTGCCGTTACGCTTTCATATAAGACTCGTGCAGTTTATCCGCGCATTGCGTGTGCTTGCTTGGTTGGTACTGTTGGCAGCACTCTCATGCATTATTTTTGTATTGTTCTATACTTTTTCACTCGTGTATTATCATATAATGCGCTTCCTGATGTGTCGTGCGTATGTCCGAGGTTTTCTTTTTTTTGCTACAAACTTTTTCAGGGCCCAATGCACCCTGTTTTCCTGTTCCGCATTGTCTAAATTTCTTGTCTCTTCTGCCCACGGCTGCCCAAGGCCTTGTTCCAATGCTGGCAGAATTCCATAATAAATAAATAAATAAATAAATAAACACCCATCATCGTCGCGCTGTGTTCGTCGGCCATTGTATTATCAACTGCGATTGTGTGAGAAAGGCCATATGAAAGGATCCAACGCTTGCATCAGATAGTTCACGCATTGAATTCGAAGCACATAAAACGGGGCGCAAAAAAGGTTTTCACAGCTCCTTTGCCAGCGCAGCGCAGCAGCGGGCCGCTTCGAGACAGCTGCCGTCCGTGCAGCAAAGCGCACTACGCTGAGGAAAAGATTAGGCGTGTGTGTCAAGTACTCTTCCCTGTGTCCGTGTGTAAACCGCGCTGTCTTCTCCTAATCATGTTAAACCAACACGCCCAGATAGCCACGTTAGTGCATTTCATTTAGAGCGAAAAGAATATTGTATACAAACGAACAAAGAACCGCACACTGTAGGCTAACCCCACGCCATACGCACTTGAAACTGTAGTTCTTGTCCTTTTTCACTTTCACTTACCACTCCCCCGAAAAAAAAACTGACCCAGATCCTCCGGTTTAAAAATCAAGTTTATTTATCTGCTTTTTCCCCCGAATGCTGCCGTTAGAAGCAGGCGGTGAAACAAAACGGGTGAGGCCCAACTTCGTGCGCAAGCGCTAGCGCATGCGTTTCCTTCTTTCGCGTACATCGTGCAAGGATTCCATGAAGCCGGCGCTATTGCTAGCATCTACGTTTTCATATCGGCTCTGTAAAAACTGAAGGAGGCATGCAGTGGTAGCTTAATTAACAGAAACAAGTCGTTCGAAATCTACGTGGTGGCTGCGGGGCAAGGGCCGACCGCATATTTCGGAGTAATTTCAAAGAATTCAAGCCAATTTCCAGTAATTAATTCATTCTCCAAATTTGCCACATGATAAACGTTTACTCTCCCTCCACGTAATTCCAAAAAGGACAATTAAATTGTGAGTAATATCGAGTAATGTCAAACAATTCCAAGTAATGTCAGGTAATTCCAAATAATTTCCACCAATTCAAATTATATCCCAATAAATTCCAAGTACTTACATGTAATTCCAAGTGAGTACAAGTAATTTGAAATTAATAAAACGAATTCTGCAGTATTTTTTCAAAGCCTCATCTAAAAAAATCAGAGGTTAATTTTGCCTGTAATTTCCTTTCCACGCTGCTTCCGGGCCTCTCAAGCACGAAAGCGATGGTTTTTAGAACCGCCGTGAATTGTCGGTTACGGAAAGCTAAAGCGCGGTCATTTCAGTAACTTCCATGCAAGCGGCGGCGGCGATAAGAAGCCTTTTTGCTAGCTTCTAAAAAGTGATAACGCCGCTCCTCCGGTCGCGGACACGAAACAAAACATAAACATACTTTCGCGGCAATATCGACTACTGGCGCGTGAATTTTGATCGGCAGGCATAGAACAGTTCGTTCCTAAGAAGGCTTCGTTTAGAATTGGATATAAGGTTTGTGGGAGACGTGGTCGATGACAAAGTCTCGTCCCGTAATCAAAGAAAACTTATGACGCGAAAATTTAAAGTCATTAGGGTCTCGTATGTGATACATAGCACGGGATGGACGTCGCATTAAAATAAAACATTAATTCCGTGTCTCAGTAGGACGCGAGGCGCATAATTCAATTTTGTAGTGCGCTTGCTTCAGACTTACGGTCAAGTATTTCTATGCTGGCGATGCGGTGAAAACAAAAGATCAAGGGTTAGTGTGTGGAGAGTAAAGTTTTGTATTCCAAATATCCCCTAGATGGGATTACTACCTACAGCATAAACTGGCCCGAGAAAATCTGAAAGACGTAGAACATGGTAGAATCCCCTACCTTTCTACCACTAGTCCCCCTTCCCCTCCCCCCTACCCGAGCGATGGGATATCCTAATGTCCATCCCCGACCTGTCGAGTCGACGCAGCAAGAGCTTGCGTTCAGGGGCCAGGAGTTTTGCACTCGTATGGGACTCGTGAATAGGGTTCCACCCCGTCTCACGCCTGCGGGCGTCACCTGAATGGGCTCAATAAAGTTGTTTCTCCCTCTATATATATATTCTTCAGTCCCAAAACCCGTCCTTAATAGTCACCCTGCTCCTGCGAATACTGAATCAGTTTCATCTCACACGATAAATTCCGTCCGACGATATTGTGGTCGTACGCAATATTTCCCGACATACCGAATACAAAAAGTGACACACGAGATAAAAAAAAAACGTTGTTAATGAACGTGACAGATCAACCGAAAATAGGTTAATATTTATTTGCCCCAAAGTTTTCAACTATAACTTCGCGCTGACAGCTTCCCTGCTACTTGGCCAGGGAATAACAAAAAGATAGAGAACAAAATCGTTTCCGTATTTAAAAACCAGCTGTGTTTCACAACGATGAGTTCACTGTGGACAGAAAATGTTTTTGGGCGCTCAAGCACGCAAGACAAGAAAATACGGCACAGGAGGACTCCAAACTAAAATTTTGCTGCCCGTAAGCGTGGAATAAATGCGGCCTGAACAGCTAGCAAACCACCGCTGCTCGATGAAAACGACCAAGAAAGATATCCCGTCGCCCGGAACTAGCGTTCTAGATATGCGCTTGTCGCCGCAGCATCTGTGGCCGCCGCGTCATTCATGATCTAGGCCGCAGACAGCATGATGAACGCCAGGCAACAGACACAAAAAGCGACAACATATAACTATCTCTTAGCTGCCTTATCCCGGTTAGACAGCCGCCTGTGGCCCCTAATGCTATCCCTGGCAAGCCGCGGCCAACTTATTTTATAGCGAAGCTGTATACCTCTACCAACCACGGTTCTTTCGTGTGCCCAGCAAAATACTCCGGCGCATGCGTCGTATGGCGCGTGCCATCGGAAAATGATTATCGCGGTGTGTCTCCTTCTGGACGCCCGAGCCAGCGGGTGTCGTCTTGCGCGTGCGCCCTTATGCTGGGAGCCGTAAAACTTCAACGAAAATGAGAGCACGCGTGGCGCGCTTAAGAAATGAAATACAAAGAAATGTAGCGCGCCCATTGATCGCGACGCGTTCTTAGCAAAAACATGGACAAAGGGAGCGCGCTAACGCTTTCGCGTTCCACTCTTAAAGGCGAAGCTTAACAATAAAAACATAAATAAACGAAAAACAAAAGTAAATTAGTAAGTAATAAAAGATAAATGAAAAGTAAAACAAATGAAAATTAAGTCATTCAAAAAATAAAAATGAAAGTATATCAAAATAAATGAAAATACAAGCATAAAATAAAGAAAATAAATAAAAGTAAAACAAATGAAATCAATACATAAATAAAAATTATGCACTATAATAAAAATCAGAAAAAGACAAGTAAAAGATGAAAGTAAATAAATAAAGCATAGTATAAAATAAATGAAAATAAAACCAAATTGGAATGAGTATAATAAATAAAGAGGAGGAATAACATTTATTTTTTAAGGGAAAGGGGAGGGGGAAAGGCGAGTGGGTGGTGGCCTCAGTCCAGGCGCTTCAGGCCCCCCAGCCCCCTCGCCCGGGAGGTCAGGTACTCCTGATCCTCGAGCTGGAAGCTGGTCAGCCTGTGCTCCCACTGCTCCAATGTAGGTGATGGAATTGGGTTGGGATGTTGGCGCACTCCCATACGAGGTGATAGGTGGTGTTTGGTGTATTGCATTGGTGCAGTTGTAGGGAAAAGCAGTTGTGAAATATGAGCAAAACTGCCTGTTGTAGTAATGTGTTATTCTGCCAGAAATGTTGTTAAGTTCGAGTGATGCGTGGTTGAGCGGCGTGTATGAGGTGCGGTTTGTTGATGTTGAGCCGTTGGATGTGAGCGGGGGGCGCCGATGTCCGCCAGAGTCTGTGGTGTACGTTGGTTAGTGAGGTTTGAGTGGCCCCTGGCTCTGACGCAGCTTACTCGCGCCGCTGTCGTTTGCTACACTCCGCTTGTGAAGGGCAGCAGTGTCTGCGCTAGAAATCACCCGCTTTATTGCTGTACTGCATTAAAAAGCACATTTCTAGTGCTTCAGTTATTTTGCCAGCTTCTGACACATCTGAATAATTTGAAGCTGTATACTCCACAAGTTTGCAGCACACGAGGAGATAGAGAACAACTTCCTTCAGAGCATCGGTCAGAAGATCGCGTGTAACTCGTCCTTTCTAGCTTATTCGCGAGGATCATAGCGCTCCGAGCTCCTCGAAAGTATTCAAATGCGAAGGCTTCCTGCAGAATTTTTGAGGTGCTCTTATGAAGACCCAACGTCTAATGCTGCGTACCAAGCAGAGCGGGCCCTACACGCGCATCCCACGTACAGCTGGAAATAAAAACGGTCTTCTATTTCTTCTGTTCTTGTTCTGTCTCTGTGTTGGTTGTCTCGATCAGATGAATTATCTTGTTCTTTTTTGTGCCCGATGCATTAGTTTTTCTGCACCATCCCAAACGTCTTATTAGGAGGTTTGGGGGTGTTTGGGAGTCTCACAAAGATACTGTGGATATTTTGCTTAGGTTGTATGGCATACATTCCCTTTTTCACAAATTGGCTTTCACTACGGTTGCGTGCAAGAACGTGCATATCCGCAGCGTGCTTTGTTTATTCACATGGAAATACAATGAGGAGATTTGTGCTGCGCCACCATGATCGCGCCCCAAACAACGTTGTCCACATTACTCGAAGGCGGCTTTTGTGCCCCGAATTTCTATCGTAACCATTGTTATCATAACGAACTGACTCTCAACCCGAACAATGATGACATGATTACGGTGTTGAAGGCATTATATACTCGCTAACTAACGCAATTAATAGTATACCTGCAAATAAGTTCACACAAGAATCGAAACCGATGAATATTTCTGGGCAGGTCTTTATTGTTTTCCAACCATTTCAAAACAAATCCTATTCTACTCGGGATGGCGTTCTAAGAATTAAAGAAAATTGCTTTTACTCTCTTGTCCTTGACTGAGGACCCGGCCCACTAACCAGCTCAAATTCATTGTTAAATAAAGTTTTCTCCTCCTGTTCCTCCTCCTCCTCTTAAGTGCAGTTGTCCTATAACGCATATCCAAGCCTGTGCGTCGTTAAACATGTGCCCACAAACGACTATAGCAAAAACCAAGGAAATGAAACCACAGAAAAATAAATGCTGTGCCAATGCGGAATTTAGAAACGTAATAGCTCTAACGGAAATGAAAAAAAAAAAACAGTGCAGCTTCTGACATGCTAAAGACGTGCGTCGAAACTTAAGCAGTAGGGTTCACTAGACCAACTATACGCGAAATGCACTGCTATTTCGCGAGAAATCGGTGGGGGGGCGGGGAGGGGGACGCCGTGTATAAATGCGGAGCGGAATCAAGCAATGAACGTTTTAGTAATCCCACACATAAATCTCCCTTCACTTTCCTTCTTTTGTCTACTTCAACGAAGAGCTGATCGTACGGCGGACGCATTTTTGGAAGTATACAGGGTAGGCTGTTCAACAAGCGATGAAATGTGTCGTTGGAAGAGTGTGGTATGTGATAAGACCCTCTGATTTCAGTTTCTGGTTTATTCTGCAGGCTCCCTGTGCCATATGACGATATTTCGAAGAAGCATTTAGTCGCGGACGCGGATTATATTGTAAGCCCGTCTCCGCGCTGCTCGCAGAGGATGTATGTAGCAAATGAAGGTCTGCGGGCGCGCACCTCACGACAAGACGACTCTGTCCTGTGCTGATCCCCGAGTATAATTATGCATTGTCCAACGTACTTTTGTTGAATATTCCCGAAATTAAAACACAGACTGGCTTGATAAGGTGGTGATCAATATCTGAGGTATAATATTGGCAAACGTAACTGGTGTGCTGTCAGGTATGAGTACATATCCAGAAATCTGGGACACGAAGCAAGGACGCCCCTGGTGGCCACGACGCGAAGCACGCGCGTTTTCAATGGGAAGAGGCTGTTTTTTGAATTTATCTAAAAATACAGGGCATAAATTGCATTTGTGAGAACGGGGAACGCTTCCAGGAATCACTGCGAACATTTTAAAGGCCACAGCACGTTTGCGCACGCAGCATTAGTTGTTCCCACAGCGAATGAAGTTTAAACAATGGGAGCCTATGGAAGCAGCTAAAATTTGGGTCAGTTTCAGCCACAAAAACGCGCCTAGTGACAACACAGTGGCTGAAGTGCAAGTTGTGTTAACTGATATAGCTAGAGCAGGGATTTGGCTTCCCTTGCGTGCAAACGACAAGTCATCACGCGGACGATAAAGCGTTCCAAATTGACAATTTCTGAAACACAGTCACTGTTATCGCCTAGCAGCTACATAAACGCGCTCTTCCTTCAGCGCTTCTGTGTGCCGATGTGGCTGTGGAAAATGTTCTGAAATATCCCTCCAGGTCTGAACAAACAGAGTGTTACTGTATCTTTAACGTAGACGTGACTCGTTTTGCTCAGTGAACCTCCTACTGGTTAGAAGCATCGTACAAAACCAGCGCGCGCCTATACACACAGTGGGTTATTTGGAGGAGGAGGAGGAAACAACTTTTATTGTCAGACAGAGAGGCGTTAAGCGCCCGGATGGGTGGGCTCCCTCTTCACGGGTTCCATATGCTTCCAGGGCGCCTGGCCCCTGTGGATCAGTCGGAGCTGGTCTTCCAGAGGCGGGCTGGATAGCAAGATCCCCATCGCTCGTCAACGGTGAGGTTAGTAGGCGAATTACTTATGGGTATAGGTGGGGGGCGGTCTTTGGAGAAATTGCAACTCTCCTATGACGTGCTGGAGAGTGCCTAGTAGATTGCAGTGAGGGCATCTGTTCTTGTAGATTCAGGGTACATTTTTATTCTGGAGGCAGGGTTGAGGAAAGGAGCCTGCCTGTATTTGCCTGTATATTGCTTGTTCTGCTCTAGTCAAGGAGTGGTGGGGGTGTGGGAATGGTCTTCCTACCGTCCCTGTAATATTTGACTATATCTGTGTAGCTGGTGATAGGGTTGCCATCCCCTTCCCTCCTCCTCGGTGGCCCGGGAGTTCAGCGCTCGGGCCTGTTTGATGAGCATATTCGTTGCCCTCAACAGAGGAGTGGGCCGGGACCCAAACTAATTCGATCTTTTGTTTAGGAGGCCTAGCTGTTTCGAGGAGTTTTAGAGCCGCAAGGGACACCAGCCAGATCTGTAGTTCTTGTACGCAGCTTGTGAGTCCGTAACGATCTTGGTGACGTTAGGTTGCAGGAGTGCGAGGGCTATCGCCACTTCTTCTGCTTCCTCTGAAGATGGAGTGTTGATCGATGCGCAGGTGACCAGCTTGTCCAACCCGGTGACCGCGACCGTTGCCCTTGTGGAGTGTTGGGCAGGGAGGCGTCTGTGTAGAGGACAGTGTCGTCTTCCTCCAGGGTCCTGGAGAGGGCTCTGGCCCGGGCGCCGCGCCGTCCGGCGTGCCTTGTGGGGTTCATGTTGCGCGGTAATGGTTTGCTTTCCATCTTCTCAGTCCACTCTTCGGGTAATTGGCCGTGACAGGTATAGTGGGATTGCTGCCATCCGATCTTGCGGAGGACGCTTCTGCCCGCCTTGGTATGGCTAAGGCGGACCCTTTGATTGGACAGGTGGGCTTCTATAAGCTCGGCTACTGTGTTGTGGACTGCCATTTGTAGTAATTTTGTTGTGGACGAGTTTGTGGGAATACCCAGGGCCTGCTTTGTGGCTTTCCTGATTATTGTGTCAAGTTGTATTACATCATTTTTCAGGAGTTGCATATACGGCGCTGCGTAGATAATTCTTGAGGTAACAAAGGCCTGAACGAGGCGCAATGTGTCTGATTCTTTCAGACCCCTCTGCCTGTTGGCCACTCGCCTGATCATGCTCAAGATCTGGTCTGACGCGAGCTTGATTTTTCTGATCATAGCCGTTGCCTTGCCGTCTGCCTGGATCAAGAGGCCTAGGATCCTGAGTTGAGGTACCGGAAGGATGTGGATCCCTTCTAGAGTGATTCCAATGGTTTCTGATCGTTTCCCTGATGTACGTGGTCTAACAATGGTCAGCTCCGACTTTTGAGGGGAACAGCAAAGGCCACAGGCCTTCACATAGCTGTTAACCGTCTCAGCTGCTTTTTGGAGCGTGTCTTCGATCCATCCATCCGATCCTGCTCTCGCAGTCCAGAGGGTGATGTCGTCGGCATACAATGCATGTCCCAGGCCATCAATGGACTCGAGAAGCTTGGGCAACGGCAGGAGAGCAATGTTGAACTCAACCTATAGTTTTTGCAGCCTATAGTGCAGGTCGGCAAACTTTCATGCCATGACAAAGTAAAATGATGTGATGCAATGTGATGTGATACTTTTGAGCGTTCGGCAAGGTCGCAACCGATATCCCTGAAGGCCTAGAATTTGTTTTGGTCTTTCATTTTCGCTGTTGTCGGTTATTATTGCAGCCGACTGTTCCCTTTTCGAAAAATTGCTTAGTACAGAAGCTGACGCCTTGTTCCGACTCGTCGCGCTCCGCACCGGACCGGCTTCGCAAGGAAGGGGGCGACGCCGGCAATGTTTCTTCCGTAGCGGTATCTAAAACTGTAATTTAACTCACACTTTAAGCCTATTATTATGATAAAATGTTACCCACACGCCAATTATGGTGCGGATAAGCATCGGACGTTGACCGAGCGCGAAGAAACAGCAGGGAGAGCGAGCCTGAGTGAAGCAGACGACAAATGCCAGAATCCCTAAGCTGACGTCACGGAGGCGTGCTCCGCAGCGCCACCCGTGTTCGCGCTCACCGCCAATTGAGTGATGGGTGAGGAGGAGGGTAAAGGAGGCGCTCCCGGCGATAATGATATAAGATGTCCGTGTATGTTTTTGGGACTGACTGGCTGGGCGAGGCGATTGGAGGTGTGTCGTCGGGCCTCCCTTGGGAATGCCCGGTGTAAAATGTCGCGGGCAGCGGCGTGAGCCGCCTCATTCCCCGGGAGGGAGGCATGACCAGGCGTCCAAACAATGTGAATGGTCGGGAGAGTTTTGGCGTGTTTTAGTAGTGTGAGCGCATGCAGAGATATTCGTCCTGATAGGTAATGCCGGCACGCCTGTTGAGAGTCAGTAATGAACTGTAATAATTTGCTTTTTGCTGGAGGTGGCCGCTAGGGCGATGGCTGTCTCTTCTGCGACATCGGTGTCGGTTGTTCGGACTGTTGCAGCTGAGATTGATGTCCCTTCGGAACCCACGACCACTGCAACGTGGGCCTGGCGGTGGGGATTTCTTGCGACGTCTGTATAATATACATCCGGGTTGTCGGTGAATTTATTGATTAAGTATCTTATTCTCGCCTGTCTTCTCCCTTTGTTGTATTCCGGGTGCATGTGTCTTGGAATGGGGGCTACTTTGATGTTGGTTCGTATGTTTAATGGGATCCGGGTAGGCGCGTTAGATGGTGCAGGGATGGGGTAGCCCAGTTTGTCCAGAACCACCCGCCCGTTGGAGTTAGAGCTAGTCGATTTAGTTGGCTTGCTCGTTGCGCTTCCAGAATTTCGCTCAAGGTGTTATGGAGTCCAAGCTTGAGTAGGTTGTCTGTAGGTGTAAAGGCTGGAAGTCCCAGGGCCAGCTTATACGATTTCCGAATTAGGGCATCTATTTTAGAGTGTTCCTTGGGGCGCAGTTGGACGTATGGGGTGCCGTAGGCGATGCGGCTGGTCAGAAGTGCCTGGACGATGCAGCAGGTGTCCTGTTCTTTAAGACCGCTCTGCTGGGTGCAGATCCGTCGGATTAAGTGCATCAACTGCATGACCGTGGTGTTAAGTTGTGGTAGTAAGTCGGTACCGGAGCCGTCTGCATGAAATGGCACTCCCAAAATGCGAAGTGATGTGACTTGAGGTACCGGGCTGGACGCGATGCTGACGGTTGGGTCGGGCGTTGGGTTGGGTGGTCTACCTCGTGTGCGTGCCCGAAGGACCAGTAAAGCTGACTTGGTAGGGGCGCACGCAAGGCCCCGTCTTTCCAAGTACTCCGTCACGCAGTCTATGGCCTGTTGAAGCCTGTCCTGCTGTTCTCCAGCTGATCCCGTGTTCGTCCAGATTGTAAGATCACCGGCGTAAAAGGCGTGATGTAGTTCGGGGATCTCTGAAAGCTGGGAAGGCAGTTGAAGCAGGGCAATATTAAATAGTAAGGGAGAAATAACGGAGCCTTGAGGCGTGCCTTTCGACGGTGTTGAGAATGTGCCCGTTTGTATTGGACCCAGTCGAATTTTAGCGGTACGGCCTGACAGGAACGCTCGTACAAAGTTGTACGTCGCTTCTCCGCAGTTGGTGCCTCGGAGTCCTTGGAGGATCGCGTCGTGGGTGACGTTGTCGAAGGCGCCTTGAACGTCTAAAGCCAGGATGGTACTGGGGGTGGTTTTGCTGAGGTTGTCTATAATTTGTTCTTTCAGCTGCAGCAATACGTCCTGGGTAGACAGATGGGCGCGGAATCCGAACATTGTGTGAGGGTAGAGGTTATTATCGTCAAGATGTTCTGTCAGTCTACGGTTCACCAGGTGTTCGAAGAGCTTTCCAAGGCATGATGTAAGCGAGATTGGTCGAAGGTTTTCAATGCTGATTCGTTTGTGAGGTTTCGGAATTAGCGTTATGTCGGCGTGCCTCCACTGTGGTGGTAGGGTGCCGGCTAGCCAATGTTTGTTGAAAAGTGCCAGTATGGACTCCTGCGTGTCCTCGTTCAGGTTTCGTAGAAGTTTATTGGTAATTCTGTCCTTGCCTGGCGTGGTGTTACGGGTCAGACGCGCAAGTGCCCCCTGTAGCTCTTGCATTGTAAAAGGGGCGTCCATGCATGCGTTCGGTTCGCCTTGGTACGGAGGGTGATTTTGTTGCCGCTGTTCTGTGCCGAATAGTTTGTTTTGTATAGTTCGCAATAATTGGTCCGGTGGGTTTGGGTGGTTATGCACCAGGCGTTGGATCTGCTGTTGCGTCGTGGTCTTGGATGGTTTTGAGCCCAGTAGATGTCGTAGTATTTTCCACGTTCTTTTAGTGCTCAACGTGCCACTTAATTCACTACAAAATGTTCTCCAATTTTGCTTTTGCAGTGTTAGGGCATACTCTGCTGCCTCTTTGGTAATTCGAGCTATTTTTAGTTTTAGTTTTCGGTTGGTTTTTCTGGTTTTCCAGCGTTTGATTAGTCCTCTGCGTGCAGCCCATAGATGGTCGAGGTGAGTGTCAATAACCGGTGTTTGAGTAGTCATAGTCACAGTTTTGGTGTGGCGTTGTATCACTTCCTCTATCTTTGCTGTCCAAAGTTCAAGATTTTCTTCTACAGGTGGTAAATCAGTCAAATCTTGCCGAACCGCGGGCCAGTCTGTGAGCTTGGCTTGTCCTAGGCCGCGGCGTAGGGAGCCGTGAGCCAGTGTCAGGGTGACGATATAGTGGTCGCTCCCAAGATTATCCGGTAGCCGTTGCCAATCAAATTGGGTGACATGTCGTACAAATGTAAGATCTGGAATGGTGTCCCTTGACACACTTGTTCCCAGTCTCGTAGGATAGGTAAGGTCGTTGCAAAGCACAAGCTGGAAGTTTTGTGTTGCTTGCAGCAACGCCGTTCCCTTCTTAGTTGCCTGTGGGTAGCCCCAGGAGTGATGAGGTGCGTTGAAATCCCCAAGGAACACTAAGGGGTTTGGGCCTGCGTTCTTGATTGCCTCCGCCAGAAGTGGGTTGATCTCCGTAAGGGGTTGGTTCGGTGGGCTGTATATGTTAAGGATGAATAGACTCCGCTGGCCAGGCTTCACCGGAATGATTTCTATGAAGGTATGAGCGATGGGTGAGGCGATTAAATGCTCTTGGGCCGTCAAATCTTTATTAACTAACACCGCCGTTCTGTCACTGCGATCACTCGAGTACGTTTCATACCAACGCAAGGTAGGTTGTGGCGTATCCGTTTCCTGAAGAACGAGAATTTCTGGAGGCGATGCCTGGATGTAGTTTTCTAATTGGGCTTTTTTACTTCGGAATGACCGGCAGTTCCATTGGTAGATTTTTATTTCATTTAATTTCACCGCCATTCATCAGGAGTAAATTATGATGACGGTGGAGAGTCGCTAGCGTACTGCATCATCGGAGACTGCTGGGAGCCATCTTGGCGTGGCTTTTTGTGGGCTTTTTCAATGGTGGTCTCCAACTGGGTAATCCGAGATTCTAGCGACGGGAGTAATGTTTCTTGAGCTGACCGGTTTTCTAATGCTGACAGCCGCGACGCGATTTGGTTGATGAGACCGAGCATATTTTCAGTAGTTTCAGAGATTAGCTTGTTGAGGACCTGGGTGGACTCTGTTATGAGGCTCACAACTTTTGGCAGCACCTTTTCTTCCATGAATGTCTGGGCTGGCTCTGGGACGGGTGGTGGGCTAGGTTGGCGCTGTATGGAGGTTTCCAACGCCTCTATCCTCTTTTGCAAGTCGGCGTTTTGTTGTTTAATCTCCTTGAGTAGTTGTGTGAGTTCGGATGCTGGTTGTGTGTGTGGTGGTTGTGTGTCAGGCGTTATGACTGGGAGAGGGGGAAACTCTGGAGCAGCGGGAGCATTAGAAACTATAGCTGACCAGCTTACCTTCTGCGCTGTTGTTCCTTGACCAGCGGTGTGACGGGCCGTCGAAGCTTTTGGGATCGTTGGGATTAACCTCTTAGGGCAGTCCTTCCCAGCGGTGGAGTGGGCCAGATTACACAGTTTGCATGTTGGTGCACACTGATGGTCACTGGCTGGGTTGTTTAGTCCACAGTCAATGCACTTTGGTCGGTCCGGGTTTGGGCACACGTCTTGTCGGTGGCCGAGTTCTCCGCACAAGCGACACACTTGCACAGAACGTCGGAATGGGCGGCATCGGTACAGAAGGCTTCCCACTTTAACGTAAAATGGGACGTGTGGACCTTGAAAAGTCAGTAGGGCCGAGGTGGTTCGACCCATGAGGCGTGCGTGCAGGAGCAAAGGCTTGTTGGCTTGCAGCATATCCTGTAGCGTCTCAGTGCTCACTTCCGGATCAAGGCCGTGGATGACTCCCCTGCTTGTGTTCGGTGGTGGCTTCATGTACGGTTGGACTTCGTAGTCCGCTGCTCCAAGCCTGAGGGACTGGATTGCGCTTAGCGTGATGGCTTGTTCAGGATCCGGGGTGCAAGCAACAATTAGGTTGTTGGGGCTTTGTACTTGGACGACTACGTTATCGTAGAAGTCTTGCTGTGGAATTTGGCTCGCCGCGGCAATGCTGTGAGAAATAGCTCTCGGTGTCCACGCTGAAACGTTCAGTCCAGTTCTCGGGCGGTACTATTTATATGAATGAAAGAAAATTGGGAATGCTACGCATTGCGCGCAAAGCTTCGCTGGTCATCCACCTTCCCAGAGTGGAATGGCTCATGAATTTTTTATCTTCATCGCCGCTGCTCTTTGGGTGCTCCACGGCACAGCAGGTAGCCCGTGGGGATTCTCATTATTCCTTAAAATAAACAAACAGGCAGTAACAAGAAAAGGTACGAGCACAAGATTCCCAGATACTGCTGTGCACTCACAGCACTTTATGATAAACAAGCCGTAGTTCCCGGCCATGCCCGGGTGTGTCAGTACATATAACAATGGGTATAACACATACTGAGTACACCGGTAAGGTCGTTATTTTTCCTCAAATCTAGATTCGCCTCAGTAGGTATAGTTTAGAACAAAGTCTGAAATTACCTCGAAGACATTACCTCGAAGACATGAAATTACATCGAAGAATTTCCGAAAGAATCGTTTTAGTGTTTGAGTGAAACTGGATACCAGTACTCCTCTCCAGCACAAATATTTCAATCGTGTACGGCGTCCATAGACGAAAGCACACAGAATACGCTTTTCGGCAAAGCCAACTTCCCCACGAATACTCTGTAGCTCTCAGTCTAACCGGCGATTTTTAAGGGCGAAAGCCTGAAGTGCCCCA
This sequence comes from Haemaphysalis longicornis, assembly GCA_013339765.2. Lineage (NCBI taxonomy): Eukaryota > Metazoa > Arthropoda > Arachnida > Ixodida > Ixodidae > Haemaphysalis > Haemaphysalis longicornis. The sequence continues at coordinate 82,471,826 of CM023449.1, read as the reverse complement.
TTGCGCGAACAACCGGCGTTGTTGTTGGTGAAGTTGTTGTTATCATCCTGCACTGAAAACGGCCGCCGCTGAAAAGAGTAAGCAAAAAACACATTTCAGAGCGATCGGGAATCAAACTTGGGTCTCCGAAGTACGAGCCGAGTGCGTTACCACCGCGCTACAACAACTTCTTTTCTTCTTTTCTCTTTATTGCCTGTCTTCGGTATACACAATACGAACACCAATAAAAAAAAAGGATTACAAAGCGCGAAAAGACGCCAGCACGTCACTTGCTAGTGTGCGATTGTTAAAAAGGCCGATGCCATGCCACACTTTCCAACACATTTAACCAGTCAGGTGGAGAAAGTTGGGCTTTATACACTTCTAAGATCTCCCGTACACTCTGGTAAAACAACTCTCTGCTCGGCCTCACATCAACATCATTATTCGAGATTTCCACATGCTATACAGGTCCAGGAACATCAAAAGATCATACGGGACGCCGCCGTAGTTTTCAACGGCCAAGGACCTGATTCCATGGCTATCCGACGGGAGACCCTTTTTTAGTGTTCTCTGCAAAACGTCCAACAGGAAAACCCCGTCCCAACAGTCTATGAACGAGTGCTCTACTGTTTCTGGCTTTTTACAAACCAAGCAGTCAGCTGGGCCTCATGTAAAAAATAAACCTTTTTGAATCATCCAAGTTTTAACAGGTAATACTCCCGCGTGTAATTAAAAAAAAAGACTTTACAAAGGCGGGACAGTCATTTTTTTTACGCACTGACATACATCTTCTCCTGGCCCTGCACTGTATAGGGATCTGTACAAAGGAGTCGGCAAAGGCGTGTCAAGAAAGTCTCTATACAGCTTTTTTTCTGTGCACGGTAGCCAGATATTCGAAACAACACCGTGAGAATAAAAATCTTGCCGCAAGTACCACCTCACGTAGATAACCATGAATGCCACCGTCATGGACACAGGAAGTGACAACAAATTTGGGCAAAACTCTACCTAGGCACACTTGACACACGGTGCGCAATATAGGGTTTGGCACATCACGTAGAAAAAGAAAGCGGTTCACAACCTGACGTAGAAAAAGGTTCGCAAGAGAAAGGCCCCCACAGCGCACTCGTCTAAACAGGTTGGTTCGACTTATGCGCTCCCAAGTGGAACACCAAATAAAAACAGCAAACACCCTGTGCAATCTTTGCAAATTGGCACGCGAGCAATGGAGAACCTGCATCACGTACCAAAGTTTTGACACGAAGAATAGATAACACAATCGCTCGCGTGAACACGGACAACAGCTTACCTCCCCCCTTATACACTTTATCACGGATTTCGATGGCTTGCTTTCACCAGAACGGGTCACTGTCACGATAGTTTTCGAGGGGGATGTTTAAGTACTTCACTGGTGTGTCTACCCAGCTGATACCTGCGAATGTACGCGGCTTCCACAACCAGCTGCCATGTCAGAAACCAATACACTTATCCCAATTGACGGAACTACCAGTGTAGAGGCAGAACCTTTTAGGAACACTTATACTTTCGTGGATGCTACCCGTGTCTTGGAAAAACAAAGCAATGTCGTCTGCATAAGCGAGCGCATGAACTACGCAGGACTGTAATGAAAACCCGCTGATTTTCCTATTTTGAAGGGTGTTTGCACAAAACGTTTCAATAAACATACAGAACAGCAGCGAGGACAGCGGGCACCCCTGGCGTACAGAACGGCTGACCTGAGCTGAAGCGCCTACCGACTTGTTGACCACCGAGCTTGTACTACAGTCGCTGTACGCCATGCGTACACCATCCGTAATCATTTTTCCTACGTTGTGTGCTCAAGAATCATCAATAGCAGTTCGGGGAGGACCTTGTCGAACGCTTTTTCTAAGTCTATTTGCCATTGCTACTTCTTGCTCAAGGCTGTCAGAGCATTCCAGGATGCTACGGGCTACGTGGGTATTGGTCGTAATAGAACATACCCTTAATGCCACATGTTTGGTGTGGTCCGACTATTTCTTTCGCTACTAATTGCAGCCGAGCAGCTAAGACCTTCATTAATATCTTATAGTCGACATTTGAGAGACTGATTGGACAGTATGCTGATACATTCCGAAGTTTAATGGCATCTTCAATCTTTGGAATGAGAACTGTGCGAGATAGAGTGAAAGATGGTGGCAGTCTGTTGCTTTCGTACGCTTCGTCGTAAACTTCACATATAACACTGCGCTAAGCGTGTCTTTAAAGGCATTGTAAAAACACGCGCCTAGGCCATCTGGGCCTGGCGTTTTACCGGGGGTTAAATCATCAATGGCAATCAAAATTTCATTAACGGTGATTGGCATCTCAAGGATACCCTTCATGTCGTCTCCTATTGTAGGCATTAAGTTCAAGAATTCGTGTCAGAAATTATCGGCGTAGAACTTGATAACAGAGAAAAGGGCTTCATAAAAATCCTTAAAAGCACCCTCTATCTGCGCGTGGTCACTGGTTAGCACTCCACGATTTTCAACTTCGACTATCCTATTTCTACAAGCGTAGCGCTTTTCTGATGCAAGCGCGCTCTTGGTGGGCGCTTCATCTAACAGCAACCTTTCCGCCCTTGCTCTCACCAGGGCACCATGGTATTTATTCCAGTCTATAACTTCAAGCTCCGGCCTAACCCTTTTAATCTCTTCCTTATTCGACCCTGGCGACTGGCATTCTTCATTAGTAAGCGACGCGAGGTTTTTACGTAGAAGTTGTTCGCTTTGTCTCTCACGATACATCCGTGCACTTGATTTTTCTACCGCACTCAACTTTACTTGTTGTTTAAAAATTTCCCACCTAGAGGACCAGCTAGTTTTCCCATCTGGTAAACGCTGTATTTTTTTCATTTATTTCAGTTGTAAATTTTCCTCCTGGAATAATTTACTATTCATTTTCCAAAGACTTCAATTAAACGTGTTTGCTATTGGCTTGCGCCCACCATGGGTAAAAGAAACCAGGCAGTGGTCGCTAAACGACAAGGGTGTCATGCAATAATCACCGCACTCAGGCAAGTGCTCGAGCGAAACATAAATCCGATCCAAGCGGGCGTGGCTTGTGCCCTGAAAATGGGTGAATTGCACTTGTCGTGCGCCAAGCAGCGCATCCCCGACATCTTCTAAACAATAGTCTGACGCTGCCTCAAGCAACGCCAAGATCAAGTCACGGAATGCGTATCACTGGACTTGTCGCGCGCAGAGCATACACAGATAAAGTCTCCAAAGAAAAACAACTATACGTTCAGTGTCCATTAGTGCACTGATATTCTCAAAAATACTCTCCTTTCGTTCGCTCGTGTCGGCGCATACACAACTACAACACGCCAATCACGCGACAAAAATTTAAAATCGCTTACTATGAACCGCATTGCAAGACAAGCCGCGACCGATTCAATTGCAACGCCCAAACTCTGTTTAATTAACAGCCTACTCCCCCCCCCCCCCCCACCTCCCCCCGGAAAGAGCTTGAAACACCGGGACTATTCGATTTACCGTCTCGGACTCACCGAGAATAGTCCGCAGGTAGTCCGAAGATTCTCCATGAGATAGGAATACACATGAAAAACGAATGCCGGATTGCTTCTGGGGGAGTCCGCGGTGAGTCCGAGACGATAAAACGAAGAGCCCCACGGTAAATAGTCACGTGGAGCCAGGACGCTCGACTTCCGGTCTGTGAATCCTGCCAACGCCGCCTGGGCGTTGATCCTGCTTATCTTAGGCACTATGGATCCGAACCTTAAAGAACGGTAGCCCTTGCTCTGCCGGCCTCAACGAGTGGTTACAGTTTTCTGAAGCCCTCGGGTTGCCAAGTTTTTCAACTTTTCGTCTGCCCGCATACCCCACCCTTGGTCGCGCCCTACTCTTAGCCGATTTTTGGCCGGATGGTGCGGACGCTACGATTTGGATATTTGAGGTTTTTCTCCTTCCTAACTTACTGTCAGGGGCGGCGGAAGGGTCTTGGAACCTTTTTCAACTATTTATTGATTGCCTTTTTTTTTCCCGACTTTTGCTCCGCCGGCTTTGCCGGCTAGGCTTACGACGAGGACGGTTTGTTTACGTTGCAAATGTGCGTATAACTTTGCGAGAAATGCGCTTACCGAATTGATTTATGTGTCCAAACTATCGGAGCAACCTCGCGATCAAGCGATTATAACCTTTAAGAGGCCATTATATTGCAGACATCCTAAAAGATAGAAGTGCCTGCCACAAGCACGAAAAAAATCTTGGCACCGTCGACTCCGAGAGTCAGATGAGTGGCAAACAGACGATCTTTCGGCAGAGCCTGCCTCGTTTTCACATTACGCCAGTCGCTGGCTTTGCAACCAACGACGCAGCACGGGTAATTCATGTCTGTCCAGCGGACGCGGGTGCTCGTTTCGGAACTTCGCTGCTTAATCGGAGACGGCGCGGCGGCAAGCGGCGGTCGGTAGGTAAGCCCGCACACGAATGGAGACCGGAAACGCACCATCGTGACGTCGCGTGCGGCGAGACGTCGTTAGAAAACGTACAGCGAATGGCTTTCAAATGACGCAGCCAGCGCGGACTGTGGAGTCAGCCTCATCGGCTGAGAAAGGCTATGTTTAAAAATTGCTTACAAATTATACATAGAACGTACGGGGCTCAAGCTTGGCTCAAATGCTCCCCATAATCCGTTCTACCAGCTGTATGCATTTTATTGCCACCTTTGAAACGTGTTTCTGGGTCACTTTAAGTGCACGCGGAATTTTTTTTTTTTTTGGTAAGGAGTGTCATTAAAGATGGACCTTTATTAAGATCCTGCGTCATAATAGGAATGTACTCGCAAAGTTTAAAAACTGTAGGTCCAGCACTTTTTGCTAGGCAATAATATCTCATCCTACCCGTGTTCACTTTCTTAGGAGTGTAAACTCCAAGATCCCGCTCGCTCGTTTGCGGGTTTATTAGAACAAAATCCTCAAGTAGTTCTCTGTAATCCAAAGCATATCAACTGGGTAAACACATATTGAGTAATCCGTGAAAACATGTATTCTACCCCAAACCCCCATATTGATTGTTAGGTGAAAACACTGTAAAACAGCTTTAAGACATTCGTATAGGTTGCCGATATCAGCAAACACGAGTTCGATATCTGAACGGGCCGGCGATAAAATTCGGTCAGTTGTCGGTACTTAATTCTTTCAATAGAAATCCTATTGCGCCGAAACTCACGCTGGCCGTTCACATGAGCAAGACGGGCTATTCCAGCTATCCTAGCCCCCAGGAAAAAAAATAATAAAAAGGATAACGCCCCTCCCCTCCCTCCTCCTTTTTTTACCGTCGCATTTATTTTGCGCAGAGCTCAACAAACGCCGTCCGACGGTGCGAAAAGCAACTTCACTCCAGACTAAGAAGTCGCCTCGGCCCCTATCAAAAGCACCAGCAGTGCTGGCATGACGGTGTGCTTCTGCAGGGGAGGTGTACGTAAAGGAGCACACACGGAAAGGCGATCGGCGATAAAGCCCGATACTGGAAACGTGAATTCTTTTTCTTATAATTTTCATTTCCCGCATCACCGAATACGTCAGCGCGGGAAGTTTGAAATCTTGAAGGTTGAGACGCCACGTGGTGCCAGCCAGCTGAACTAGAAGCTTCCTGTCCCAGATTTCTGGATATGCTCCGCTGATTATGTATGCGCACAAAACCGATTTAAATCGTAGTGTATAGCCGTAGCATGAACATCTGAGGAACCGGTGGTTATGGAGACATGGCTATTGAATTCAGGTCAGTGTAACTACAATCGGCTCCATCATACTCGGGTTCCGCCACGCTGGCCTGTGGCACACACCTGGCGCTTATACACACCGAAAATACAACACTAAGATCGCGTCGGAAACAATTACTTTCTCGTAAACACACCCCATTTGCGAACAGGGCGACTGCTCCACACAAACATGAATTTCAAACGCCCACAAACGGTAAATCTCAGTCGTGAATGTGTCGAAAAAGCAGCGGCGGCACTGGGGAGCGGGGCGCGGACTCCCGCGCCTGCTTTCGAAACGGGCCGCTAGGGGGATTTCAGTGGCGCCCCTACAGGCCGCGCTCGAGGCGTATAGGGGGCGCACAAGCAGGTCATGACGCACGTCTTCAGTTCGTTGTCCACAAGCACAGCATGTGTCATCAGCAAATCGAATGCGGTAAAGGAATTTATTGGTGTAGGCCTCGTCCCGACGAAGGCGATGTACTAACGTATTAGCCGAAGGACCGAGATCGGACGCACACGGCTATAGAAGGGACTGGTCCACCTGGTTTAACAGCGATGAACGGTATTTATCATTCCACCTGGTTTGAACCATGTTTATCGCTCATTTAACAATGTTTATTGTTCCATCTGTGTACTTATATGCTTCAAATAATTTTTTCACACCACGTCTTGTAAAAGGCACGGCGCGATTCCTGCTGGTTACTCAGCTCGTCCTTAAAAATGCAACTACGTCCAGTCTTAAAGCGCACATTAAATGTACATTCTTCAGAGACACAACTCTGTATTGTGCGTCTGGTGCCACTGTACGCCTCCTGTCGCGTATTCTCCGCCATTTGGGTCACGTGATTTGCGCACTTCGTCTCCAAGTGAGACAGACCACTAACACCAGCGAAGCCATATATATATATATATATATATATATATATATATATATATATAGATATATATATATCCCTTTTTCTCTGTGTCTCTGAAGCAATCCTCTCTGTGCATGCGGATTACCAGCGAAGCATAGGTGCCACAGAATTTTGACTCAAGGTACAAACTGAGGCGCCGCAGTTGCACTCGACGTACGACCCCGGCCCTTACTGTAGCACGCGGTCTGTACTGCTGCGGCAATTAGCAACGACAACAACGACAACTATTCTGCAGAAATTCAGAGAATTGTTTACCAATACGTAGCAATCCTACGCCACTAGTCTTGAGTGTGAGTTCTTAACAGCCAATTTTTTTTGTTTTTATAAATCATGTCCCACCAATTATCTCCCTTTGCCCTATTGTAAGGATTATAGGTGGAACTTTCACGGAATCTGCATTATCATGGAAACGCAGGGCGTTGAAGGGTTTGCTGTTTTGCGCAATTTGTTTATATTTTAGGGACGAAGCTCCTTAAGGCGTGGGTCTGTCCATCCTCGACGTATGTATGTAGCCACCTCTAGTTTAATTCTTGGATTGTTTACTAGATGGCGTGGCTACCTCTAGTTTAGTTCTTGGATTGTTTACTAGATGGCGGTACTTGTATATGATGAAAAGATGCGCTTGGATTGTTTACTAGATGGCGTGGGTACCTCTAGTTTAGTTCTTGGATTGTTTACTAGATGGCGGGGTGCGTTGTAATAAAATCCGTTCGCTGTTGGCGCGCGCTCGGAGTCGCCCGATGGATAAAGCGCTAGACACATGTACGATTGGTACACGCGATTCGCATGCGACTGATCGTTACGACTGTCACCACGACTAGTCGTACGCGTGAATTTGAGACACATGACCCGATGCGCGCATGTGATGCGTCGTCGGCGTCGCTCCGCCCACCGTTTTTGCTCCATGGTCAACTACGACTATCGCTGAGCTGAATTTGTAGATTCCGCGCGTTCAATCGCAAAAAAAAAATGGGTAACAGGCAATCGTGAAGCGTTTCCTGCCTTCGGAAACAGTTCGCGCACACGCCGGCCGCGCCTGCCAGCTCGGACACTCAGCGG
>CM023449.1:82304355-82464023 GCA_013339765.2 Haemaphysalis longicornis | reverse complement strand
GACAAAATGACGTAGCAAAAATGTTTTTTGCCAAGCCCCTGTCTCAAAAGGCGTTGAAGCTTTAGGTTGGGTCATATGTAAATAGGCTTTTGTCATTGTAAACACGCCACGTTACCTGTAAGTATGTAAATGTGTAAATATGTAAATATGTAGATATGTAGATATGTAGATATGTAGATATGTAAATATGTAAATATCTTCTCTCCACTGCTTTGCACCTTGCCGAGGTTGGAGGGCTTGCATGTCTCCATGACCCGGAGAGCCAAACCGGTAGCTGGGCCACCCATGCCGGAAGGGTTGAAGGGTAGAGGTCAGACCAAGCAAAGCTTATTCCGTGGGCCGAAACTACTTAACTGTTTTGTTTAGCTCACGTTTTTCCGTGGCAGGAAGCAAACGAGGCGACTACGGTGAACTCAGACGCATTTTTAGTGCTGAAATTTGGATATCGTCTGATCGGGTTGTGCGTTATGTGCTGCTTAAAGGAGCCATGAAGAGAAAATACAACTTTGTTTAATTTGAAAGAACTAGGATTCAGTACCTCACTCAGCACCATTACAGCCACAAAAGATGTTTTTTAACGAAAAAAAAGCAAGAAGTATTTAAAACTTTCAAATTTTGCGCCACAGTGACGTGTTATGAGCAAGAATGACGTCATACGGGCCAACAATAGAACATAATTTTCAGCGTTAACTGCACGTTAGAATTCAAGTGATGCGGTCAAATGGAACTAGAGGCCCCATTACAGACGTCCAGTCATGTGTCGTCGCGACAGGTCAGTTAGGCGGCCGCCAATCGCACAAACAAGGTTCCGTGACGTCATAGAAAAGTTGCGGGAAATTGGCTAGGGGGTCGCGACTGCTTAACACCTTTTCTTTAATATCTCCGTTATTTGTTCGAAGATTGCGATGAAATTGGTATCATTGTTATCAGGACTAAGCAGTCTTTTTAATAAACCCAAGTTGTATTTTGTCTTCATGGCTCCTTTAAGTATTCGCCAGTGGCAGTGGCCTCCCAATCTAAGTTTTCGTAAACGTGCACTGCGGACCTGATTAATTCCGTCATTGACACTTTATGGTTTCTGCATGCGGTATGTATTTAGTGCATGCAGTGATGCTTGATGAACATGGCGCTTGTGATGGGAAGGGGGAGGATCTCTGCTGTTGAAGAAATTTACGAACACCTCAATTTGCGACGCATCAAGTTCACCTCCGAAAGTAACCGAACTTCTCTCGAAAAACCGTTCAGCCTACGCCTTTAGACCCACTTATATGCTTTACACCTTTTCACACAACCATGCTGTCCAAATAAATATTGTTGTGGAAGTTACTGTGTTAAGGCTCATGAATTCACGTAAATATGCCAGTGTAGCGGAAAAAAATTTTTGCTGCACCTGCATGCATTATCAAAGGACAGGCTGTGAAGAAAAACCACTTTCGTCAGGAACTTGCTGGTATCTTCCATTTGGCGAGTTTTGTGATGACATGGTTCAGGATTGAGCCAGGATGATATCGGGAAATTTGAGGGGAGGTAAGAGGGCTCTTTTATGTGTGTAATAGCTCTGCTTTGTTTGTGTATGTGTTTGTGCGTGTGTGCTGGTGTAAGCACGCAAAGGCGTCCAGATGTATTTAATTGCACAGCTACAACAAGTACTCGTGGTTGCTGGGAATTTCAAGTGTAAGCGCTTTCTGATGCAATTTATTTCCTTTCACAACTATTGTAGTTGGGAGGACCGTATGTTGTATCAGTCAGACATGAACACGAATCGCAGATCCCAATCGCAGAATTTTGTGTTCGTATTCATGAAAACATCTGCTTCATGAGCACCGACCAAATGTATCTAAAAAGCTTCAACGTATTCTAGCTAAGCGCATTCCGAATATTTATCCTAAGCTTTTAAAGGGGCCCTCAAATGCTGAGTATCGCCTTGAGCCAAGGTTCGAAGTCGTCATTGCAGTGGCTCCGCTGTGGTGATTACCGCGTCGTCAGTACCCACTACATGCGCAATGGCCGCCTTCCGTCCTTCCTATACGTGCAGCGCGGCGATGGAGAGCTAAAGAGGGAAGGAGAGTGGGCACGCACCCTTCCGAAGACCGCAAAGAATACTAGCGACAGAACGAGACTGAATGAACTCGTAAATACAAAAAAGGGAGACTCGTTTAAAATTAAAATCGTGTTTCTTGACTGCATTGCCATTAAAAACGTATTGGAATCTCAGTATTTCTAACTTATCGACCCTTATTGAGCGGGAGAATAGCAACTGCAGCTCATATAGCGGTGAAAACACGGATGATTATGGAACTTCCGTAGTGAACGCAAAAAGGCGAGCGTGGCGACGGGAACAGCAAAATAAGCGCCTCTTAGTAATTCTACGGCGCTGCCCATAAACCTTCGAGGTTTAATATTGACTCATGAAGCCCGAACTCGCCGTCTTGCAGACTTTTGTAGCAGGAACACGCCTGCGCGTAGCAGACGACGCCACGTTACGTTTCAGTTCCCCTCGGCCTGAAGCAGCAGTACGCATCGGCATGGCCATCAAGAAACCTGGGAACTTGGCACCCCCACAGTGAGCCGGCTGCTCCAATCGGTTTCCGGGAGATAGAGCAGGCACAGTAGGTTATAAAGGAGGCTATGGCTGAAGCAACGCAGCTGTGGTCCTCTTCTGTCGGTTCGAACTCAACGGACGCTCGCCCTAGAACGGCAGCGCCGTCGCCACGCGAATGCTACGGTACTTGCAAAAGGGCCGGTAGCCAAACGTTAGCGGCGGGAGGGTCCACCCCGTATCCCTCCTCCAATATGAGAGAGAGAGAGAGAGAGGAGAGAGAGAGAGAGAGAGAGAGAGAGAGAGAGAGAGAGAGAGAGAGAGAGAGAGAAACCCGCTCCTGCGAGACCACTGCGCCATCTATAGGAGGGTCTGTGAACCCGTTTTTGCGAGGCTAACAACGGCGGCGGGACCCCTGAGCGCTCTACCGTTGGGTCTGGGAACCGGCTACAACCCCTGCGTTACGCACGGCCTACAGCGGACACACGAAAAGGCCCGATCTACAACGGCTGCGCTTTTAAAAGGCGGTCTGCCGTGCGGCTGAAGCGCCTGCAGCTGCCAGGCTGATCGTCACTTGGGGCCCGAAAGCCACTCTAGCACTTGTATAGAGTAAGCTACGCTGGCCAAGTTTGAGCTGTTTCGCGTGGACCTTGAAGGTATAGTGCCTAGAATGGCCGTGCTGCGCAAGTACGAGGAGCATTGGATTGGATTGGATTGGAAATCCAATCCAATTGAAGTACGGGTGTGTAGAGAATTGGGTCTGCACATTCGCTGGACTGCGCATTCCAGAGGAGTGACGTCATAGTCGCGGCAGACGCACTCGCGCCGGCGCGTGCCCAGCTGTGCGCCTCCGTTGAGCGTAGCCAAGCCTGACGCTGCGCCGGAGCCGCTTGATAGCCGTTTCGCGTGGCTCCTGGAGAGCCGTTCTGCGCATACGTGAGGAGCAGTGACGACTGAACTGGACTGGATTGAATTGGATTGGAAATCGTTTTAGCAGCAGTAAGCATGGTAGTCAGCTAATCTTAGACAACTAGGAAACCTCATAATAACCAGCTGAACCTTAGCTCACGCTACGTATATCTTGGCATAGCCGAGCTAAGCCACTGCTAATTTTTTTTGCGCACGGTTAGCGCACGCTGCTTCTATCCTATATTGTTCCTAGAATGTACTTCTCATGTATGTGAGCCGGCTAATCCCTTTACTACGTTACTACGAGGGTACTAGTTCATTCATCCTGAAGCTTCCTGAGCGAGAGAATGGCCGCGGATCTGCTTGCCTTGCTGCAAACGTCGCCGGTAGTTTTTTGCCTCCCGTGCCACGTGATTGACCCTCCTCCCTCTCACACTCCCCTCCCATGCTGCTCTCTGTCTCGCTCTTCCCGTGATAAACGCAGAGGAGACTTGCTGAATTCGATTCAACTTTCCCGCGTTCGCACATCTGGCGCGATCTGGTAGGACCCTCTGTTACTGTTGGGCTTGGTGCTCGGGCCGCCAGCTGAGGCTGGGGGGCGAGACCTTTTTGCATTTTGTGCTAGAAATGAAGTTTCTAGCGCGTTTTTTTTTTTGCTTGCTATCGCAAAATCAGCCCCCCATCTATCTTCAGTTAAAAGAACGCTGCCTAGTAGCAGTTTGCGATTGATGTGCTGCCTCAAATGTGCCTAGTGGTTTCTTTTTTTCTGAACAATGTTGACGCGTATGAGGTGTGCTACTACATTCCACATTTGAAAGTTTGCAAATGTCTTGCCTGTATCAGCGCCTCTTGCGAGAATAATTCAAACTTTCAAACCGGGTGGATGTATCGACGGAGAGACAGGCAGACAGGCGAATGTTCGCGTTTAAGTGGCCCAGGGAAGGCTCATAGTTAAAAATGCTACTCGAGGAAGAAAGAAGGGCTCGTCTCCGTTGCTAGGCAACGCTCAGGCGCGTTGGGCATGCCCAGAGTTGCTCGGCTGTTGCCAACAGAGATGCGTGTTCCCCTTCCTTCCAGATCGCTTTTTCCTTCCGCGTATGTTTGTTTCAGCCTCGTTCGTCTATCTCTGCTGCTGTCGGACTTGTGCGCATGACCTCTCTTGTTTTGCATTCTATGTACCAACCCACTCCTGCGATAGCCCAATTGGGCTGCAGTATGTATAAATAAATAAATAAATAAATAAATAAATAAATAAATAAATAAATAAATAAATAAATAAATAAATAAATAAATAAATAAATAAATAAATAAATAAATAAATAAATAAATAAATTAAAAAGATTACAGCGCAAAGCGCACAACGGCAATAAAAAAGAGGGCACGTGTCCATTTTAGGGGCGAAGCTCCTTAAGGCGTGGGTCTGTCCATCCTCGACGTATGTATGTAGCCACCTCTAGTTTAGTTCTTGGATTGTTTACTAGATGGCGGTACTTGTATATGATGAAAAGATGCGCTTGGATTGTTTACTAGATGGCGCGGCTACCTCTAGTTTAGTTCTTGGATTGTTTACTAGATGGCGGGGAGCGTTGTAATAAAATCAGTTCGCCGTTGGCGCGCGCTCGGAGTCGCCCGATGGATAAGGCTGCAGATGTGCGAGCCCGCGAGGCAGAAGCGCTCCGTGAAGCTGCGCGACGCCGCCGCCAAGATCCTGCCGTACGAGAGCGGGAGGCCGAAGCGTGTCGTCTGGCTGCGCGACGACGCCGCCAAGATCCCAGCGTTCGAGAACGAGAGGCCCAAGCGTCACGGCAACGGCGCGAGGACCCTGCCGTACGCGAAGCGGCACGGCTGCGGCGCGAAGAGGATCTCCAAAACGTCAGAGAACGGGAAGCGGCGAGAAAGCGCGCGTATCGGCAGGCAGACCCCGATGCAGTGAGAGCTCGTGAGGCGTCTGCAAAACGCATCAGGCGAGCTCAGCCCCAAGGGGCCGACGCGCGGTTTAAGCGAGACTTTCTAGACGTTACGTTCGGACACAGATGTAGTGGGCGAACTTTCACTGAAGAGTCACGGTTTTACCGATGATTTCCCCTCAGGAGCTTCGCCCACTCATCATCATTCACCCCGTGGATACACGTGTCCATTTTTCTGTGTGCTCTGCGCTCTATCTTAATAATGAATGACGTACTCGCTTTCTCCACAATATTTGTGACGGGACAAACTACTGCCACCGCATTCACGGGCTCGCAAGCCTGCGCAAGTGTGGGGGCATGTCGCCCCGTGTGTTGCAACTTACGAGAGTGAGTATACGAACCAACGCAGTAAGCTTTTCAAAGCGAAGCTTTTGATCTCTCACTGGTGGCGTAAAAGGCGAAAACGCAATTCAGGAAAGCAAACCTTACACTAAGGGAGGGCACACGATGATGAAACGCGAAGCTTCTTTCTTCGGAAAACACACTCTGCAGGAAAGCCAAATTACACAATGTGTTTTCCCAAATCGATATTAAGCGCCTCAAGAAAAAAAAAAACGCTTACCTTGGTCAGAATCGAACCTGGGTCCTTGCGTTATGAAGCCGACGTTTATTTGATTGCGCCATTGAAGCACAGTTGAAGTAGCGTGTATTTTGGACTTTGACATGGGTTGCATAGAAGCAAACTTGACGTTTTCAGCATTTTATTTACGAAAGGAGCTTCCATAGTTCTTGTTGGCTTTGTTGACTGATTTATGGTAGCCGCTATATATGCCAGTGCGTTGAACTGAAAGAAAATGCGGTTTCGATTACGGTTCAGGTTCGGGTAAAATCATTTCGCTTCGGTTCAGTTTCGGTTCGAGTAAATCACGTAAACCGGTTCGCGAACCGGCTCGATAGCTCGAACCTGTTTGCGAATGGGTTGGATGAGTTGAATTGTCAGTGAAGCGAGAAGGAAATGCTTCGTAGTTTAAAGCGACCGTAAACACAAAATACAAACAAAAATTCCCCAATAGCCGTGGTGCGATTTCCAAGACAACTTCAAATGATAGGACAGGTATTTAGGAAAACCAGGTGAAGTAGAGACGATTCACCGGACACTTTTTCGTCCTGCCCTTAATGGCGTCTAGGAACTAGTTTGGGATGTTTTCAAAAGATGGGACACGTGTTTGGCCGACATTTTTAATTTGGGCGGAAAATTTGTATATAGCTCCTTGTGCAGAGGGAATAACACATAAGTGATAAAGAAAATAACCTACCCTTTCTAAAATAAAATCCCAATGTCGGCTCGGGTCACACACGCGTTGGACAAGGAACGCAAAATTCGAAAATTTTGCCTCCGTAAAACACCAACTTGTTCAGCTATCACCGCAGATTTTTTTCTGTCGACACTTCTCGTACTTTTAAATGAATTTTAAATTTGTATTTGGTTTGCCCAGGGAAGTCTTTCCAATAAAAAATTTCAAACGTGAAATATTTCCAAAAAATGCCAAAATGTCATATTCTCTCTCTCTGCACCTAAACAAGCCCGGGAGTTAAATTTTTTAGTATTATTTGTCCACCATATTGTTTTCGAGACCATTTTTAGCAAAAATGTTAAAGAGAGCCCAGGAAGCCGGACGGTCTCAAGAGGTCCTAGCATAAGGACTCTTCCTCAAGGCCAACTGCTTAATAGAGACATTTACTCCTACTCCACCTCGATTAGAAAAATACATGTACTCCAGAAAAGTCGGGTATTTTGTTCTAATTTTAATGACAATACAAAAATGCTATCTGATTTTTTTCACAACTTTCAAAAATCGAAGACTAGATTGCTCTTGATCGCATGACGTTGCATTACTTGAGCGAATTTGTAGCAACAATACACGAAATATGATCTTGTTCGCTGTATTACGCTGACATACTAGAGTGGTTCGTAACAAACTTCTGACATGTAAGTATGACGAAAAGTGGAAAGTTATAAGGACAAGTTGGGTTATGCGAAAGGTCAGGCAAGGTAAGGGACGTCTGAAGAAAAATCTAACACTTTGTTTGCTGCTTATTGGAGAGAGCACAAATTATGCGTGTATGAACTCTGCAGGGAATATTCCAAAAACCAGGTTTCCATTAAATTTGTCTTCTCGCGGAAACACTATCCAGATAAACACGCATCTCCATGAAGTGAATCATGGCGAGTGGGTGAAGCACTGGGGCTCGTTCTTGCTGTAAATCACCCGTGGCATTGCCCACCCGTGCATGTGAGTGACAACGCGTGTGTACAGTATATACATTTCCAATCCAATCCAATTTGATACAATTCAAGTTAATCCAATCCAACCCAATCCAAATCCAATCCAATCCAATTCAATTCAATCGAATTCAATCCAAGGCTCCTCGCGCATGCGCAATACTGTGTACACGGATGCCAAGGCACGGACAAAGCGAGGTCCTAAGGTGCTTCGCACCTAAAATATGGGTGATGGTGATCCTTCGAAGCTATTGGCGGTGAGATGGTTGAGTGGCGCCCCCTGCCTCTGACGTCGGCTTAGGGACTCGATTGCGCCTCTGTCGTCTGCTACACTCCGCTTGTAATAGGCAGCAGTGTCAGTGCTAGGAAAAGCCCGCTTTGATGGTTTAGTCCATTAAAAAGCGTATTTATATAAATTCAGTTATTTTTGCCAGATTCTGGCACACCTGAATATATTTCAAGCTGTATCACCCAGAAGTTTGGAAATACGAGGACGGAGAGTACAACTTTCTTCAGAGCATCGGTCAGAAGATCGTGTGTAACTTGTCCTTTCTAGCTTATTCGCGGGGTTCACCGCTCAGACCTCCTCGATAAGTATACACAATGTTCAGCCTTCCCTACATTATTTTTGAGATGCTCTGATGAAGACTCAACAGTCTAATGCTACGTACCAAGCAGCGGTCCCCTACACGCACATCGCACAGCAGAAAATAAAACGTCTTTCTTCTATTTCTTTCGTTGTTGTTGACCTGCATCAGATGAATAATTTTTTTTTCTGCCAAACGAATTAATTTTTCAGCGCTGTCAAAACGTTTTATTTGTAGTTTTGGGGATTTTGCAATGTTCACAAAGATCGTGTGGATATTTTTCTCAGGTTGTATGGCATACATTCCATTCTTCGCAAATTGACTTTCGTTGTGGCTGCGTGCAAGAAGGGGGATATCCACAGCGTGCGTTGTTTATTCACATGCAAATACAGTGAGAAGGTTTGTGCTACGCACCCGTGATCGCGCCTCAGACAACGTTGTATAGAGTACTCAAGGGCGTCTTTTGTTCTCCGAATTTCTGTAGTAACCACCGTTATCATAACGAACTGACTCGACTCTCAAGCCGAACAGTTATGACATGATTACGGTGCTGAAGGCTTGATATACTCGCTAACGAACTCAATGAATAGTATACGTGCATATATAACAAGAATCGGTACAGATTAACATGTCCTATTTGTTGTTTTCCAACCATTCAAGGCGTAAAGAACAAATCCTCGTCTACTCGGAATGACCTTCTATGAATTGAAGAAAACTATTCTTACCCTTTTGGCCTGGCCAAAGAACCCACCCACTAACCAGCTAGATTTTGCTTGCCTGTTAAATATTGTTTTCTTCTCCTACTCCTCCTTTTGAGTGGAGTTTTAATACAACGCATATCTGAATATTAGGAAGATATGGCTTCGGGAAATGTACCGAAATATCCCTCCAGGTCTGAAAAAACATACCGTTACTATATTTTTACCGCAAACGTGACTCCTTTTGCTCAGTTAACTTCAATTCTGGTTACAAGCCTGGTATAAAACCAGCACGCGCCTATACACACAGTGGGTTATTTGGAACTCAACCTACAGTTTTTGTGGCCCATAGTGCATGTCGGCATAGCTTCATGCCATGACAACGTAAAGTGATGTGATGCAACACTTTCGAGCGTTCGGCAAGGTTGAAAAAACTGTTTTACCTTACATACGATTGCCGCGAATCGTAATGCATTCTGCTAAAGCCGAAAGCCCCGAAGGCCCGGAATTTGTTTTGGGCTTGCATTTTCGTTGTTATCGGTTACTCGCAACTTGCTCTTCCCTTTGTTCGAAATATTACTTAATTTAGAAGCTGACGCTAGCCTTGACTCTTCGCGTTCCGCACAGGACCGGCTTCGCAAGGAAGGAGCGACGCCGGCAATCTTTCTTTCGTACCGGTATCCAAAACTATACTTCAACTCACGCCTTGAGCTAGTGTATGCGATTTTAAGTCTATTCTTATCATAAAAAGTTACGCACACGCAAAATCTGGGGCGGACAAGCAAAAAACGTCGAGCGAGCGCAAAGGGCAGGAGAGCGAGCTCGAGTGAAGCAGACAAATGCGACAATCCCTAAGCCGACGTCACGGAAGCGTGCTTCGCAGCGCCGCCTGTGGTCGCGCCCACTGCCAATACCAGTGCTGTGAGGCGCACCATATACAGTCAAACCTCGATATATCGAACACGGGTATATCGAATTATTGCCTATATCGAACATTTTCTATATCCCGCGGGAAATCACATGCATTTTTAATTTTTTATTTCGAACTGGGACGGACATGAAATGGGTATATCGAACTCCGCCACCCCAGACTGCCCAGGCCGCTCGCGCTCTGTTGACAGGCGGCGGGCTATCCCGCAGTACCCTCGAGGATAGCGGTGGCGCGATGGGCGTTCCCGACTGCTGCGCATCGGTTGCACCGAAGCTGAATTAGACGGTGCAAAAGAAGAATGCGAGCTTGAAGAAACCTGGGCCAGCTGGAGCGCTTTGTTGGGGCTGAGCCACGAAGCATGTGCATTGATGACTTAGTTGGCGGTGACGACAGCACCGGTACGACGGCGGAGTTGACGGGTGTGGAGATCCTAGCGGAGGTTACTACTGAGCGCACAAACGAAGGCGCTGCCGAGGTTGTACCCGCAAGCGCTGATAGTGCCCCGCTCCCGACTTCGACCGAGGCTTCAGCGGTTGTGGCCCTACCGCACCGCTACTGCAGCGCTATAAAAGGCACCGGCATGTCGCTTGTGGAACGTTTGGACTACGTTGAGGAAGTCGTGTATAACACGCCAGGCTACCCTGCTGCAGTACTTTAAGCCAAAAGAATAAATACTTTGAAGCACCAAGTGAGTATTTACTGCACAATTCGTTCATTTATTGATTTGTACCAGTTTATGACGCGTTTTCTTCGTGATTATATATATCGAATTCTGGTTATATCGAACTATTTCGCGGGCACCACGCTGTTCGATATATCGAGGTTTCGCTGTATTGCTGATGGGCAGAAATATTTTGAACATCCGGGAATGTTCAAAAAAAACGGCGACATCTCGACACGCGCGCGTTTCTTTCGCGTGCATCAGAAATACGGCCTGCGGGGGCTGCGATCAAACATGCATAATTTCGTTCTAGCGACCTATCCCATTTTACTCTTGCGGATAACACATACGAAGTACTTACGCTTTCCAAGTTTGTTACTGTCTCAAGCAAACTACAGAGTGCAACAAGGAGTCACATCTAGGGTGTGGGCCTTCGCAGTATCGCCGTGCAGCAATCTTGCCGCCTCAATGTTCCTGTACAGTCGCAACGAAAGGGAAAAACCGATGTTTAATATCGCCTGCAGGATGCCGAGAGTGTCATTTCTCTCGCTTAGACTTGCACTCTGCGTGCATGCACGACCAGCAAGGACGTACCGTTGCGTCAGAGGTTGCGAAGTTGATCTTGCATGCGTGGAAGAGAAAAGGCCGAATCAGATTTAACCGGTAACTGTTATTTAGTTTCTCTATGGGTCCGGTTTAGCGGGATGAAAAAAATAACGATTCATGTTTGGGCTCAGTTCCGGCAAATACCGGTTCTGTTCCGGTTTTCGGTTCGGTTCGGCTCCGGTTCAACGCCCTGATACATTCATTGAGCCACAGTTGGGCTCCTGCTGTACTTATTGACGTAATCAACATTGTTATCCCCTCATGTATTTTTCCTCCCCGTTATGTAACGCCTCCGTGCCCCTTTGGGAACAAATGAAATTAAATGAAACTGTCACTTCATGATAGCTGCAGCAGCAATCGCTGACTTGGTTTAATCGTAAAATTTCCCTCTGTTGATCCCGAAGGCGACACGAATCATCGCTTGGTGGGCGCACGTTCGTCGAAGACACTTTTGAAGACTTGTTTTAAAATTGTCTGAATTTGCCGCAGTTCTTGCAAAAGATTGACCTCCCGTTCAATAAGGATGCAGGCGATCTCGGTGGTCGTATATACCACAATCTCCGTGGAACAGCGCAAAAGGGGCGTGAATGAGATTCAACAAAATCGACAGCTGGGCTAGTTGGTATCCATCCATCCTAAACAGCACTTAACAAAACAACGACGAGAAGAAAAGACACAAGACCGCGCTGGATGACGGCGCTGGATGAGACGCAGACGGGACAAAGTGCAGACTAACAGCAGGCGTTTATTGCACAGAATCCCTTATATATAGAATTACGTTGCAACAGAGTAGAGAAAGAGGGTAACGGGTAGAAACACGTAGACATTTCGAGCCGTCGCTGCAGTTCACGTATAATCACCATATCAATTTTGTCAATTAACAGCCGTATCCCTTAGTTATATGTTCTGTTCAGTGCGCATTGCGCAGTGGTGTGGAAGTGTTTGTGGTGTTGCGTGTGCAGGTGTACCGCAACAAGTTCGCCGTGGACCACCTGAGCCTGCGCCTGTACTACGGCCAGATCCTCGCCCTGCTGGGACACAACGGCGCCGGCAAGACCACGATCGCCAGTATGCTCTCTGGTGAGCCTCGCGGGTATCTTCAAGCAGACTATATATATATATATATATATATATATATATATAGGTAGGTTAGTAGAGACAGAGACAAACGAGAAAGGAAAGACGTAGAAAATAGAAATAAGATTACTGACGTTTTTGGGAGAGGACTCCCTTTCTTCAGAGTACCTGAAGGAAAGGGAGTACTCTGAACAAAGGGAGTCCCCTCCCTGAAACGTCAGTAAACTTGTTTCTATTTTCTACGTCTTTCTCGTTTGTCTCTGTCTCTACTAACCTTCTTTTTTTCGCGCTCTGTGTGAGTTGTTATCTCCTCAGACTATATATATATATATATATATATATATAATATATAGATATATATATATATATCTATATATATATATATATATATATATATATATTATATATATATATATATATATATATATATATAGTTATTATGTTTTAAAGGCCTTTGATTGATAATGCCACCAAATTACCAGCCGGAATATATGAAACAGAGAGGATTATTTTTTTTTAGATTTTAGGATATTTTGGTTGCGCCCGTTGCCGCTGGCATCGCATAGGTTTTCGTCCATCCACCAAAAAAACATGGCGTCCTCGTTGATGGCCCTTGGCAGCGTGTCACTTGATACCCGCACACGATTTCTAAACTTAAGAAGCAAAAGCTAGTCAAACAAACGAAGCAAGTGGTTTGCTAAGTGTACGCCCGAGTGAGACTGATGCAATCGGGAATCTCCGTCGTTTCGGCAATGAGTTCGGTTAGCCAGTTTGTCGCCGTAAGCGAACGTGTGCGTATAAGCGTGTGCGTGTGCTGCTCTTTCAGCATACCAGTATACTGCGCCCACGCTGTGTAAGCACACTACACATGTCGGTGCTGCTGCTCATTTTTCAGCACCACAAGTGTTTACAAATGAGTGAATGCCCTCAGAACTTCATTGCTGACAAAATTCTCTTCCCTTCTGAACGACGGCATAGCCCACGTTCGGTCTGAGTTTTCCAGTCAAATCGCTTGCTTGTGTTTACCAACAAATGAAGCGTGGGGAAGGGGGCGCCAATATGCCGGCATGCTCGGTGATCGGGCTTCAGCGAACTCAACCACGAAGCTCATGCGAAGAAATGAACTGCATCAAATGCGTATATGTTACGCCGAGACCGAAACCGAAACCAGTTTACTAGGAACTACTTTGGCGCAGTAATACAGGGCAGTTAGCTTCCTTCGCCCCTCCCCCCATAGCTTTCTCTACATTGCCGCAGAAAGTTGCCCTCGAGGATAGTGCTCC
This sequence comes from Haemaphysalis longicornis, assembly GCA_013339765.2. Classification (NCBI taxonomy): domain Eukaryota; kingdom Metazoa; phylum Arthropoda; class Arachnida; order Ixodida; family Ixodidae; genus Haemaphysalis; species Haemaphysalis longicornis. The sequence continues at coordinate 82,450,541 of CM023449.1, read as the reverse complement.
TGGTCGGGGAACCATGGATGGTAAAGTTAAACTAGTGTTACACTGCATGGTGGGCTACATTGCAAAAGGCTCCCTTGGTCTGTAACGCGGGTGGGACCTTTGGAACGTCACGGCTGAGGTGGTCTAGAATTTGCTGCTTGGATAAAGACGTCCTGTGAGCGAGATGCAGGCGAAATCCGATCATGAGGTTTTGTTTTTGTTCTTCTAGCTAAGCGTTAGTTAGGCGTTTTAGATGTTCGTAGATTTTCCGAAGCGTAATGTCAGGGAGATATATCGGTGATCTGTGGTTGGTGTAGACGTGACTGCTTGGCTGTGAGATTGCCGCCAAATGCCGCCGTTTCTCGGTATAGTAAAAGACAGAATTAGCAAGTTTTAATTGCTGCTGCATTGTTAAGATTAGTCGCCGCCATTCATTGAGCATTTGGCGTTAGTCTAGAGCATCAATGTATTTGCCACGAGGACAAGAAAAGGCACCGTACTCCATTCGCGTCCTTCGCGCCAGTCCGCGCAATGGTCATGTGTTCGCATTCTATGTGAGCATTCAACGAAGCGACCTCAGCCATTTTATGGGCGAAAACTTGACCGACCCTCGTAACATAACCACGAAAAAAACTTGGCCGAATTTCGATGCATAATTAAGCGCAAACTTAGCCGAGCCAAGAATGACCTAGGCGGGGCCACCAGCTTCGCTGTTTGGCCAGTCTTCGCACCGCTAGTGCGAAGCTGCCCCAATTTTTCTAGTGTACTCGAAGTCTTGCAAAAGCGAAGGGCTTGAGCTTTTACTTCAACTGAAGAAATAACGCAGAACATTTTGTTTCAATTTGCACGCCAGTGTTCTGGCGGCGGTATACGCGCGGAACTCGGCCCAGGGGAATCGCCGGACATTGCCGTGCAGGCGCGGAATTTTCATGCGTCGGGGTTAACACAAAAATCAAAGTCCATTTCTTAAAGAAAGATGGTTAAGGCGCGAACCTTTCTCCCATATCACCGAAGTCAAAGCCCAAAACCCAAACTACATGGACCGTGTCGGAATGGCATGATCGGACCAGGGGAAGCGTTTCTTTCTTGATGCGCTTGATTTGCCTTTGTGAAAACCCATTCTGTACGTTGGCTTTCCTGCACTGCGTTCCGGGCGTGAATATTTGGATTTTGGACTTCGAGGAGATTGGATTTCGACCTGGGAAAGCTTCGCGTATCAACCATCTTTCTCTTCTTCCACGACCACCGTGATGATGATGATGATGATGATTGGTATTGGTTTCCCCTTTGTAGCGGGATGATGACGTGTCATCTTACCAAAAAGGACTAATATACCTGTTTTATACTCTTCGTTTAATACTGGCGCTGCTCTTAGGGCAGGAACAAAAAACTTATTAGGCACAAAAACCTTTTTTTTTTTCCTTGTACAGGTGGTAACTATCCTAGGCAATATTCCCCTCTCTGCTTTTCGTCCACCAGCATTCTTATCTTCTTTTCGTCGCCTCGACAGCCTTGAAGTTAACTTCCTCTGTGCTACCCTTAAACCATGGTCAGAGAAAGTTGGCTTTCCTGCAGTGCGTTTCGGGGCAACGTCGCCATCAGCGGGGCATAGAAAGGTTAGCTTTAAAGCGCGACTCTTCCATGCGGCGCAGGCTTCCTGAGGCCGACATTTGGCACGGCCATCATCGAGGGCTTCGACCTGATCAAGAACCACGACGACTCGCTGGTCAACGTGCGCATCTGTCCGCAGAGGGAGCTGCTGTACGAGGAGATGACCGTCTACGAGCACCTCTACTACTTCGCCACTGTACGCGAGATTTCCTCGGGCGCCTTTAATTGCGAGATCGCGGGTCGGCTCGATAAAGAACAGTATATGCGCACTATCCTAAATGGAGTTCTGTTTTTTGAAGTGCTATATATCCTCCTGGATCTTGACATTTTCGCTCGCCACATGCTAACCAACGCTAATTGCACTAGATTTTCCTCCCGTCAGAACTTCTTGTTGCTTAAGGTAAGAACTAATTATTTCATATTTAGTGTACTTTTGTCTGCTGTTTCTTTTTGGAATGGTGTACCACTGGAAATAAAGGTAGTTACCTCAGTTCAAGCCTTCAAAAGAAAATTGAAGATGTCCTTAGCTACCCACCACTACCTCGTTGAAGGATTTTACTTGTGTGACATTTTTTCTTTGCTTTTTCTGTGGTCAATTGATTCCAGTTTTTCCCACAATATGTCCTATTTTTTACAATAGCCCAATGTTATACCATGTTTGATAACATTTATATAACGTCTGCAACACTTACTGGTTGTATTGTGCTCACAACTTTTCTCCAAAACATCTAGCGCACGAGGTCCCTCCTGCCGTTTGCAAACCTTGCGACCTCCTCCAGTACGTCCCCCCCCCCCCCCCCTGTTAATACACTCTTGTACTTTTCCGAATAAATTTGAATTTGAATCATTTGAAACGCCTTGAACCGACACAGTCTTACTGAATTGGCGGCTGAGACCTTACTTTTGAGATCTTCCAGTCTTAAATAACGTATAACCTCGAGTAAGGGCAGCACCTGTGTGTGGGCCGCACCACCCTTTTTTTAACTAAAAATTTTGAAAAAGTTGTCCACGTATGAGCCCCACTTGGCTTTTCAAAGCGCCCGCCTACATTCAGCCGCAACCCGTGATCTCCCTAGGTAGCGCGTAACTCCCTAGAAAAGGGCATAGTGCCTGCCCTGTTTCCTTATGCGGCAGCGTCGCAGCATACGCGGAGTTCAATCCTTCAGTGTGGTTTTTCAGTCGTCCTCCAGCCCCGAAGACAAGGACAGTGATATTCCGTGCACGCAGACAGATGCGATCTGAGTCATTTTTAAAAGGGGGAAAAATATTCGTGTCGGGCCACACCCCCAAAATTACCGCGGGAATTTTGAAAAAAAAAAATCACGCCATATCCACGGAATGAATGATGATAAGTGGGGCGAAGCTCGAGAGGGGGAGATCATCGGTAACCGTAACTCTCCCGTGAAAGATCGCCCATTACATCATTAAGAAAGACGTAAGACTGTGTGCGTACATTGTACAAATCAACTCTTATTTTCGGAGTCAATGCTCCCAGGCCCAGACCTGGTGAAAGACCCCGCGCCATCGAGGACTACCCCGCACCTCAACCACAAATTGTCACGTAGGATGGGACACAACGGTAAAGAAAGAACTTTTATTTAGGGCGAACTTGTGCCCGAACAAGACGAGAGGAAACGAGCAATGGTCCTTGCGTCTCGTTCGATCTCCGAGAACGACTGCCTGCGTTCGTGGCGTGATCTCTTGCGTGATCTCCCCCTAGCAGTGCACGTGCGCTCGCGCCTCCGTTTGCGAACACAGACAAGCTCGCGCTCCCGGTGCCGAGTTTGCGCTGCCGGTTGCAGCCGGTTCTTGCGCGTGCAACGCGGCCCACTTTGCGACATCTCCGAAAGCATGCGGTGGTCACGTACCACGAGACACAAGGGATGGACAGACCCATGGCTTTAGGAGCTTCGCCCCTAAAAAAAAAACCTGCGGCCCTTACACGAGTTTATATGGTATGCAGCGAAAACGAACGCTGGTAACCAAGGCGGTGATCCACGCGGAAAAGAACTTTTTACCATGGATGTTGTATAAATACTTCTATACAACTCACTTGCTTTTAACTGTACGTGAGGTAAAAAGAGGTATTTAAAAACTGAGTAAAAAATGAGTAAACATTTACCTAGGAACGATACATCCTGCTGATGTAAATAGAAGAATAAATTAACTTAGGAAAGATGCATACTGCTGATGCAGGAAAGTTCGGCTGATTACCATGTTTAATTGAACTTGAAGAAGGAACATTGGTTGACAGGACATTTGTGCTTTATTATAACATTGCCTCACGCCGACAACCATCCACAGTGGACGTTTTGGTTTTGCCACTTAAGTATCTTGATCCTTCCATTGCACGCAAGGCACTCTACTGGTACGCCCCAGATTGCGAGCTCCATGTGGCAGTGTTGTTCCTGAAAAATGCGAAGAAACTCGGGTGGACTAAACGGGGCTCTAGCTGCGGAACATTTCATCGGGAAGATAGACGAAGACAAAGAAAGAACACTGTACAAGGCTGCCGTTTCTTCGTCTTTGTCTATTCTTTCGGTCTTCTTTCTTATTTTCCATTTTCTTTGTCTTATTTCACACATGCTCATCTGTGAAACATAAAGGTTATGGTGTGGAACACAAGGGTATAACACAAAGGTGAAACACAAAGAAATACAAAGGCTATAGTTTTTGTATTAAATGGCGCTGAAATGGGTTCCACGGCGTAGTACCAATGTACCCAACAGCATTTATGCTTAGCCATCCTTCGGGCCTTAGCTCTCTCCCCTCCGGCGCAAGCGCGGATGTGACCCACCGCGACTCCTGCAGGTGCAACGCGTGTCCCAGGACTCGCTCGTGGAGCAGATCGAGGTGCTCGTCAAGTCCCTCCATTTTGGCCAGCACCTAAACAACTTTCCCAGGACACTGTCCGGGACGATGAAGAAGAAGCTGTCCTTGGCCATCGCCATCGTCGCCGACCCCAAGGTCAGAGAGCATTTCAAGACCCTGCAAAGCACAAGCAAGCATTGTGGCGTCCGCAGTGCACAATATACGCTCCCAAAACGTGCCACTCTTGCCGACAGTCGAGCCGCTATTCACCAGATTCCCTCCAACCAGGTTCCCTTGCGCTCCTCACAGGAAACGTCACGGGAGATCGGCAAGGACGATGCATGGACAAAAATTTCAAGTTGCTTTTCCCACTGAACAGGTTCACTAAACGCACCCAGAGTTGCCGAAAACGTCACCTACTGCAAAAGTAATCTCCGGATTATTTGAGTGTTCATTTAAGTGCAGTTCTCAGGCAGAGCATCGCTATTCACCAGCGATCGCGCAAGAGTATCTTTACGGTGACTTTAAGAGCATTGGGGTTTTTGGCGTGTCGTGCATAAACGTCCGTGCTCTGGCGACAGATGTTGTCCCTACAGTTGTCTCTAACAGTTCTCCAACTACCCAGTGCAACTACTTGCCTACTTGGCTGCACACTACATAGTGTGTTGGCGGTATCCGGAATCCCCGTTCAAGCTATTACCAGAGTCCTTAAATGCTTTTCTGGTCATGAAACTGCGCCGTCACGCTATGGGAGAGCTTCTGTACTGCCCAGGAAGGCCGCGCCGCAGCGCTGGTGTTGATCGGAAGGCAGCCGGGCAAGGTGGTCGGGAGCGGGTTTGGCAGGGAACGGACGCTCGGCGCCTTATCAGCTGTGCGCTTTCGCTTTACGTGCCTGGGCCGGCTGAAATGGAGTTATCATTTTGTGAGTGACGAAAAAATTTGGCGTGAACAGACATGCTGCCACTGCGTTCCTGCCTGCCGGTCAGGCTACAAGCAGCGGCGGCCGCGCCCGATGCCCTCGGATCTGCGGTGGCGCCCCTCACGGTAGCCTTTGTCCCCGTACGAAACTTGGCCGGGAGTTTCATGACCAGAGAAGCATTGAAGGACTACATTACTATTCATAGGCCAGGCTCCTCTAATGAGAGGATGTGTTTTGAACCCGCGTATGTTCTGCGATGTTCTGCGTGCGTGGCCAGGCCCTCCGTGGCGAGAGCACTGCAAGGCCATTTAAGGCGAATGAACTCGTAAAAGAAACTGTTGGTGATAACGCTGGTTCTCTTCCATACTATACCCCAGCCTGTCTTGTTCCGCCTGACGCCTCGAAGACGAAGAAGTTGAGCCACGCACCGTTTCAGACAAGCGTACGCCTCCAGGAGGAGTGGATGGCTTAGGCTTAGTGGAGGTCCTAAACCTAAACCCGTCTTTGCGGGGGTCGCGGTCGGCTCCCAACACTGAGCCTGATGTCCACTCCCGCTCTATCACCTGTGGGCGCGAAGCTAGCGGATCCGGTGAAGTGATGCAGCTCCTGTCGACAACCCGAGTGGAGGAAGCCCTGGCCCCAGCTCCCGCGGCAAGTCCCCCGGACTAAGAGGACTTTGGGAACCGATAAACACGACTTCCCTTTTTAACAAAGGAAGCAGTTGCAGGTCGAGCCTCATCGTCCCTATGCTGAATGTGGTGCGGCTAGCAGCGCTAGGAGCAGGTTCCCAGACCCGGCGGCGGCCTCGCAGAACCGGTCCCCAGACTCGCTGATAGATGGCGCAGTGTTCTCGCAGGTGCGGGTTCGTCTCCCTCGCGCTAGGGGAGAGAAGGAGCTTCCCGCCGCTGAAGTTGAGCTGCCGATTCTTTTTACGAACCGTAGAACTAGCGCTTGTTGACGTTTGACCCGACACAGGAGAACTGCAGCCCCGATATTTCAGAAGATTTCGCACGGGTGGAGCCTGGCTTAATTTTATTTTAGACGTAGAAACTGCAGTGATGTCTGTCCATTGGTGTGTGAGATACTAAGAACACGCCCCTGGACGCCGCAGGTTTTGATTCTAGACGAGCCCACCGAGGGCCTGGACCCCAAGAGCCGGCACGAGGTGTGGGACCTTTTGCAGAAAATGCGCCGCACCTGTACCATGCTTCTGATGACTCACGACATGGAGGAGGCCGACGTGCTCGGAGACCGCATCGCCATTATTGCCGAGGGAGCCATTCGCTGCTGTGGCTCTTCGCAGTTCCTCAAGCAGAGATTCGGTACGACGTCCCCTTTGACGTCCCCTTTGGTTGGTTGGTCGCGCTCTTGCAATGAGCGCGACTCCTGCGACCAGATTCCCTTGTTCCGAAAAACCGGTCTTTAAGCCGTTATTGTTTCCGCATCGCAATACAGTCAACTTTTTTGGGGATAACTTTACAAAGGAGCGCCCCTATACTTGCCTTCCACGGTAGCCACTCTCGACTGCTGCGTCATTGGTTCCATTGCCGCAAAGTAATATGGCCGTGCCCAGGCTTTGCCGTCCTGCGGAAGGCAATTGTTTGTGAGCGAGTGCAGCTGGGTGTCGTGCGCTACCACGGTGGCGCTGCAGTTCCTACCACGCTCTGCGTACCTTCTCTCCCAGCCACCGCTGCACTCTGGGTGTGAAAGGGTCTCTTTTATAATTAAGGGCGAAACAGGAATGTAACACATTTCTCCCTGAGACGTAGACATTTTCTCCTTTGAAGCGCGTTTCTCTCCCTGGTAGTGGAGGAAATTTTAACCCTGTATTGAGCTAATGGAGGAACGTTCCTCGCAAAAACCGGCATGGCGGCGCTGTCCGATCAAGGCTTGTTATGGGGGAAAGGCTTGGCGAGCTGATCGGTTTGACGACCGCATAAGTAGACTTGGGTAGGTTGCTGTGGTTGCATGCTCTTAATATACGCTAAAATAACCAAGAGATTATCTGTTGAGCACCAGAACTGCGGTTAGCAAGACATGACGCCATTCGTACGCGCGACTTCATCCAATCATCCTAATTCGCATTTAGGGCGAACGAACGCGCCACTATAAACACAACAAAAGTCATAATGATTGAATGTCGCCTCCATTTCCCCCAGGCTTCTAACCCTGCCGTTCCCCGACCCAGGAGATCACAAACATCCAATGCGGCCGTTCGGGAACAACCAATTCTAATTCCAAATCCGTGCCCCCCCCCCCTTCCTGCGCTTTCTGAAGAAAAAAAGAAAGAAAAAATGTTCGGAACGAGACCTGCTCCAGCCGGGCAATGAGAGATTTAAAGCCAAAAATTAACAAACAGATATACAAGCCAACCGAATACTTTTAAGGAAAAGCCAATTTGAAGATTTAAGAAATCCCGAAGCACGTAACAACAGGACAAGAAAGCAAAGTTCAAAAGGAAAACTAATCGCAAACGACGATAGAACGAAGCAGAAGACAGAAAGTTAAAGTCAGTTCGGCACAAAAGTTCGAACAAGGCGGCAGATTCACTCTAAGCAAACTTTCAAATCTAATGAAAGGCCACATGTTCCACCCCACACGTTGCTACCGACACGCAGACCGCCTGAAATCGTCCATATCAGCGAAAAGGCGGCGCCGGCGGCGCGAACGTCTCCGTCGGAGTGACGGCGCCCCAACACAATACATACACAATGGAATGCACAGGTGACACTACTCGCCATCTAACTAGCTCGAAGTGAAGCAATCGTAAATGTTCAAAAATGACCAATAGGCAACGCTAAAAAAAAGGGGGTGGTGGGAGGAGCAGCTACTCAGCATCACTGTCAGTGGGCGCTTACATCAAGGTGTTTTCACTATGCCTAACGTACGCAATATTACAGAGGCCGCACATTGGCGAGTACAGATTGGGAAGAAACATAGCCCAACACAGCGATATACACTTCATTGAAGGCATTCACAGAGCACAATACATGCAGTGGAGCATTCAACAAGGCGTAATACACTTATAGATTGCTCATGGTGCAGGCCAGTCGCACGAAGCATACATGCAGCGGTGCCCATGAACGCATGGTAATAAAAATAGACAGTCAGAGGGCAAGCCAGCAACGCAGGGATGGTGTTGCGCTGAGCCGTCATGTACATGCGGGAACAAATGAAACGCGCACACAAAATTATGAAGCAGCATAAGCTATATTGGCCGAGGCTGAGCAGTTTCGCGTGGACCTGAAGGACCATGCTGCGCGAGCGCGAGGAGCATTGGATTGGATTGCATTGGCTTGGAATAAATTGTATTGGATTCTAATCCAATCCAATTGGAGTACGGGTGTGCAGAGAATTGGGTCTGCTTAATTTCTCGGTCTTCGCAGTCCAGAGGAGTGACGTCATAGCCGCGGCACACTCACTGGCGCCGGCGCGTGTCCAGCTATGCGCCTCCATTGCGCTGTAGCCAAGTCTGACGCTGCGCCGGAGCCGTTTGATAGCCGTTTCGCGTGGCTCCTGGAGAGCCGTGCTACCCATGCGCGAGGAGCAGTGACTGGACTGGATTGGATTGTAAATCGTTTCAGCAGTAGTAAGCATGGTAATCAGCCAATCCTAGACAACCAGGAAAGCTGAGAATAACCAGCGGAACCTTAGCTCACGCTACGTATATCCTGGCATAGCCTAGCCAAGTCACTGCTAATTTTTTGTTACAGTAACAAAGGTTGAAAATGTCTTTCCAGATATACCACTTGCGAGCAATTGTTTTATCTCGAGTCTATTCTTTGATTTTCCGTGTTTTGGTTCATATTTTGTGTACGCCCTATCGGTGGAAGGCGCTGTACAACCAGGGCACGATTTTGTTATCCGCGCCGTCGGCAGATCGCAGGCGGTAGGGGAGAAATTTTTTCTCCCTTTACGGTGTTTGATGGAGGCATTATAGAACAGGCGTGTTACATGTGAAGCGCTAAAGGGAGAAACTCGCTGGGCTGGGGGCGAAAATCCGCGATTTTCTCCCTTTGTCTACACTTTTTTTCTTAGTGTGCGTGGCGACGGGCGTGAATTGGCTGTTTCACGTGACCACTGATCCGGGAACCGGGCAGTGAACTCTAAAGCTAAGAACACACTACCGGTAATCGTGCCAAACCGGCTACGCGTCGCCCACCAGGACCAGCACACAACGGCCGCACGCTACCGGATTTCAACCGGCCTTGAGACCGCCTAGAGTTCCTGTATATCGCGTAGCGCAAGAATTGCGCGTCTGATTGCCACATGCCGCGGGTCCCAATTCGACAGGAAAGCCCGCTATCAGTGCTGCGCACAAGGCTCCATTTTCAGTCAGCTCTGCTCAATTGAGCATCGGCGGTTGCGGAAGCGGCGGCCCGCTCAGCTGGTAAGCAGCCGACCATGGAGGAAAGATATTCTTTCCTCCATGCAGCCGGCTACCGTGCTCCAGTTTTTTTTTCGCGCCGCCCCTCGCCACTCAACCTCGCCACTGCCGCTGGCGCGGCGGCCCGGCGGCAGCTCCTACATGCGAGACGGGTGGCTTTGCTGCACGAACTGGAACTCAAGATGGCGGATGGACGCGCAACTCTGCTCCCTCTGCTCCCCTAGGGGAGCTGTATACAGGAATTCTAAGACCGCCGATTCCAGCGCGCCTCCTAGCGCTCGTCATTGGTCACAACGCCCGCTGTCGCTCATTGGCCGCTGGTGCCACCTCTTGATCCCAACGCCGAGTTTTAACACGACAGTGTTTTGTTCCCGGGTACAAGAAGATCTGACTGACGTCATATCCATCACGGAAGTGACGTTGCCAGAAAAAGGGCAATCGACGGGGCGGCGCCCGGATTCGAGCCCCCGACTCTGTCCTTTCTTTCTCCATGGTTGGCTCTGCTGTTGCTCGCCCCGTTCGACACGGATCCCAGAGCGGAGGAGAAGGGGTGCCCTCTCTCCAGAAGAACCGCCGCTCACTTTTGCTGGGCCACCCGCTCTTTAAAAAAAGCGGCTCAAAAGACCCGGATCGCTCCTGAGCGTGGCCTCCGCGATCGCCTACCGGCGGCGCGCCGTTGCTCCGGCCGTTCCAATCGCCCGGAGAGAGCGTAATTCCGAAGAGGCCGTTTCGCCGTCTTCCGCCGCACCGCGGCGCGCGTAGCCTAAGGTCGTTTGCCCTGGCGCGGGTGAGTGCAGAGGACGAAAACTCGGCCTTCGCCGCCCGTGTGCGACGTTTAAAGGAGCCATGAAGACAAAATACAAGTTGGGTTTAGTAGAAAGACTGCTTAGTCCCGATAACAATGATACCAATATCATCGCAATCTTCGAACAAATAACGGAGATATTAAAGAAAACGTGTGAAGCAGTCGCGACCCCCTAGCCACTTTCCCGCAACTTTTCTGTGACGTCACAGAACCTTATTTGTGCGATTGGCGGCCGCCTAACTGACCTGGTGCGACGACACATGACTGGACGTCTGTAATGGGGCCTCTAGTTCCATTTGACGGCATCACTTGAATGCTAACGCGCAGTTAACGCACTGAAAATTATGTTCTATTGTTGGCCCGTGTGACGTCATTCTTGCTCATAACATGTCACCGTGGCGCAAAATTTGAAAGTTCTTAAACACTTCTTGCTTTTTTTCGTTAAAAAAACATCTTTTGTGGCTGCAATGGAGCTGAGTGAGATACTGAATCGTAGTTCTTTCAAATTACATGAAGTTGTATTTTCTCTTCATGGCTCCTTTAATAAAAAAGTTACCGCACACCAATGCAGGTGAAAGGTAGAAGTAGTTACTGGTGCCATTAGGGTAGTTACCGGTGCTTTGAATTTTTGACGTAGACTATGCCCGGGCCCGGGGTGATGAATATGTGAATTCATTGCACAGCAGTATTCATTTTTGTAGTCACGCATGGTTCCAAAGCACAACACGTTTTCCAGTTTTATTTCTTAAAATCTCGCACATATTGTTTGGAACGCACGGAACGCATATTCCGTGCGTTCCAAGCAAGAACCAAATTATGGGAATTCAACCGACCGAAATCCAACCATTAGTAAACACGAAAATACCCCCCTATGTCGTTTCCTTTTTTCTCCTTTAAACGTGCGGTCTTTGATAGATAAAGTAATGATGATGGTTAGATGTTTATGGCGAAAGGCCAACTGGGGCAAAGAGCGCCAAAACAATAGTCATATATGAGGGGTGAAACCTTCAACACTAAGTAAAGTCAGCAAAAACATAAGTAAAATCACAAAACGACAATGAGCATGGCTGGTGTATAGGGCCAGATTTCATGATGCGTGATAGGAGATGAGGTTTAAAAATTTACCGTCTGACAAATAATCAAACACGTTTCACATAAACACTGGCATCGTCACCTAGAAACAGCGATGGATGTAGTGGGATATGTCGTCTGTAGAGTTCTCTGAAGTGTTTGTGTCTTGTTGTGTGAAGTGCCTTACATTGTATGAGGATGTGGGTCACGGATAGGGCCTCTCCGCACCTGCTGCACAGAGGTCTTGGAGATGCAGTGAGAAGGTGCGAGTGCGTTGAATGTGTGTGCCCTATCCGTAATCTGGCCAAGGCGACTTCAGAGTGTCTATTGCGTGTGTCGGTGGTGTACGGTCCCAAGTGAGGTTTTATTACGTGTTACTTGTTGTCTGTTTGTTCACTCCAGTGTGTTTGCCATGTTTTGCGAAGTTGCTGTCTGATGTGTGGTTCCACGTCAGTGTAGGGTAATGTGGTTATATCTACTGTATTCAAGAGTGTAGCAGCAGCAGCCATTCGGTCCGCTGCTTCGTTCCCGGCTATACCACAGTGGCCAGGGACCCAGCAAAGAACCAGTTCAAATTTACGTACATACACAGACATAATACCCTTGATGATCAGATTGACAACGTGGTTTTTCGAAGGCATTGTTGACGACAGTGCCCGCACAACACTGAGGGAATCTGTATAGATAATGGATTGTGGGATGTGGCTTTGAAGGATATTATTGACAACCAGAAGTACACCGTAAGCCTCTGCCGTAAAGATACTTGTATTACTGTTAAGAGTTCTAGTGACACTAAGGCCGGGCCCATGCGCCGCGCAGGACACAGAGGTGGCAGTTTTAGAGGCGTCCGTATAAAATTCAGAAAATTGATACTTCTGCTGCAAATACAAGAAGTGCTGCAGAATTGCACATGTGGGAGCTCAGTTTTTATCTACATGTGTGAAAGATGTGTCGCATAAGACAGGGCGGAGATGCCATGGTGCTATTAAATCTCTTTGAGAACTTTGTATGGTGTCTAAAAAGGAGACAGAAAGCTCTGACGCTTCCTCTCTAACTCTGTAAGAGAAGGGCGCAGAGAACGATGGTCGGTTTAGGAGTAGTGCAGTCATAGGCGTATCATAAAAAGCTGATTTAAAAGGATGGTGTGGCATAGATGAAATTTTAAAAGCAAAAAGGAGATCTGTGTATGCTCGCTGACGTTGTAGGTTCCACTTATTACACTCCACATAGAGGCTTTCGACCGGGCTAGTCCGGAAAGCGCCACATGCCAGCCGGAGCCCCAGATGAAGCACTGGGTCCAACATTTTGAGGGATGTCTTACTTGCTGACCCATAAACAACACTTCCATAGTCTAATCGTGAACCTATCAGGCTAGTAAAAACACGTAAAAGGAGTTGTTTTGTCAGCACCATATGAATAGTGGGAGAGAACCTTGAGTATATTCATGGCCTTTAAGCATTTATGTTTAAGTTGTTTTATATGTGGAATGAACGAGAGCTTTTCGTCAAGGACTACACCTAAAAACTTGTGTTCATTTCTGACTGGAATTGAGACACCATTGAGTTTGATGTCTGGATCCGGCCGAATGCCACGCCTTTTCGAAAACAAAACACAAGTACACTTCACTGGATTAAATTTAAAACCGTTGCTATCTGCCCAGCCAGCTATCTTGTTAACACCAAGCTGGACTTGGCGCTCGCAGATAGACAGGTTACAAGACTTAAAGGATAATTGCACGTCATCTACATAGATTGAGCAGGAAATGGTTGGTGGCAGAGCCTTCCGAACAGAGTTTATTTTTAAACAAAGTGCAACTCAAAACTCCACCTTGCGGAACACCGTTTTCCTGCACATGAACTTTAGAGAGTGCAGTTTCAACACGCACGCGAAACGTTCTTTCAGAGAGGTAACTGGCAAGCGTGTTCCACATGTTACCCGACATACCAAAGGACTGCAAATCGCTGAGGATGCCGTACCGCCAAGCAGTGTCGTACGCCTTTTCAAGATCAAAGAATACTGTCATACAGTACTGCTTATGGATGAAAGCGTCCTTAATATATGACTCTAACGCAACCAGTTGATCGTTCGTAGATCGCCCTGCCCTAAAGCCCGCCTGGCAGCTATCGAGAAGACCGTTGTACTCTAAGAAGTACACGAGTCTCCTGTTTACCATCTTCTCGAAGAGCTTACACAGGCAGCTTGTCAGGGCAATGGGACGATAACTGGCGGGAGAGGAAGGGTCCTTTCCTTCCTTCAAGAAAGCCACCACTATGGCCTCCCTCCAAGAGTGAGGAATGTGCCCCGAAAGCCATATGTTGTTGTATAGATGTAGGAGTGTTTCAAGAGTGTCTGGGTGTAGGTGTTGTATCATGGTGTATGTGACTTTGTCTGCACCTGGAGCTGAAGGCTTACATGTGCTGAGAGCAACCTTCAGCTCATGAATTGAAAAAGGAGAATTGTAAGAAGTGTGCGACTTGTTGTGATCCTGCAGGGACTTCTTTTCTACAGATGTTTTGTGTTTCATGAAAGTGTTTGTGTAGTGTGCTGAACTGGACACGTGTTCGAAGTGTTGTGCAAGTGTGTTAGCCTGGGCTTCCAGTGTGTCCCCTGTTGTACTAACCAGGGGCAGGCTGTGTGTCTGTTGTCCTTTTAGTTTTCGTATTCGTGTCCATACTTTGTGTGTGTCTGTGTAAGAGTTTATGGATGTCAAGAAGGTGTGCCAACTCTCTCGTTTTGCCTCACGGCGCACACGTTTTCCTAACGCCTTGGCCCGTTTGAACAAGAGGAGGTTACTCGACGTGGGGTACCGACGAAGGATACCCCACGCCTTGTTCTGGGCCTCTCGCGCCCGCCTACAGTCTTAATTCCACCACGGCCTCCTCTGGTTGCGCGGGGCACCAGAGGCGTGGGGAATGGACTTTTCGGCGGCGTCGAGGATGTGCGCCGTGAGGAGTTGGGTAGCTTCTTCAACGTGTAGGTGTCCTATGGATGTGTGGTGTAGTTTGGATGTCTCTGTAAATGTATTCCAGTTAGCTCGTGCTTCATTGAACCTATTATGGGAAGATTGACTGCATGGGCGTTTACCTATGTATGTTAGTGAGGTGGGGAAGTGGTCACTGCCATATGGGTCAGTTCCCACTCCCCACTCGAGAAGAGAAAAGAGAACTGCAGAGCCAATAGCCAAGTCAAGACATGAGTAGGTGTTGTGACCTATGTTATGGTATGTAGGCTGTTTATTGTTGAAAAGGCATGCTCCAGAAGATGTAAGGAATTTCTCTATCAGGCGACCTCGGGCATCCGTTCTGGAAGAGCCCCAAAGAGAGTTGTGAGCATTAAGGTCGCCTGTAAGAATGTATGGTTCGGGCAGCTGGTCTACCAGCGCCTCGAAGTCGGAACTCGTAAGTGCAACATCAGGAGGAATGTATATGGAGCATACCGTTATCAATCTATTAAATATTATTGTGCGGACGGCTACAGCCTCAAGGACGGTGTTCAAGGTGACAGGGTGGCATGCTAAGGATTTGCGGGGGATTATGGCAACACCGCCAGAAGAGTGTGTGCAGCCATCCCTGTCTTTCCTGTATACCAGGTAACTATTCAAGAAATTTGTGTGTTTGAAATTCAGATGTGTTTCCTGGACACACATTATACTTGGCTGATTGGCATGCAGAATCTCATAAACGCCGTCAAGATTATTCAGAAGGCCTCTGCAGTTCCATTGAACAATATTTTCTCTTCCCATTATTATGTGTTCAGAGCTACTGGAGTGTGACTATTTATGTAGGGTCTTTCGGAGCTTGCACTCTTGGAAGGGGTTTTTCTGACCTTCTCTACTGACCTGGACGTCGCAGCCCGTTCCTTCCGCTTGCGATGAAAGCCGGAAGGTCTCGACGTCCATGTCGTCATCTGAAGGCAAGGGGGTGCCCAGCGGACTGGGCCCTCTTGACATGGTACCCTTTCGGGTGTTCTTTGCCTGCGCTGCCAGTGCCGAAGGCGTGGGGAGCACCCCAGATGGCACAGGCAGTGAGGCGGGGGAGGGGGTCGCTGCGACTGCCTCCGTCTCCATCTCGTCTGGGCCCTCGCGTGGGCTTCGGGCCGGTGGAGAGGTGGAAACGGTGGGTGCAGCAGCATCCCCACCGGACGTGGATGCCACCACAGCCGCTGCTGGCTCAGCGAGCGGTGCGGAGGCGGGTTGGGCTGCCAGAGGCAACCCAGGGGGGGGGGGGGGGGGGGGGGGGGCGGGACCAAGTTTGACTCGCGGTACTGGGTCCCCGCCGAAACCAGACGCCGCTCCACCCCCCGGCGAGCTGCGTCGGCGTAGCTCCCCAGGGGGAAAGAGGCGAACCTCTTCCGCGCCTCTGGGAAGGTGATGTTTTCAGTGACTTTGATGTTGATTATATTCTTCTCTAATTGAAACTTTTCACATTTTCTGGAGTACGCCGCGTGTGGGCCCTGACAGTTTACGCAAAGAAATTGTTGAACGTTACAGTTGTCGGACGGGTGGTCGTGCTGGGCGCATTTTGCGCAGGTAAGTCGGCCGCGACAGGAGTTTGTGCCGTGCCCGAACCGTTGGCACTTGAAACAGCGCCGCGGGTTCGGGATGTACGGCCGGACTGAACATCGGATGTAACCAGCGTTGATGAATTCTGGAAGGGTGGACTTGTCGAAGGTTAGGATGAGGTGCTTTGTCGGTATTTGTTTAGAGTCTCTGCGGATGGTTATGCGCCTGACCGCTGTTACGCCCTGACTACGAAGGCCCTCCAGCAGGTCAGCTTCAGATTCATTTAGTAGGTCATACTCAGAAATCACGCCCTGGGAGCTGTTTAGGGCTGCGGTGGGGCGTGACTCGGATTGGCAGATCGGCGATGCTGGTTTGTGCAAGAAGTTTATTGGCCTAGTCCTGGCTACTGATCTCAACAAGAATTTCACCGGTTCGATGTTTTTTTGGCCTTATACGACCCTCCAACAATACTGTCAAGAAACTTTGAAATGAGAAATACCGACTGTGAAGCAAGAGGTTTTGATTGGTCTACAGATTCCATCACGATGAAGCGAGGATAGTTGTTCGGTTTCGGAGGCGTCAAGTCAGGAAGAGGTGGAAAAGAAACTTCGGTGCGGCCCCTTTTCGGGGGCCGATCACGTCTAGACCCCCTAGTCTAGACCCCCTAGTATAAAAGCAGGGAGACGGGGGGTACTTTCTTCTTTGACCTTACCCTGTAGCCAAAGAGGACCCGGAGCTCCCTGCCTGGTAAACAGACAGGGAGCCCATCCGCCGGAGCTTGACCTGGGCTCCGACGGCCACCGTTCGTGGTTTCTAACCCTCCACCTATAAACACATCGCCACGGTTGATCCAGCTTATGTTTGGGGCTCGGGGTCCGCGGTATCGCCAGTACCGTCACCAAGATTGCTCAAGGAGCCCCGTGCGGGGGATAGATAAAGTAGATGACATGGCAACACTAATTGAAATGTTTGGCGTAACTTTTACCGCGATACTATTAACAGAAACGTCGTATACTTCAGCATCTGAAGTGTATAGTACTGTCCAAATGGCTGTCGTATTTTTTCCGCAATAGGCAGGGTAAACGTGCTGGTGCCGTTTATTGGCATGCATGCTTTCATATACAAACGTTACAGAGAGACTTCCAGTCTACCATAAATGGACTTGGTCTAAGTAATGTAATAAAAATCTTTACCCGAGTTACGATTGGTATAGTTCTCCACTTGATGTTTTATTCACTATATCCCGAACAACTTACTTACAGCCGATGTTGTGCATACAGATATTAGTGATCAGTCTTTTGAAACAGTCTTTCGAAAAAATACATATGTAGAGTCGATAGCGATATGAAAGGCATCGCCGGAATATCATGGACCTTTTCACTCACGGCAAATAATTTGGTAGCGTGATTGCAGTAGGTACTTGAAACCCCTAAGCAATTTAAATAAAACGCAAAATATGATTGATTCGTACCCGTGGAAGCATAACAAGATTATTTGACTATCATAGTCGCCTGCCTATAAACAATACACGAGAGCTTATCGGTATTACGCTGTTTTCGCGCACGCACGCACGCACGCACGCACACACGCGCGCGCGCGCACACACACACACGCACACACACACGCATACGCACGCACGCACGCAACGCACGCACCCACGCACACGCCATTACGCTCACGCACATCGGATACCCAGAGCGTTCGAAACAACTTAAAAGGCAAAAAAAGCATATATTCGCGCAGCGATATCGCGCGAAAATGATCTAACAGCGAAAAAAAAGAATTCAGCACGCTGGCATTCACTATGCCCGAGATGACAGAAACCCTTATCGGCATTCGCTTTTCAAGCGACGACCACTAAAGCTGCGTGCAAAGGCCATCGTGGGTGTTTTAAACAACATACGTTAAGCAACTTTGTACTTGTAGGATCCAGTCAAAACACATAGATCATATATTCAAGTTTTCTATCCCGAAGACGCGACAACGAAGGCTGATTTACAACTCAAAGCGCAGGCAGCGTCGGCCAGACGAGCCTCGCTTCATGATGATGATGATCGTTGTGGCCAGAAACGCTTTGTATCGGGCGGACACCGAAATGTCCCAGCCAGGTGAAAAAGTTTACAAATACATATAAAAAGAAAAAAAACTGGCTGAATGCCTAACCTTAGGCTAACGGCGCCGCCTCGCGGCGTGTGTCGGAGTTAGCAAAATTACACCGCTTCCCTTGCTTCCGCGCCGAATGGGACGGCCGGAGCAACGGCGCGCCGCCGGCAGCAAATCGCGGAGCAACGGCGCGCCGCCGGCAGCCGATCCCGGAGGCCGTGTCCTGAGCAACGCATCTCAACTTCTCGCCACGACGGGTGGTACGTGGCGCTCTGTCCACTGCGCTATGAGTAGAGACGTGAGCAGCTCTACGAACGCGCCTTGTATCTTGTAACTACGCCTTGTGACTACGAGTCATTCAGATGGTGCTGCCGCCTAGCAGTGGCGAAGCGAAGTAGCGCATATGATGCTAATGAGCGCCGACAATTGGCGCCGCCTTCGTGTACGGGGCACGCGCGTGAATTGTGGCAACGCCACCTGTAAAATCACTGCCTAACGCGTGAGCGACAAATGGCCAAACAGCCGCTCTCCTGCGGCTCTCTCATACCATTTTCCGCTCCGTAGCATTCCTGTGTGCTTTTATGTCCACCGGCCAGCGCCGCTTCTCGGAAACTATGCAAAATAGTTGAAAGATGTTTAGTGTTGCCCTGGCGGCACTCCAACGCCTTCATCTTTTTCACCATGCCTGCCTGTCTTGGTCTGTCGCTGATAAAACCGCCTTTGCCTCGGAGCAAAATCACTTCTGCTGCAGCAGGCTGATGCTGGCTTTGCGCGTTTATCTACTTGGATCACGGGCCCCGAAATTTTCTGAGCGGGGCATTCCCCCTCTGCCCCCTCCGCATTTCGGTCTTGTTTTGTCCCCGCTGTTCGCACTCCGCACCGGTATGCACTGTTAAAATTGGGGACTGTAGTGTAGAAGCGCCCGCACGGCGTGGCGGGATGTCAGATTCTTATCCTTTTGTTTTCTATAATCTACTGAAATTTACAAGCACGTGATATTTTTGGAAAGTAATGGTAGAAGTGAACGCCTGAACAAAAAATGTACACGGAATTTTTTCTTCCCTAAATCGTCCAGAGAGAAAAACATCAGTAAAATAATGGCTGCACCATCCGAAAATATTGTTTTTCTGTTCGCTATTTGTCTACCCGACAATTATTGTGTTCCTACACTATTTAAGTTCCGCCTCCGTGAGTTACCTTAGGAAAAATGCAGCAAGTATGAATCAAGCGACACGTTGAACGAGATCCCCGGTGCTCCCCAGAACTATCGCCCCATCGAGGCTAAGATGTGAGGGAAGCGGCTCTTGAAACTTAGCAGGCAAGCTGTCAGACACACGTCGTAGAAGTGGGTGCATCGTTCGCGAATCGCGAGAAGTGACGTAAGGCGAAATGTCCGCCGGCGCGCGCCACATAGCGGATGAGTGCCTGAACTAAGCGTCCCTACCCTTCCCATTGAAAAGTGCGTGGCACGTTAGGCAATGTTTATACAGGTGGCGTTGATTGTGGCACCATCCACTGTCGCGTTGTTCGCATGATCGTTGTGTGTTTCGAGCTGCTGTTTCTGTGCATGTTATTTTTTGGTATTGTTGTTTCGGAATAAACCGGTTATTTTTTTTTTTGTTTGTTTCTTGCGTGGCGGCGTCACTTCGTCTGGCGGAGTCAGGCTCGCGAACCCTTCACACATAAGGGATGTTTTTAACATTCAACTGCTTCTGTGAAGGCACCTTTCACTTTCGTGTTTCACCGATTCCTATCAAAGAAGGATCACCAAACTTTTGTGCCTACCGACGCCGCTAATGTTTCCGCATGGAAAAGGCGAACGGAGGCCCAGGCACCCCAAGAGCCCCTCTACGCAGCGGGAACACCGCTACAAGGCGGCAATAGGCGGCGCAGCAGTGTTGGTGCTCGGGGCCCTCAGACATCGGCAATACACATGAAAAAGTCGTTTTCTATGTTTTTCAGCGAAAATTCCCCCAAATTCCCGCAGTCAGTTTGCATTGTCTAATTGACCATGCTTCGGATAATCGGGCGCCAGTCACTGTGCATGGACCGAAAACGTCTCCGTAATTATTTGCTATTATTTGAGCGTAATTAAAAATGCGTAATTTCGGAAAAATTACGGGGGAATGCTTGGAACGCTGTAAAGCAAAAGACTGCGCGCCACCACTTGACCGGCCCTTGGACAGCACCCTCCGAAGCTCGTTCTTCTCGCTGGCCCTCGCCAGGAGCCTCCTGTTTTTCCTCGTCGGTACCTTCACCGTTCAAGACGGCTCGAACTGCAAGCGCGGGAGCGGACTACCATATGGCACTTTTCCTGCAACATCGGCATCTAAGGCTTTCGATACTGTTCCAGCGATGTTTCCCTGCAGCAGCGTGATCTAGCAGCTTTCGGGCCGACTTTTAAGTTCCATGTAGCTGGTATTCGTGGGTTGCAATTTCGTAAGGCTTCTGTAAGCTGGCCTAGTTGCTGTTGACTCAACGACACTTTGCCAGCGATAACAAGACACGGATGACGAAACAAGCGCACAGGACGATCCCTCGGTTTCAGCTCACTATTTTCGCTTGACTTGAACTCCCTTCAACTTACTGCACGACTAATAGATGTAACAGGGTAACAGAGCGGATCCCTAGAGGAGGCAAGCGTGGCAGGGGGCGGCAGAAACTTAGATGGGCAGATGAGATCAAGAAGTTTGCGGGGTGGTAAATTGGTCGCAATTAGCAAAGGGGTGTGAT
Source organism: Haemaphysalis longicornis (assembly GCA_013339765.2). Lineage (NCBI taxonomy): Eukaryota > Metazoa > Arthropoda > Arachnida > Ixodida > Ixodidae > Haemaphysalis > Haemaphysalis longicornis. The sequence goes on along the minus strand of CM023449.1, from coordinate 82,429,621 downwards.
AATTAATGATTAATGGGAGAGGCCTTTGCCCTGCAGTGGGTGTTGATAGGCTGGTGATGATGACTATGAGGAGGATGATGATGATGACTGGTGTTGACGTCTAGCGGTCATCATGTGTGCTTCTGTTTGCATTTGTCGTGTTTGTCACCGGTACTGTGTATTCAAGCGGATTCGCAGGCAATTGTTCTATCGGCGCGTGCAGGCACCGGGTACCACCTTCGGATCGAGAAGCGTCCGAAGCGCTGCGACGTCAAGGGCATCGTGATGGTGGTCAAGACGTACGTGTCCGGCGTCCAGCTGGTGTCCGAGACGGCCACCGTTCTGCGGCTCTCACTGGGAGTGACGTCGTCGGAGGGCTTCGTGGACATGTTCCGGGTGCTGGAGCGCTTCAAGAGCAAGCTGGGCATCGACAGCATGGTTGTCTCCGTCACCACCATGGAGGACGTCTACCTCAGGCACGCACGCACGCGCCACCGAGTCGCGACGCGTCGTTGACACAATGCCGAGAAACAAGCCTTCCGTTTTGTTACAACGGGTCTTTTGTTGCCGGATTCGAGCTACGCCCGGCTGTGTTATCTATGTTTGAAGCGAAGGGCGTGTTACGTTCCCTTTCTTTCGAATGCCGTGCAGGCTATCGCCATGCACGGCATTCACCCTATCAAATATTCTAGCCTATAGACCTTTTTATTTTCTTCGTCCTGGGAACTTCCATTTCGTCAGTGGGCTCTGCTAGCGGGCCTACAATTGGCGCAAGTCGACAGGAAGATGAAAGTGCGCATGCGCAACACAGGCCAGAACATGCTCTGATCCTATTAATAATTAACGGATGAAAATGTTTATAGCTGGAATGTTCTTCCTTGATCGCCAGTGTTATCAGCCTAATTCGACTGCCCCAGACAGAATTACGCGGGAAGATAAATCAGGCGTTTTTTTTTCCCCGAAATGAGCCAGATCCAGAAACCAAACTGAGTGGGAGAAAACTGCACTGACAAGAAAAAAACTCGGCAACTTTCACCTAAAATAGGGGTGACAAGAAAATAGTTGACAAAACGCCCTGAAAACGCGTACGCAGTTCGTAGTTCGTATCGAAAATGCGATTTCGCGGATCGAAATGAGCCAAATCAATTTTTTTAAAGGGAGTTTCCTTTTGGCTTGACTGTTCAGAATTTCGTGGATGTTTCCGGACGTGTTCTTTTCTTAGGTGCGGAGCACCTCAGGACCGCACAATGTCCGTCCGCGTCCGTGCGCACAGCATTTACAATCGCAAAAAATCGCACAGGCACCGGCAGGATTCGAGCCTGTGTCTGGTAGACCAGAGTGAGTGTCAGTCGTCTTATCCACTGGGCTACGACTGTGAATTAGTATACCGGTGAGTCGAACGGCTTACTCCCTCGCCTGTAATGGTGTGAAGTACATTAGGACCTCGCAATGTTCGTCCGCGTCCACCCGTGCGCACACCACCATCAAGCGATTTAGGGAATAATCAAGGTTCAACCCACGGCTCAAATCGAATGACGGTCGAGGCGCAAATTGGATGTCACTCGGGGCGCGACTTGGATGCCATTTCGAGTCCCCGTACTCCGCACCCTCGCCATCATCCACGGAGTGGAGCTGCTGCCATATTTTTTTTTTTTGCTTTTCGGAGCTGGCCTATTATGAATTCAGACGGCTATCAGGAGATCGCCGGAATATCTGACCCTAAATATCAATGACGAAGTGAATAGAACAAAAAGCGAAAAAAATGGAACTGAGAGATGTGAAACAATTTCATTTCGTCTCACCGTCCCTAAAAAATAACTAGTTATTTCTTTAGTCTCCTAAAGTTAAATGCCTCCGCTTTTAAGCAACCACTTCATAAAAAGACACAGGCAGCCTTTTTGTGAAGCGTTTTGGAAATTCATGGCAAAATAAAGGAGAGCTTGCTTACATCATGAATGCCTTCAGGAGTGCCCAAGAAATCATCCTGGGAATAAATTCGAAAAGAGTTGTTAATGGTGGCAGAAAACCTCAACTGCGCTGCTGGTATAGTTCTAGGGTTCTTGAAGCTATGTTGCATATTTTTAATGCCTTTCCAACCAAAAAGTAATCGCACCATACTTTATAGTCAATTTAAATAAACTTTTCACAAGAATGCCGCATCAACTTGGGTGTTCCAATTCAGTATTAGCCAAATCCAAACTTATCACCCTAATACTGCTACAATTTACGGCATAATTTTTAATTACTTGCGGCCACAAACTTCTCCTAGCTGACATGTAAAATATATCATATAATAGCTTTGTTGGCGTTGCACTCAGGTCCGGTAAGAAACTTCCGCTGGTTTTTCAATTCGCGTTCGGTGGATCTGCCTCATTAAAAAAAAATGCCTCATACGCTCGCAGGGCAAACGCCGTGGCTTTAAATTCGCCGACACTCGTCTGTGCACGTCACTTTGCTGACTGCTTCTTCGACGCTGGTGTATTCTTGTTCCTTGCTTGGCACATGTTGGCTCCGATAAACCTTGTCTACTGAATGAGGCCTTCATCATCCTTGGCTACGTTACAATATGCTCGGTGCAACACCAGTGACAAGCATCAATGCGCAGTACAGTGCGCGTCAGGCTTGTCTAGGACACTATAGGGCACGGAGAAAGAACATATAGGAGGGGAAATGGCCCATTGCGTCACACGGCGGGCGAGCGACCAGATATTGTCACAATGAAAACCAAGGCGGAACGCAAGGCTGCTTTTAGCGACTGTGAAGGAGAGGGTAGTCGCATAGAGTTTCATACTAATATATACTGTACTCGGTTACAACTCAAGAACGGGACCACCTCAAGTAGTGTATCAATCCGCCAAAGCGCCGGACCCGTGACGTCAGTACGCGCGCGTTTTGAAAGGGGTTTGCTATGAATGCTTCATATCGTCTGCCTTGTCTCACGCAGTTTGTTTGTCGTCAGTGGAGTGGTTTATAAGCATATTAAGTCCAAAAAATCACGGGAACGGCTCATGCCATGTTCAAAATATTCCCAGTAACGCCCTACTTGCGCCGCACGGAGAAGAAACATCAGGCTACGGTGATAAGGCACAGCGGCAACTTCCGGTGCCGTTCTTAAGTTGTCACCGAGTATTCGCCGCGAGCTCGACATGTAGGTGGCGACAGCGTCGCGCTGCTAGTGTGCATGGATGCTCCGCTGAGCGGCCCGTAAGAATGCACACTGGGCGCGCTTCCTGCCTTTTTTTCGCCGTATGTGTGCACGAAAGGTGCAAACAAGAGTGGTATGCTGTAGTTCGGTTCCTCAACGTTCAATTTATAGCATGGAAGCGGCAGTCAGTTTTCATTACTACACCAAAAAAGCGAACGACTCATCGGGAATCTCAGAATGGCCGTAATTGTGACAATGAACTTGTACGCTGTGGCTCGTAGCAAGCTCGATCTTTCCAGACTATGGCTTTGAGCCTTCAATAAAAGCATAAATAGAAACAAACCAGGTAGCCTCGATCTCTGAAATTCAGTTTACAACGGCAATCTCAATCGCTTTCACTGGTAGCATGACGCATTCTTGCATTTGTGGGATGCCCTGAAATGGTAACACTACTTAACTGCCCCGAAATTCTTTCTAAGAGCTTACGATATTTTTTGTGTGTTCAATTAAGCAACATACAATTACTGAATTTTGACCAGCGCATAGATATAAATGTAACCGCTCTAACGGGTCTTTCAAATGAAATTTTAGCGATCTGAAGGAAGGTTTGATGAATAACGGTTTCGGATCACTTATTTACGGCTTTCGTCGCAAGTGAACTTGCGAATTGAATTGTCAACGCACGCAGTACAATCAACATATCATGTTTACGTAGGTTTTCGCAAAGTGACAAGCAGGTTTACCGTGTGCAAACCAAGCTTCTGGGACCTCACTGTGAGCACAAAATTTTCTGTTACGGCTGCTCTGTTCACCATTTGCGTTCCTTTTAAAATCTAACAGGTGCCTGCAACAGCGAGATGTGTTTGCATTCATGCGTATAAGGTCGCTTACGAACCCTAAAGATGGCAATAAACGAAGTTGCGCTGTTGCAGATGTAGTAAAACATTTCCTTTTTATTTCTTCTTGCGAATCAGCGCAACGGGTTCCCGGTAACTACTTTGTTTTGTAAACTGAATATCGCCTTTGTCTTGGCATTTAATTCTTGAGGATTGGTAAAAAAATGAAATTCTGTGCATTTAGTTTTTTTTCGGGGGTGTAGAGGGGGGGGGGGTCCCGCCGACGTTGCAAGAACAGCGAGCTCGAGAAGAGAATGCACGTAACGCGAAAAGCCAAACTATGGTTATCAGTATTACTTACAATCGAAACTACACTAGGCTTCGTGTTCTGTAGCGGTGAAAAAGCAATACGCATTTTCAAAACTGATTAACCCCCCTTTGTTCCGGGATTGTCCTGGAATTGTGCTCGCCTTTTTTTCAAAATTCTGATGATGATCGTTGGATGTTTATGGCGCAAGGCCTACTGGGGCAAAGAGCGCCAAAACAATAGTCGATGATAGGGGTGAAACCTTAAACACTAAGTAAAATCAGCAAAAACAAAAGTAAAGTCACAAAACTACAATGAGCATGGCTGGTGTATAGGGCCAGATTTCATGATGCGTGATAGGAAATGAGGTTTAAAAACTTGACGTCGGACAAATACTCAAACACACGTTTCACGGAAACAATGGCATCATCACCTAGGAAAAACGATGGATGTAGGGGAATATGTTGTCTGTAGAGTTCTCTGAAGTGTTTGTGTCGTGTTGTGTGAAGTGCCTTGCATGTGATTAGTATGTGCACTACGGATAGGGCCTCTCCACACCTGCTGCACTGGGGTCTAGAAGATCCCGTCAGCAGATACGAGTGAGTAGCATGGGTGTGCCCTATCCGCAGCCTACCCAAGGCGACTTCTGTGTGTCTGTTGCGTGTGTCAGTGGTGTATGGTCCCAAGCGTGGTTTTATAGCGTGTAACTTGTTATCTGTCTGTTCACTCCAGTGTGTTTGCCATGTTCTACGCAAGTGTTGTCTTATGTGTGGCTTGAGGTCTGTATATGGTACGGTTGTTATGTCTACAGTGTTCCTGAGTGCAGCAGCAGCTGCCCTCTCGTCTGCCAACTCGTTTCCAGCGATCCCAGCGTGTCCTGGGACCCAGCAGAGGAGCAGCTGATGCTTCTGCGCGTACACAGACATGATAGTGTTTAATACAAGATTAACTATGTGGTTTTTGGGGGGTGTATGCGATGACAGTGCGCGAACAACACTCAAGAAATCTGTGTAGATGATAGACTTTGGAATTTGATTTTCAAGTATGTGCCGTACAATCAGCAAAATCCCATACGCCTCTGCTGAAAAAATTGTCGTGTGGACGCTCATGGTTCTGGCTGCACAGAAATTCGGACCATGAGCAGCGCAGGAGACCATAGTAGAGGTTTTAGACGCGTCACTGTAAAATTCTGCAAGTGGGTATTTAAACTGCAGAGACAGAAAGTGCTGCAGTATTGCAGCCTGCGGTACCCGATTTTTGTCAAGTTTCATAAAAGAAAGGTCGCACGACACAGGACGAACTTTCCAAGGCGGTAAACTGTTTGAAAGGGATGACCTGTACACATCCAAAAACAAAGCACTGAGATCCGAGGCTCGCTCTTTCACTCTAAGTGAAAAGGGCAGAGGAACGGATGGGCGATTTACAAAGAGCAGAGATGTGGATGTGTCGTTAAAGACAGGATAAAAAGGATGATTATTCAGCGATGAAATTTTAAAAGCATAAAGCAAGTCCATGTATGTTCGTTGGTTCTCAAGGCTCCACTTATTACACTCAACATAAAGACTCTCAGCAGGACTAGTGCGAAAAGCACCCGACGAAAGACGAAGGCCCAGGTGTAGAACTGGGTCAAGAATTCGCAAGGCTGTCTTAGTCGCCGACCCATACACCACACTGCCATAGTCCAAACGAGACCCAACCAAAGCAGTATACAAGCGAAGCAAGAGTTCTTTGTCGGAACCATAGGATTGGTGGGAGAGAACCTTAAGTATATTCATTGTTTTGAGACATTTATTTTTAAGTTCCTTGATGTGGGGAATGAATGTGAGTTTGTGATCAAACACCACACCTAAGAACTTGTGCTACTTGTTCACAGGAAGCGACATGCCATTAAGAGTAATGTCTGGGTCCGGATGGACCCCGCGCTTCCTGGAGAACACAACGCAGGAGCTTTTTGCAGGATTCAATTTAAACCCATTCTTGTCTGCCCAGCCGGCAAGCTTCTTGACGCCGAGCTGGACTTGACGTTCGCAGATGGACATATTACATGATTTAAAAGATATCTGTACGTCATCTACATACATGGAGTAAGAAATTATAGGCGGCAGTGCCTTCCCAAGGGAGTTCATTTTTACTATGAAGAGAGTGCAGCTTAGACCTCCGCCTTGCGGCACGCCATTTTCTTGCACGTGTACCTTTGACAGTGCAGAACCAACTCTGACGCGAAAGGTTCTCTCAGACAAATAGCTAGCAAGGGTGTTAAACATATTACCAGAAACACCGAATGACTTCAGGTCAGTAAGGATCCCATAACGCCAAGCGGTGTCATAGGCCTTTTCTAGGTCGAAAAACACAGTTAAACAGAACTGTTTATGAATGAAGGCATCCTTAATATATGACTCTAGTGCCACAAGTTGATCATTCGTGGATCGCCCCTCCCTGAAGCCTGCCTGGCAGCTCTCGAGAAGGCCGTTATACTCCAAAAAGTACACGAGCCTCCGGTTTATCATCTTCTCGAGAAGCTTACACAGGCAGCTGGTCAGGGCAATGGGTCGATAGCTAGCGGGAGAAGAAGGGTCCTTCCCTTCTTTCAAGAATGCTACAACTATGGCATCCCTCCAAGTCTTTGGAATGTGCCCCGAAAGCCATATCTTGTTGAAAAGGTGAAGAAGTGTTACAAGAGTGTCTGTGTGTAAGTTCTGTATCATTGTATATGTAATGTTGTCTGGGCCTGGAGCTGAGGGTTTACACGTGCTCAGAGTACCCCTCAGCACATGAAGCGTGAACTCGGAGTTATAAGAGGTGGCTGACCTGTCATTGTCATGTAAAGGTTTCTTTTCGGCCACGAGTTTGTGTTTCATGAAGGTGTTTGTGTAGTGTGCTGAACTAGAAACGTGTTGGAAGTGTTGTGCGAGTGTGTCAGCCTGGTCTTCGAGTGTGTCCCCTGTTGTACTGACCAGAGGCAGGCTGTGTGTTTGATGTCCCTTGAGTTTGCGTATTCGTGTCCATACTTTCCGTGTGTCTGTGTAGGAGTTAATTGATGTTATGAATGTACGCCAACTCTCTCGTTTTGCCTCACGGCGCACACGTTTTCCTAACGCCTTGGCCTGTTTGAACAAGAGGAGGTTACTCTACGTGGGGTACCGGCGAAGGATACCCCACGCCTTGTTCTGGGCCTCTCGCGCCCGCCTACAGTCCTCATTCCACCACGGCCTCCGCTGGTTGCGCGGGGCAACAGAGGCGTGGGGAATGGACTTTTCGGCGGCGTCGAGGATGTGCGCCGTGAGGAGTTGGGTAGCTTCTTCAACGTGTAGGTGTCCTATGGATGTGTGGTGTAGTTTGGATGTCTCTGTAAATGTGTTCCAGTTAGCTCGTGCTTCATTGAACCTATTATGGGAAGATGGACTGCATGGGCCTTTACCTATCTATGTGAGTGAGGTGGGGAAGTGGTCACTACCGTATGGGTCCGTGCCCACACCCCACTCGAGGAGAGGAAAGAGAACTGCGGAGCCAATAGCCAAGTCAAGACATGAGTATGTGTTGTGACCTATGTTATGGTATGTAGGCTGTTTATTGTTGAAAAGGCATGCTCCAGAGGATGTAAGAAACCTCTCTATCAGGCGACCTCGGGCATCCGTACGAGAAGAGCCCCAAAGAGAATTGTGAGCATTAAGGTCGCCTGTTAGAATGTATGGTTCGGGCAGCTGGTCAACCAGCGCCTCGAAGTCAGAACTCAAAAGTGTAACATCAGGAGGAATGTATATGGAGCATACCGTTATCAACCTATTAAATATTATTAAGCGTATTGCTACAGCCTCAAGGATAGTGTTCAAGGTGACAGGGTGGCATGCTAAGGATTTCCGGACGATTGTGGCCACACCGCCAGAAGAGTGTGTGCAGCCATCCCTGTCTTTCCTGTATACCAGGTAACTATTCAAGAAATTTGATTGTTTAGAATTCAAATGTGTTTCCTGAACACACATTACACTTGGCTGATTGGTATGCAGAATCTCATACACGTCGTCAAGATTATTCAGAAGGCCTCTGCAGTTCCATTGAACAATATTTTCTCTTCCCATTATTTAGTGTGAGAGCTACTGGAGTGTGTATGTTTATGTGTCGTCTTTCGGGGCTGTGACTCTTGGATTGGGCTTTTGGGCGGCCTATCTGTAGGCTTGGACGTCGGAGGCCGCTCCTTGCGCTGCGTTGCAGGCAAGAACGGCACGACGTCCATCTCGTCGTCCGATGTCCTGGGTGTGCCCGTGGAACCGGGCCCCCCGGACTTGGCCCCCCTTCGGGGGCCCTTCGTTTGACCTGCCACCGCCGGTGGTGTCGGAGGCACCAGAAGTGGCACGGGCGGTGCGGTGGCGGTGGGAGCCGGTGCGGGGCTCGTGGTGTCCATGGCACACTCCAACGCACTGGACGATGGGGAGGCACGGACGGGAGCGGCACCGGCCCCGACAGAAGAGGTTGCCACCACAACCGCTGCTGCCTGAGCAAGCGGCGTGGTGGCGGGTTGGGCTACCAGAGGCAACCCAGGGGGGGGGGCGGGGCGGGACCAAGTCCGACTCTCGGTACTGGGTCCCCACCGAAACAAGACGCCGCTCCGCCCCCCGGCGAGCTGCGTCGGCGTACCTGCCCAGAGGGAAGGAGGCGAACCTCTTCCGTGCCTCTGGGAAGGTGATGTTTTCGTTGACTTTCAAGGCAATGATCTGTTTTTCTTCTTTGAACTTTCCACAGCTCCTAGAATAGGCAGCGTGTGGTCCCTGGCAGTTGGCACAGGTGAAGTTCTCGGATTTACAATTGTCAGTTTGATGATCATGTGCTGCACATTTTGCGCACGTAAATTTACCACGACATGACGTTGTGCCGTGCCCAAACCGCTGGCACTTGAAACAGCGGCGCGGGTTCGGCACGTAGGGTCGGATTGGACATCTCAAGAAGCCTGCGTTGACCGACTCAGGAAGGTTAGAGCGGTCAAGTGTCAAGATTATGTGCTTGGTTGGAATTATTTCATCATTTCGGCGTATGGTGATTCGCCTCACTGCTGTCACGCCCTGCTCTCGGAGGCCCTCGAGCAGGTCTGCTTCAGTCTCATTCATTAGATCCCGATCAGAGATCACGCCCTGGCAGCTATTGAGGCTGCGATGGGGCGTGATCTTGATGTCAACATCTACCATGCGCGTTTGCTTGAGGAGGTTAGAGGATTGTTGCTTGCTTTCTACTTCTATCAAAACTTCTCCCGTTGTGAGTTTCTTAGCCTTATACGACTTTCCGATAAGGCTTTCAAGAAACTTGGAGATTAGAAACACAGATTGGGAAGTGATGGGCTTTGTCTTGTCAACAGATTCCATGATCAGAAACCGCGAGAAATTATCAGGCTTTGGGGGAGAGATCGATTGCAAAGGAGGAAAAGAAACTTCGGTGCGGCCCTTTTTCGGGGGCCGATCACGTCTGGGGGGGGGGGGGGTTTAGAAAATGCCATATGATACATTGAAAAGCAGGGAGAACGGGGGTACTTTCTCCTTTGACCTTACCCTGGTAGTCAAAGAGGTCCCGGAGCTCCCTGCCTGGTAGACAGGCAGGGAGCCCATCGTCCGGAGCTTGACCACGGCTCCGACGGCCACCGTTAGAGGTTTCTACCCTTCACCTTAAAAACACATCACCACGGTAGGACACAGCTTATGTTGGGGGGCTCGGGGTCCGCGGTATCGCCAGTACCGTCACCAAGATTACTCAAGGTGCCCCGTGCGGGGTTTTTCAAAATTCTATTGAAAGCAAGAATTGTGGAAAAACAAAGAAACAGCGAGTCATGGCACACACTCCTCACACATGTGGGCAACAACGTGCATTATATACGCGTTTTCTCCTCTTTCTTTGAACTTAGGTCCACCTTAACAGGTTAAGACGTGACCATATTAGGCATTCGGTTATGCTGAGTGAGACACGTTTCTGGACAAGGTGATTCATGTCGGATTTGAAAATGATTTATATGAAAATGACACACGAAATGCCACATGACAGACGCAAAACTCACAACTGCTTAATTTTACCGAAAAATCCCCCTAAATATTCTTGCGCATCCATAGAAACGTATTTTAAATAATACGTAAAATTAGCAACTCGATACAGTTGAATAAACGTTTATTCTTCCTCCTAAGTATAAACAACGGCTGTCCAAAAATGGTATTTATTTTAGAAAAGGTACGGGAAGGACACTATCGCAAAGGCGCTTGCGGGTGTAAAATACGTGTCCAGTAATGTATGGGCGATAGCGCACGGGTCGTGTGCACAGTACATGTTTTGGTTTGTTTCTTCTTTTTATAAGGACACAGCGCAATTTTACAAGGGTGGTGGAATTTGCACGCGTATGCACAGGTCTTGTCGCTTCTTACCTGTTTCGCGTACTAAACTTTTATCCTTTAAATAATCACCACGCCACCTTCAAAAAGCACCCTTCCACGTTCTTGAAACGGTAGACGACTGAACTCAACAATACAAAAAGTGCAATGCGTGGAAGCAATGTTTATAACACGTTTCACACTCAAGCGGTGACCAGGGCAAATATATTTCGTGAATTAAACCAGCGCATTAACCCGCAACGGCCGCTGATTATTGAGTTTCTAGAGGAAATGCGCAAGCAGAAGTAACTATGTCATTGCTTACTGCCAAACGAGCACACATATTGGTTGTTTTGTCGTGTGCAGCACGTGTCTTGCGCCGCACACAACGTGAAAAGGCAGACGACGCGAGAGCGCCATCCACACTAGGAGCGGTTCGTCCCGCCGCCTCCAGGGGCCGACTGTGTTCGCGCTCGGGGAGAATAGAGTGAAATCTGGCGCCCCTGCCTAGGGGAGCCGCGCTTCGGCGAGCGTTCCATCATGTGCCGGGCAGGCACGCTCCTCATGTCCTTGGCATGGCTCCTGAACAGTCTAAAAAGTTGGCTCTGGCTGCAAAAAAGCAACGATATTGCTGTAGAAGGTTCATCAAATTTGTTTTGTTACCCTAAAATTGAACCTCAAAAAAGATTAATTTGTCAGTGATTATGTAGAAACTTCATGCACAATAAACAAGAAAAGAATGTTACCCTTTTTTTATTTTGGCTTCGAGACCAAAAATAAGCCATATGGCTAGCTAAGCCAAGTAGGCGAGGAACGTCGCTAGCGGCAATGGCGCCGCCCACGGCGGCCCGTGACTGCAGCGACAGATTTCCCTCTAGTATATATTAGTATAAAACTCTATGGTTAGCGGCAGCTGATGGACGAAATTATAACGGCCCCAATTCATTCCGTGGCTGCGAAGTGTAATGCTGAAGCGGCGGCCACGCAATTTCTTTAACCGCAGCAGATGCCGCTAGCTTACCTATGACGAGCGCTTGTGACATTATCTGGCCGCTCTAGGACGCTTCGTTTCACCTCCTACCTTATTCTTGCTCCGTGGTCTAGGGCAAGCGAGCACTTGGATTCGGAGCATGCTGGCGACATTTGCTGAAAAGGTCGCGGGTTCGATTCCCGGCCGCGGTGGCCGCTTTTTGATGGAGGCGAAAAGCAAAAACGCCCGTGTGTACGAGATTTCGGCGCACGTTAAAGATCCCCAGGTGGTCAAAATTAATTCGGAGCCCTCCACTACGGCGCGCCTCATCGCCTGCGTTGCGTCGGCGCGTTAAACCCTACAGTCAGTCAGTCAATCAACATTTGCTGAAAGCGGCTGGGTTGGGAAATAGCTTGCTATTGAACGTGCGCGGATCTCGGACAGGCTCGGGCCGGTCGTCTGTTAGCAGGGGCCACTCGAACGCCGCCACCCGCGAGGGGCGCTTCTTTTCTGCAGTGCCAGCGGGAAGCGGGGACACGGAGATAAGCGCGTAATTTTAGGCAATGCGGTTCCGTAATCAGTTAATGAGCGCAGGAAGTTACGTAATCACACAAAAGGTTCGACAAGAAGCGCAGCAGTGTATTCTTTTTGCGTGATTTTCATTCCTACGCATGAGATTCAGAAGATTAGTGGTCGTTTTAAAGCAAAGCTTTTTACCTCTACCCCTCAAGGGTTCTTTCGCGACCCCTGGTGTCACCAGAAAACTGAGGAAACAAATAAAAGAATTTACTGGCACCGCCGGGAATCGAACCTGGAACTAATAGACTAACAAAGCAAGAGCCCGTTGTCTTACCGATTTAGCTACGAGCCCTTTCCTAAAGCAAAGCTTTTTACCTCTACCCCGCAGGGGTTCTTTCGCGACCGTTGGTGTCACCAGAAAACTCCCGTGAACAAATAAAAGGATTTACTGGCACCGCCGGGAATCGAACCTGGAAATAATAGACTAACAAAGCGAGAGCCCGTTGTCTTACCGCTTTAGCTAATGAGCCCACGCGAAGACGGGGAAGACAGGTGGTGTACTCACCAAGCACATCTACGGGTTTTCCCCCTGCGTTCTCGCTGGATGCCACGTGAAAGCGTCACGCGACCGCTCACGCCCATCTAGCGGCCCTGGTCGCACCTTGCTCATGTGGTAAGAGTTACAAAAATTAAAGGAAGCTCACACCAATGCATGGCATCTCACTTCTAGTACGCCAATGTGCTAAAGCCTGTGGCCTCCAGTGTTCTCGCAAAAAATCACCGCTCCTTGTCGTCCGCCCTTACGCCAAATCAAGGAATACATACCAATACTCCTTGATGGCCAGGCCATCACTCCAAGCCCCAGCATCAAGATCCTGGGCCTACATCTCCAGGCTAACACCAAGAGTGACGTCTCCTTGCAGCGCCTCAAAAACCGCATTAATCAAATCGTACACATGATCAGGTCAGCTGCCATCGAGTAGCGAGGCCTAAAGGAATCCGCTACTTTTCAATTAATTGAAGCTTTTGTCTTCTCGACAGTCACTTACGTCAACCCACTGTCTTCTTCTCGACAAGGAGGACATAGATGCTTTATATAATGATTAGAAAGGCAGTCGAGCAGGTCGGTGGTCTTCTCATGAGTGCGTCCACACAGAGGCTACTTAGCACGGGGCTCCACAACACGGTGGAAGACCTGATATAAGGCCATCTTTCTAACCGGAAGGTCCGAATCAGAACAGGGGAGGGTAACCGCATGCTTCACCAGATTGGCTGGGCAGCCCAGAATGTCACTCCGCTTGACGTACTCCAAGACTCCTGGCGACTGAAACTAAGGATGCTCGCTTCGCTTAGAAATATTGTCACGAAGACAAGGACGATGCAGTGGTGTTGAATGAGAAACACGTTTATTGGAGCGAACTTGTGCTCCCCTAACAACTCAAAAGAATACAGAGGCGGCGAAGCAGCGGTCAACAAAGTGACTTGCACAGGCGAGTGTCGTCGAATCGAATGCCCCGGCGTCCGCACTGCAGGCTTTTTATCTTTTGGCGCGCGTGGTTCTCGAAACGTCGATTCGCATCTAGAACATAGTAGATCCAAGAAGATTATTCTGGGCTGTTCACGTTAGATCGGAATGCTCTCCCTATCACAACAGATAACACATGCGGCACAGGAAGAAAGAATGGAACACGCGCTTCCCTTGGCGCAGAGATAACACAGGCCGGCGCAGCCGGGCGGTAAAAGCAAACACAAATAAACAAACCCAATGTATGGTTCGCGGCATTACCCCCCCCTCTAGGAGTGCATCGACCCGATGCTAACATAAGCGACAGTCCGATTAAAAGTTCGTCATCGTCCGTAGAAAGGTTTTAAGCGAACACGTGGACGCTTCAGGCCGCGTGCGTCGTCGTGATGTGCCGGAGTCACCATCGGGGATCACTTCGTAGGTAAGTTGGCCAACACGTCGTAGAATCTGGTAGGGTCCGAAATACCGTCGCAGGAGCTTTTCACTGAGTCCGCGTCGTCAGATGGGAGTCCAAACCCACACACGATCCCCTGGTTGGTACTCGGCGTCTCGGCGTCGGAGGTTGTAGCGGCCCGCATCCACCAGCTGCTGGTCCGTTATACGAACTCGAGCGAGCTGGCGGGCCTCCTCCGCACGTTGAAGATAACCGTGGACGTCGGCGTTGAGGTCGTCGTCTTCTACGTGCGGAAGCATGGCGTCGAGCATCGTAGTCGGCCTTCTACCGTTAGACAAGCTCGAACGGCGTCAGCTGTGTCGTCTCCTGGATAGCCGTGTTGTACGCAAACGTCACATACGGGAGCACTTCGTCCCAAGTCTTATGTTCAACGTCAACGTACATTGACAGCATATCTGCGATTGTCTTGTTCAGACGTTCTGTTAGTCCGTTCGTTTGGGGGTGGTACGCCGTCGTTCTTCGGTGATCCGTGTTGCTGTAGCGTAATACTCCTTGCATCAGCTCCGCAGTAAATGCCGTTCCGCGGTCTGTTATTAGGACTTCCGGGGCTCCATGTCGCAGTACAACTTGGCTTATAAAGAACTTCGCCACTTCTTGTGCAGTCCCCCTCGGAAGAGCGGCGGTCTCTGCGTAGAGGCGTCCATGTAGTCTGTCGCTACGACAATCCACTTGTTCTGTGATCGTGACGTAGGGAACGGGCCTAAAAGGTCCATTCCAATCTGTTGAAATGGTCTCGATGAGACGGCGATCGGTTGCAGAAGTCCGGCGGGTCTTGTCGGCGGCGTTTTCGTCGCTGGCAGTCACGGCAGCTCCGGACGTAGTGGGTGACGTCAGAGGTAAGGCCGGGCCAGTAGTACCTCGCCTTGATTTTTCCAATAGTGCGGGCTGTGCCCAGATGTCCGGAAGACGGGTCGTCGTGGCACGCTTCCAAAATTTCGTCACGAAGGTCCGCGGGGATGACGAGAAGGTAATTCGCTCTTGTTCCGGGGCTGAAATTCTTCTTCACAAGGACGGAGTTTCTCAGGCTGAATGCTGGTAAGCTGCGTTGAAGGTCCTAGGAACGGCAACGTTGCATCCCTCGAGGTACTCGATTATGACGCGTAAGTCGGGGTCGGCACGCTGCTGGGCGGCTAGGGTCGCTCTCCGTCACGATCCCGAAGAAACGCGCTGTCTTCATCAGAGTCTTGTGGTGGTGGGTCGACGGGGGCGCGGGACAGGCAGTCGGCGTCGGAGTGTTTCCTGCCGGATTTATAAACGACTGTAACGTCGAACTCCTGCAGGCGCAAGCTCCACCGCCCAAGACGGCCAGAGGGGTCCTTCAAATTGGCGAGCCAACACAGCGCACTGGTGGTCTGTTACAACCTTGAATGGCCTTCCATACACGTATGGGCGAATTTTGAAATCGCCCATATAATTGCCAGGCACTCTTTCTCAGAGGCAGAATAGTTTTTCTCCTCCTTCGACAGACCACGGCTAGCATAGGCGATTACCCTTTCGCAGCCGCTTTGCTTTTGGACAAGGACGGCACCCAAGCCTATATCACTGGCGTCCGTATGCATTTCCGTTTCGGCATTTCCGTCGAAATGAGCGAGCACGGGCGGGCTTTGCAGGCGTTTTTGCAGCTCGCCGAATGCTTTTTCTTGGTCGTTTTCCCAGCTGAAAGGGGTGCTATCTTTCGTCAAGCGTGTGAGTGGCTCTGCAATGCGTGCGAAGTTTGCGACGAAGCGCCGGTAGTATGCGCACAGCCCGAGAAATCTCCGCACGCCCTTCTTGTCTTTTGGCCTTGGGAAGTTCGCAATGGCTGAAGTTTTTGCCGGGTCAGGTAGGACTCCCGCGGCGTTGACGACGTGGCCCAAGAACTTGAGTTCCCCGTATGCGAAACGGCACTTTTCAGGCTTCAGCGTCAACCCCGACGTACGAATGGCCTCGAGTACAGACTCCAACCTTGCAAGGTGTTCGTCGAAAGTCCGGGCGAATACCACTACGTCGTCGAGGTATACGAGGCAGGTGTGCCACTTAAGGCCAGCTAGCACAGTGTCCATGACTCTTTGAAACGTCGCTGGTGCTGTGCACAGCCCAAACGGCATCACCTTGAACTCGTATAGGCCGTCTGGGGTTATAAATGCAGTCTTCTCTCGGTCTCTCTCGTCCACTTCAATTTGCCAGTAGCCGGTCTTCAGGTCCATCGATGAGAAGTACTTCGCGTGGCAGAGGTGGTCGAGGGCGTCGTCGATTCGGGGGAGGGGGTACACGTCCTTTTTCGTGATTTTGTTCAGTCGCCGGTAGTCAACGCAAAACCTTAATGTGCCGTCTTTTTTCTTTACGAGTACGACGGGCGCAGCCCAGGGGCTTTTCGATGGCTGTATAATGTCATCGCTCAGCATGTCGTCGACTTGAGTCCGGATGGCTTCCCGTTCGTGTGAAGAGACGCGGTACGGTGACTGTCGGGTAGGTCGGGCTCCATCTTCGGTTATTATTCGGTGCTTCGCTAGAGGGGTCTGACGTAGTTTTGCGCTCGACGAAAAACATTCGCTATAGCGACGCAGCAAAGCCAATAATTTTTTCCGTTGTTCTTGCGGTAGCGCCGGATTCACGTCGAATGGCTGCGGGAGCTTGAATGTTTCTACGGGTGTGCGTTCAAAGTCGGCGACTGCGATCACATCACTTGCTTCTTGCGTTTCTTCGAGGAACGCAATTGCAGCTCCCTTGTTTAAATGCTGGTACTCTTCGGTGAAATTAGTGACCAAAACGTGAGATTGGCGTTGCTTAAAGTGCGCAATGCCTCTTGCGACGGAGACACCGCGGTCGAGAAGCAACCTTCGATCACTCTCTACGATAGCGTCGATGTCAGAAGCAGCATCCTCACAGTAGACGGCGATCATCAAGCTTGCGCGGGGTGGCAGGGTGATGTGATCGTCGGCGATCCTGACAGCAGCACGGTGATCGGGGTTCGGCTGCGGCGTCGTGGAGTGATTGGAGGAAAATGTTATCGACTTGGTCTGCAGATCAATTATTGCGCCGTTGTCCGTCAAAAAGTCCATTCCGAGAATCACGTCGCGGGAGCAGTTAGGCAGAACGACGAACGCCGCAGGGTACGTTGTGCCGTCTATGGTGACGCGCGATGTGCACGTTCCACTTGGCGTCACGAGGTGGCCTCCTGCTGTGCGTATGTGCGGACCGTCCCATCTGGTCATAACTTTCTTCAGTTTAGACGCAAATGGTCCGCTCATTACCGAATAGTCAGCTCCCGTGTCTACGAGGGCGACTACGTCAAAGCCGTCGATGGACACCTTGACGTCAGATGCAGTCGTCCTCGAGTTGCGGGTTCGTCGGGGCGTCGTATCTCTGCTTGTACGTGTTGATGCTCGGGCACTGT
Source organism: Haemaphysalis longicornis (assembly GCA_013339765.2). NCBI lineage: Eukaryota > Metazoa > Arthropoda > Arachnida > Ixodida > Ixodidae > Haemaphysalis > Haemaphysalis longicornis. The sequence goes on along the minus strand of CM023449.1, from coordinate 82,412,172 downwards.
GCATCGTCGTTGTCGTCGTCTTCTCAACGGACGTCTTGGTCAGGTCGGGTACGCGTCGCGCCGTGTAGCTGTCGTCGTGTTCAGGAGTCTCGTTAGGGCTAGGTCGGGTCGTCGGGATGAGGGCATGTCGTGAATGATGGTCTTCAGCGAGTCGCTGCGTCGTTGGAGGGTTTTCATTTTTCCGCCGTTGTGCAACTTTACCTCCCGAAGTTGCTGCTTTTAGTTTCCCCGCGTGGGCTGGGGGACCTTCCACGTGAGAAGTCAGCAGTGCTGCGGCGGTTTGGTGACTGAGACGGGTAGGGCGACGGTGAACGGTTGAAGCGGGCTGGTCCTCGGTTGGTGTTGGAGAGGTATTCTTCGATCTCAGCAGGGCGCTGGCCGTATCGGGGGCGTGGGGCGTCGACGGAGAACCCTCGCAAACCGAGCCTCTTCTAGGGACAGCGACGGTAGATGTGGTCGGCCTCTCCGCAGTGGTAGCACAGCGGGCGATTATCGGGCGTTCGCCACACGTCGGTCTTCCTTGGCGTCTGGTATTGGTCTACAGGGCGTCGGGCGGGCGGCGTTGGACGGCGGTATGGCTCAGCCTCTTGACGACGGGTTGGAGCAGGGCGGGGTTGACGAACAGCCGAGGAGTAGGTCATGGCTTGTGGTTCGCGGGGTGCTTCCGACGGCGTAGAAGTTCCCAGTGCGTTTTGGACTTCTTCTCGGATTACGTCGGTCAGGGAAGCCACTTGAGGTTGCGGCGTCGTTGGAAAAAGCTTCCGAAGCTCCTCCCTGACCACTGCTCGGATGGTCTCTCGCAATGTATCGGAGCTTCCATTTGCAGCACCGATGGTCTCCGAGAACAGCGCGTTGACAGGGCGGTCGTACTGCCTCGTTCGAATTTCTAGCGTCTTCTCCATCGCGGCCGCCTCAGACGCGAATTCGGCCACTGTCTTCGGAGGGTTACGGACTAGACAAGCAAAAAGCTCTTGCTTCACTCCTCGCATTAGAAACCTGAGCTTCTTTTCCTCGGTCATTTCAGGGTCCGCACGACGAAAAAGTCGCTTCATCTCTTCAACGAAAATCACGACTCCTTCGTTGGGGTGCTGCGTTCGAGTTTCAAGCAAAAGTGCAGCTCGCTCTTTTCTCACCACGGTAGTGAAGGTCTTAAGGAACTCCCTCTTGAATTGAGTCCAGTCGGTCAAAGAGCTCTCATGGTTCTCGAACCAAGTTCGAGCAGCATCTTCTAAGTAAAAGAAGACATGCCGGAAAGTTTCTTCGTCGTCCCACCTGTTGAAGATGCGGACGCGCTCCAACTTCTCCAACCATTCTTCTGGGTCTTCTGCGGGGGCTCCTCGGAACGATGGCGGTTCTCGGGGCTGCTGCAGGATGATTGGCGACGTTGTTTCTTGCACCATGGTGTTGGTTGCAGCGTTCCTTCTCTTGGGCCCTTCTGGCATGCAGAAGACCGAACTCGGGCGGTAAATCTTGCAGGCGGGGGCTGGCTCTTGTTGGACTGGCTTGGCGGCTTTTCGAGGTTGTAGTGGGCATGAAGGGTGCGTACCCAGCACCTCCACCAGATGTCACGAAGACAAGGACGATGCAGTGGTGTTGAATGAGAAACACGTTTATTGGAGCGAACTTGTGCTCCCCTAACAACTCAAAAGAATACAGAGGCGGCGAAGCAGCGGTCAACAAAGTGACTTGCACAGGCGAGTGTCGTCGAATCGAATGCCCCGGCGTCCGCACTGCAGGCTTTTTATCTTTTGGCGCGCGTGGTTCTCGAAACGTCGATTCGCATCTAGAACATAGTAGATCCAAGAAGATTATTCTGGGCTGTTCACGTAAGATCGGAATGCTCTCCCTAACACAACAGATAACACATGCGGCACAGGAAGAAAGAATGGAACACGCGCTTCCCTTGGCGCAGAGATAACACAGGCCGGCGCAGCCGGGCGGTAAAAGCAAAACACAAATAAACAAACCCAATGTATGGTTCGCGGCAATATGAACCCCTCACATGACAAGGGTCACCGAAAGCCGGGCTCAAGCGCTAAACACCACCCTCGGTGGGTATCCAGCAGTTATCTACACAGACGCCTCCAAACATGGAGGGCAGCAATACGCCATCATCGTGGCTACCTCCAGAACTAACCTCCTTGCGTGTACCTCGCTTAGGACACAAGAAATGACGGCAGCAGAAGAGGCAGCCATCACCCTGGCTCTCGCTTAACCATGGGTTCGGAGGGTAGTCACCGATTCCCAGCAAGCCTACTGGAATTACCTGTCGGGTTGGGTGTCCTGACCTGCACTGCGCGTGCTAAAAAACCACTCCCCAAACGGTTCCATTCAGCTCATCTGGACACCCCCTCACGTTTGAATGGAGGGAAACAAATACGCCCACCCAACAAGCCTGCGCTATTACCTCCCATGCAATGGAGCTGCACGAGGACAGTCACCCGTTTGTCACGTTCAGGGAGATAACCCAGCATTATCGCCTTCTGAGACAGACCGTACCCTCGTCTTACCATGACCTTTCCAGAGAACAACTACCCTACGGCTCATACAATCCGGGCTGATTCCCCCAGCGTACGCGTCTTCACTTAATGTATCCGAATCACTACGACGCTGAATGTAAATTTTGCTGAGAAGTAGGAACTGAGAAGTGCGACTTTATCCCTGAGCACCCTCCTCTCTTTCCGTCAACTACCCAACCAGAGCAATTGGAGATGATGCTGTCCAGGCCCTCTCTACCTACCCAGCTCCAGCGGGTGGACAGAACAGAGGCCGCGCCGACTGCGTATGGGCCCCACAGAAGAAGGAATCACTCTCCTGGGCTGCACTCTGGGCTGTTCAGAAATCTGAACAGAAGTAGTTCTTCCTCCTCTCGCTCCTCCTCCGTCTCTGCCGCAAATCTCGTTGCCTCCGTCCGCGGCGCAGAGACGGAGAAGTCAGATCGTCTAACACCGTGTTGGAGCTTACTTTAATTTTATAAAAAAGTTTCCAGTCTTGTGCTACACCAATACAACTCAACCAACCACCATTCAAGCATCATGCATTGATTTAACCTTACCAAGAATATCTCTTTGACGTAATAAATGGTGTGGTTAAGTGCATTTCACTTCTCTCTGGTTTTACTATTTGTAGAGCGATGTGAGTGAATTTAAGTGACGTCGCATGGGTAATCATTGTGCGTGCCGTTGACAGCTTTGCCTTCCAACCACATTCACGGGGTGGATTGGCGTGATTTTTTTTCTTGGTGCGATCAAGTAACTGCTCACGGTGGTATTGCTCCTCGTCAAACGACGCCTCTATTTGGCCTACCACCGCCCACGGCTGACACTCAAAGATGCGCATTAAATGAAAGATGCGCATTAAATCAAAGATGCGCATTAAATCAAAGATGCGCATTAAAAATGACGACCGACCGACCCTGTCCGACATCCGCGCACGCGCAGCGGCAAGCTATCTCCAACCCAGCAGCCACCATGAGGTGTCGGTAGCAGACTCCCCAGCCGTGCTCTAGACAAGGCTGACCCGCATTGTGCTTCTGTCATGCGGGCAACCAATGCCAGTGAAACAGTTTTGGCGGCATTTATGCACATATAGGTCGCTGAAATGGACGATTCGGCGAATTATTACGTTATTAAAAAAGAATAAACAGCGCAAAACAACGAAACATTGCAATGAGTGTACGACCGAGGGCAGTGTTGAGTCTGTACGTGTCGTCCTTGTTGTGCTTTGTTATTTTCTGCTGTTTATTTTTTTAACACTTCCTGCCGGTGGGAAAAGCAGTTATTTTGGGTTATATAGCAAATAATGTTCTCCCAGTCGCAAAAATACACATAACTGTATGACCTCGAAATGTAGAATGGTGAATTTTTTTGCAACGGTAATTGTTTCAAACCAGAATATGTATGTAAAAAAAATAAAGCAGTTAAGGAAAATATTAACCAACGCAAAAAATAAGCGAAACATGTCGGTGTTGCTCCACACACACGAAAAAAATGAAGCCATACATTTTGTATACACACTAGCAGTGCAAAACTCGTGCAAATATGAAATGCCTAACTGTAAAATATCGCGATTCACAAAAACAAAAGTTACTCCTAATAGGTTTTGGGCCACTGAGGAAAGCAGTTCCTCTAACCTACAAAGGTTGGCCCCACATACATACCAAAAAACGTTGGTTTTCTGCTCCACTATTTTATTTATTTTTTTTGGTAGCACAATTTACAGCTTAGATACTCTTACCAACGTTTGGGTTTGGGCTAGTTGGTTCATTATTAAACTGTAAAACACCGCATAAACAAGACAGTAATAGAAGACACAGACACGAGCGCTGCATAAACGAATACAGTGAGAGAAGAGACAGACACGAGCGCGGACTGTCTGTGCTTGTGTCTGTGTCTTCAATTGCTGTATTCGTTTGTGCACTGTTTCACAGTTTAAATTAAATACTCTCGCATTTGCTGGGGCTTGCGTTGAACAAGGGTATCAGGTTCCAGCCTGGTTTTACGCACTTTCCCTTTTCATACTAAAATCCATACAAAAATACGATGAATAAAAACTGTCCTCGGAGTCAACGCTGCTAATATCATCCACAAATTCGCGTGTAGGTTCACTCTGTAGGTTCAAAAATCACTCTGTCGCCTGCTGTCGCCAGCGCCACTATAGCTCCTGACGGCATTTTAAGAAATGAAACGGCAGTGTGACGAAATGTTCCACTAGATAGTTTTATGTTCCGCTTGGAACGCACATGGAGTAGGGCAACAGGGGTTGCAGATGAATAGGGTGCCTCGATTCACGCGCGTCTCCGCCGCATGGCAGCGCTGGCATCGAGAACCCGGCCTAGAGAAGTGTAACGCGGTATATTTAAATTGGAATGTTCAAACATCTAGCGTGTTCATCTTGGGAGGAGCGATACGGGAAGGGAACAGCATGAGAGGTCGGGGGAAAAAGGGAGCCATTTGCTTGGCAAATGTCGACGAAGACTATCGACTTTTGTCGACATTTGCAACGAAAGGAGCAGATCCTCGCACGACAATTTTTTTGTACTGTTGACGACAGCCGGCACCGAATTTACACAGATTCCCGCGCGGCCGTTAGAGCCTTTGCATCAGTTTCCGTTTCGGCCGAGGTAGCTCGCATCCTAGGAAATAAGGTCATTTCCTCACACACCATCACCTGGTTTATCGCTCACCTAGGGTCACACTTGCCCGGTTTAACTAACCCTAACGAGGTCGCCCACACCCGCGCGCGCCAGTGAACCCACCGCGCCGGGTCGGATGGAGGCGGTTCCTCGGGGATATGTTGGGAGGTCTTCAGAGACACTTTATTTATTTATTTATTTATTTATTTGTGTTACCCTCAGGGCCCGAGGGCGTTACAGAGGGGAGTGGGAAATACACAATAATACCGACAAAAGCAGCAACAACAATAAACATTACAAATAACAGCTTGTTATGAAAACAGGTTGGTGATGGCTGAGCGAAAAGCAATCTCATTGCCGATTTCAGCTACGGACCGAGGAAGGCGATTCCAACTTGCACAAGTGCTGGGGACAAAGGAATCCTGAAACAGGTTTGTGCGACCCGATGGAACGTGAACTTTGTGCTGGTGGTCGATCCGGTACGACATGTAAGATGGACTGGACAATAGCCTGCTTCTGAGGATGGGATTACAATGATAAATCTTATGGAACAAGCATAAACGAAACACTTTTCTGCGATTTTCAAGAAGAGGCAAAGATAGGCTTGCACGTTCAAAGAGATTATTCAGCACTATAAGCTGGGCAGTCGAACGTTTCCTCTTCCGCACGAGAAACTCTCAAGGCCACAGGCAGCTACGCTCAGAATGTTGCAGACCAGGTCTTATCCTAGTCTATCCACTCTCAGCTTCTACACGGACACTTTTGAACCGGACAGCCCGGATTGTGGCGAACGTAGCAATTGAGATCACATGCTCTGGTGGTGTCCCTCACTTCGGGGCCATTAAAGCATAACCAGAGTCCTTCAATGGTATTAAGGGACTCTGGCATAACCGAGGGAGAGTGGCGCTCCGACTTGTAGAGCCCCGATCTACGACACCAGCTAAGGGCCGTCCAGAGGGCCCATGACGCGGCGGTGAGGCTCGGCCTCCCCGTCCCCACGTGGGAGCGGCCCGCAGCGCTGCCGCCATGAACGGCGGCGCTGCTCCTCAGGACCTTCAATAAAGTTCATTGTCTGTCTGTCTGTCTGTCTGTCTGTCTGTCTGTCTGTCTGTCTGTGTAAACTACACTGACCGAGATTGAGCAGTTTTGCGGGGACCTTGAAGGGCCGTGATGCGCAAGCGCGAGGAGGATTGGATTGTTTTGGATTGGATTAGATTGAACTGAATTATATTGGATTGTATTGGATTGGGAATCCAATCTAATTGGAGTACGGGTGGGTAGAGAATTCGGTCTGAGCATTTGCCGGTATGCGCATTCCAGAGGAGTGACGTCATAGCCGCGACAGAGGCACTGGCCCCGGCGCGTGTCCATCTGTGCGCCTCCGTTGCGCACTATCCTCTGACGGTGCGCCGGAGCCGCTTGATAGCCGTTTTGCGTGACTAATGGAGAGCCGTGCTACGCATGCGCGAGGAGCAGTGACTGGACTGGACTAAACTGGACCGGACCGGACTGGACTTGACTCGACTGAATTGGATTCGATTGGATTGGATTGCTGAACCTTAGCTCACGCTACGTATATCCTGGCATAGCCGAGCTAAGCAACTGCTTGTTTTTGGCGGTGGCTGAGGCCCGTGGCTGCCAATCGCACAAGCGAAATTCTGTGAGGGCATATAAAATTGCCAGAAAGTGGCGGGGGGGGGGGGGGGGTCGCCATAGTTGAATATGTTTTCTTTAATGTAGTCAACAAAAACATCTTTAGGGGCTTGATGGTATAGTATTGTATTCAAATTTAGGAACTGGGTCTGCGGAAAAAGACAGACCATACGTTGGTGCGGAAACTGGCAACTGGTATATTGGAAGTTTCAATCGTTATTTATATGCGTGCAATGAGGGTGGGGGGGGGGGCACACTCAACTAAATTCTTTAATGTACGCTATAAAATGATTTAAACCAGTTTTTGTCGATAACACCCCCGCACGCTATCAAAAACAAAACAAAAAACACCCTTTGACGGGGCATATTCTTGTGTCCTTGCTAGCGTGTAAGGGTGTTATGAACGACAAAACACCCTCCAAAAGGGTTTCTTTTTTTTATTGCGCCATTTTGCCACAGGACATAGGTAACAGGAAAACAATAGACAAAACAGGACAGGGGAACGACAAAGAAGGAAAGCAAAAAAAAGGAAAGAAAGAAAGACACACATTAGTTATACACAGTAAAAAGTCCCCACTTAAGGGTTTCTGTTATTTTACAGTGAGCGTACTCTGTAAAATGATTTACACCATTTTTGTCTGCTACAACAACCTTGCACCCTATCAAAAAACAGAAAACCCTTTGAAAGGGTGCAATTGACGATGAAACACTCTTCAAAAGGGTGTATTCTTGTAGGGTATAAGGGTGTTATATACGGCAACACACCCTTCAAAAGAGTGTTTTCCTTTTTTGCTAGGGTATGAGGGTTTCAGTTACAAAAGTACCCCCTTGAGGGTACCATTCATTTGACAGCGAGTGCACCAACGAGCCCCTGCCTGCAGGATCTCGGACGAGCTCATGGAGGAGCGGCAGGCGGACGAGTCTCCCGTGGCCTCGGAGGAGGCCGTGGACGTGGAGGGCCTGCGGTCGCTGTGCGAAGGCGGTGTCTGGCGCGCCTCGACGCTGAAGATGATGAGGGCGTTGGCCCGCAAACGCTTCCAGTTCACCCGGCGCCAGTGGCTGCTGCCGCTCTTGGGCGTCTTCTCGCCCGCCCTGTTCATGGTCCTACAGGGGGCGCGAGAGGCCACCAAGTGAGCGCCCCATTGCCACCTGCATGTCTCTTCTGCTCTGTAAATTGATTTGTTCCCCTTTTATCTAACCCCCACAAGACTAACAACATTGCACCGTAGCAAAAAATATAAAGGAAAGCACCTTTTGGGAGGGTGTAATTAGCGGCAAAACTCCATTTAAAAGGGTGTATTCTTGCGTTTTTAAAGCAAAGCTTTTCTACATTGGTCCAGCGAATTCGTGGAGGATGCTCAAATGACCCTTTGACCGGAGGCACAACCCGGCGACACACCCCTCGAAGCGCATAGCGTGATTCGCCGGGCCCGCTGTTGGCGCCAGCGGGCGCCGACAGCGGTCGCCACCGCCGCTGGGGCCGAGGCAGCCAACCACCCCCGCAGCCTCCCTTGCATGCTGCGCTGCGTCGTTTCGGGCAACGTGATTCTTCTCGCGTCCGGCGAAGAGGAACGGTGCGCTCGCCATGAATTAATGCCGCGTTCGCCCGGCCTCCTCCTGCGAGCGTTGCACAGAACCAAACGGCTTTCACAAGCGATCGGCAATACAGCTAAATCAAAGGTTAACCAAGCGAAACCAAGAATAAACCAGACTAAGCCAAGCTTTTGCTTTGCATATCCAACGTTAGCGGAGCTAAGCCGCAGCCATTTTTTGCTAGGGTGTACGGGTGTTAAAACCGCAAGACGCACTTTATGTTACTTTTCAGCAAGGGTGGGAGGGTGTTATTTATGGACAGTGATTTACACCGTTGAGGGTGCAAGTAATTTTCAGTGTGTGGTGGATTCGAAACATTTGTCAGGGGACGCCTGCCCCCATTGACGAGCGGATGCACAAGTGACAGAGCTCGCTGTCGCAGGTCTCACCGCACGTGGAGATCTGCTTCCGTCTTCCATGCTGTTCCGTGTCGACTTTCGCTACTTCAAGATGGTCAAGAATGATTAGCAACTAGCCAAATTGTCAATTCTTTGATGAAGCAGGGCGAATGTTGACGCATTAAAAGATAGAAAGATACATGACACTCAGTGCGAGTAAAACATATTAAGCGTAAGATGGCAAGGCCATAAGATACTTTAGCAATTGAGATAGCCAGAACAAAAAGAATGGGTCGATAACAGAACTCATCAAAAACACCCCCACAACTTACAATGTGCTATGAAATAACCCAAGAATTCAAACGCTCAATCTGCGAGCTAAGTAAAAAAATAAAATAAATGCAGCGGTACACCGCTGAGCTGCAAAATGGAGTTCAGAAAAAAATAAACGTGACACGTCCACCCACGCGATGCATCCCCATGCGACTGCCAAGAGGAGACCTCGTAAACATCTAAAACAGGAAGGACGCTCAAGCTACGCTTTTAAGCATGAAATGCGATAGCGTTATAGCACTCAGAAATGAGAGAAGTAGAAGTACTAATGCGACTGCGTGAAAAATCGTCCCCGCACCTACAAGCTTCATTGCAAATAACCAAAGTCGATACCTCTTCACGTAACTCACTCTGCTTTCACCCCCGCTCCTCTCGTGATGAAGCCAATGGAGGTTCTCTAATTGAATTTTTCTGCCTTACCACGGCTCACGCACAATCTGCTGGGACAGCGCGCATTTTTCTGTTGATCTTTCGTTTCTGTTCAGCCTGGAAAAGCACGAATGGAAGCTATTCTGCCATGACTCTCGCTCTTTATTTCACCCCACACTCCTCTAGTGATGAAGGCAACGGAAGTTCTTTGATAAAATTTTTCTGCCTTTCCACGGCTCACGTGCCACCTGCTGGGACAACGCGCATTTTTTCCTGATCTTTCGTTTCTCTTCAGCCTGGAAAAGCACGAATGGAAGCTATTCTGCCATGTAACTCGCTCTTTATTTCACCCCCGCTCCTCAAGTGATGAAGGCAATGGAAGTTCTCTAATAGAATTTTTCTGCCTTTCCACGGCTCACGTGCCATCTGCTGGGACAACGCGCATTTTTCTCCTGATCTTTCGTTTCTGTTCAGCCTGGAAAAGCACGAATAGAAGCTATTCTGCCATGTAACTCGCTCTTTATTTCACCCCCGCTCCTCTAGTGATGAAAGCAATGGAGGTTCTCTAATTGAATTTTTCTGCCTTACCACGGCGTACGCACCATCTGCTGGACAGCGCGCATTTTTCTCCTGATCTTTCGTTTCTGTTCAGCCTGGAAAAGCACGAATAGAAGCTATTCTGCCATGTAACTCGCTCTTTATTTCACCCCCCGCTCCTCTAGTGATGAAGCAATGGAGGTTCTCTAATTGAATTTTTCTGCCTTACCACGGCTTACGCACCATCTGCTGGGACAGCGCGCATTTTTCTCCTGATCTTTCGTTTCTGTTCAGCCTGGAAAAGCACGAATAGAAGCTATTCTGCCATGTAACTCGCTCTTTATTTCACCCCCGCTCCTCTAGTGATGAAAGCAATGGAGGTTCTCTAATTGAATTTTTCTGCCTTACCACGGCGTACGCACCATCTGCTGGGACAGCGCGCATTTTTCTCCTGATCTTTCGTTTCTGTTCAGCCTGGAAAAGCACGAATGGAAGCTATTCTGCCATGTAACTCGCTCTTTATTTCACCCCCGCTCCTCTAGTGATGAAAGCAATGGAGGTTCTCTAATTGAATTTTTCTGCCTTACCACGGCTTAAGCACCATCTGCTGGGACAGCGCGCATTTTTCTCCTGATCTTTCGTTTCTGTTCAGCCTGGAAAAGCACGAATAGAAGCTATTCTGCCATGTAACTCGCTCTTTATTTCGCCCCCGCTCCTCAAGTGATGAAGGCAATGGAAGTTCTCTAATAGAATTTTTCTGCCTTTCCACGGCTCACGTGCCATCTGCTGGGACAACGCGCATTTTTCTCCTGATCTTTCGTTTCTGTTCAGCCTGGAAAAGCACGAATAGAAGCTATTCTGCCATGTAACTCGCTCTTTATTTCACCCCCGCTCCTCTAGTGATGAAGCAATGGAGGTTCTCTAATTGAATTTTTCTGCCTTACCACGGCTTACGCACCATCTGCTGGGACAGCGCGCATTTTTCTCCTGATCTTTCGTTTCTGTTCAGCCTGGAAAAGCACGAATAGAAGCTATTCTGCCATGTAACTCGCTCTTTATTTCACCCCCGCTCCTCTAGTGATGAAAGCAATGGAGGTTCTCTAATTGAATTTTTCTGCCTTACCACGGCTTACGCACCATCTGCTGGGACAGCGCGCATTTTTCTCCTGATCTTTCGTTTCTGTTCAGCCTGGAAAAGCACGAATAGAAGCTATTCTGCCATGTAACTCGCTCTTTATTTCACCCCCGCTCCTCAAGTGATGAAGGCAATGGAAGTTCTCTAATAGAATTTTTCTGCCTTTCCACGGCTCACGTGCCATCTGCTGGGACAACGCGCATTTTTCTCCTGATCTTTCGTTTCTGTTCAGCCTGGAAAAGCACGAATAGAAGCTATTCTGCCACGTAACTCGCTCTTTATTTCACCCCCGCTCCTCTAGTGATGAAAGCAATGGAGGTTCTCTAATTGAATTTTTCTGCCTTACCACGGCTTACGCACCATCTGCTGGGACAGCGCGCATTTTTCTCCTGATCTTTCGTTTCTGTTCAGCCTGGAAAAGCACGAATAGAAGCTATTCTGCCATGTAACTCGCTCTTTATTTCACCCCGCTCCTCTAGTGATGAAAGCAATGGAGGTTCTCTAATTGAATTTTTCTGCCTTACCACGGCTTACGCACCATCTGCTGGGACAGCGCGCATTTTTCTCCTGATCTTTCGTTTCTGTTCAGCCTGGAAAAGCACGAATAGAAGCTATTCTGCCATGTAACTCGCTCTTTATTTCACCCCCGCTCCTCAAGTGATGAAGGCAATGGAAGTTCTCTAATAGAATTTTTCTGCCTTTCCACGGCTCACGTGCCATCTGCTGGGACAACGCGCATTTTTCTCCTGATCTTTCGTTTCTGTTCAGCCTGGAAAAGCACGAATGGAAGCTATTCTGCCATGTAACTCACTCTCTGCTTTCACTCCCGCTCCTCTCGTGATGAAGGCAATGGAGGTTCTCTAATTGAATTTTTCTGCCTTACCACGGCTCACGCACCATCTGCTGGGACAGCGCGCATTTTTCTCCTGATCTTTCGTTTCTGTTCAGCCTGGAAAAGCACGAATAGAAGCTATTCTGCCATGTAACTCTTGCTCTTTATTTCACCCCCGCTCCTCTAGTGATGAAGGCAATGGAAGGTTCTCTAATTGAATTTTTCTGCCTTTCCACGGCTCACGCACCATCTGCTGGGACAGCGCGCATTTTTCTCCTGATCTTTCGTTTCTGTTCAGCCTGGAAAAGCACGAATAGAAGCTATTCTGCCATGTAACTCGCTCTTTATTTCACCTCCGCTCCTCTAGTGATGAAAGCAATGGAGGTTCTCTAATTGAATTTTTCTGCCTTACCACGGCTCACGCACCATCTGCTGGGACAGCGCGCATTTTTCTCCTGATCTTTCGTTTCTGTTCAGCCTGGAAAAGCACGAATAGAAGCTATTCTGCCATGTAACTCGCTCTTTATTTCACCTCCGCTCCTCTAGTGATGAAAGCAATGGAGGTTCTCTAATTGAATTTTTCTGCCTTACCACGGCTTACGCACCATCTGCTGGGACAGCGCGCATTTTTCTCCTGATCTTTCGTTTCTGTTCAGCCTGGAAAAGCACGAATAGAAGCTATTCTGCCATGTAACTCGCTCTTTATTTCGCCCCCGCTCCTCAAGTGATGAAGGCAATGGAAGTTCTCTAATAGAATTTTTCTGCCTTTCCACGGCTCACGTGCCATCTGCTGGGAAAACGCGCATTTTTCTCCTGATCTTTCGTTTCTGTTCAGCCTGGAAAAGCACGAATAGAAGCTATTCTGCCATGTAACTCACTCTCTGCTTTCACTCCCGCTCCTCAAGTGATGAAGGCAATGGAAGTTCTCTAATAGAATTTTTCTGCCTTTCCACGGCTCACGTGCCATCTGCTGGGACAACGCGCATTTTCCTCCTGATCTTTCGTTTCTGTTCAGCCTGGAAAAGCACGAATAGAAGCTATTCTGCCATGTAACTCTGCTCTTTATTTCACCTCCCGCTCCTCTCGTGATGAAGGCAATGGAGGTTCTCCAATTGAATTTTCTGCCTTACCACGGCTCACGCACCATCTGCTGGGACAGCGCGCATTTTTCTCCTGATCTTTCGTTTCTGTTCAGCCTGGAAAAGCACGAATAGAAGCTATTCTGCCATGTAACTCGCTCTTTATTTCACCCCCGCTCCTCTAGTGATGAAGGCAATGGAAGGTTCTCTAATTGAATTTTTCTGCCTTACCACGGCTCACGCACCATCTGCTGGGACAGCGCGCATTTTTCTCCTGATCTTTCGTTTCTGTTCAGCCTGGAAAAGCACGAATAGAAGCTATTCTGCCATGTAACTCGCTCTTTATTTCACCCCCGCTCCTCTAGTGATGAAGGCAATGGAAGGTTCTCTAATTGAATTTTTCTGCCTTACCACGGCTCACGCACCATCTGCTGGGACAGCGCGCATTTTTCTCCTGATCTTTCGTTTCTGTTCAGCCTGGAAAAGCACGAATGGAAGCTATTCTGCCATGACTCTTGCTCTTTATTTCACCCCCGCTCCTCTAGTGATGAAGGCAATGGAAGGTTCTCTAATTGAATTTTTCTGCCTTACCACGGCTCACGCACCATCTGCTGGGACAGCGCGCATTTTTCTCCTGATCTTTCGTTTCTGTTCAGCCTGGAAAAGCACGAATAGAAGCTATTCTGCCATGTAACTCGCTCTTTATTTCACCCCCGCTCCTCTAGTGATGAAGGCAATGGAAGGTTCTCTAATTGAATTTTTCTGCCTTACCACGGCTCACGCACCATCTGCTGGGACAGCGCGCATTTTTCTCCTGATCTTTCGTTTCTGTTCAGCCTGGAAAAGCACGAATAGAAGCTATTCTGCCATGTAACTCGCTCTTTATTTCACCCCCGCTCCTCTAGTGATGAAGGCAATGGAAGTTCTCTAATTAGAATTTTTCTGCCTTTCCACGGCTCACGCACCATCTGCTGGGACAGCGCGCATTTTTCTCCTGATCTTTCGTTTCTGTTCAGCCTGGAAAAGCACGAATAGAAGCTATTCTGCCATGTAACTCTGCTCTTTATTTCACCCCCGCTCCTCTAGTGATGAAGGCAATGGAGGTTCTCTAATTGAATTTTTCTGCCTTACCACGGCTCACGCACCATCTGCTGGGACAGCGCGCATTTTTCTCCTGATCTTTCGTTTCTGTTCAGCCTGGAAAAGCACGAATAGAAGCTATTCTGCCATGTAACTCGCTCTTTATTTCACCCCCGCTCCTCTAGTGATGAAGGCAATGGAAGTTCTCTAATTGAATTTTTCTGCCTTACCACGGCTCAAGCACCATCTGCTGGGACAGCGCGCATTTTTCTCCTGATCTTTCGTTTCTGTTCAGCCTGGAAAAGCACGAATAGAAGCTATTCTGCCATGTAACTCGCTCTTTATTTCACCTCCCGCTCCTCTAGTGATGAAGGCAATGGAGGTTCTCTAATTGAATTTTTCTGCCTTACCACGGCTCACGCACCATCTGCTGGGACAGCGCGCATTTTTCTCCTGATCTTTCGTTTCTGTTCAGCCTGGAAAAGCACGAATAGAAGCTATTCTGCCATGTAACTCGCTCTTTATTTCACCTCCCGCTCCTCTAGTGATGAAGGCAATGGAGGTTCTCTAATTGAATTTTTCTGCCTTACCACGGCTCACGCACCATCTGCTGGGACAGCGCGCATTTTTCTCCTGATCTTTCGTTTCTGTTCAGCCTGGAAAAGCACGAATAGAAGCTATTCTGCCATGTAACTCGCTCTTTATTTCACCTCCCGCTCCTCTAGTGATGAAGCAATGGAGGTTCTCTAATTGAATTTTTCTGCCTTACCACGGCTCACGCACCATCTGCTGGGACAGCGCGCATTTTTCTCCTGATCTTTCGTTTCTGTTCAGCCTGGAAAAGCACGAATAGAAGCTATTCTGCCATGTAACTCGCTCTTTATTTCACCCCCGCTCCTCTAGTGATGAAGGCAATGGAAGTTCTCTAATTGAATTTTTCTGCCTTTACCACGGCTCACGCACCATCTGCTGGGACAGCGCGCATTTTTCTCCTGATCTTTCGTTTCTGTTCAGCCTGGAAAAGCACGAATAGAAGCTATTCTGCCATGTAACTCTGCTCTTTATTTCACCCCCGCTCCTCTAGTGATGAAGGCAATGGAGGTTCTCTAATTGAATTTTTCTGCCTTTCCACGGCTCACGCACCATCTGCTGTGACAGCGCGCATTTTTCTCCTGATCTTTCGTTTCTGTTCAGCCTGGAAAAGCACGAATAGAAGCTATTCTGCCATGTACTCTGCTCTTTATTTCACCCCGCTCCTCTAGTGATGAAGGCAATGGAAGTTCTCTAATTGAATTTTTCTGCCTTTACCACGGCTCACGCACCATCTGCTGGGACAGCGCGCATTTTTCTCCTGATCTTTCGTTTCTGTTCAGCCTGGAAAAGCACGAATAGAAGCTATTCTGCCATGACTCTTGCTCTTTATTTCACCCCCGCTCCTCTAGTGATGAAGGCAACGGAAGTTCTCTAATTGAATTTTTCTGCCTTACCACGGCTTACGCACCATCTGCTGGGACAGCGCGCATTTTTCTCCTGATCTTTCGTTTCTGTTCAGCCTGGAAAAGCACGAATGGAAGCTATTCTGCCATGACTCTTGCTCTTTATTTCACCCCCGCTCCTCTAGTGATGAAGGCAACGGAAGTTCTCTAATTGAATTTTTCTGCCTTACCACGGCTTCACGCACCATCTGCTGGGACAGCGCGCATTTTTCTCCTGATCTTTCGTTTCTGTTCAGCCTGGAAAAGCACGAATAGAAGCTATTCTGCCATGTAACTCGCTCTTTATTTCACCCCCGCTCCTCTAGTGATGAAGGCAATGGAAGTTCTCTAATTGAATTTTTCTGCCTTTCCACGGCTCACGCACCATCTGCTGGGACAGCGCGCATTTTTCTCCTGATCTTTCGTTTCTGTTCAGCCTGGAAAAGCACGAATAGAAGCTATTCTGCCATGTAACTCGCTCTTTATTTCACCTCCCGCTCCTCTAGTGATGAAGCAATGGAGGTTCTCTAATTGAATTTTTCTGCCTTACCACGGCTTCACGCACCATCTGCTGGGACAGCGCGCATTTTTCTCCTGATCTTTCGTTTCTGTTCAGCCTGGAAAAGCACGAATAGAAGCTATTCTGCCATGTAACTCGCTCTTTATTTCACCTCCCGCTCCTCTAGTGATGAAGGCAATGGAGGTTCTCTAATTGAATTTTTCTGCCTTACCACGGCTCACGGCACCATCTGCTGGGACAGCGCGCATTTTTCTCCTGATCTTTCGTTTCTGTTCAGCCTGGAAAAGCACGAATAGAAGCTATTCTGCCATGTAACTCGCTCTTTATTTCACCTCCCGCTCCTCTAGTGATGAAAGGCAATGGAGGTTCTCTAATTGAATTTTTCTGCCTTACCACGGCTCACGCACCATCTGCTGGGACAGCGCGCATTTTTCTCCTGATCTTTCGTTTCTGTTCAGCCTGGAAAAGCACGAATAGAAGCTATTCTGCCATGTAACTCGCTCTTTATTTCACCCCCGCTCCTCAAGTGATGAAGGCAATGGAAGTTCTCTAATAGAATTTTTCTGCCTTTCCACGGCTCACGTGCCATCTGCTGGGACAACGCGCATTTTTCTCCTGATCTTTCGTTTCTGTTCAGCCTGGAAAAGCACGAATAGAAGCTATTCTGCCATGTAACTCCTCTCTTCTTTCACCTCCCGCTCCTCTCGTGATGAAGGCAATGGAGGTTCTCTAATTGAATTTTTCTGCCTTACCACGGCTCACGCACCATCTGCTGGGACAGCGCGCATTTTTCTGCTGATCTTTCGTTTCTGTTCAGCCTGGAAAAGCACGAATGGAAGCTATTCTGCCATGACTCTTGCTCTTTATTTCACCCCCGCTCCTCTAGTGATGAAGGCAACGGAAGTTCTCTAATTGAATTTTTCTGCCTTTCCACGGCTCACGCACCATCTGCTGTGACAGCGCGCATTTTTCTCCTGATCTTTCGTTTCTGTTCAGCCTGGAAAAGCACGAATAGAAGCTATTCTGCCATGTAACTCTGCTCTTTATTTCACCTCCCGCTCCTCTAGTGATGAAGGCAATGGAGGTTCTCTAATTGAATTTTTCTGCCTTACCACGGCTCACGCACCATCTGCTGGGACAGCGCGCATTTTTCTCCTGATCTTTCGTTTCTGTTCAGCCTGGAAAAGCACGAATAGAAGCTATTCTGCCATGTAACTCGCTCTTTATTTCACCCCCGCTCCTCTAGTGATGAAGGCAATGGAAGTTCTCTAATAGAATTTTTCTGCCTTTCCACGGCTCACGGGCCATCTGCTGGGACAGCGCGCATTTTTCTCCTGATCTTTCGTTTCTGTTCAGCCTGGAAAAGCACGAATAGAAGCTATTCTGCCATGTAACTCGCTCTTTATTTCACCTCCGCTCCTCTAGTGATGAAGGCAATGGAGGTTCTCTAATTGAATTTTTCTGCCTTACCACGGCTCACGCACCATCTGCTGGGACAGCGCGCATTTTTCTCCTGATCTTTCGTTTCTGTTCAGCCTGGAAAAGCACGAATAGAAGCTATTCTGCCATGACTCTTGCTCTTTATTTCACCCCCGCTCCTCTAGTGATGAAGGCAACGGAAGTTCTCTAATTGAATTTTTCTGCCTTTCCACGGCTCACGCACCATCTGCTGGGACAGCGCGCATTTTTCTCCTGATCTTTCGTTTCTGTTCAGCCTGGAAAAGCACGAATAGAAGCTATTCTGCCATGTAACTCGCTCTTTATTTCACCTCCCGCTCCTCTAGTGATGAAGGCAACGGAAGTTCTCTAATTGAATTTTTCTGCCTTACCACGGCTCACGCACCATCTGCTGGGACAGCGCGCATTTTTCTCCTGATCTTTCGTTTCTGTTCAGCCTGGAAAAGCACGAATAGAAGCTATTCTGCCATGTAACTCTGCTCTTTATTTCACCCCCGCTCCTCTAGTGATGAAGGCAATGGAAGGTTCTCTAATTGAATTTTTCTGCCTTTCCACGGCTTCACGCACCATCTGCTGGGACAGCGCGCATTTTTCTCCTGATCTTTCGTTTCTGTTCAGCCTGGAAAAGCACGAATAGAAGCTATTCTGCCATGTAACTCGCTCTTTATTTCACCCGCTCCTCTAGTGATGAAGGCAATGGAAGTTCTCTAATTGAATTTTTCTGCCTTTCCACGGCTCACGCACCATCTGCTGGGACAGCGCGCATTTTTCTCCTGATCTTTCGTTTCTGTTCAGCCTGGAAAAGCACGAATAGGAAGCTATTCTGCCATGTAACTCGCTCTTTATTTCACCTCCCGCTCCTCTAGTGATGAAGGCAATGGAGGTTCTCTAATTGAATTTTTCTGCCTTTCCACGGCTCACGCACCATCTGCTGGGACAGCGCGCATTTTTCTCCTGATCTTTCGTTTCTGTTCAGCCTGGAAAAGCACGAATAGAAGCTATTCTGCCATGTAACTCGCTCTTTATTTCACCCGCTCCTCTATGATGAAGGCAATGGAAGTTCTCTAATAGAATTTTTCTGCCTTTCCACGGCTCACGTGCCATCTGCTGGGACAGCGCGCATTTTTCTCCTGATCTTTCGTTTCTGTTCAGCCTGGAAAAGCACGAATAGAAGCTATTCTGCCATGTAACTCTGCTCTTTATTTCACCCCCGCTCCTCTAGTGATGAAGGCAATGGAGGTTCTCTAATTGAATTTTTCTGCCTTTCCACGGCTCACGCACCATCTGCTGGGACAGCGCGCATTTTTCTCCTGATCTTTCGTTTCTGTTCAGCCTGGAAAAGCACGAATAGAAGCTATTCTGCCATGTAACTCTGCTCTTTATTTCACCCCCGCTCCTCTAGTGATGAAGGCAATGGAAGTTCTCTAATTGAATTTTTCTGCCTTCCACGGCTCACGGCCCATCTGCTGGGACAGCGCGCATTTTTCTCCTGATCTTTCGTTTCTGTTCAGCCTGGAAAAGCACGAATAGAAGCTATTCTGCCATGTAACTCCCTCTTTATTTCACCCCCGCTCCTCTAGTGATGAAGGCAATGGAGGTTCTCTAATTGAATTTTTCTGCCTTACCACGGCTTACGCACCATCTGCTGGGACAGCGCGCATTTTTCTCCTGATCTTTCGTTTCTGTTCAGCCTGGAAAAGCACGAATGGAAGCTATTCTGCCATGACTCTTGCTCTTTATTTCACCCCCGCTCCTCTAGTGATGAAGGCAATGGAAGTTCTCTAATTGAATTTTTCTGCCTTTCCACGGCTCACGCACCATCTGCTGTGACAGCGCGCATTTTTCTCCTGATCTTTCGTTTCTGTTCAGCCTGGAAAAGCACGAATAGAAGCTATTCTGCCATGTAACTCTGCTCTTTATTTCACCTCCCGCTCCTCTAGTGATGAAGGCAATGGAGGTTCTCTAATTGAATTTTTCTGCCTTACCACGGCTCACGCACCATCTGCTGGGACAGCGCGCATTTTTCTCCTGATCTTTCGTTTCTGTTCAGCCTGGAAAAGCACGAATAGAAGCTATTCTGCCATGACTCTTGCTCTTTATTTCACCCCCGCTCCTCTAGTGATGAAGGCAACGGAAGTTCTCTAATTGAATTTTTCTGCCTTTCCACGGCTCACGCACCATCTGCTGGGACAGCGCGCATTTTTCTCCTGATCTTTCGTTTCTGTTCAGCCTGGAAAAGCACGAATAGAAGCTATTCTGCCATGTAACTCGCTCTTTATTTCACCTCCGCTCCTCTAGTGATGAAAGCAATGGAGGTTCTCTAATTGAATTTTTCTGCCTTACCACGGCTCACGCACCATCTGCTGGGACAGCGCGCATTTTTCTCCTGATCTTTCGTTTCTGTTCAGCCTGGAAAAGCACGAATAGAAGCTATTCTGCCATGTAACTCGCTCTTTATTTCACCCCCGCTCCTCTAGTGATGAAGGCAATGGAAGTTCTCTAATTGAATTTTTCTGCCTTACCACGGCTCACGCACCATCTGCTGGGACAGCGCGCATTTTTCTCCTGATCTTTCGTTTCTGTTCAGCCTGGAAAAGCACGAATAGAAGCTATTCTGCCATGTAACTCGCTCTTTATTTCACCTCCGCTCCTCTAGTGATGAAAGCAATGGAGGTTCTCTAATTGAATTTTTCTGCCTTACCACGGCTTCACGCACCATCTGCTGGGACAGCGCGCATTTTTCTCCTGATCTTTCGTTTCTGTTCAGCCTGGAAAAGCACGAATAGAAGCTATTCTGCCATGTACTCTGCTCTTTATTTCACCCCCGCTCCTCTAGTGATGAAGGCAATGGAAGTTCTCTAATTGAATTTTTCTGCCTTTCCACGGCTCACGGCACCATCTGCTGGGACAGCGCGCATTTTTCTCCTGATCTTTCGTTTCTGTTCAGCCTGGAAAAGCACGAATAGAAGCTATTCTGCCATGTAACTCGCTCTCTTATTTCACCCCCGCTCCTCATAGTGATGAAGGCAATGGAGGTTCTCTAATTGAATTTTTCTGCCTTACCACGGCTCACGGCCCATCTGCTGGGACAGCGCGCATTTTTCTCCTGATCTTTCGTTTCTGTTCAGCCTGGAAAAGCACGAATGGAAGCTATTCTGCCATGTAACTCGCCTCTTATTTCACCCCCGCTCCTCTAGTGATGAAGGCAATGGAGGTTCTCTAATTGAATTTTCTGCCTTACCACGGCTCACGCACCATCTGCTGGGACAGCGCGCATTTTTCTCCTGATCTTTCGTTTCTGTTCAGCCTGGAAAAGCACGAATAGAAGCTATTCTGCCATGTAACTCGCTCTTTATTTCACCCCCGCTCCTCTAAGTGATGAAGGCAATGGAAGTTCTCTAATATGAATTTTTCTGCCTTTCCACGGCTCACGCTGCCATCTGCTGGGACAACGCGCATTTTTCTCCTGATCTTTCGTTTCTGTTCAGCCTGGAAAAGCACGAATGGAAGCTATTCTGCCATGTAACTCGCTCTTTATTTCACCTCCCGCTCCTCTAGTGATGAAGGCAATGGAGGTTCTCTAATTGAATTTTTCTGCCTTTCCACGGCTCACGGCCATCTGCTGGGACAAGCGCGCATTTTTCTCCCTGATCTTTCGTTCTGTTCAGCCTGGAACAGCACGAATGGCAGGCCTATTCTTGCCATGTACTACCCGCTCTGCCTCACCCACGCTCCCTCTAGTGGATGAAGGCAAATAGGAGGATTCTCTAATTGAATTTTACTGCCTTACACAACGGTTACTCAACGCGCCATCTGCTGACTAGGGCAGTCGCATCTTTTTTCTTATCTTTCGTTTCTGTTCGGCCTGAAACAGCACTAGCGGATGCTCCTCTCCCATGTAACTCGGTCTCTGCTTCCACCCCCGCTGCTCTCGTGATTAATGCAACAGTTGTTCTTTCATGGAATTTTTCCGCCTTAATACGGCTCCTGCGCCATCTGCTAGGACAGTGCTTATTTTTTTCTCATCTTTCGTTTCTGTTCAGTCTGGAAACAGCACGAGCGGAAGCTCCTCGGCCACGTAACTCGGTCTCTGCTTTCACCCCCGCTCCTATCGTGATTAATGCAACAGAGGTTATTGCATTGAATTTTTCCGCATTAATACGGCTCCTGGGCCATCTGCTGGGACAGTGCCTTTTTTTTCTTATCTTTCGTTTCTGTTCAGCCTGGAACAGCACGAGCGGAAGCTCCTCAGCCACGTAACTCGGTCTCTGCTTTCACCCCCGCTCCTCTCGTGATTAATGCAACAAAGGTTATTTCATGGAGTTTTTCCGCCTTAATACGGCTCCTGCGCCATCAGCTAGGACAGTGCCGATTTTTTTTCTTATCTTTCGTTTCTGTTCTTCCTGGAACAGTGAACGTATAACTTATAAAAGTTAATTTATGAAAAAAATCACGCACCCGAGGGGA
This sequence comes from Haemaphysalis longicornis, assembly GCA_013339765.2. Classification (NCBI taxonomy): domain Eukaryota; kingdom Metazoa; phylum Arthropoda; class Arachnida; order Ixodida; family Ixodidae; genus Haemaphysalis; species Haemaphysalis longicornis. The sequence continues at coordinate 82,390,169 of CM023449.1, read as the reverse complement.
TTCGAACGTGTGACGTGTGTTGCAAGTCACACGTTCGAATCCCCGCGGGTACGTGCTTTTTTTTATAAGTTAACTTTTTCGTTTCCCGCCGATGTTTTCTACACTGAGTTCACCTTTTTTTGGGCCGCAACGTTCATTGCTCCACAAACTAGTTCACAGAACGCGCGCAGGCTGGCACTGGCGCGCTAGCGAGTCCTCGTTGGCGTGCTGTTGTCATAAGCACCGACTGCTTGCGGGCAGTGGGCCAGAATCAACAGACCCTTGGCCTGGTGCGAACACGCTTTTTTACGATACAGGCATGAGTGAGGCAAGCTCCAAATATAGGGGAAAAGCGCATGGCATTTGAGCGTCTGCGGGGACGCGAGGGCATTCATGCACTGCGTAGGCCTCGGCTAGTGAGTGCTAGGTACGATTCCAAGCCGTCCTGGGAGGCTTATCTTATGCATTTTACAGCCGACAACATGGCAGAAGCGCGGTACGATGATTACTGAGATAATTACAATGCCCATCCAACAAAGCCATTGGTTGTGCTTTACAGAACCGAAACCGAAACTTGTTTGATTGCTAACCTTGGGCATCGTCCAATCACGGTGCCCCCTCCTCCCAACGTCACAGCCTTAGTTGGTGCGGCCGCCGCAAACCGCGCATGGTAGTTTTTCTTTCGCGCTTTGTAAACTAAGTGCCGATTTGTCAACCGGATAAACTATGAGAAGTGTGCTAATTTTTGCTAAGTGTGCTCAGCAAAAACGGGAGCTTGACAAAATCACTTCAGTGTTCCTTTAAGCTTTATATTACGGGCAAAGCCCCTTAGGGGCTAAAGTTGTTGGCATCTCCTGTTGTCGTCGTCGTAATCGCCGTCGTTACCGTCGTCTCATGTAGTCAGGATACTAGAGAGTTTCAGCTAACCGTTTTCGACGGCCCGCTCCGGTATCGGCGGCACCCTCAGTGCAACCGGAGCCAATGTTGTTCGCAGCAAAGCGCACCACGCGTGCGCAATGGTGCTCCCGCTTGCTATCGGAGCGGAGCGAACCGTGAAAGACGGTCAGCTAAAATTCGCTACGAAAACACTGGGAAACCCGTTTAAGCCTCGCTATAGAACGTAATGTGTATTAAAAAAAGACCGGGACGCTCGTTTGCGCCTCGCGCTAGAGCGCTTCGTAACGCGTACTAAAAAACACCGGGACACTCGTTTACGCCTCATTCTTCACAGACAAGAGGCTTAAGCACTTAAGCATTATATAAGGGGCGAAGCCCCTTAGGGGCTGGGGCTGTTGGCATCTCGTGTCGTCGTTATCGTCGTCGTAACCATCGTCTCATGTAGTCACGGTACTAAAACACCGGGACGTTCGTTTGCGCCTCGTGCTAGAGAGCTTCGTGCTTCAAAGACAACAGTCTTTTACAGCAACGCTGTATACCTGCACCTCCCCAAACAGTTTCATCTCCGTTACAAAAACGCCAAGGGGCCAAGAATACACTTATACATTGCATGCTTCGCCCCTCACCAGGTTTTACGTTAGTGGAGTTGGCCCGGGATTTTTTTTTTTTTCGAGCAGTTCAGCACCATCTTTACGTACTCAGCTGCAGCTGTTTGCGCTCCTAAAGACTGATGTTCTGTCTTGCAGTCCTTCTGTGAACATCTCAAATCTGACATCGGACGAATAGCGGACATCCGAATAAACGTTTGACATGAATCGTGGGAACTTTTCTGATTAGGCTATTTGGGCTATTTCTGTGGGTCGAGATTCGGCTACTTTTGGGCTATGTGGCTCAAAAAATCGGGCTATGTGGCTCAAAAAATCTGTCGGGTTGCTCGGTGATAACTTGGCATCCCTGCCTCGAGGCCGCGTCAGAGCACTCCGCCACACGTCAGATCGTGGCAGTAAGGCGGCGAGGAAGTGTCATGTAAGCTGTGGGGAACGCGATTTGCACGCAACCCCTTTGTGGCTAGCTTCCCATCGCGGCCGGCATTGCACAACGCGCCTCGCTCACGCGACGGGAGCCATACGGGAGGGCGCCAGTGTCCGGAGGGTTTGTTGTCGCCGGGGTGGAGGTGACCCTTTCCCCTCTGCCTTATCCGAGAACCAGTTCTTCCTCGCTAGCGGCAACAAATGGCGAGGTCTGGTGGGTTGTCGCATGACGAGAGGACGGCGCTTGTCTTGGGGATGCGGTAGCGCGCGGACGTTTCGGCGCGCCGGTCCGGACCTGGGGAACGTGCCACAATGGGACGCGTCCGGGTGAGCTGAGAGACTGCAACCGCGCTCGCAAGTGCAGCGCTCCGCTGCTCCGGTATGCCATCGATGAATCGAACCATCTCGATCTCTAGGGTTGTTTAAGGCCTCGCTCACAGTGTTACCGTTATGGCCTACGATCAGTCTGTATGCAGTGTATTTGATTGGCACTTAGCAATAAATGCTGCCATTGATGTCTTGCCCTCGCCGCCTCCTGCCTTTGTCTGTCTCCGCAAACAACGGACCCGTCCGCAGCCGGCGCTCGCAAGGCATGTTTGCTGAGCGCGGATGGCTGCGGGGTGGGAAATAACTGGTGTGTGGGAGGTAGAATCCCACAAAGCAAGGAAAAGAAGAAATGATCTTTTTTGCGTGTTGGTGCGTAGAGCCGTAGAGCCACTGAAGGATCCCTGCTTTACACATAGGTTTAATATTTAGTATACGTTGTCGGGAAGGGGTACTCCAGCAATTGCGTGATTGAAATGGCGGCATTCAGAAACCTATTTAGGGCCCCTTTAAGCCACCGCCAAGAATAGTGTCTGGTCGATTGTAGTGGGTCTTCAAGTTTGGTTGGGCCATATCCTTTTAATGCTAATTTGAAGGTTTTTTTACTTATATAACAATGATAAACATGCTTTAGCGCTGGCTGATAATACATCGCTTCTGCCCACCATACACCAGCGTATAGCGCGAAATTCGAATGCTTTAGGATATTTCTTGCATTTTCTTTTGGGTTAAACACTTTTGGCGGCTACGATAGAGCTGGGCGAGTTTCCAAAGGTTAGTGCTTTGTCAGACAGCCAAGTTGTCTTGCTTCAGCGGCGTATTAAAGCGCTTGCGGTGCGTGTTTTCACAGGATCAAGGCCAGTGACATCCCTTACGAGGTGTACCCGTACGACCTGAAGTTTATGTACAACTTCTCCGTCAAGGCCGTGCTCACGACGGACGAGGAGTCCGCGCAGCTGGCCGAATACTACCGGACGCTCGTCGAACAGAAGGGCGTGCAGGTGATACTGCGCGGTACCACTTAGCGTCACCAAATGATGGCTTCTAGAGTATCGTCACTCTTTTCTCTCATTGGTACGGGCCGCCAGGATATTCAATGGTCGGTCAGAACCACGTGATATTTTTTTACATATGGACGCAGCCATTTTGTTTCTGGGCGCTTTCTCTCTCTCTCTCTCTCTCTCTCTCTGCTGCGCGGACGCCAGAGCGGCCGGTGACACTCTGCCCGTCACAAACGGTGGCGGTTTCGTTGGGAGAGATAGCAACACTGCAAGCCAGAAACAAAAGGGCCCCCAGACTCTTCCGGGTGCACGAAGTGGTGGTACTGTTAAGCGTAGCTTATTTAGTGACGCTAGTACCACTGGGAAACAAATTTCAGAGCAGGGACTTGCTCAGCTTAGAAGGCGATAGTGTTCTGCCGGCTCTGTAATGTAAAGGTATACAGTCATGAACAAGTAAAATAACGTGAAAATATCAACCAGAACACGGAAACGGCACGATTTCTTTCCATGCAAGACAAACTGAAGCGTAGAATAATTACAAAAATTGTGGTTGATTCACTCTTTCAAAGGAATCCGTAAAATACGAAAGTGAGACGTGCCTTCACACGATCAGTTGAATGTTTATTTTGCATCGATATGCACTTGCACATCGCTATTTATATTTCGTCGGTATGGCACTGTCAGACTTATCAACATTGGACACTCGATTGCACGCGGCGGATCACTGCATAAACCCGTATGAAACCACACGCGATCGCAAACCATGCGAACGAAAGCGAACGGTTTGCCAGCGAATCGTTTGGTTAACTGACGGTCCGCTGCAACAAAAGAGAATGATTTACGGGGCTGTCTTGTGGGTGTGCTTGGCGAGCGGCAACCTGCTGGCGCGTCGCTTTCGCAAATGCGCGACCACTGCGTCCCTGCTTCGTGGAGTGTACGGCAGACGGTTGCGTTGCGACGAGCTCAGCTGGCGCCAACTGTCGGCGCTCAACAGCATCGTGAGACGCGGAGACGTTACGCCAAACAAATCATGTTTCGTTTTACTTGACAAACATAAAAGCAAACTACACGTTAGTTATATGCTCCGTGATCGCTCAGTTGGAAACAGTCAAAACTATTATTTCTTTCGGTAGAAAACATGCTTTAAACCGCCCGTCATGAGAAACTGCGCCCGCTGCCAATTCACGGGCTTTTCACGGCCCCGAAGGTTCGGTGAAATTTTTCGCCCTATTTCACGGTGACCGCAGCAGCCATTTTAAAGCTGTTACGTACCATTACGTCACTTTCACGCAGGCTGAAGTTGCCAATGTGTAACGTGATCGTTCCCGCCAGCCGTTTAAAGGAGCCATGAAGAGAAAATGCAAGTTGGTTTTATTCGAAAGATTTCGTGTTTTATAGTGCCCCCAGCGCTTGTCAGGGTACAAACGGTGCTTGTATTCACTGAGAAATTAAACAATTTAGGTTAAAATTTTGATTTTCCCGCTCAATCGTGCGTTTCAGTGGTCCCAAATGATATCACGAGGAACCGACCGCTCTGCAGCCTAGAGTACCTTCATTCACGCATCAGCCGTACAGGGTAGAGACACGTATACGCTGGCGCCGCTCGGCTAGCTCGCTTCGCCGCCGAAGCAAGTCATTGTGTCAAAACCGCGCTAAAATTATCGCAGGAATGCGGTTTACTCGAAGAACGTTTGACATCATATTGTCTGTTTCGCGTTGCTAGGTCTCGTGGGAAACGAAAAGAATAACGCGTTGAGCCCGTTGGCCCAATTGCGGCGGCACGGGACCGTTCAAAGGTTGTCTCCACCCTGTACAGCGGTGTTGGTTTGTTCCCGCGTTTCTTTACGTTCCGTAACCTAGATGGCGCCACCATACCGTGGCAAGCGGTTGGTTTGTTTTTGCCCGCATTTAAACCTGGCTTGTTTTTGTTCTGGGAGAAAATATTCGTTCCCTGAAACAGTGCTCGCTCGACAAATGGGGTCACGTAAGACACCGTTGCTTGCGTCAATCGGCCAGTGTCGTCTGAGACAACCCCAAGCTTCGTAGTGCTGTGCAGCTAAACCAAGCATGCTGTGCGCAGTACGAACAGCAGAACGCATCAGTACTTCTATGTTTACATGTGCTTTCGTAACTTCCACTGTTTGTCCCATCATTTTTATTGCTTTGTAAAGAATGTGCCCTAAATTTAAGCGCAAATCGCTCGTTCGTCTAGTTTGTAAGCTCTACCTAATTTGCGTCTGCTTCTGCCAGCCTCCGCCAATCGCAGAGCTTAGCTGATGTGACATCATAGGTTCTGTTGCGGGAAATGAGCTGGTGGGTCGCATGACCATTCCCGTTTTTCCTAATTATGTAGCTTATTTGAGCGAAGTTTACGTTAAAAGTGGTGTCAGTATGATTCTAACGAGACAATCTTTTGAATGAACCAAACTTGTGTTTTCTCTTCATGGCTCCTTTAAATTAGTCACACCTTCTCAGCCAATCACAGATTGCGTGACATACAAGCCGTATTGCTGTTGAATAGCAAACACAGGCGAACGTTGTCATGTTCGCTGCATTTAGTCTAGTTTTTCATTGACGGCCAATAATTATACGCTTTCAGTAAACAGAAATAAGGCAAACTTTAGAACTAGTGCTCGTAAACTTCATGAAACGTCAAATGCCGACAGCACACCCAACCGCTTTGACAACCGGAACCACGTCACCAAAATTGAAAGCCAATCAGAAAAGACTTCCGGCAAATTCAGAGTTCACTGTGAATTCGTGCAGTCGAGAATAGGGCCCCTAGTGTCACTAGATAAGGTATCAGAGTAACGCCACTAATGCACGCAAGTCCGCAACCGTGGCCATTTTGGGATTTATAAGTGTTACGAGATTGCCGCATCTATGGTCTCTTACAAACTGAAGGCCAGGCGCTCCGTTTTTTTTCTCCCGGACGTCGGCCATTTTGCGTCGCGCTGCGGGATCCGCTCCCCATTTGGCTTTGTGCTCGCGTCCTTTGTATCGCCGTGCCTGCTACGAGGACAAAAGTGGGCTGCGACATTCCAACGTGCAGGTGCAGGGGATGACGTTGTAACGAAAGAAGACCAGCGTCTGGCTTCCGATGTGGTGATCGAGTCGATTAGCCAGGCAGAACGCGCACCTCGATCCTCCTCTTCCTCTTCTCCTTCTGTCGCCCCCTGCCTGCGCTTCTTTATTTCTCAACACACTCCCGCCGCCGCCAAGTTCGTTAGGAGCTAGCTGGCAGCGGCACGGGCAACAGCGCTTCCTAGGTTGTTGGGTAAAAGTGACATGTCTAAAAGTGAAGACTACGAATGTTCATATGGTCCCACGGGAAAAGAGACCATGCTCAAAGTTTTCGGCCAGAAGGCAGCCGCCGGGATCGAATGCGAACAGCTGATGCGGTCGGTCGAATTGACAGAGATCATGCGGCGAGTGTAGTGGCATTGTCGTTGCGTCCACGTCTGATACGGCTTCCATGAGGAAATACGTGTGTTCGATCGGTGTATCCGTTATCTCTGCGAACAATAGGACTTCGCTCTCGCCGTGCCCAACAAGGTACAAAGGCTCGTCCCGAATCGAGTTGCGCTTGCTGAAGTAGGGGTCGTCACCATAGAAGCATTTGTTCTGCTTCTTCACCAGGATGCCTCCCCACGGGGCCTGGACGAGCGCGGACGAAGCTCGCTTCCGGCGTCGAAGCTCGCTCACGGAGATCGGAGGAAGGCGCTTCGCTATCCCCTGACGCGTGTCCATCTTCTGCACGAACCGCGTTTTTGTTGCTGAACCCAATGAAAACATATTTGACTCAAAACCGGGTTGCGCACTGCTGGCGAAACGAGAGCGAGAGTACCTCACCGACGTAAAGGTCGCAACAGGGAAGTCGGAGTTCTCCAAAACAGGAGTCGCATAATCGAGCTAGGCCGTGGCGAACGGGTCCGACGTCTCCAGAGCGGTAGTCAAGTCGTCGAAGCGAGGGTTGCGGAAGGGCTGTAACGACTCTGTGACGTGAGAGCCGTGTTGGCGACGCCAGCGCTGCGGCAAGGCCGGTCAGACGTCTCGGAAACGATTTCGCGTCAGCGACGGCGAGGTCTCGGCAAGGTTCCTGAGATTTCTCCACAACGGCAATCACAGCAACACCAGGGTTTGGAGTTCGCTGGAGCCGCTCTCCCGGGCTGAGCACCTCGGTGTCCGCTTGGAGTCCTGGAAGGGCAGCGCCTCCATCGTCGTTGTCCTGTTCTACCCGCGCACCAGTCATTTCCCGGAGGCGGACGACCCGGGACCATTGTCCTCCGGGCCTCCTTGGGGAGCGAGCAAATAGTCGAGGTTGCGATGCGGGTGGTGAACAGGGCCGCCTGAGGTTTAAGGACGTACGGAAGGTGGCGCGGAGAAGCTACGCGCTAGGGCGCAGACGCGAAATCGGCATGTCCGCTTCGATTCGTCATCCGCCAGATTCTTGAATTTCGGCATCGAGCTGTGAAGGCTCACCTGGTCATGCAAGATGAGGTCGAGGACATTTTGTCTATCAAGGGCCGTTGCTGCCTGCTCCGCAGCAAGGGTCGAGGACTGTCATTGTCCCGGAGACGGTCACTCGCAGTGCATCTCGGCGAAAACGAAGGACGTCCATGTCACCGAACGATGAAGCAAGACGCTGGGGTTTCAAATACCAAGGGGACAAGGGCGGGCTTGGGCACGAGCCGAAAGGGGCGGCGGCCGAGGGCAAGGCTTCCAGGATGAAGCAGTACGAAGGTATCCAAGCCTCGCGTGCCTCGGAGCCGCTGCGCCGTCGAACGTAGATCCGCTCGCGCACCAGTTCCCCGGTTTCACGGCACCAGAAAATGCGTAACGAAAGAAGACCAGCGTCTGGCTTCCGATGTGGTGATCGAGTCGATTAGCCAGGCAGAGCGCGCACCTCGATCCTCCTCTTCATCTTCTCCTACTGTCGCCCCCTGCCTGCGCTTCTTTATTTCTCAACAGACGTCACGATCGCTAGCTCGGACGGGCGCGTTCGATCGTGGCGAGTTGCCGAGGGCCCCGGGAGGGGGGAACAGAGGAACAATGGGGAAGGCGTCGGAGTGGGTCTACGGGCCGGCCGGCGGAGGTTATTTAGGCGAGCGCAAGCCGTCGCTGGGGGCAGTCGGCTGGAGACTCGTGAACGTGCTACGGGGGGAAGGGTCCGGGGGGGACGCGCTTTAGCGGAAGTACGTCGGTAGGCTCGCGACGCAACGACCAACGCCTCCGCTTAGCGCTCGAGTTTGCCCGTCGCCACGAGTCCCATCGCTGACCAGCTTCCGCACCCCAGAGCCCCGAAACACGTAAGCGGCAGCCCGGTGAGGCCGGCTCAACCTCGCCGTGACTTTCCGTCGTTGAACCTGCGGGCTCTCCTGGCCTCGTAGAGACTTTCTTTTGCTGCGCCTCACCTTCGTAATTTGTTTGTTGCATCGAATTAAGATATCCGCCTCCTCCGGGTTTTTTCTGGCGTCGCTTGTAGTTAACAGGTTGATAGTTCTTTTTTGTGTGTCGTGTTTGTAGTAGTGTGTTGGTGAGGGTAATGATGTTGGAGGGTATTTCACGTGTCGTGTACAGCTTGCAGAGCTGCTAGATTTTTTTTTTATAGTAAGTGCTGTTGCTGGGGGTTAACGATGTTTGTCCCCTAGAGTGTTTTGCGTGTTGCGTACTTGTTAGTATTTTTTTTGTAGTTGCGTTGTCGAGGTTTAAACAAGTGTTTGGCTCTAGAGTGCCGCGTACAGCTGTCTGAGCTATGTTTTCGAGGTCGAAGGTTAAGGTGTAGGCCTCGGTGGATCGAGTGCCTCCGTAGTGGCCACCTTGTAAATTTGGTTGTCCTTTGTTGTGTTACTATCTTGTTAGCGCCGTGCGCTAGCCTCCCAGCACGCGCATGCGCTTAGTGTGCGGCAGATTAGTGCCTGCGAGAGTTTTCATAAGGCCGATGGCAGTGTCAAGGTTTTTTTTTTTTTTTTTTGTCGGGCGTTGCCGTGTAATCTTTTGTTCTTGTAGTAAACAAATATAGTTAAAAACGTAGTCGAGCATCTCCGTTGTGATTTCATTCACCCCAGCAATCTCGGCACACGTGAAAACTCACGGGCCGGCCACCCCTCTAAAATATAAATAACTGTTTCCTCGCGCCCTTCTTCATTGGTTTTTGCTAGCGGACGCCATTATCCAGGGGAGGGGTTTGTGACAGTCTCGCCGCTAACCTCGACCGGGTCGTTTATTAACACACTGCCAAAGTGCAGCAAAACGGCATCTTTGCACCCACTTCTACTGCTGAAATGCTGCCGCATGCGTTCTTTGATTCGCGTTCGGAACGACGTCATTCAGGCGCAACCGCAGGGCAGGAACGACAAGCTAGGTCTACCAGAGTTGACTGAGTAAAATGCACAAACAACAAGATGGCGGCGCCCATGAATCGTCGCAATGTACATCCGACGGGTCATGGGCGCGAATGCGCAGTGATGTCGCACGCAGCAGCTTATCTCCACAAGTGAGGACGTACTTTAAAGATAAATTACGAGTTTTCATAATTAGAAAGGCTGCTTTGTCCTCGTAATAAATAATGGAGATACCAAATAAAACACCTGAAGCAGTGGCGACTCCCAGGCCACTTTGCGGCAACTTTTCTATGACGTCACATAATCTTGTTTGTGCTATTGGCGGCTGCCGACCCAAGTCATCGCTAACACACATGGCTGGACGATGGTAGTGTGGCCTCTACTTCCGTTTTATCCTATCACTTGTTTCTAACGTGCTGTTAGTACCCTCAAAACTGCATTTTAACACGAACGTGTTTTATTCCTGGATACACGAAGATCTCGCTGACGTCATATCCGTCACGGAAGTGACGCCAGTACAACAAAGCTAGCGGCCTGCAAAGGGTGCACCCCTGCACACAGGGTCCTCTCGCGGGGAAGCAACCTTTTGTACTGAAGAGTACGCTATACCAGAGTCTTTCAATGCTTTCAGAGTCTTTCAACGACTCTGGTTATACTTAGGGTTGTTCGTTTTCGGGTTTTATATTTTAACACGAACGTGTTTTATGCCGCGATGCCCAAGTTTTCACTGACGTCATATCCGTCACGGAACTGACGCCAGTACTCCTTTGCCGAAGCGACCCGCCAGCAGGACGTCGCTGGCCAAGCGCACCCATAAGACAGCCGCCGACCCGCAAATCATGCTCAGCTGCAGATTTCGCGGCACATTTCACTTTCGTGTTTTGCTGATTCCTATGACAGAGGAATCAAACACAGTTTTTTTTTGTCTTCATGGCTTCTTTAACGCGCTCTCCTCCTTCGATCTCAAGCATATTTGCCTACCGTCTCGCTTCTCCCATGGTTGATGCAGTGGCGATTTTCTGAATTCAATTCCATTTTCCGCGTCCGCACTGATAGTGCGCCATCTGGTGGGAGAACGCGCAACTTGCCTCTTTTCTTATTGCATTCTTTTCATTTGATGTCGCGAACACTACTCAAAATGTTATCCTAATTTAACTAGTGCTACGTCTTTCGTTTATGTACTGACATCTAGCCTCAATGACCACTGGTGTTGTTGTGAAACGACGCAGCTTAACAAACGCGCAAGAAACAATCACACAGGGAAGGTGAGCATGGATTATTAACCGAAATATATTAACGAAAGACACATACTTTTATACCGAAAAATTTCTCAAGGCTGCCTATGCGCACACATACGAGGGTCCCACCTCAGCCTTTTGGGTTGGGCACCCTCGTCATCATACCCTCGTGTACGTAATGTTTTATTTGAACTCAGTAAACCTTTGAAGCCTTGAAACAATGCCACAAAATCAAACACACAAAACACGGATAAAGAACGCTCGTGTTTACATTCTACTAGACATCAGGAAAGGCCTGTTTCGTGTAAAGACACAGAGGCTTGACTTGCGCACTTGTCACAAAGCCTGTTCATGTCTACTGTCGCACCTGCCCCGCAGGTGCAGCGGGTCCGTGACGTCACCGACTACCTCCTCGGTCTGGGAAGCCAGGGCTTGAAGAACTACGAGTCGTTCGCGGTGGGCGGAAGCTTCCTGTACATCTCCAATGAGCCCATCGCAACACGAGGAGGACTCGGTCCTCCACTTGGGCGTCCCCAGGGACTTCAAAGGGCGACTGGTCATCGCCTGGTGCGCCATGCTCCTGCTAGAGTGATTCCTTTTCGAGATGGGTGCGAGGCCGGCACTTGTGTGGGGCTAAACGTTGATCGAACGTGTTCATATCCCCCCCTCCTCTAAGCGGAACTAAAAGATACCAAACCACGCTTATTTGCAGAAATAATTCGCAGGTTTGTGAGAAGAACATTTTCGAATAAAACATATCAGGAATCTCTTGAAAAAATGTATGCTTCCAAAACCCAGGAGTGTGCCCTTATTACCCCTACTTCTTTGTAGATGGGGCAGCACAGTGGGGCTCTTTTAGCCAGAGTTACTTGAAATACGAGTTGCGAAACTCCCCATAGGCCCCATGCATGTAAAAGTGGCCCTATACGATTGGTCCACTGTTCTGGATTTTACGTACAGTGGCACCATCTGTTGGTGACAAAAGAAACTATACAACGTCGTTCGCCGGTCGACGACCTGGTCGGAAAATGGTACTTGGGTGCTTACATAAATGTGTTGTTCCGAAGAAGCGCAACGGGCCCCACCACGCAAGTTATTTATATGCATTCAAACCAAGAGTAGTAAAAAAATGTGTAAAGGAATGCATCCGTGTGGTCAGCGAGATGCGTTATCACGTGCACAGTGTCTGCTGCGCGTCATATGTGATCTTTCGGCGGCACAAAAAAAAAGTTAAAATTCGCTTCGACGGCTTTACGCAAGCTTGAAAGGATTATTTAGTCACTTGGTCAGCTACTCGATCAGTTTTGGCATACAGCGTGATGTAGGCCGAGCGAAAACTGTGAATTTAGTACTTCAGGTCGGACCTGTGTTGTGCCGGAAAGTCCACACAAGTGCCAATCGGTCGAGGCAGTTGCGCAGACGCAGAAACAATCGCAACAAAAAACCGTAGTTAAGGAAGCAATATATAACCTAGGAAAGTACAAAAATAAAAAAATTGTGCACCTTTCACACAAAATTTAACGTTAAATATTCAGTATGAATAATTAGGTGTTTTTTGTGGGGGGGGGGGGGGGGGGGGGATAGTGCGTGCGGTGCCCGCGATCCAAAGGACGGGGCATCCAGGTGCGGGCCGTTTTTTGAGGCGGAGTTTTGCAACTGCCTACATCGAAGAGCTCTGGGGCGGTATTATCGTGCTTTGAGCGTTTTGAGCAAGCCCTTACTGGCTAAAAGCGAACAACCGGATGTGACGCCATGCAAGCACGACGGAGCTATGAGCCGCCGCTTCTCGGAGCAGACGATTTGGAGCAGGCGATTTTTTGTCGCGTTGTTGTTGGTTCGCTGGCTGAACAATAAACACATAAAAGATAGTCTAGTTTAAAATAGGTCTAGTCGTTTAAAATCTCTTTACAAGAACAATTTCGCAAAAGTCAATTCAAAGGCCGCCTACAACTGGAAGTACGTCACAATAAAACGGACGCAAAACGGGCGTTTTCAAAACGGACAAACACGAGATTACCCTCCCTGCTTTTAGCAGCATTTCCATAAAGGACTAGGAGGAGTGTTCCAGGTTAAGTGGTAGATCGCTAGGTGCGCACAGGAAGTTCCGGGCTTGTACCCACCAGGGAACGGAATCTCGCACCTCCGAAAGGAAGGAGAGAACGCAGCATTGTTTTGTTTGAAAGAACTAGCCTTCCGAACTAGGAGTAAAGCCCCGGTTAACAGAAGGCGCGAATAACTAAGGACTGTCAGTCGTCCATATTCTAATTAAATGTACAGCCGTTGACGATGCGAGACGGCCAGATTTCCCCGTGATACTTAGTGAATTCCACTGCACACCTTTTGCCTTTCACCCTACCAAGCCATGGCCACAAACAAACTCCCATCCGCCTGTCCCTCTGAAACAATTTTTTTAAATAAATCTCATGTAGTACGGCACGTAACTTCGGGCTTTCTCCGTGTTGAGGGAGGTAGTGAGGCCCACGCATCCGACGCTGCAACCTCCATGTACCATTATTTTGGAAGCGGTGTTTTACACTGTTATATTCGGTTCTTCTGGCAATGTCACACTCATGCCATGCATGTTTCAGCCAACAACATGACGCCGAAGGAGCACCGAACAGAGTATGGCGCCCTTTCGCCTTGGACCTCCTTGGGCTATGAACAAACCATATGTAGTCAAAATGTTCTAGGCCACGGCTCAAGTTCATGTGCCACAAGGAATCCAATGCACAGGAGTAACGTTCAAACTCTTTTACTGCAGTAAGAAATAAAGGTTATTTCGCCCACTCTCTGACAAAAAAAGTAAGCGCGTGTTTTGAATTCCTGCAGCCTATGAATTTTTGCCGTGGCCAAGAAACTTTGACAAAGACAGTGTATGCAAATCTCCCAACTCACCACGGTCTAACGTTGCGCAAGAAAGGTACGAAAGCTGCATTCAATGCCTAGGCTGCGCGTATGTTGAATTCCTTGGGGTTTATGAATTTTTGCAGTGGCCTAGCAACTTTTGACAAAGACTGTAGATAGAACACTCCGAACATAAGCACGATCTTACACTGCGCTGAATAAAGCTGCGGAGCTGCATTCAGTTTTTAGCCTGTCTCGTTGCTACAGCGTGTCCTCTGCGCATGCGTGCGCGCAGGTACTCCGGCGAGCTCTTCCACAGCGCCATCATCGCCGTGAACCTGGCGCACACGGCGCTGCTGCGGCTGGCCACGGGTGACACCTCGGCCTCCATCAAGCTCCGGGTGCGGCCGCAGAAGCAACTCGAGGAGACCGTGGCCTACGACCCGCGCTCCCACGACGTGGTGCAGCGCCACCTGGAGCGCTTCGCCCTAGGCGCCATGTCGCTGTCCATGATGACCTCCTCTTTCGGCGTCTTCCCCGTCGTGGACCGCGTGAGCCAGTGCCAGCGCATGCAGCTCATGACGGGCCTCACGCCCACCGCCTACTGGCTGGCCAACTTCATCTACGACTACGTCTTCTACGCCTGCTCTGCCTGCGTCATGTGCGCCATGTTCTACTCCTTCTTCGAATCCTTCTTTGAGGAGATGTTCCGTGAGTATATCACTAACTGGGGACGGACACGGTACGAGGGGCGCTGATATTAGAGAGTTTTAGCAGTCCGTCTGTTCGTCATGTACGTAGTTACCGTGTTGACCGAGACTCGTCTGGGCACTTGTGCATTCGTCGTGGTAGGGAGGTTAGTTCCGCGGACCGGCCCTCGCCATGCCCGTGCATTCGCCATGGTTGGGTGTGCCTCCTCTCCCTTCCTCCTCGCCCTTCCGCCCGTGCATGCGTAGTCGGGTCTCGGTAATCACGGTAACTACGTACACGATGGAACAGACGGGCTGCTAAAACTCTCTATTAGAGCGGAAGCTCGACCACGTCATATCTTGCAAGGTCACTCATCGCGTCGCGATGACCTTGAGCCACCGGAGCGCAAGTGTAGCAGGTGTGGCGTCACGCTGCGTGATCCGCTGAGGAGAGGCATCGCGGCTGCGCGCGCTCGGAGACTCTCCGCTGTGGCACCACGTGACTACGCGAGGGTGAGGGCTGCTTTGCTGGTGCTTGGTCGCCCAGTCTCCCCTACGGTGGCGCGCCGGCTGGACCATTTGTGTGCGTGCACTTCAATTTTCGCTCGTGATGACTAGGCCGGTCCAAATGCGGGCTGGCCGGGCAGCTTTCCCTCTAGGGCACTGCTTTATGGTGCGGGCGGGAGGTGGCGGCGCGCGCGTTGACGTCATAGCTAGGCGAGCGAAGCTTGGCTCTGCTAGCGCGGCTCGGCGAAGGTCGTGCCGGGCGGCGCGCACAGCAGCAGTTTCTTTTGAATTTTTTGTGAACGCCAACGCACCAAGCTCAAGCTTAAAAAGCTCTGCTGTTAAAAATTTCCTCTATCACCTGGGCAGCATGAGTGTGGAGCCAAGAGCTGTTCGTTGGTAGCATCAGCAGCGGTTTCAACGCCCGAGCAGATGCAGAGTGTCCTCTGCTTCTGCGCTCTCCCCAGTGCCGATCATGCTGACCTTCACCTGCTACGGGGTGAGTGCCGTGCCCCTGTCCTACCTTCTGTCCCTGGGGGCGCGAACACCGGCCAGCGGCTACGCAGCCGTCGTCCTCCCCAACTTCCTCGGTGGTGAGTCATACTCTCTCGTGGCGCTAATTTCCGTTGTCTGGTCGGTAGAAAATGTCACGATGCAGTGTGCCAGAAGATAGAGCTGTGTCGTGCGGAGAGAGAACCGATGGAGAGCCCGGCTCCTATTTGCGATGAAAAAAATTGTACGGCGAGCAAGAGCAGGAAGGAGTTCAGCGGTGGACGCCTCCTGCAACCAGCGCCACCTGCAATTTTTACCGCCAGGTTTTAAACCAAGGAGTGTTTAATTTAACAAGGCTAATTACAGCAATAAATAAAGACAGGTTAATGCAAGCAAAACTTGCAAAGCCGACCGGTAAGCGGCCGCTAGGGGCACTGCTCACCGTAGGAGTCGACAAGAAATTTTCATCGCAAAACAGATACTGGCCCCAGATGACCCACCGTTCTCTTTCAGTACGCTATATGTTCGACACGGCTTGTGCCCTCCAGAATTATTGACTTAAAACGGTATATTGGTCAGGTATACCGGAAGTTACGTCGCATCACAGGGGCCCGGCTGAGACACTTCTGGTTCACATCAGAGACGATTTTCGGTCTCAGTATAGCAGTGACTGCCAAATGGTGTGGTGGATGTCTTCACACGTGGCCGGGGGGAGGGTAGTGGGGATTTTTTTTCTCCCTCGCAAGTGGCACTCCAGGAGGGGAGATTTACAACAGAGCTAAAATGGTGGAAATTGTTCGTTTGTATTGCGACTACGACTAGGCGAGCTAAGTTATCTCATCTATTCGCACGTCATTTAGACAAATGGCCCTGCTAGCTACCCTTCAGATGTAACTGGAGCTCGTCAACTGTGCACGACTTAGCGCAGGGTTGGTCTTGCCGGGTGTCGAGCACCGGATGGGTCTTTTTTGTATTTTCCTTTGCGAACACCAATGAACCAAGCTCAAGCTTGGCCTGTTGAAACGTTGACGAGACGTTCCGCACCTTCGTCCGCTCTACGCTTTCGTCTAGCGTCCGCTTCTCGAGCTCGGAGTTCGGCGTTCGCGGCCCGCTTCGCTCGCTTGCGTTCGGCGTCGCGAGCCCTCCTCGACGCGGCCTTGTCTTCGGTAGACGACGACGTTCCCGCGGCGTCGACACCTCCAACGACGGGTGGAATGCTCGCTTCGGATCGTATTTCACTCGTTGTTTGAGGTTCCGTTGCTTGCGGAGTTGACTGCGAAGCCCGCGAAGGATCCATCTAGAACGACGAAGCGCTACGGAAACTCGACTGCTTTACGGAACCGGACGTTAGCGGCGCGCCGTCGCGCGAGCGCCCTCGAGCGTCGGAATGCGGAGCCGACGAGCGAGCGCCCTCACGCGGACGGAACGCGAAGCGAACCGGCGCAGCGGCGCGCCGCCCGCAGCTACGCCGAGCAGGAGACCGTTGCTACGCCGAGACCGTTGCTACGCACGCTCTCTCTCCTCCTCCGCGCCGTTGCTAGGGGAGAGGGGGAGCGCGGACGGCGGACGAGTGATTCAGGGTCCGCTATAAAGTGCATTCGCACTTAAAAATGTTGTGTATGATGCACCTAGCGTGAAAGTGAGCAGCTTATGTCATACTAGAACGCAGTGATGCGTGGCTACATGTCCGCCCCTCTACGACGAGGCCAGATAGGTGTGGGGAACCAATTGGATGCGGTTTTGCGTATCAAAAACTTTCGCACAACACATGGTGGACTTAGATCTCTAAGTTTTCAAAACACGTTCGGTCAGAGATGACGAAAGGCTGTTTACATGGTGGTCAGAGCGAACGGAAACGACACACGAAGAAGAGAATAGACGACAGAGGCGCTGTGTTGTTTCGTGTGTTATTTCCGTTCGCGCTGACCACCATGAATGCTATCCAACTTGCCCATTTTGCCACCTTATTACAGAAAGGCTGTTTAACATCGCAGACGTTTAAGCTTGATCGTGGTCCGGTGGTGTTAGCAAAAAAACAAGGAAAAAACACCGCTGCTTCAAAATGGTTCACCACTGCAGGTAGGGTATCATAACAGTGAAACCGAATTTCGCATCTGCTCGAGTGTAAGCACAAAGCGCATATGCGCATACGCGCCCCTTACTATAGCTTGTGTTCACTGGCTAGGCATGCATGCAGGCGACCATGTGAGTGTGTCGTCACTGGCTACGTCGGGCTCCGCGGGATGGCGCTACTTGTTTCTGCTAAGCGCAGGCTGTGTGTTGGACGTTCTGTAGTCTACCACACCGAACACAAAATAATGCCTCGACTCCATTGTGAGTGCGATTCGTAGCATCTCCGTCGACACCGTTGAGAATCAGGTTGAAACGGAGCAGACGACGCACGCCGGTGTTTATTTTTTTGCTTGGGCGTGCGGGCGCAGTGGCACAAGCCGCGCCATGTCCGTGGCGCTTCGGCCATGTCCATGGCAGTTTTCAGTGCTGCCAAGCGAAGAAATTGACAGCTAAACTTTTCATTGAATACCACCTATAGCATTTGGAAGGTTAGTCTTTCTTGCGCTACTAAAACGAAAAAAATAATGCCGCAGCTTACACTAGTGGTAAAGGGCTTAAGAAACACAGCATTCGGGGGCTGACCTAGCTTTGCCCTCGCCGCCCCCCCCCTGGGATCCGCTGTCAGTGTGGCGGCCGACCGGAACGGCCTTGTAAAATCTGGCTAAACTTGACCTCACCCCTCAACACTTAGCCTAGCCTGGCAAGAACAACGCAAAAGCTAACAAAACTTACCAGTCCAACAAAAAATAGCAAAACTAGTAAAACCGAGATAAGCTAGTCGACCTTAACACTGCTGTTCCTCCAGCCTTGCATCTAGAGCCAGCTGCGCCTTTTTTTTATTTATGAAGCGAACCTATGCTCTCAACTAAACTATCCAAAGAAGAAGCGCTCGAAAACTGAGCCAAGCGCCGCCTTTAAACGGCGCCACTCTCCGAGCGCAGGGTTTCTGACCATCGGTGCGATCACCGCCGAACTCCTGGAGACGGCCCACTGGATCACGTTCGTCAACACGAACGTTCTGCCGTGGCTGGCCTTCTACCCGTCGTACGCCTTCATGCAGGCCTTCCGCAAGACCGTCGACCAGAGCCGTGCGGCCTGGGTCTGCAGTCGAGGTGAGCGCACCCTCCCCCAAATCAGCCGCATCACCGGATATTACCGAGGCCCTGTTTACCACACCAACGTTGACGAGACTTCCGCGTCTGTCAAAAAGTGTCTGGCACTTGTCTGGTGCCCTCAACCTGAAAAGAAAGAACCCTCAACCTGCAGAACGAAGCATGCATTATTTTCGCAAGTCAGACCTTACAACCACACCCTTTCTTGCGAAATTCGACTGCGTATATATCAGTGCCCCTCTCTCTCTCTCTCTCTCTCTCTCTCTCTCCTTGACGCTGTCTGTGTGCGTGTGTGTCTGCGTATGCGTGTGTACGTGTGGGAGTGTTGGCATGCGTATGTGCGGGCGTGTGTGCGGGCGCACGTGTCCTGCGCGTGTGCGTGTGTGTGCGTGAATGTATGCGTCTGTCTGCGTACGTGTGTTTGTGCGTGTGTGCGTGCGTGCGTGTGTTTCTGTGCGTCCGTGTGTGTGCGTGTATGTGCGTCCATGTGTGTACATGTATGTGCGTGTGTGCGCGCATGCGTGCGTATGTGTTCGTGTGTGTGCGTGTGATTGTGTGCGTGTGTGCATCAGCGTGTGGGTGTGGTGCATGTGTATGTGCGTGTGTGTGCATGTGTGTGCATGTGTGTGTCCGTGTATGTGTGTGTCCCTGTGGGCGTGTTTGCGTGTGTGTGTGCGTGTGTGTGTGCGTGCGTGTGTCTGTGCGTGTTGGTGTGCGTGGGTGTGTCCGTGTGGGTGTGTTTGCGTGCGTGTGTGCGCGTATGCGTGTTTGTGTGTTTCTGTGTGCGTGTACACATGTGTGTGCGTGTTGTGTGTATGCGTGTGTGTGTTAGCGTGTGTGTGCGCGTGTGCCTCTATGTGCGTGTCTGTGTGCCTGTTTGTGTGAATGTATGAGTGTGTGTGCGCGTGCGTGCGTGCTTGTGCGTGAGTGTGCGTGTGTGTTCATGTCTGCGTGTGTGTGCGCGTGTGTGTGTGCGTGTGTGCACACGTGTGTGCGTGTGTGCTTGTGTGTGCGGGTGTGTGCTTCCGGTGTATGTGTGCGTGCCTACGTGCGTGTGCGTGCGTGTGGGCGTATATGTGTGTGTGCGTGGCTATGTGACTGTTTGTGCGTGGGTGTTTGTGTACGTGGGTGTATGTGGGTGCGTGTGTGCATGTGTGTGCGTGTATGTGTGCGTGTGTATGTCCGTGCTGGAGTGTATGCGTGCGTGTGTGCATGTGTATTCATGTGGGTGCACGTGTGCGTCTGGTTGCATGTCTGTGTGCGAATATGTGTGCGTGTGTGTGCATGTGTGTGCATGCGTGTGCGTGTGCATGCTTGCGTGCCAGTGTGTGCATGTGCGTGTGTGTCTGTGGGCGTGTTTGTACCCGTGGGCATGTGTTTGTGTGTGTGTGTGTGTGCCTATGTACGTCTGTGGCATGCGTGTGTGCGTATGTGTGCGTGCGTGTTTGTGGGTGTGTGTGCGAGCGTGTGTTCTTGTGCCTTTGTGGGCTCGTGTGCGTGTGTGTGCATGCGTGTGTGCGTGTGTATGTTCGTGTGAGTCTGTGCGTGTGTCTGTGCGCGTGTGTGTGAGCGTGCGTGAGTTCGTGTGTATGCATGTGTGTATGCGTCTATGTGAGTGGGTGTGTACGTGTGTGGGCGTGCGTGCGTGCATATGTGTGCGCGTGTGTGCTAGTGCGAGTGTGTGCGTGTCTGTGTGCGTGTGCATGCGTGTGTGTTCATGTGCGTGTGTGTGCGCGCGTGTGTGTGTGCGTACGTGTGTGTGTGCGTGTTCGTGCGCGTGTGCGTGCGCGTGTGCGTGTGCGTGCGTGTGTCTGCGTGTGTTTGTGTGTGTGTGCGCGTGTGCGTGTGTCTGCGTGCGTGTGTGTGCGTGTTTGTGTGTGTGTGCGCGTATGCGCAGTGTCGCGTGCGTGTGTGTGGGCATGTGTTCGCATGTGTGTTTACGTGTGTGTGCGTGCGTGTGTCACTGTGCGTGCGTGTGTGCATGTGATGTGTGCGTATGTGTGTGCGTGTGTGTGTGTGTGTGCGCGCGTGTCAAATGCAAGCGAGCTCCGTGCACTGGATGATCTTGCCCTCATTTTCTTTTCTACCCCCTTCTGACAGTTCACCCCTTCCACATGCACTATTTAGTACGCCCACCGCGTACACGCAGGGTGTCAGTACGCGTGTGAATTACTCAACTGTTAGTTCGATGTGCACGCACACGAAGACGCACACACTCTCTGCCCAAATTCCTCCAGGCAGCTGTCAATTTACATTAGAACAAATTCCAGGGGCCTTGCTTTCTTCGTTGCAATTTAGGAAGGGAAGCGGCAGTGTTATCATGCGTGGTGATGTCGGTGTTCTCCGTATCCCATGCCCCACTAATTGGCACGACGTCACAACTTGGCCGGAATCTCGTTATTTTAAAGCGAAGCTTTCTACGTTTTACTGATTCGTCCGTGAACGCCGAAAACGCACTGGAGGAAGTTCAACTTTCTCTGGCGATGATGATGATCTTGGAAGTGCCTCAAAAAAAGCACCCCTCCCGTGATCGGAGTTGAAACTCGGTCCCTCCCGTTGTAAGCCACGTTTATCCGGTTGAGCCGTTTAGACGCAGCCAAAGCAGCTTGGATTCGGATAGGGGTGCATGACGTGCCAAAGTTGAAAAGCTTTTTTCGTGTGAAATCAAATGGTGAATGGTCAAATTTAAAGCCGCTGTGATCAGAAGTCCAAACTGCATGCGAGTGAAAGCCGAAGTTCAACGAGCCTAAGTGCGAACTGAGACGACAACCAAGGAATCTCTCTCGAGAAAGCTTCGCGTTCAACCACTGTCCTTATTAGACGGAGGGGTGCATGATTTGTTCTTGCTCCCCACCAACTACATCGAACACCTTAGGTGCTGCGGAATGGCTTTATATAGTTGGGGCTTACAGCGTTCCTGAGCCAATGAGCGACAGCGTAGATTAAAGGCCTGTTCACACTTGCGACGGAAGCGAGAGAAAGCGACGGGAATTCTGTCGCTTTGTCGCGCGGCGACAAAAATTGGTCCCGACCATTTGACAAAAACGATCGTCGGGCGGCAAAGCGATGGAATTCCCGTCGCTTTCGTCGCCAGTGTGAACGGGCCTTAACAGAGTTGCGCGGAAAACGGCGAGGCCAATTACTGAGCTTCATCTCTCGGTGCGGGGACATTCGTCGCGAAAAAAATTGTCGAGTATTTACTGGTGGGCTATCTGACATTTAGACATTCTTCATCACGTAAAAAGGGCTGCAGGCACAGCCCTGACAATAATTGAAGATTTTATGGGAAAGGGTGGACAGATAAAGTACCATTATAGGAAACATAACAAGGGCACTTGAAGTTTCTAATCTCTTCAGCCAGATCTTCCAATTCCTTATCAGATAGTGCTACAGAAAACTGGCTCATACAGTTGTCTTCAAGGCGATGGATTTCAAAAGCCTCGACTATTCCTCCGGCAGTCTTGTCACGACCATCACTTGTAAGGCTGCAGCTTTCATACAGCGGTTTGCAGCCGCACTGTTGACCATGCTACGCGAGGGTCTTCGTCGCCACGAGCTTCTCGACAATGTTGTGGGGTTCTCGAAGGCTGTCATTTATGCATCTTGCTGATTCATTTCATGTTTTACATTTATGTGCCATTTATTCATCTTGCTTTCCAAGGTCTATACATGTCAGTTAGGTGGTGGTAGTTAACTTCCCTAGATAGGCGGTGGCCCCGGGTTCGAATTCAGGACCAGAATGAATTTTTCTTCGCCTGCAGAGTTTCTAAGAAACCTGTATGCCTGTGGTTTGCTCCAGAAGCTGCATGCAGCACTGCGGAGGCTACACTGTTGTCAACAGTCCACCCACCGAGCACGCCTAACTCACCGGGAAGGGGGCCTTGAAAGGACCCTTCCTTCTCCCCTCTCGGCAGGCGGAATGGCAATGTCCCGGCGACTTTTGTCGCTTCCTTCACAAGGAGTTAGGCTCCCTCAGTGGGCGGACGGTTGACAACGCTGTAGCCTCCCCTGTGCCGCACGCAGCTTATGAAATGAACTATAGGTAAGCTATATTTGGCTGCCCTAACTGCTCTAAATAGGCCGTAATCCCGGGTTATAATCCTGGACCAGAATCAATTTCCTTTCCTGTGCGAAGTTTCTGAAAAAGTTGTGAAAGTTTTTTTAACATGAAAGTGTTTTATTTCGGAATTCACAAAGATTTCACTAACGTCACAACGAAGCAAGCAGGCCTGTAAAGGGTGCACCCCTGCACACAGCGTCTTCTTGCGTGGAAGCAACCTTTAGTACTAAACAGTCTGTTATACTTTAGGTTGTTCATTTTCGGGTTTTATAATTTAACACGGAAGTGTTTATGCCTGAGTACACCAAGATTTCGCTTACGTCATATCCGTCACGGAAATGACGCCAGTACACCTTTGTTTAAGCGACCCGCCAGCAGGACGTCGCTCGCCAAGCACACCCACAAGACAGCCGCCGACCCGCAAATCATGCTCAGCTGCAGATTTCAATGCACATTTTACTTCCGTGTTTTACCGATTCCTGTGACAGGAATAAACTACAGTTTTTTTGTGTGCGTCTATGGCTCTTTTTCAGGAGGATCCGAAATTTTCATTCGCAGAAAATTACTCCACCTTGGGGATCTCGCCTAAATCTGGTCGATTGGGGATCCACTTGTTGTCGGCACTGTAGAAGGATTTACACCCTTTTACCAGCGAAGATGATGCTACAGGCCGTAATTAACTCGTTGCGAAAAACTCTCCGAGCGCATATCCACTTATGAAGATTAACCGAGATTGGCTTTAAGAACAACCTCCAGCGTTCGCCGTAAGCGTGGCAAAATTGCTCGGAACGAGAAAGATGCGTCGCAGAGTACGCCCCTCGTTCGTTCGTCACCGTGTCATCGCGGGCATGCGCTCTGTACCCTAGAAGAGTCCTGGCGTGCGGCAGCGTCTAAGAGGCACCCTGCTGGGAAGAGGTCACTGAGAGGGGCACCCTGAGAGAGAGAGGCACCCTGCTGTGGACAGGCGTCAGTGTGTTATAAACGATAAAGCACCTGCAAGTATTAGATACGACTGCATCTCATTCACTCGCCTTGTCGCTCCATACAGCGTTGTTGTTGTCCGTCCACACCCCTCCCCCATTCTCCTCGCCGCGCGAGCTGCGCTCTCCGCCGCTCACCCCCTCTCCTCTCCGATAGCGAACACACTCTCGCGAGGGGCATTGGATTGGATTCGATTGGCTTGGCTTGGCTTGGCTTGGCTTGGATTGGATTGGATTGGATTGGATTGGATTAAAGTGGATTGTGTTGGATTGTGTTGCGTCATAGCCGCGCCACGTTGCGTCATAGCCGCGGCAGGGGGTTCACGGCACGTTTCACGTGATGGGAGAATCAAACTAACGGAAACAACAACGGAACCCCCTATGCGTCGCATCTACACAGGGGTTCCCGCGAGGGGAGGTGGGAGAAATTTTTTTTCCTTTGCTTTTTGCTAGGGTGTAAGGGTGTTTACTATAGACAGTGATTTACACTTTTAAAGCACCTTATAGTAGTCGGGCTGTGCCGCAGGGACGCTGGACTCGTACCGGCGCGTGTGCGTGGCGCCTCCCGGCGGCTTCAGCGAGGCGGCTGAGGAGGAGCGGAAAAAGAACGAAGAGTTCGTGAGCAAGTGCTGCCCGCCCTTCAGGGCGACCGGCGGCACCGAGACGCCCGACCTCAACCCGAAGGTGTCCGACGTGGTCGAGGTCTTCTTCATGCTCGCCGAGGGAGCCCTGCTCTTTCTGCTGCTCCTCTACCTCGACTCTGGCGGCGTCGAGCAGCTCAAGGGTTTCTTTACTCCAAAGGTGGCGCTGCGACGGGCTTTGCGGCGAATGCGCGGCGGAGAGCGAAGCGGGAGACATGTCCGTCCGAGCAATCCGTTTTCATTTAGCAGATTGGATGCGCGCGGGAGCGGAAGACGCGGCCGGTCATCCTGCTGCCAAACCGGTTCTCGGGGAGATGCGTGCGAGACGCGTCTCCGCCCCGAGAACTGGTTTGGCTGCCGGATGACCGACCGGCCGCGTCGGCCACGGGGACGCGTGCTTTTCCCCGCTAGTGTTCGACCCTCGTCCCGTTTCCGCGCGCGTTTTAATACGAAAGTGTTTTATTCCGGGATACACAAACATTTGAGTGACGTCATATCCGTCACTGAAGTGACGCCCGTACAATGAAGCAAGCGGCTTGTAAAGGGTGAACCCCTGCACATAAGGTCTTCTTGTGGGGAAGCAACCTTTAGTACTAAAGAGTACGTTATACTTACGGTTGTTCGTTTTCGGGTTTTATATTTCGACACGAAAGCGTTTCATGCCGGGATACTCCAACATTTCACTGCCGTCATATCCGCCACGGAAATGACGCCAGTACACCATTGCCGAAGCGATCCGCCAGCAGGACGTCGCTCGCCAAGCACACCCAAAAGACAGCCGCCGCCCCGCAAATCATGCTCAGCTGCAGATTTCGCTGCACATTTCCCTTTCCTGTTTTACCGATTCCTATGACAGAGGAATCAGCCATAATTTCTTTCCTCCGTCAGGAACACGCGCAAAGGCTACAGCTAGGACCGGTTTCGGAGAGTGCCAAACCGAGTGCCGAAAGGCGTAGTTGCGCACTCGCTTGGTGACATTCCCATGCGACTTTCTAGTTCATGACCCACGGACTTAAAAATTATTATGCACCAATGCAAAAAGTTTAAAAAATCTGTTGATATGTTCCGAATGGCCTATATTGCTCGTTTTATAAATATAATACTGCTTTACTCCAAATGGCGCTAGCTGTCTAGCAAGCGAGAGTTTTATTTCTGTATAGAAGGGATATATTTCTAATATAAGCAAACTAGGCCGTTAGAAATATGTCTATGGATTTGAAATTATTTTTATAATTGGTTCACGATGGGTTTTAAAGGTTCCATGAAGAGAAAATACAACTTTGTTTAACTTTAAAGAGTTACGCTTCAGTACCTCACTCAGCTCCATTCCGGTCAAGAAATTTTTTAACCGATAAAAACGCGAGAAATTCTTGAGAATTTTCATATTTCGCGCCAAGTGACGTTTATGGGCGCGAGTGACGTCATATAGGCCAGTGCTAAAAACATAATTTTGAGTGCGTTAGGTGCACGTTATCATTGAAGTGACCAAACGGAACTAGCGGCCCCACTACAATCGTCCAGTCATGTGTCCTGGCGATTGATTAGATCGGCCGCCGTCAGTCGCCCAAATGAGAGTCTGAGACGTCATAGCAAAGTTGCTGGAAACTGGCTAGCGAGTCGCCACAGCTCCACACGTTTTCTTTAATATTTCCGTTATTTTATGGAAGTTTGCGATGAAATCGGTATCATTTTTTTTTTTCAGGGACAAAGCAGCTTTTCTAATGAACCAAAATTGTTTTTTGTCTTCATGGCTCCTTTAGGCACGTGGGTCGTGAACTAACTGTCGTATTTACTTGCGTAATGGACGCACATTTTTTCCAGTAAAGCCGAAGCAAAGTTGGGGGTGCGTTTATTATGCGGGCTAATTTTCGGGAAACTTTTCAGGAGTGACGAAAGAAGGCCACCACGAAACAATATATTACATTAGATAACCAACCTTTCGCAGTAAATATACGCGTACACAATTGGGAAACACACCGCATCTTTATTGAACTACACGCGTCTTTGTTTGTCAAGGCTTCACTTTGTCAGTTCTGAAATGTCAATCGGCAGCACGGGTAACGTGCTCAACTGCGTACTCCGCAACCTTTAACTTAAAACTGGCCATGTATCTGACATTTCGGCCCGTTGCCGACTGAAAAGTGAAAGACCAGCGGGAAAGCAAGCAAGTAACAACGCTATCACGAAAAAAGTAGGGCTACAGACGCTCATGGGACTGAGCCGACTGAGCGTCCTTGTGATTGGCTGTCCTTGTGATTGGCGCCGGAGTGTTTGTTCGTTTTTACTTCGAGAGATGGCCCTAGGTTGCATGCGCGATCATCATCAGCGGGCGCGAATAAAGCGGAAAAGCTACACTACGGCCATTCGTGGTACTGGAGAGTTGGAAAGTTGTGGGTGCGTTTATTGCGCCGGGAAAAAAAGAAACCTAATTTTCACGGATAAAGTTGGGGCTGCGTTTATTATGCGAGTGCGTGAATTACGCCAGTAAATACGGTAGTCACATGGAAATTTCTTAGCACCGTCCCCCTCTAAAAAGCGACCCCGTGCCCCGATCCCAGCAGCGTTCGTTTTTGTGCAACGAAAAAATTAAGTTGTATAGGATCGCAACACACTGCGTTGTTTTAAGAGCAAAGCACTTTAGCAAATCGTAATTTTTCGTGTCCGCAGTTAAAAAAATTCACCCCACCTCCCCGAAGGGAATCGTGAGGAAATGCGAATGCACCGGGATCGGCCCGGCGCCGCTGCCGCTTGGTCTCGGCCTCGCGCCTCTTCACCTGAGGATCGACCGAGCGAACGGGAGAGTGGGGCGAGCGTCGAGAGGAGAAGCACCGAAGCACCGCGCCTACCCTCGCCCACACTCTCCCACACACGCGGGAGCTCCGGCGAGCTCCCGCGATGCGAGCGCCCTCACACGCCCGAGCGCGCTCCTCCTCTCCACTCACTCGCCGCTGATCCGCCCGCACCACCTGCTCCGGTTGCTAGGGGAGAGGAGGAGCGCGCGCGCTCGCAGCTGTTGCTATGGGAGAGGGGGTGAGAGCGGAGAGGTAACACCTGCGGGCGCGTGGACGCCGCACGGCGCCTGACATGGCTCGACTAAGAAATGCATTGGCATTTAAAATACCAAGAAATTGTCGAGCGCGCGCGCGTGAGCACGGGTTTTGCGGCTACCGCCCAGCGCCATCGGCGCACGTTTGCCAGCCAAGCATACCCGCTTGGGAGACACTTATAGCAACAATAGAGAGTTTTAGGATAGCGTTTTAGCTGTGGCGTTAAGGTTTGCGCGCCGCAATCGCAAACGGATAACGCCTCGTTACGCGACTCTTAGCGTGCCCGTTAACGCTATGGGCGCGCTAAAGCGGTGCTTTCCGCTATACTGAAACTCTCTAATGATGAAGTAAAGGTCGTTGCGGCAGAGAACAAGCAGCAAATCGGCTGCAGTCGTGGACTTAAATTGTCATGATGGTCGCGAAGGTTGCTTGCAGCTTCGCTACATACAAGTCTTACGCGGTAGTGGGAGCTACCTTCATTTTTTTCACCCTTAGGGAAGTCAAAGCGAGCATGCTGTTATTTTGCGAGAGAAATACGCAGCCATCGGAATGCACTTTTCACTCGAATGAAGAAGCGCGGGCAACTGACCAATTTGCAAGGAAATTTACGCAGAGATAGGCAACGGGGCCTCGTGACTCATTGTGTCGAGTAAGCTTTAATACGTCCAGTTGTTACCGCAAGGCGTCGATGGGAACGACGATTCCTGTGTAACGATTCCCTACGGCATAGACTAATCTGGCGCCACTGTCTGGGGAAGCCGCGCTTCGGCGAACGTTTCGTCATGTCGCGGAGAGGCACGTTCCACTTGTCCTTTGCATGGCTTATGAACAGGCTGAAAAGTTGGCTCTGGCTGCAAAAAAGCAACAATATTGCTGTAGAAGTTTCATCAAATTGGGTTTGTTATATAAAATTGAACTTCCAAAAATAATAATTTGTCAGTGATTACGGTAGAAGCTTCAGGCCCGATCAACAAGAAACAAATGTCACCCTTTTTTGTTGATTTTGGCTTCGAGAGAGAAAAAAAGCCATAAGGCTAGCTAAGCCAAGTAGGCGAGGAACATCGCTAGCGGCAATGACGCCGCCAACGGCGGCCCGCGGCTGCAGCGAGATTTCCCTCTAGTCTATATTAGTATGAAACTTAGGGAACTGATTTCCAGGCCCACTCGTAATCTTGAGTTCCCAAACGCGCATTTATGGGCTACTGTCTTGGTGGTCATATTGCAATGCTTCAAACTGAATAAAATTAATTTTGGCTATACAACTTGTCATTTAGAGCCACTTCAAACTTATTGGATATAAAATAATGTAGCAAACAAAAAGCAAGAAAAGGTTTCTCTTTCTCGAGCATGAACGAGGGTACATTTCCGAAATGCATAAAAATAAATTGTTTGCCTTGTTCACTTCCCGAAAATTTGCGCAAAACAGTTTGTGCGCGAGCACAGACGGCAAGGCTTCCCGCGGGAGGTCATCAAGCGGCAACTATGTGACGTCGCCTGACAACAGCCTCATACGCAAGCCGAAAATAAGTGTTTACAAGGCTAAGCGCTAACATGCGAGTGCTTGTGCTCTCAGACGCAGGGACAGAAAAAAACTGCACTTAAATTTTGTTGAATCGCTCAAGATTACTATTATCTACAAATGAATGTTCTAATAAAACAAGCCGTAAAAGTTACTCCTGAATATAGCCCACTCTGCACGATGTTCTAGTGGATTCAAAGAATTCAATACTAGCTCTCTTCATTAAACATGTGTAATGATGATATGGTATTTAATTTTAGGAAATGAAGTGTTTAGTTAAAAAAATTGGAGGGCAAGTGCGGCTACAGTTTTCACCGCGAGTGAAGTAGTGCATGTGCAATCCATGTGCATTGATATGCAATCCAAGCGAAAGCAAGACCAAATTAAACGCACGCACTGTTGCGGAAGTTCGTAAACCATTTTCTTTTTAAAAAATTAGAGCACCAGGAACACCAGGAGAGAGGGGGGACGGCGAGACAAGCAATCGACTAGCAAACGGATTCCTTGGAAGCATCGTTTCACACAAACATTTAACAGCAGGGGAACATGCGGAAAATAACACGGCCCTAGGTGACCTACGCTATAACGCGTGCGCCCATAATCACGCGCATAATCACGTGATTGCTCCTATGAGGACGGTGTTGGTCACGGTGAGGATGCCTTACATCCTTGTGTACGTTTGTTTTCAGCAGCGACGATGCTGTAGGTTGAGGCTTTTCGTCCATCTGCTGAAGGTCCTCAGTCACGCAGGGGTAGGAGCGGGTCTCCCTACCGGTTCCCAGACCCACCGATAGAGGGCGCAATGGTCTCGCAGGGGCGGTTTCCTCTCCCTCCCACTAGGGCAGGGAAAGGGGAGGGAGCGTGCCACCACTGATGAGAACCGGCCGATGCCTTTGCGCGAACCGAAAAATTCGCATGGCAACGGTGCTGCCCTTCTCAGGCGAGCGCCCCTTCACCGTTAAAAGCCGATACAAGATGGCACAGCTCCGGTGTTCCAGCTGACTGGGGTGGAACTGGGTTTATTTTTTGCGTCTGCTCTGCCAAGTTTTGATTGCGGTCGGGTACACAAGTGGAGACCGCTTGGAAGCGTGTCACGCTTAAACTACTTGACCATCCGGCGGGTGCATGCAGGAGAAACACCGGCGATCGGCGGCAATTCGTTCAGTGGTGGACGACGACGTCCACGCCGAAGAGGAGTACGTCCGGGAAAAGATTGACGAGGGCGACCTCGGCACAGACGTCCTCGCCGTGCTGGAATTCGCCAAGGTACGGCCGTGCACGCAGTGGGTGATCGAGGGGATGGAGAGTGTCATCCTTTCTCCCTAAATTGGAAACGGTGGGCCCAACGGCCAGGCCTTTGTACGCGCCATCGGTCCTCCTTGCTCTCTGGGGGGTCTTCAAATCTAGTTCTGATCGGATCACGACGGGCGTCTGAGCAACAGCGCAACCAGCGGCCATTGCCGAGGTTCTTTAGCTGGGAACTACCCTAAGAAGAAGCTACGCTTTAAAGGGGCCGTGCAGACAAAACACAGGGCGTAGCCTCGAAAATTGTGCTGGGCAAGGTAGTGCCGGTTACTGAGTAATGGCTACAACATATGTTACTCATTTCTTGCCTAAATATTTAGCGCGGGGGCAAATTTTATTTTACCTTGACTCTGACTCTACTCGGTAGATGGTGCCACCGACACGTTTCCTTTTTAAGGCTCTAAGGGGATGGCTGCAGTATTCTCAAAGCAACTACAATTATTGTGAACACTTCACACGAAAAGTAAAATATTCAAGCTACTTTGATCGAAAGGAAATACATACGAGCAACAAAAGTATGCGTGGTTTGCTTCGAGACTAATTCATCAGATGTCGCTACTTGCGCCGCGGCGGCCGGAATACGCAAACCGCAAACGGTGTGCTAAGACGTGCCCTACCGTTTTCAGCTGCAAACGGAAACTCCGGCTCCCGGTAACACGGTAAACGGTGACGGAAACACGGTTACGATATGCTAAAACTCTCTATTACAGAAGGATAGCTACCTAAATGTTTGCTTTTGCTTTTCCACGTACTGCGTGCCCGCCTATGTATTATCCGTAAGAAGTACACGCCAAAGAAATCAGCCTGGGGTGCTCTTAAAGCCTGGATGAAAAACGTGTGGGAACTATTCCCTCCAAGCAAACAATTCAGCTTTAGACTTCAATGACCATTCTTTTACAAACATTTGCAAATAAAGTGACCGTTAGCCACACGTTGAAATGGATCGTACCACTGGCTTGGCCCTAGTTACCACTTCCGTTAAATACGTTTTTTCTGTAGTTAGCTAGACTTGGTAATTATATTCGGCGAGATGTTTTTCCTGCGTAAAAATAAAACTTTATCCCTGTACTACCCCTAATAAATTAATAGTTGCATTTGTTAAAAAGCAGCGTCTCGTACCACACGTGTGGTACGAGCCACGCCTTCCTCGCGGTGGCTCCAGCCACGCGTGACGTCATAATGACGTCATAACAATATTAATTGTCATTATTTTGTGCAGTGTAGTACCAAATACACATTTTTTTATTTGTAGTACAAATTAACGCGCCATTCAACTGCTAGAACTTTTCTAAGCAAACAATTTTTGTTCTTGCGTTAGCAGCCGGCGCTGCTGCTGCTGCAGCCGTATCGCGTACATGGAGTCGCGTATCCGAAAGCGGGGCGAAGCTCCGATTTTCTCGGGCCGACATCGTAGACAAACCGGAGATCATATATATGAAAACGTGAGAAAGTTGCTTGTGATTAAGTATTGCGTGGGGACCCAGCCAGCCTTTCCAGATGGCCGCAAAATAGCCGCTCTCGAGTAATGTTGACCTAGCTGTGACCGCTGGGTTATGCTTGGTGTACGCCGATGGTACCTGCGTACAGTTTCAGCGTACGTGAGACGACATCGCATAGTTCGAACAAGCTACGTTCCACACAAGAAAAGACACCGCCCGAGGGTTATTCTGTGAACCTTCCGACGCATGCGGGCGCAGCGGCATCTGCTATCACCAGTTTGCACCATGGAAAGTTCAGAATGCTTAAAAGAGCCATGGAGACAAAATGCAAGTTGGGTTCAAATTCAAATTCAAATTTATTCAGAAAGGTACAAGAGTGTATTAACATTGGTGGAATTTACAGGAGGAGGTCCCAAGGTTTCAGAACCGCAGGCGGGACCTCCTATGCTAGATGTTTTGGAGATAACAGGTTGTGAGCACAATACAACCAGTACATATTGCATACGTTATACAAATCTTATAAAACATCGTGTAAGAATGGGATATTAAAGATAATACAACACATTGAGGAAAAAACAGGAAAATTGTAATCAATTGACAACAGAACAGGGTTTGTTAGAAAGACTGCTTAGTCCCAATAACAATGATAGTGTGATGAACTCAGGGTTCGGTGGTGGGAACCACGAGACGTGTACGCAAGATCAATGACGACAGAGGCTACAACATGAAGGTGAAGCGTAGATGCAATATATTGCAGAGAGCGGGAAAGCTGTGATGCGCAGAACGGGATGAAAAAAAAAAGGACAAAATTGAGAAATAAAAGAATGAAACAGAAATGGACAGGAAAGCGCAACGATGTCCTTCCTGTGCAGTTCGGTGGCGATTCGTGAGAGAAAGCGCACAAGCGTAAAGAAAACCAGAACAGTCTCACTCGTGCAGTCCGTTGTGACTCTGTCGCGAGTGGCTCGATGCCTCCACTCTGACCGGAACGAAGGCGAAGCCACGAGGCGCAGCGAAAACGTCAGGAGAGGGATCCCGGCGCTGTTTCCCGGTCGCGTTCCTCCTCCTCTTCCTCATCTCTGGAGGCGCATACCCATTAACGAGTGATTGCCCTCGTCTCCTTCCGCTGCTTTCTTTTCTGCACCGGTTTCCTTCCTGGAGCTCATCACAGATACCAATATCATCGCAATCTTCAAACAAATAACGGAGAAATAAAGAAAACGTGTGAAGCAGTCGCGACCCCCTAGCCAATTTCCCGCAACTTTTCTATGATGTCACGGAACCTTGTTTGTGCGATTGGCGGCCGCCTAACTGACCTGTCGCGACGACACATGACTGGACGTATGTAATGGGGCCTCTAGTTCCATGTGATCGCATCACTAGAATGCTAACGTGCAGTTAACGCACTGAAAATTCTGTTGTATTGTTGGCCCGTATGACGTCATTCTTCCGCATAACACGTCGCTGTGGCGCAAAATTTGAACGTTTTTAAATACTTCTCGCTTTTTTTTCGTTAAAATATATTTTTTGGGGCTGTAATGGAGCTGAGTAAGATACTGAATTCTAGTTCTTTCAAATTACACGAAGTTGTATTTTCTCTTCATGGTTCCTTTAAATGGGCGACCTGAAATCGCGGTGTGTGTTCTCCCAATGAAGACAACTTAGCAGCGCCAAAAGATAATCGGAATGTACAGTGCTGAGGACGAATGGTAGGGGCGACAGCTGTTTTTTACTAGGCACATGTGCGCATTACAATTACAAACAATCGCGCCAAGGATAAGAAAGGTAATCTTTGGTGTCCCCACACATGCACCGCGTACGCAGTAGATCTCCTCTTCAGAAATATTAGCAAGGAAAACTATCGAAAATCGGGAGGTTCTTATTTTCGAGGAGACGAAATTGTAGCTTAAAATTTGTTTTACACCCAGGATACGTTTTGTGAGCAGAAAAGCCTTGTGAGCATGCGCGACAAGCATAATAATTGCATGATATTTAGCGCTTAAAAAGATTTTCTAGTAGAAACCAAAGGTTTCTACTAGATACCAATACACGATTCTACGACAATTTACTACCTGGGTCCTTCAAAAGGTACACTACCTAGGCGCTTCATCTCATAGCTACTGCACTGGTATAACTTTCACGTCTCACTGTATATCCTGTGGTATACGCTATGTGGGCCAGACTTTACTGAGTTCCTTCATGCAAAGGAGGTTAATTGAGGACACCCAGACGATAGGGTCAGAGAACAGGCTGTACAGACCACTTGGCCGGCCATCATGTCTAATACACATACATGCACTCCAGCATATGAAAAGCCATAAGTTCTGCGCAGGCTCAATAATCAACGTCAAAGAGAATCTTAAGATGTGCCTGGAACGTGAAAGCATCTACGGATTGTTTGTGTACACAGGTATAAGCAGCGAACACGCTGCAAATGTAACTGATAGGCAAACGCCAAGGCTGTCATGGGGCGGATTTAACAAAAATAAATGGTGAAAAACATCCCAATTTCAAACCACATTGATGTCATATGGGCAGGAGTGATGTCATATAGACATGCACTATAAACACAGTCATCAGTATGTTAACTGTACGTAAACACTCAAGTGATATGATGAAATGAAACTAGAGGCCCCACTGCAATCGCCCAGTTATGTTTCTTTGCAGAGGATTAGGTCGGTGGCTGTTAGTCGCACAAACAAGATTCTGTTTTGGCATAGAGATATAGCTGGAAGGTGGCTATGGAGCCATATTTTCTGTAATACCAATTATTTGTTTGAAGTTTGCAGTAAAATTTATGTCATTTGTTTGTCTTTTTATTCGTGGCCACAAAACAGTGGTCGATAAACAAATGCTCACTTGCTTTGGTGGCTTGTAACGATTCACTAGAATTTTCCATGGCCAACCCAAGGAATCCATGGCTCGTATTGCAGGGTAGTGCTAGTCTCCAAAAACATTTCATAGGAGGACTGGAGAATAGCGCAGCCCACAGGCTCCATAGGTGGAAACCAGTAGCCCACCCACACAGCGCCATAAAACAGCCAATGAAGTGAGTCTCTGCTAACTATTAAGCAGGTTCAAAAGGTAGGTTTGCATTGATAAATTTTTATGCAATACATTCACTGTGCGTGGGCTAACTATTTAGGGTGCACAATAGTCATTTTTGTTATTTCGGACAGTTCTCGAAGGGTTGCCTAGATGTTCTTTTACAAAAAAAGTGAAAGCTCTCAGTTAGGGATCTCAAAAACATTGTCTAGCCTCTCCAGCAATTGTCCCAGCCTGAAGGAACTCGGCTGATAGTTGGTGCCGACTGTCGTCCTCGCTTGCTAGCTCCCTGAGCAAGCACATAAATGGAGTGACTAAGGAAGACAGTGACCAAAGTAGGAAGAGAAGGTCGATCCTGTACAACAACCACTGATCGTGCAGAAAAGCGCTGGCGACTCACAGTCCACGACTGGGGCGTTAAAATACCTTTTGACATACATGTACAGTGCATTTACAAACTTTTCTCCAAAAAATCTTATGGTTTTGTTTCTGACAAGATGGTTGAAATTTGTTATTAGTAACAACATAAACTTACCGTTCGTCCCTTTAATTCAGCACGCTTACGAGCTTCGTTTTAAAAACCCAGCTGTTTCTATTTCCTGTATAAATGAACTGCTTATGCAATATTCTCTTATTTATCTATGTTTGAAGTAAACTGTGTTATACCGTAAAATCTGCTGTGCCAAGTGCATGCAGGAGTAACATTCATCAATGGTGTAACGTGCGAAACATAAAGCTCAGTGGTGATAAACTTAAATCGGGGAAAATAAAGCTTCCCATATTGCTTCTTTATTTTTGTATTTATTCTCTCTACCAAATACCTTGGTGGTAACTCAACTAAGCTCACCTTTTCCCTAGGCCTTCATTATTATTGTGCTCCGCAATTATACATTCTCAGCTGGAGCATGCCTGTTTAATTTAGGCCCAAAGCTTACTTTGCTATTTCACAATTTCAGCTGTCTGAAATGTTGCTGTTTAGGCTTTGCCAATGATTTCGAACAGGCCACTTAACTAGTGTCAAAACCTTTTTATACATTTAATTCCTATTTATAGCAAACGGTATTCTATCATTTTTCATAACACATTTTTCATAACCATAACACCTCATGCAATGATTTTGTTACCCCGCCAGCCTGGTTCATAAATCTTGGCGTGAACACAAATGCCTTATTGCAATAAATTCACATGCCCATCTTGCAGCAAATCTTCAGTGGCAGACACCACACGTTTTGGCTTTCCGGCGTAGCTTTGGTGTCAGCAAAAAGGAATCTTTTTCTTGGCTCCTCTGCAGCGCTTTGTAGTCGAGCTAAAAAGATCACGTGCTGGTTTGGCTTTCCCGCAGGACTCTAGGTAGTGCAAGAAAGTATTTGCTTGCCTATTCCTTTTTTTGTTTTTGTTTTAATGTTGTGCATCTTTCAGAAAAACCCTGGAATTTTTTTTAGGAAATGGAGCTTCCCACCACAGACTGTGCAGAGAAAGTAGAGCTACTCACTTACTTCTTGCATAGCCACGGAAGTTTGGCAGTTCTTTTGTCATTGACAAGCAAGTGTTTGATTTCTGGCGTAAGGTGCGACGCTGGGATAGTTGGTTACTAGTTGGGGAAAAAACGCAGCGCTGAAAAACGGTACTGAAGTACTAGGAACGGTGCCGTGATAAACATAGTTTCCTTGTGTTGGCAGCTTTTTTGTCCAGTTTCTTTCCAGTGTTTTTTGTGAAGATTTCTCTGGGTGCCTTAACATGGCATGTTTTTGTGTAATAAAAATGTCAACAGCGCAGCACTTATCAATGCTCACATGCTGCTCATTGATGCCAGAGCAAAAGTACGTTCAGCAGTCATTTTATTGTTAAACCCATCCATGATCCATACACCTTCCAGCTGTACTGCAACTTTCACAAACACCGGAAGATATTCACATCCACGCAGGTGACCTTGGGCTCCAGTTCTTGTACAAGGTATTAAGAAGTACTGTCGGGAGCGGGCAATGTCAAGCTCGACACCAACCATTTCCCCGTAGTGTACTTAACTTTTTTAAAGCCTGTTGGCTTAAAGGATTGTTTAAATGCCCCTTTTGTGGAAGAAAAAGAAACAGCTGATGGGCACACAACACACAACCCGTGAATGTGCTTTCTAGCACCTGGCTTCTGACGAGACTTGCACCATTGTGAACTAAATGTGGGACATTTTGTAATGCCCCTTACCCCTATAAATTCACTTCAGAAATTTTCCAAAACAGTTTACTCAGTGCTGAGATAAAAAGCAATAGAATGTGAAACATCCCCTCACAATCGGAAACTCTTCCTGTCCACTACCGCAAAGGATTGGACAGCAGACGCTTGAGCACGCTTCACCAGTTGCGAATACAAGCATTAGTGTCAAGTTGAATTCCGCAGAGTGCTTGGGATGGGCATATAGATGTCACAGCCACTTGGAATGTGAGGATAGACTGCAAGCCTCTCAGATAAGCTCTCATAATCATATGCCTATCATGATGAGAGTGGATCAAAGTATTGTGGCTGGTTATGTTCAATTCCAACCAAGCCAAACACAAGAGTAAAGAAGGAACGAGCCTATCAAAATACATACTCAAAGCAGATGCAGGAGGAAGTTTTGTTGCCTAACCAGGTTAGAGGAGGCAAAAGGCACTGGAGCAAAGGAAAGGGAAATAAAAGCCAAGCAGTAATTGTGAACAAAATCCTGGTGTGCTAGCAGACAATCAACTGGCGAGGGTGAAGGTCTATCCTACCCATCCTTTTTCACTTCTTTAATCCATTTGAGCAGGTAAGACCTTTTCATCAAACTTGCTAGCTGGCACTTCCGCGTGCCCTCTGTGGATAATTTCAAGGTAGACAAAACGTTACAAATCTATTTTGTGTGCTTTCAATAATGGCTGCTTACAGGTTGCTTAAAATTCGCAGCTCATTTTAAGTCTTCCCTGTCATTTCATTAAGAATTTCCAAGTTGAAAGCACAATGGTACCGAAGCAACAAATTTGAACATAGATGAACAATAAATGAACTGTCACTTGTTTACCTTATGCACACCAGACTTCAAAGGACTATTTAGTAGAAGTGTCAAACTTGTCCCACACGCCCATCTTATCGGCTGCAGTTCTCCCATGCTTGCACAGTTCGAGCTTGAGACTCCTTGCACAAAAAGCCAGCCAGTCAGCGAATGGTTTCAGCGGTATCTTGAGTAGATGTCCATGGACGGGCAGTTGGGCTCCACCCACGGAAGTGAAGCTGCGCTCCCTGCACGGATTCTGCAGCGCCACGTGCACATATCGTTTCCGCGGAGTAGTCAGGGTACACATCCCGGCAATAGTAGTACTGCCCCGCGCTAAAAATTGCAGAAGGTACATGCGAGGTCGGATTGCGTTCGATGATGTCATGCGCTACCTGACGACACTCGATTCGTGCTCAAGCTGACACTGCGTCGCTCGCATTGTCATGTCCTCAAAGACAGCTACCTCGTTAGCCACGGCGCGACGCAATGGAAAATACTGATACCCACGTTTTATCATTGAAGGAAGGAAGCAAACTTTATTATCCTAAGCACCCTTCGTCTAGGACGCCGTCTTGGGAAGCCGTGGCCATGGCTTCCTCCGCTCTGGACGTCAGCAGGAGCTGTGTCGCAGTGCTGGGGTCAGCCACACTTGCCTCCCAGGATGCCAGAGTTGGATTCGGGATGGGGGTCAACTTTGGATGTCGATCACAGGCCCATATTGTGTTGAATATTTTTGGGTAACCTCCGCAGAACGAGCAAGTAGGGGTGCCGGGTAAATTTCGAAAGATGTGTGAGGTGTTCAGTGGGTAATGTGTTAGTCTGAATCTGCCGGAGGAGGACAGACTGCCGCCTTGTGAGTGTACGATGTAGGGAGGGATGTACTTTGCGCTGCGCGCGAAAAGACTCGAGGTATTCGCGCGGGCTAAAAGGCGGCATTGAGCCACCTGAATCAGAACACAAGGCTTGGCATGGAAGAAGCGAGGCACAAGTAGACAACGAATTCAGGCGCGTAAAGCCGACAGCACCTGAACTGTAAGACAACATGAAGCCCACAATATATTAAACGACAACACGACAGTTCTGGGAGCATGTAAAAAGCGGGGCGAAGCAGCGAGCAGAAAATGATGCGTTAGGCTTACCAAGGCGCGCAAAAGCAAGTTCACAACAAATACCCAATCTAAATAATTACAATCACACCTCCCAACAAGAAAAAAGCGCTGCGAGGCAGCCGCGGACGCAACGATGCGTCAGGCCTGCCATTCGAACCACGGGCGGAGAACATCGGGACACACATGGAGGAAGAGGACACAAGACGTGAACACCGTGCTGCCGCCATAGTTAGCACAAGAAAGCGCCATCAAATGACGTAAATATGACGTATAATTTGTGACGTCACAGGAAGTCACGTGATTAGTTTAGATTGACGTCACTTCTGTGCGGCAGCAGCCACCGCGAGGGGGGCGTGTCTCGTACCACGCGCGTGGCACGAGCCTTACCCTTGTTAAAACACCCAACTTCATTCTCGGTAAGACCTACGGACGCTACAAACTGGCACTCCGACCACGGAAAGGTTTTTTTGTTAATTCTCGTCCTTTCTTTTTTTTTGTTAATTCTCGTCCTTTCTTTTTGTTGTATGTGTTGCATATAAGTGCATGTGCATTCGTATATGCAACCGTAGGGGCTGGAACTATCACAGCTGCCGCCGAGCACGCATGCGAGCAACACGTTCCAGACCCCTCGACCAACGCAGAAGCAGACGGAAGGGTGCGGTTTCAGCTGTAATTCACCAACGTAGTACCGGGTCGGATGTAACGCAGCAACCTACGGGTTGTTTTTAGATGCAAAGCATCTCTTGCTCTCGGCTCCGCCCTCCGTCGTCCGTCGTCCATCCGTCCGCCGGCCCAGCAAGACACCGGCAACACTGCCGCTCCAGCATCTCATGGTCGGGGCTATGTCCCTCCCGTGTTGTGGCACCATCCACACCCCCTCTGCGCATGCTCGGCTCATCTCGGGCCGGCCCAGGAAGACACCGGTAACACTGTCGCTCCAGGCGTCCAGCAAGCCGAGCATGCGCAGTGGGGGTGTGGATGGCGCAACAACGACAAGGGAGGGACATAGCCCCGTCGCATCTAATAAAATTACACCATCTTCCCGTAGGGGAACCCTGAGTAGTATGCGAAACAGCCATGGGCTCAACGCAATTTCCCATTTCGTAGTTCCGGTAAGTGAAAAGTGTGGTAGTTACCATGAAAACCAAACTGTAAATATAACTGTAACTACGTACCTCAACCTAACGGAAACGACGAACTGAAAACTAATGGGCACTTGAATCGGCCCCATGGCTGCTTTGCATACTACTCAGGGTTCCCCTACGGGAAGATGGTGTAAGTTTTTTTAATTGGTGCCGTGTATCGTAAAACGGACCATTGCAAAAAGGTTGCAGGTTAATAGGACGTCTGCATACTTTGGCTCCACCAGCCGTATTTTTTTAACTGTGAAATACGTTTGACGTAACTTGAATTTATTTTTCAGGTTACGCCGGACGCAAGAAATTTTTACTTCCGGTTGCGAAACATCAGGTTAAAATACGGTCGGACGCAACCTGAGTTTCAAAAATCGCACGCCTCGGTTCAAGCCACCCAAGCCGAAACTAGGTTCGTTATTCCGGCAAGGGGCTGAATGGGAAAATACGAAACGGGAAGGGCGTTTTGTACCGGGTTGAAGCGGCAGGGAACAAACGAGAAGGTTCAAATGGGAACGGGTTCAAATGGGAACAGGCGAGATGGGAAAGGGCGAAAAGGGAGGGTCGTTTTGCACCGTGTTGAAACGGGAGGGAACAAGTGGGAATGATGAAATGGGAATGGGCTCAAACGGGAACCTCCCAAAACACAAGCTTGGTTTATTGGAAATGGAAAGATTGCCTTCTCAGAATCATACTGACACCACTGTTAACGTAAACGTCGCTCCAATGAGCTTCTTCATTAGGAAAAAATGGAATGGCCATGTGACCCACTAGCTCAATTTCCCGCAACGGAACCTATGATGTCATTTGCGCCAGCTCTGCGATTGACTGAGGCCGGCAAAAGCAAATTAGGTAAGGCTTACAAGCTATCCGAACAAGTTATTTGCGCCTACATCTAGTAAACATTCTTTTTATAGCAGTAGGAATGGTTGGGTGAACAGTGGAAGTTATCAAAGCACGCGTAAACATAGAAGTACCGATGCGTGCTGCTGTCGGTACTGCGCGCGCTATGCTTGTTTTAGCTGCACCGCACTGGGCCGCTCTGGGGTTGTCTTCCGACGACACTGGCCGATTGGCGTTAGCGACGGTATCTTACGCCACCATATTTGTCGAGCGAACACAATGTTGCACAAAACACTTATTTTCTACCTGAACAAAAACAAAAGCAGATACAAAAACGATCAAAAACAAACCAAAGGCAGAAAACAGCCCACCGTGGTGTGGCGCCATCTAGGTTGACCAACTGTCTACAAGGCTCCGCCGCACACCAACTTTAGCTTGAATAAGTTGTTCTTGTGATGTCATTGTAGGTGTTTTGAACACACACAATTTGTCCGGAAAATAAAAATTTTAACTCAAATGGATTCGTTTTCCCGTGAATTTCCCATCGTTTGCTACCGGACAAGCGCTCTTTAGAATAAAACACTTTAAATTAAAACCCGTTACGATTCCAAACGGCCCCGCATCAACTTTAGGCGCACCTCCAAGGGGTCACACGCTTCCCCTCTGAGCTACAATAAACGACATTCTGATTTTGTGATTCGCGCCATGAATTCGCGGAGCTGTATTGAATCGCAGCCTTAAAGCATTCCTGCCTCGATCATCTCCGAATAATCATTGCGCAAATTCCTTACTTCCTTCCTTCCTTCCTGCCTTTCTCCCTTCCAATCACTTCTTTCGGATTGGTGGTGGACGTTCGTGGAAGTTACGTATTGAAATTTCAAGCCCAGTAACAGCGCTAACCTTTAACTTACCATTGGCAAGCACGAAGTCACTAACAAAGCTAGCAATTGCCTGAGCGATCTCCCGCGTGCCTCTATGCTCCAAGTATTTTACGCCTACTTCTTTGGCACATCAAGTGGCGGTGGGACAGCTAATTAGTGAAGTTGTATCTCTGCTTCTGGCCGCGCCGTCGTCTGCCCCGGACAGCGTTACCGACGCCGCTTCGTGGTGAACGGCGTGTCACTGAGCGTGCACAGCGGAGAGGTGCTGGGACTGCTGGGCGTGCACGGCGCGGGGAAGAGCACGTTTCTGCGCATGCTCACGGCCGAGGTGCCGGCCGACAGGGGTCAGGCGTTGCTGCAGACGCCGCTCGGGCCGCTGGCCTTCCGCGCGGGCGGAGGGACCTCCAAGCGGTGGCAGACGGCGCTGGGCTACTGCCCGCAGGACGACGCCTTCATCGAGCAGATGAGCGGCACCGAGGTGCTCTCGCTCTTCGCGCGCCTCCGGGGAGTCCGAGGCAAGTCGGTGCAGCACGTGGTGTACGAATTCGCGCGGCTCGTGGGCATCGAGGCCCAGCTGGACAACCCTGTCGAGACGTACAGCGGAGGCACCCGGAGGCGCCTCTCGGTCGCCGTGGCCCTCATCGGCCTGCCGCCCCTGGTGCTGCTCGACGAGCCCACGGCCGGGGTCGACGCCGTCTGGAGGAAGAAGATGTGGTACATGATCAAGCAGCTGCAGCGGGTCGCCGGCATCTCCATTCTCGTCTCCACCCACAGGTAAACGTGACACGCCCCAGGTGTAGTTCTACCGGCAGCCTCCGCGCGTCTGGTGCGACTCTGTTCTACTCACGCGCCGCCACATTCATCTGTTACGCGGTGCGCATTCTTCTGCAACTTTACGTTCCCCGTTCATAGTTTTGGGAATCCGACACATCAGCCCCTCAAAGCTCCTCGGTTCCTGACTGATTTGCCGAGTGGGTATGTGTAACGAAGAAAGGGATCTATTTAAATTGAGATGGGAAAGGCCACATGACCGCAGTTGGGGAAGGAGGACTGAGGAGGTTGCGATCAATCAGTCATGACTAGGATGGTTGGAGATGCGTGGTATCTTGGGAGTGGGAGTGTAGACCCACTGTCCTTTGCAGGCCACTTCTTCATTGAAAACAAAACAAATAGAGCAGGCAGAAAATTACGGTAATCGTGACGAGGGACATCGGAATGCGGCTTAAAGGCAGAGCCGGGTGAGGAATATCGCGAATAGATTTGAATGCTGCGCAGTGCTAAGTTCAAGGTCTGAGAAAACATTTTGTTGACAGTACGGACAGCAGGTAGAGCTTAGGAGTACTAGTGCAACCGTTTCTGCAGGGTGGCGGGTAATGAGGTAGCGACGGTTTCTGATATTTAGGCGGAGCGGGGGAGGGCGGCATATGACCCTCGGGGTCATGTGCCCCGAAATCCGAGCGACGCGTACCTGCCTTCAATTCCGCCCCAGTACGTCTACCATGGTTTTATTGTGGTGAGCGGTAGGGTGATCAGAGTAAGCCCGGTTGAATCTCTGATGGTGGCATGTATGCCAGTCAGCCAGGAGAAGGCCTCGGGGTGGCGGTGGTGCACGAGCCATGTAGGTTGCTCAAGCCGGGGCTCCTATAGAAGACCGAGGAGCTCAGCTTGGAAAGGCGATGGTCGTAGCAGTGTTACCGCCAAAATAGCGGCGTTCTTCACGGTGCCATGCCAAGCAGAGATGTTTTGTAGGCTGGCATCAGTACACATATTGAAAGGCGGAGATTTGGGGCAGCCTTTTAATCGAGCGAACCGGGCCGAGGAGCCCCCAATCACACGATGATGATGATAATGTACAAATGGAGAAGTGGCCTGACGCCCCTGCATGATGATGGGGATTTACAGGTGATGTAGAGAAGAGCTCGCGCGTGACGGAAGTCAGTCCTCACTCTAGTTTGTCCCTCCAGGTAACGTCGAAAATATTCCCCACACTAATTCGATACATTTTCAACACGTCACGTCCTTGCGAAGGGTGGCTTCATGTGGACTATGTGTACGACCCAGGTCGACGACGACGATGCATTGTGAAAACGCTGTCCGCCGGAGTAACTGCAAACGTGACGTCGCTAAGTTGGTGTAGTACTAGGGCCCGAAGTAGCGCTTTATGAGCTTCTCGCGTAGCCCTCTTCGTCTGATCGGGCTACATACCTACACGTTGTCACCTGGTTGGAAAGCGGAGTGCCTGTGGCGAGCATTGTAAGCAGCAGCATCATGCAGCTGTTGTTGCCTGATTCGATCTCTTGCCAGCTGACGCGCCTTTTTGGCGCGCTGGGTGAACTCCTGCGCGGTCTTGTCGCAAACACCACCGTCAT
Source organism: Haemaphysalis longicornis (assembly GCA_013339765.2). Taxonomy (NCBI): domain Eukaryota; kingdom Metazoa; phylum Arthropoda; class Arachnida; order Ixodida; family Ixodidae; genus Haemaphysalis; species Haemaphysalis longicornis. The sequence goes on along the minus strand of CM023449.1, from coordinate 82,346,266 downwards.
GAAGGAGAACGGCATCTGACATTGCTGCTGACTCGCGTCCGTACAGAAGAGCGAACGGCGTCATGCGCGTGGTTTCTTGCCAGGCTGTATTGTAGGCAAATGTCACGTATGGGAGAACTTCGTCCAAACTCCTGACTTGCTCGTCGACGTATACATGCTCAGCATGTCTGCAAGAGTCAATCTGTTTGTCTGCGAATAGTAAGCGGTCGTTTTGTAGCGTGAGCTACACTGGCCATGGTTGAGCAGTTTCGCGAGGCTCCTGGATAGCCATGTTGCGCATACGCGAGGAGCAAGTGACGTCACACGGCGCACAGAACGTCGCTCGCTGCCCGGCGTCTCTCACCACACCCCACGTGCCCAGCGTCTTCACGGACCCCCGTTCCGCACGTGGCGGCCCGGTCCACTTGATGATCATGCGAGGGGTGGCCGGGTGTAGTAACCGATTGCTTCGTGCAGCCGCAGCAACACCGGCGTGCGCCTGTGGAACCACGCTGCGTCGGAGCCGCTTGATAAATGTATACATGTGTCACATAATGCGTACAACGTGTGTGTCATTGAAGCAGCAGTAAATCCTAGACAACCAGGAAAGCTAAGAATAACCAGCGGAACCCTTAGCTCACGCTACGTATATCCTGGCATAGCCGAGCTAAGACACTGCTAATTTTTTTAAATACGATAGTCTTTCTTGGGCTACTTAAACCCAGAAAATTTTGGTCTGTCTGTATGTCTGTCTGTCTGTCCGTCTGTCTGTCTGTAACTCGATTCAGCCACCCGGCCAAAGCAAAACAATGCCTGCGCAATAGTCTTATATAGTCACAGCTAAATCTACCCGTCTATGTCCGGTGTAATGTTCATACTTTTCAACATTGTTAAAGAAGAACAAGACATTATGCAAATATGAGACAACAAATCAATACAGAAGTGATATTTGCAGTGTTCCTTTATAAAAAATCAAACATGCTTGACTTTTGCGAAATTAAATACTTCATCAACTGCTGAAAAAGAATTCACTCCGCCGTCGCCTGCTGTCGCCCGTGCCACTATAGCTTCTGGCACCATTTTAAGAAATCAACCGGCAACAGTTACGCAAGGTTCCACTAGATAGGTTTCACGTTCTGCTTGCAACGCACATGGAGTAGGGAACGCGGTTCTATAAACGTTGAAGTAGGGCGCCTGGATTAACGCTCGTCTTCGCCGTACGGCAGCGTTCGCATCGACATCCGGTTTGGAGCAGTGGAACGCGCGAAATTTAAAATGATTTAAGCGAACATTTGGCGTCTTTACCTTGGGAGGAGCGCGACGCAAGAGGAACAACATGAGAGGTGAGCGGGAAAGCGAAGGGAGGCATTTACTTCTCAAAAGCCGATAAAGACTATCGTCTTTTGACGGCATTTGCAACGAAAGGAGCAGATACGCGGCCAATTTTTTTTTTCAGTGGGAAGTACCGACAAGGTTTATGACGACGCGTACAAACTCGGCGTCGCATGCGGTACCCCTGTCTGTTTTTCAATTTCCGGAGCGCTTTGGCGCAAAACAATGGTTGCGCATGTTTGTCCCTGTCGTAATCAATCCTCACAATATCAACTCTGCGCCATGCATCGCAGTGGAGCATGCTGGTGGGGTACGATGCTAGCCCGCGGGATCGCAGATCATCGTGAGGAAGCCAGCTGGGGCTGGATTCTCAAAGGTGTGGAAGAGGAGGTGAGGAAGGTCTGATTGGGCACCTTTGAGAGCCTCGTGCATTAATTGCAGCACCCTGGATAGCGAGCGTGCACCGGATTTGATGACACTTTCGGGTATCATTAAGAATGTCTGACAGAGGAGACATTAGAACAGCTTGCTCTAAATCGGGAATCCTACGTGCCATGGGAGGTCGGTGATTGGCCGCATGGACGCACGATGTAGAATACGTAGCTTCGTGTAAACCGGACTGAGGTCATGTGCAGGGGCGCCATAGATAATTCCTCTCGGACATTATTATGACTTCTAGAAATTCTAGAGACCAGATGGAGCTTTTGTTTCCAAATGCGTTTCAGTTTGGTGATCAAGCGTTGTGGCTGACCGTTTGCGTCCACTGTTCAGTCTGCCCAGTGGAATTGCAAAGATGCGAACCTGTTGGCACTTGGTTTGAATCAGCGTTCCAGTTTGGTGAACAACATGACGGGAATGATGATGGCATGTTGTGTCTGTAGCCCATGAACGAATAGAACCTGTGTCGGACCAGAAGCCAACTCTAAACCAAATGTAATGCTTTGGGCAAGGCTAGCGGCAGCTGCTGGAAGTTCAGTAATCATATTCTCGTCGTCGGCATAGTCAGCTGCCACAGTCCCCACCGTAAAGTAGTCAGCGTAGATTACGAAACTCTCAATAAACACCCACAGTTCGAAGGCTTTAGAACTGTGGGTGCTTATAGAGAGTTTTTTGGGCAATCTCCAGTTTGGGTATATGCCGTGATTTGAGCCTACCAACTGGCCAACCAACCCACAACTTCTTTTTCCAACAAGGGGGAGACAGAGTGCTCTATGGAGCGATAAGAGCACAATCTAGGGCGAAGAATGAAGACAGAAAATTTGCGATAGCAACCGTTGGGAGTCGGCGATAGAGGCTTTGGTCCTGCAGCGAACACCAACAGGGGTCTGATTGGTGGATTGATTGATTGATTGATTGATTGATTGATTGATTGATTGATTGATTGATTGATTGATTGATTGATTGATTGATTGATTGATTGATTGATTGATTGATTGATTGATTGATTGATTGATTGATTGATTGATTGATTGATTGATACATGGCATACATGCATGCGTTGCGTAGCCGCGCATCGTACTAAAATATGCAAGGCCTTCGCAAGTTTCATACTAGAGGCATTACTGCGCTTTATTTAGAGTCTGTGCAGGGCTTGTAATGGGAAATAGGGGGGTGGTATTGGTAATACGTACCCCCCTTTCACATTTCAACCCCCGGACAGTAGTGCTAATAAGACTACAGTGCGTGCCAACCCGTACATCCCAGACCATGCCCCAAAGTGCACTATTGTATGGCATGTATCAATCAATCAATCAATCAATCAATCAATCAATCAATCAATCAATCAATCAATCAATCACATCCATATGTAGAAATTTTAACAGCTGAGTACCCGTTAAGGATTGACTGCCTTCACAGGCAGCACGTAAAGTCTTAATGACGTCGTCTGGGTGGGGGGACAGCCTGATCCCTGTTCTCACGCCGAACAAAAACGAGGACCCGGAAGCGGCGAGAGGTATGTAAAGAGTTCTCCTTTTGGAGAAGTGCACTATATCCTCCACCGCAGGCGGGTTCCTATATTGGAACTTACGGCTTTATGACCCACCGCAATGCACCAATTCGAAATGTGTTACAAATACATAGAAATGTTAACGACCGAGTTTGCTTGTTTTAGAAATATGCCTCTTCTCTGCCGAAATAAATAAAAACTATCGTCTGCTAGAGAGCGAGCGCCTTCTAGTGCAAACTATATAAAACAAATTGTTTCTTGTTTATTGTTTTATTTAAGTAAAGAAGTAATATATATTCTAAACGAAGTAAATTAGGCCGTTCGGAACATTCATCTGGTTTAATAAATCTGTTCGTATTGTTGCACGATGCTTTTTAGGCCAGTGGGTCATGATATGGCAGAGTTACTCAATATATACAGTTGCAAAACTCCGCTTCAGAATCCGGGCGGCGCTAGCCACCCTGCTCCGTGGAAGATGAGGGGCAAGTCGACGTGCGCGGCACCTAGAAGACAAAAACTGAACTCCGTTAAACTATTATTATTCAATTTTTTTTTGTAAAATAAAGATTGGTTTTTAAATTAGAATACATTATTGGGTAAAATTTACTTGTGTTTTTGTGGCTTTGGTTTTATGACCTACGGCAGCAGCCGCAAGCACTTGAGTACTACTTCAATGTTCTGCCGACAGACGACAGGCTACTCAGCTTGCCCCGGCGCAGGGGGGCAACCGAGGACGGGCTTTCGATACATGGGGCCTGGGGGCAGTTTCGAAACTGGTATATATCCAGTAACTCTGATGAATAATACGACCCATAGGAGTGTGATCAGGCGATGAGCGTTTCTTGATAGCCCCTCTCACCCGGCGACGCAGCATGGACGAGGTGGAGGGCCTGTGCGACCGGGTGGCCCATCATGATCGACGGGGAGCTGCAGTGCCTCGGCTCGCTCGCCCACCTGCAGGAGAAGTTCGCCCAGGGCTTCACGGTCACGGTGAAGACGCACGTGGAGTACAAGGGCGACGAGGAGTACCGCGCCAAGCTGCTGCGGGCCATCAGGGAGACCTTCCCGGACAGCAAGCTCCAGCAGTCGTACGAGGTAAGCGAGTAAGCGCGGAGGTAGAAAGCTTTATCTTGAACACCCTCATCAGACGGGGGAAGATAAAACCCGTGTCTGGTGGATGGTCTCAATGAGTTATGGCATGCTGTTGCGTGGCTAGCATGTACTGGAACTAGCGTCACTTTAGTGACGCTACCCTGAACATGGACAATGAGGACCGTCCACCAGCATTGCTCAGAGAGGTTGTGCTCAGACCCCTGATGAAACGTAGATGTGGCTGCGCTGCAGGTTCGTCAAACCCTTGCCATTTTAAGTCTCATAAAAAAGGTATTACCGCGGTTCGATTTTGCTTATTTTCTCGCGCTGATAATGGTTAGGACATCGCCACCTTATCCTTGGGTCTTGCAAGGTGAAGCGTTTTCCCTCGCGTGGGTAGTGACTTGGTGTCATTCGCAGTGAACTTGAATCCTTCAAGCCTTTTTCTTTGGGCTGGAAGGATACTTTAGCTGCAGCCGAATTTCGAGCTGGTCTAGTTGGTCGGTTTGCGTCATGTCGGTCTTTAAACAGCGCAACAGGGGTACGGCGACGGACGGACACATAACAAAAGACGGGCGCTGACGCAGAGCTAAATACTGCGTTCAAGAAAATGTCTTGTGTTTTCCTTGAATAAAGGATTCTGTGGAGAGTCGGCGCTCGTCGTGTGTAGCCTGTCCATTCGTTGTCTTTCGTCTCCTCGATTTGGCTACACTTTTTGCACCTGTTGAGGCGGTGCAGCACTCTCACACTCGATTTGCCAGTGCAGCTAGCGCCACCTGCACTTCAGCCCTCGATTTGATGCTGTGCTGCACGAGTTCTTCTACACTTCTGCACTAGCCTCTGTGCGAGTTCTCGTCTCGTGCAAGGTGCAGCGTGCTTTGGCGCGTTTTTTGGTGCGCATCGTAGCGGACGGCTCCAGCATGATACTTGTGTCACTAAACGAAGTAAACTTCTACCCACTGCTCTAGCTCGAATTTCACTGCCTGCATTCCGAACCTGTACAGCACTGACGTGACGGTTACTGGCCTATACGAGCTCGGTTTAATGCTGTCTCCTTTGCTCTTGTACATTTAGCTCAACCTGCTCATTTTCCACGGGTCCGGTATTTTTTTTTTTCTATCTCTGTGCTGATGGCTTCGAGTAGCTTGCCCTTGCTCTTCGGCCCTAATTGTTTAATCAACTCCATCGGTATCCCATCTATGCCTACTGAGGTATTTTGGGGGATCTTTTCCACTGCTTTTTTTTCATTTGAGCTTGTCCCCATCTATCTCAAGACATTCCGGCCTCCCGTCGTGACATCTCTATGTCGCTGCGGGACATCTTCATCCACCTTACAGAATTTCTCCGGGATAATTTCATGAAGGTATGCCAATGCCTGCCCTGCCTTGAGCACCTGCCACTTTTAGTTTTCTATAGTAGCACCTTCTGCGGGTCTCGTGTGTTTCCCTAATGCTCGCACATGGTTCCAAAACTTTTTCGGCACGTCTCTACCCTTTCCTTGTATTTGCGCCACCCATCACTAGCTGTCACCTTTAATCTTTGCCTGCACCAAGAGTTGCACTTCCATTTTTCTTTGCTTACGTTGCTCCTATTTTTGTTCCACCTCTTCCTGCTGCCTCCCCGCCCTCTTGGCCTGCCTGTGCTCTCTAGACATCTGTTTACGCCTCTCTATAGCCTCCCTGATTTCTGCGTTGCTCTATTGATTTGCCCTTTTTTGCTTTGACTATACCTTCCTGCATAGTTTTGATAAGCCTGACATAATCCCATATTTATCCTGGATTTCTTTCTATGTCAGCTTCTATGATTTTGGCTATAGCCGCAAGTTGTTTACTGCGTAACTTTGTGTACTGCCCCGCTCGGTCCTGTTTTGCTTCGTCGGTTTCCCACAACTCAGGCTTATACGCTTGTGCTCACTTCCCAGACTGCGACCCCCTTCCCCATCTATGCTCATTCCATCCAACCACGCATAGAGCCCCTCCGAGAGGAGGCGGGAGTCGATACTGGACTGTCTCCTACCATTATCCCACGTGATTTGACCGGCGCATTTTTGTTCCCTATTTACTATGATCAGGTTTTGTTGCTCACACATACTAAGTATCAGATTTTCGTGGCAGTCTGTGTATCCGTCCAGATCTTCAACGTGGGCGTTCATGTTCCCTACCAACAGCACTTCTCCGGATCGTTTCAAATCCTCAATGTCAATTTTTAGGCACGCCACCAGGTTTTCATTTGGTTCCTTACTCTCCTCACCCGTCCACAGGTACAGCACTTTTAAAGACACCTCCCTTCCCCCTACCATCCCTTTCACCCACACATGCTCTTTACAGTCTTCTTTCACTCTTTTCCACTTAGCCCCCTGTCGTATAAGCATACCTACTCCTCCGACTTTTCTCGATACAGCCGTCCTATTGCAATCTTCCCATACATACTCAGAACGCCGGACGTTCTTCCAGGTCCCTTAGGTGCGTCTCTGTCACTGCATATACCCGGATATATTCCTCTTCTGGTTGCTTACGAATCTCCATCCATTTATCTTGCTTCCTGCCACCCTGCATGTTTATGTACGCGATCTTCTGTTCGAACCTCTAGTTTCGCTTAATCGCATCACTTGAGTGCTGACGTTGAGTTAACCCGCTGATAACATCTTTCCAGTGCTGGCCCATAATGCCTCATTGCAGCACAAAATTTGAAAGTTTATTTCATTATTCTTGCGTTTTTTTGTTAAAAAACGTATTTCGTGGCGGGAATGAAGCTGAGTGAGCTTCAATTGGGCAAGGTTGTATTTTGTCTTCACGGCCCTATAATGTTTCTACCGAAACACTTATCGACTTTGTATTGTCGACTGCCCATCCGACCATATTTAGAAACAACTTCAGTGTGGGCTGTGCTGTTGTATTTCCCGCTTATTTATTGCGATAATCCTATAGCCAACTTCACCCAGTGTGTGGTATGTCTTTAACAAAGGCTCGTTTAGGGGCTAGTTGGTATATGCTTGAATTCAGATTTCGGGTGCGCTGCATACTTTAACGAGGAACAGGGACAGTGGAAAAAGACAAACCATACGTTGGTGCGGAAACTAGCTACTGGTATATTGAAAGTTTGATCGGTATTTATAAGCGTGCGATAGGGGGTGCTCATTCATCTTGGAATAGATGCTTATGAATACCGATCAAACTTTCAATATACCAGTAGCTAGTTTCCGCACCAACGTATGGTTTGTCTTTTTCCACTGTCCCTGTTCCTCGTCTAAGTATGCAGCGCACGCTAAATTTGCATTCAAGTGGTGTGTGTGCTGTCTAGCCACTTGCGCCCAGCCGGAGGAGCAGCAGCTGGAAAGAGAAATATTGCTGGAGTTGCTGGGGGGTACCGAAGCCATTCATTAGAAATAGGGGTACTACTGACGGGGCCATTCGGTAGCGCATCGGGGGCGACATGTGCCTCTGTTGTGTGTCATCGTGCTGTAGACGCCGGCGTGAGGCAACACTGTGGTACCTTCATGAAGTACGGCGTAGCATTGACTGGATAGAGGATGTGGTGGCCGTCCCGGCAGGCCTCTACTTCGCCTGCTTCGCGAACTTTGTCTAGGTTCTCACGCCGGGACATCCGCATTTGAATCCTCAGCAGGTGAAGTGAGTGTAATACCCCTGTCACACGGGCACTTTCAATCGCGATTGAGTCGATCCGGATCGAGCTCAATCCGGATCGGGCGCTGCTACACGGCTGTTTCAATCGCGATCGAGCCCGATCGCGCGCTCGAACTCAATCCTAGTTTCGAAAGCGCGATTGAGGTTTCCAAGCGCGGTCGGACGAAAGCGGCGATACTCTCGTTCCCGGTGAATAATCGCACAGAAGTTGGCAACTTCAACTAACGCCACAGACTGTGTCAAATAGCTTGACCCAAAAAAGCGTGCGGTAACATTCATGTAGTTACGTATACCTACGACCGAGCAAAGTTACCAGACGCCGGCCGCGAAGTACATTTTTGGCGCCGTCTGGCGTACGTGAGTGCAACCGGCGCCACTTCTCGGTCGGAATTGAATTTGAAACATGCTGTGGTGCAGCGGCGGTGCGTCGAGCGCGCTCGAAAAGTCAGTCGCGCTTCGCTACAATCGGGATTGAAAGTTGCCCGTGTGACAGGGGTATAAGAGGGGTGGGAAAAGGGGGGTTCAGGTACTGGTGGTAGGAGAGGACAGGTGTTATTTATTTATTTATTTATTTATTTATTTATTTATTTATTTATTTATTTATTTATTTATTTATTTATTTATTTATTTATTTATTTGTTTGTTTGTTTGTTTGTTTGTTTGTTTGTTTGTTTGTTTATTTGTTTGTTATTTTGTTTGTTTGTTTGTTATGTTTGTTTTCTCGGAGTACGAGGTCATTACAGATGGGAGTGGGAGCACAATATTGCAGACAAAACCAGCAACACAATAATCAGCGCCGATAACAGCTTGTTCTCGTCGACGATTTTAGCAACTGATTGAGGAAGGCGATTCCAGCTTGCACACGTGCTGGGGATCAACGAATCAAGAAGCAGATTTGCACAGAGTACAATTACAATCGCACAATTACACCGATAACGACAATTTTATTTGGTCAATATGCCAGCAGCCTTTTGATTGCCAAAGCAGGGGTGTACGGAGCAGTGAAATAATGCATGTTGAAAACTGCGAACACACACGAGGAGCAATCGGGATAAATTAGATATAAGGCACAAATATAGAGATTTTTCAAGGAACCAGGACAAAAAAACAAATATTACTGAATTCCTTAATGTGGGAGCGACAAGTTCGTAACAGTATGGTTGTGTATGTAAGACAAAGTACTCACTGGAAAACAATACGGCAAGCGTAACAATAGTTTTAGCTTACACCGAAAAAAAAGACCCATTTCGACGTTGCTATCATGGTGCACTACTGCATAGTTGAAGGACTTTGTTACGATCGAAACGCAGCCCAGTCTGGATTCCCTCTCATGACGAATTATTTCGTGAGAGCCGGGTGTGATGGCCTCGACCGGGGTATTGCCACGAAGCCAAGGCTCAGTAACTATCATCAGGTCAGGGTCATGTGTGACACGATACTTCTGGCATTTACGTTCAGAAGAGGGAAAGGCTTTGAAGAGTATCCTAAATCTTTCACAGATAAAACTTGCTGTCGCCCTACGAAGTCTGCGCAGTCGCGTTTTGGGGAAGGCCGTCATTGCGGACTCATGGGTACCATTTTGTCCAGTGCGTCGTACCAACGAAACAGCTTGCTGTTGATCTTGCTTTTGTCGAATGACTGATCTACTTTATCGCCATTATCCCGATGCTGTTTGGTAGCATCCCATAGCTTTTTCCGGATCTGCCAAACGCGGGTCGAAAAATCTCCAGATAAGCTGAACCCAGTTCCGTTTAGGTTGCAGCAATTTCTAACTATTTCTTTTGTCCCTTCCATCAAGCAACTTGAGAATCACTGACCTGCACTTGTTTTTGTTTCGTTTTACTATTATGTGGATCCTTTTAAAGCAACGCCTGCAATGTTTAACTTGTTTTTGAGAATGGTTTTTGAAACGACATCCTCGACGGAGTGCTCTACCGCCTCATCCACTTCCTTGAAGCCGAAGATGATCAACTTGTTGCGTCTGTTCCTGTTCTCTGGGTCATCCACTTTCATAAATAACCTATCAACAGGTTTTTACAAGTTTTCCACTTTCTGTACGTAGTGGTTGGCTCCAGATGACAGGTCCGAAAGTTTCCCTTCGATAAATTAGATATATGGCACAAATATACAGAATTTTTCAAGGAACCAAAACAAAAAAAAACAAATATTACTGAATTCCTCAATGTGGGAGCGACAAGTTTTAACAGTATGGTGGTGTATGTAAGACAAAGTACTGACTGGAAAAAAAATACGGCAAGCGTAACAATAGTTTCAGCTTACAAGGAAAAAAAGACCCATTGTTCCTTTTGGTCAATCGCTTTCCTAAAGGTTTCATGCCTTTCTGTATCATCATAACCTTACTTGGTGCTTTCAACATTTCCTCTTTGGATGGCGGGGGGTTTAGTTCAACGTCGCCGCAGCAAGCCGAAAGGTTCACAAAACAATCATCACCGCGGCAGTAAATGACCATGGGCACGGCAGGAGCAAAAGGCATCGGTTGTTGCTCCGGTAAGCACAAACGGAGTGGCAGTACTTCACCTGTAGCAAAAAGAAGGGGTTCCTGGGGTGCATTGTGCCAGGCTTTCTCTGTGCCCACTAGTTGACATCAGCGCAGTCCCTGTCTTTATAGCCGTGCCGTGGGCCGCCGTTGACGACGGGGGCGCCGGCTGCGGTGCGGGGAAGGTAGCCAATGTGCGCATGTCTGAAGGGTCCCAGCCGGTGCTGTTCGTTGAAGTAGCCGAGGAGTTCTATAGAGATATGTACAGTAACCGCGACATCCAGGATAATACCGAAGGAGGAAGAAGTTCAGAAGAGCTAGAGATCCCACTGGTGACGGCAGAAGAATTAACGCTTTGAAAGAGCTGCAGAGGGGCAAAGCACCTGGTGCGGTTCAGATAAGAGCAGACCTCTTGAAGCATGGCGGGCAAATTGTACTAGAAAAACTGAGTGTGCAGAGCATGTAATGGGAAGGCAAGATAACCGTTGGTTGGTCATTAAGGTAACAGAGTGGATCCTCAAAGAAGGCAAGCGTGGCAGGGGGCAATGAAAGCTATATGGGCAGATGATATCAAGAAGGTTGCGGTGATAAATTGGTCGCAACACAGAAACGGAATAATTGCAGATCCAAGGGAGAGGCCTTTGCCCTGCAGTGGGGGTAGATAGGCTGTGATGATGATGATGATGATGATGATGATCATGATGATGCTGATTGATTGCTGTTGGATCTCTGGGTCCTCTAACTGCGGCGCGATGCTCAGAGAGAGGAGCGGCACGTCTTGTTCAGGTGAGGCGTTAATGGAATGTGCTAGAAGAAACGGGTGTGAGCCGGCAGAGCCACGAGAGCATGCGACAGCTCGTTAGGAATAGAATTAAATGATAACTACCGTCGTCTTCTACAAGTGTTATGAAGAGGAAGTCCCAAGAATTACCATTGTTGTTGAAATAGAATATATCGTGTTGATTGACAATACATTTGTACGCTGTTGTCCTAGGTGCAAATGTGCGGCGTGGACCCCTTCAGGACACGTCTGGATCTCCTTTTGTCTTGCCTAGTGGAATACATACGTATTTACAGAGGCATATGTATTATGTTAAAAATTTTGTACCTGTAGCACGTAAGTCTGTGTTGATTTTTATGCAGCCGTGATGATTACTTGCATTTGACACGCCGCACGTTTTAACTCTGTGTCCGCGCTTTTTATTTTCTATTTTGGACCAGTAGGTATATCTGTGTTGATATTTTCGTAACCGTGACGATTCATTTGCCTTTCACAGCGTCAAAAGGGCGCAACACAATGGCGGCGTTTTATGCGTTATTTCAGTAGTTCGCAGCATGTTTTACAAAACTTATATTGTTTGCTTTTAACACGTTACTCCACTCCTGCAATAATCCCTCAACAATGTTGAGGGTATCCTGACATAAATAAAGATTTGATTTGAAGATAAACCTAACTTGCGAAGTGTGGAGCTGAAATGCGTGTCGATGCCATATGCGCAGGGCTTCCTGGAGTACCACATGGCGGACATGGGCCTTCCCTGGAGCCAGCTGTTCGAGCTGGCGGAGGCGCTCAAGCGCAAGCTCAACCTGCTCGAGTTCCTCATCAGCGACACGACGCTCGATCACGTCTACGAGGCGCTGGGGCGCAAGGAGCGTGGACAGGCCACCGTCGAGGCCTCGCCCGTGTCGCCCCTGCCGGAAGACGACGACGAAGGCTTCCAATAGCGGCGCCATACTGAGCTCGTTTATACGTATGTTGCAAATCAAGCGCATCTACTGCATACAAGTGAATTGAATAAACGTCGATGACATAGTGTAATCGCAAATTTTGCATGTATGAGCAATGGCGTGGCTTTATTTTCTTAACACAAAAGTGTTTTATTCCCTGATACACAAAACTTTCACTGGCGTCACATCCGTCACGGAAGTGACGCCAGTAAAACGGAGCCAGCAACCTGTAAAAGGTGAACCCCTGCACACGATCTTCTTGCTTGTTCGTTTTCGGGTTTTATATTTTAACACGAAAGTGTTTAAGTCACAATACTACAAGATTTCACTGACGCTATATCCGTCACGGAAATGACGCCAGTGCAGCTTTGCCGAAGCGACCCGCCAGCAGGACGTCGCTCGCCAAGCCCACCCACAAGACAGCCGCCGACCCGCAAAAATGTCCAGCTGCAGATTTCACTGCACATTTCACTTTCGTGTTTTACCGATACCTATGACAGAGGAATCAACCACATTTTTTTCTGTACTGAAGTCTGGCTTGTGCGGGGCAGAGAAACCTGCTGCAAAGTGAGCATGACACGATACTAGCAGAGACCGTCGTCAGGGTTAAAGTCTTGAATTACAAGCTCACCCGTGCATGATTGGGGAGGGGGGAGAGGGGGGGGCGTCATCGGCCCTGTGCTGAGCCTCCTCACTTGCTGACGTTTGTGTGCGCTGTGGTGGGCGTCCTCGCTGTGGTGGGCGTCCTCGCTGTGGTGGGCTCCTTGATTGCCAGGTCCTTGCTGGCTACTCGATCGTGTTCGCTCTAGCAGCATGCGCTGAGGTGTCGAGAGGTGTGACATGAACAGCTGGTCCACGCGCAGCTCATCAACCGCGCCTTTCTTTTCACACTCTTTTGTCATTGCGGTACAGGGGAAATAATGATAGTACGGTTGAAGAACTGCGTTCATCATAACAAGCGTGATGTCGGATGGATCACTCGGCCTGCCAATAGCGTTCGGCAGGTCGGTCCGCCAAGAGTGTCCAGTATCTACCGCATTGTTTGCGCCGTACTCTGGCTGACTGAGCGGGCTCATGCTTGTGGCCGGAGAACTCTGCGTGCTAACGTATGCCGACGACTTTGCTGCCGTCTGCACGTCTCGGGCCCAGGTGGGCGAAGTCGTGGTGCGCTCATGTCGCTTTTATCGTTTTTCTGGTGCCGAACCTTTCCAAGTTAGAGGTATGTTGGCTGAATGTGCGATTGCGAAAGGTGGACCTGTTACATCCCCCTGGTCAGGCGCAAGTGCAACGTAGTTGTGCCTCTCAGTCCTATGTTCGGCGCTGTCCACCTCTATCTACGCTAAACAAGGGAACAAGTCGCACCCGCCGTGAGCAGCCTTCGTATGGCGGCAACGTATGCGTGGCTATGAAACGCACAAAGCTGTTCTCGGGCTTACAGGCTAGCGGCTTGGGTCTTGTCCGTGAGGAAACGAGACTGACCATCAAACGCTCGTGCTTTTATGAGACCAACCTGATGTGTTCTCTGTGCAGCTCTTTCTGTATGGGATATTATACTTAACAGTTCAAATTCTCACTCGCTGTTCGAGAATTCTGGAACTAAATTGCATATGATATTCGGATAAGTCTACGGATAGCAATACAGCCTCTGCGTCTGCCAGATCTATCGATACAAAAATTTATAGGAACGTAAATGCAGGGTGTTGGAACGAAACGGTTTTCGTTCTGGTTTCTGTCTGGTTCCGTAAGTAAAAGTTGAGTTCTGGTTCAGCTTCCGAACGAAAAAGAAATGGTTCGTAGTGGTACATAACGGTTCGTGGTAGCCCGCAAGAAAAATTGAGGATTGAGTTTCCGCTGTTCCCTAGCAGAACTTGCGTATGAGCGCAGCATGACGTTTAGCTTGCTGAGGGAACTGGACCCAGGGCCATGACAACCGCTTAAAACGCCTTGTATTCCCACTTCTTTTTCCAGTAGCTGATGATGGTGGTAGCACGCTATCGACACCCGTCGCCTTGCTCTTTCCTCAACACAGCACGCGGGTTCGATTCCTGGCCGTGGCGGCCAGTTTTCGGGTGGAGGCGAAAAGCAAGAACGCCAGTGTGTTCGAGATTTTGGCGCATGTTGAAGATTTCCAGGTGGTCAAAATCAGTCTGGAGCCCTCCACTGGGGCGCGCCTTATCGCCTGCGTTGAGTCGCTTAGACCCTACAATCAATCAATCTCGCCTCAACATTCTCCCGCCAGCGACAATCGTTCCTGTGCAACACTACAAAAGTGAATGGCGGCTAGTCCAACATGCTGCTTGTGATCAGTTGAGCACACTGGTCTTCATTAGTCATCCGCTTCCTTTTTTGTCGGTGCTTCGAGGAGTGGTGCCGCTTCCTAGTCAAACCCTTGTTCAGCCCTCGCCACGAAAGTTCAACAAAATTCTGTTCCGAGGTAAGAGGACATAGCGGGCTGACTTTGGTTGACGTGTCTTAGACCGTGCACGGCGCATGGCGCAACGTGAGTCGAAATTGCCCGCAACTGCGCTGAAATCGGTGCGCGCCTTTGTGACGCATGGTCTGCCAACTTACAATTCAAATGTCGATAACGAACCCATGGAAGAGAAAAAACAAGAAAGAATAATCGAGACATTCCTATTTGGTTTCTGAAGCTTGCTCCATTCATGGCACTAACGCCCGCGTGCAATCGTCAGATGAATTCATACGCTTGCACGTTTAGAATGTGGAGCGAAAGTAACAAGGTGCTGTTTTATACAAGTGCATTATATAATACATAGCGTATGCAAATAACACTTCGCTCAGGAATTGGTGTGCGTGAATGGCAGGGGTGCATCTCCATGCTTACTGCCCGCACTGAACAAGAATGAAATTGCAATTTTACTCCTCCTACTGGAGAGAGGGAGACTATGCGCAGGTTTACTCTTCCCTGGTGCAGGGAGAACTGGGACTGGAATCCGCCCCACACAAGCAGAGTACGCAGTTAGTTTTGCTCCTCCTCTTCATGTGGAAGTGATGATTGCATCATACTCCCCGCAGCTTTCGAGGGGAGTGCTCCAAAGCTCGCAAGAGTAAAATGACTGTTGAGCTCTTCAAATACTCCCCTGATTTCTTAGAATGCACGACTGGCTGGGTTTCATCGTTCCGTTGTCGTTTCTGTCGGTTACAGGGCACTTTAGTTGACACAATTCTCCTTCGCGCAAATGGCTGGCCTCTTCGTCGTTGGAAATATCCTATAGGTTGTTCAGTAACACGCTACCTTGCGGTCCTGAGCATAAGCTTCGGCGTTTGTCACAATCTGAGATGGTGTTCACGGTGGTGCTCTTTAAAACACAACAGGAGGCAAAACTGGATGATCCTTCTCTTCCGACACTTGCTCTAGAAGCCCTGTTGTAAGTCTGTCGAACCCTTCGTTTTGTCGCGGTGTAAACCGGCTCTGTGACCTCAGCCGAACAGAAGAGGCAGTGTTGGCGTCACATACGAACAATTTCGTGGTTGTCTCCGGTGGATCTACTATCAGCACTTCTTCAGCCGGGGCTCTTGGTTCATGACAGGAAACTGGAGAGGTCAATAGCGGGCTCCGTGACGTTTGGAAAGGGCAACTTTAGGAGCGGTCTCACGAGTTCTCCATGAAGGAATACCTTTCCTGCCCTGCGGGTTTGTAGCCACTGTGCTGGCATAGCCAACTTTCGACAGTTTCTCGCGGAGCAACAAATTGGTCCGAATAAGCACTCCGATTTCCTCATATTCTTTTGTGTAGTCTTCCAAAATAAATTTCTAATCTGATTGTCAAGCTGCACGAGGCTCGTCTGTTTTTGCTGTGCAGATGCACAAAGCGATTTCAGCACACTCATTTTTACAAATGGTTGTTTTAACTTCCACGGCGCAATCTGCCGCGTTGGCGAGGTCGGAAATCTGTGCCCGGAGGGTTTCCCCGAGTCGCCGCAGAGATGGCCCAGGGCCTCAATGTCCTGTCCGCGGGTTCCAAATGGTCGGGTGCGTAGCGTCGAGCAGCCGGCCATGGTGGGCGCCGTCCATGGGCAAGGCCTCCGGGATTACAACATCAATACGTTTCCCACGCAGGATATTCCCAGGCCTCACGAGCCTTGAAGATGCGCTGCGCCGTCATGCAGTCCACTGGGCCGTTGCTCCCGGGTTTCACGGCACAAATATTGAGGAACTGGACCTAGGCCTATGGTAGCGCTCAAAACGCCTCCTATTACCACTTCTTCTAGTAACTAACGATGGTAATAGCGCGCTATCTACACCCGTCGCCTTACTCGTTAATCTGCTATTTTCGCTGCAATCTGTGTATGCTGGTGCTCTCACGCCAAACATTTAATTTTTACGGGCGAAACCCTTTAGGGGTTTGGGATGTCGGCGCCTCCTATCGTCGTCGTCGTTTCATGTAGTCACGGTACTGAAGCACCGGGACACTCGCTTTTCAACGCCTCGCGCTAGACGTGTCATCTCCGTGGGAAAAGAAACGCGTACTAAGGCACCGGGCCCCGATGGTATACAGTACGAAGTGTATCAGAACTGCACAGAGAAGTATCTTTCAGGTCATACTGACCACTAATAAAACGAAGCTTGGGCCTCTGGATGCGTACCCACTTTCTGGAAGCACGCAGAAATCATAGGCGTCCCGAAAGCAGGAAAACCACCGGATAGGCTCAGTAATCTACGGCCGTTTGCTCTGACGTGTACCTTATGCAAGCTGGCTGAGCGTATGCTAGCATCAAGGACTCACATGGTGGCTTGAGGGCATGAATTGGTACCATCCTCTCAGATCGGCTTTCGGCCCCACATCGGCGCAGAGGACGGCCTTGAAGCGTTCTCTACTTCCCTACTGATAGGAGGACGCACTTGTCGTATTCGTTCTATTCTTGCTCTAGATGTGAAGAAAGCGTACGACAATGTGAGCCACCAAGCAATCCTACAGATACTGCGATGGCTTGGGTGCCCGGCGCCTGTGGTGTCCTTTTATAGAGTCGTTTTTAACACACCGCACATTTTCAATTAGAGTCTCAGGACAGGCGGTTGGCTCCTTTTCAAACATGCCGCGGGGTACCACAAGGCCGGTCCTCGCACCCATACTGTTCAACCTTGCCCTTCTCCCACTCGCTTGGACAGTAGGGGCATTGAAAGATCTAAAATGCCTCATCTATGCGGATGATATCACGCTCTGGTCGACACTTTCCAGACATTGCGGATCAAGAACACGCTCTTCAGAGTACTTTAAATACGGATGACACGTGGTGCAAACGCGTGGGACTCATGCTATCCCGAGATAAGACCGTGTTACTTATCGTTGCCAATCGAAGGGCTCGACAAAAACTGCAAAACCGACCCATTTTACTAAATCTTGATGGCGAGCAAGTGACGAAAGTTACTTGTCACCGCGTCCTTGGCCTGGACGTTTCGGCCTCCGGCTGGGCTACGCCATGGCTCCGGGAAGCTCGCCGGCGCGCCCTTCAACTGCTACATCTAGTTCGCCGGATTTCCATGAAATCGGGAGGAGCTCGCACAGAGATGGCTCGGCTTCTCGTACGTGCAATCCTGCAGCCACGTATCACGTACCAGGCTCAGTTTCAGTACATGACAAGGGCGGAATGGGATCGTCTAGAGGGCATCAATAGAGAAGCCATGAGGACTATTACCTGCCTTCCTCGCTTAACGCGCATTTCCACACTACAGGAAGAAGCTGGCCTTAACACGATAGATGAGTTGGTTCACCAGCGGCGACAGGCACGATCTCTGAAAGCGCAGGTGTACACATCTGTGGCTGCTTTAAGGTGGTATATGGGCCTTCAAACTAACACTCCGCCAGATCCCTCTCCGGAACCCCCTCCTTTGACCTGAATATTAATTACTGACTGCAAGCCTCTGGGTCGGTCAAGCCGTGTTGCGCCGCAACTCTCATCCATGCTGGCCAAGATACGTTTTACGTCGACGCCAGTATTTCAGGAAGCCTTATTACCACAGCCGTCGTAAACCCAGCCATGCAGTTTTGTCAAACCTGCCATTACTACGCCCCTCAGTGGCCCCCGTCAAAACTTGCTGAGCTCAAAGCGATTTTCGACGCCTTGACGACTATAGAGCTGCTGAAACCAGACCAATCGCAACCTGTCAATATCTTCACAGATTCAGTGCAAGCAGTCCGAGACCTCCGGAAAGTACTTCATCAAGTGCCCATGTCCCAAACCATCCACGCGAAGGTTGCGGCCCTAAGTTTCAGAGTGAAGATTACTTGGGCCCAGAGGACATCGACCCCTGGACAGCAACAGGCGGATGCGGCGACTCGTATACCTCCAACGACGCATCCACTGCCCTTATTTCCAGTTGACGCAATGTCAAAGTTGGCCACCGACAAAGAAGACCTTCGGCGCTCCACACGCGCACTTATTCCACCGTGTGGATCAAACCTCCCTGGTGGGCTCACCCGCCGTGAGGAGGTGGCGCTACGAAGGATTCGCGTCGGGGCTGCTCTTACACCAGCGATCACCCACACCTGGCCCCCGGATCGACGGGCTCCGTTCGGCCGGACATGTCCATTTTGCACCACGTCGGCATGGACCGCAGACATTCACCATCTTATGTGGACTTGCCGTGGCCTCCAACGCTCCCGACAGCAAGTACTACATAGTGTGGGACTCAACCCAGGTCGGCCTCCCGAGTACAGACGCTGGCTCTTTGGGCCGTATCACCGGAGCCTTTTAGACTTTCTCAGTCAAAACTTCCTGTTTATGTACATTTAAACACACTCGCCTCCACCGTTTTATGCTGCAGAGCAAACTTTCGCAATAAAAAAAAGAACCCACCGGGACACTCCTTGTTGTTGTTGTTGTTGTTGTTCCACGTCTTATGGCACATACCCACGCGGGGATTGGCCACGAATCGAGCAAGAAGGGGGCTACTTCGCCCGCTCAGAGCTTAAAAGTAGATACCTATCCGTTGGCATCCAGTAGCAGCGCGAGATTGGAAGGAAGAATTGGCTACAAAGTGAAAGTGGCGGTTGAATTTCGGAAAACATACCCGTGATAATAAAGGTTAACAGGGCAGACGCCTGGTCTCGGACACATGCATGAATGGCTGCAGCCACCCCTTTGTGAAAATAACCCAGTGATATGGCCCCTAGCGACAGTAGCACGGGCATGGAGATAGGAAGTCCAATTCGTTGTGATGACCTGATAAGGTGACGTTGTCTGATCATTGAGAAAGCACGGCAATGTAATAAGATGTGATCTAGTGTCTCGTGTTCTCCGCAAATGGCACAAAGGGCGGAGGAGGCGAGACCAGACCTGTGCATATAGGAGTTCAGCTGGGGGACACTGCATCTTAAGTTGGCTAATGTGACCTCGCATTGACGAGATTCACACAAACGGGGATTCCAATTATGGTTAAATGGGCATACTCTTCAAAATTAAGGATGACCCCTTCCTGCATACTCATTAGGCGCTGATATCTACGGAACCGTTCTCCTGCTATACTAGCCGGAACAGGGCACAGATCAACTGAAGGGCCATCCAAAGACGATCGCGCCAAGAAATCAGCCACTTCATTAAAGAGTAAACCTTTGTGCCCGGGAACCGAAGTGAGGCAGATGTCCTGCAAATGGGAAGGCACCGGAAAATATAATGCACGGATCAGGGGTGAATTTTCAGACGATGCCGAAGCGGAACAGACCGATAGAGAGTCTCTAATTATAACTTCATTCAAGTGCTGCGGAGGAACTTCTTCTAAAGACAGTACTACCGCTAGGAATTCGGCTTGAAATATTGGAGTGAAGTCTGATAACCGCAGCGAGACTGCCCAGTTAAGCTGTGGAAGAAACATGCCCACGCCTGCCCTCTCCTCACGTTGCGACACATCAGTTACCACAATTACGTAACCATTAGGTCGTGCCAAATGATCGTTCAGGATTTCTGTGAGCAGTCTTGACGAAAGCATTCCGGCGTTCCTTGTAAAAATATTGTGAAAAGTTAAAGGCGGTGGATGTACCTCACAGGGCATTTGCAATATTGTCGGAATGTTGATTTTCAGTAGAGAAGGTAACGCCTGGGCGTGAACACACTGAAGACGAATGGGCCGAGGCCACCAAGTGTTGAAAAACAGTGCGGGCTGAGCTACCAGCAATGAAAGAAATCAGCTTTGTGGCGATTCAAAAATCCTCATAATAGTACAGCTGAGCCAGAAAAGAGTACGCAGCCAAACTTTAATATGGGACGCTCGTACACCTTGCAAATGAAAACTAGAGTGTCCCTTCTCATTCCAGGGCTCCTGTTGCTGATTCTCCGCAGCAATCGAAGTGCCCGTTCTCCTTTGGTCACGATATGATTTATATGAGGGCACCAATCCAGTGCACTATCATAAATGACACCCAAGTACTTCAAGGAAGCCACCTGAGGGATAGCCTCTTGCGGACGCGTCAGGCATAGGCTCACCGGAGCGGATACCGGGAACACAAGGACGGCACACTTATTGACATTGATGCTCTATTTTATGTTTGCCAACCACCTTTCGATTGAACTCAAAAAGGCTTGTAACTTTTGATACAGAACATTAATGTCTTGAACCGCAGAAAAAAAAAGGCTATATCGTCCGCGTAAACGTAGGTACACTCTTAATCTGGATCCACATAAGATCCACTTAGTAACTGGAACTTTTTTGCAAAAAAGTTCCACTTATATATTTGGAACCGTGTTCCACATACCCTGAAAATGTAAGTGGAACAGTGCACCACATATTTTTGCAGCTAAATTATCTGGATCGGGTTCCAAATAAAGGTATACGGATCACTGTTCCAAATAAACGGGTAGTGTAAGTTACTGGAACACTGATCCACGTAAAATGATTATGGATTTATCCGGTGCGCCGTCCAGGTACCTTCAGACCAGCTGTTTATATAAAACGGTGTTCCGATAGACGTTGAGAAGCTGTCTATGGGACTCCACTTTTCCAATATATCTGCTTTCCTGTTGGTATAAACTGAGGTCATTTGCAGGCTGGCGGATGCATTGGTATCAGAAGGAAACCGCAAGCACCATTCTAACGCAGCCTTGGCATATGGTCCACAGTGATACCAACAATTGGAAAACAGAAACCGCCGCAGCAGTGTGGTCCCTGACAGTTCCCAACAGTTGCCGATCGGAGCACAGTTCTATATAAAAGCTGGTCTGAGATACCTGGAGCGGCACACAGAGACTTTGGCTTCACCCGCCGCATCCTGTTCTGGGTTTTGGCTGCATGTAAAAGAAACAAGACTCGCATTAAAATACATACCAAACCAACTATTAGCACTGATACAATGCTTTCAAAACACTAAGCAAATTTTATTCGCTCGTATTATTGCGTACATTTGAGATACGGAGACATATCTGTTTCCACTTGGACAGAAAATGACCAGCGTACAGGATCAAATACCAAAACGATATCAAGTGGCCAAAACGATCTAAGTGGCATTTTCCTCTTTTCGCTAATATTTACCATTCTGTTTTGCTAAAAAAACACGGGTAATAAAGATGGCTTTAAGCGCAACCGCGTCACAAACAGACTTGTACAACTACCCTCGCACTAACTCAAAAAGCATTACACAACAGTGAGCATAAAATATGCTGTTTTATCACATGAAATCAGGTACCGCAAATGCGGAAGTACCCACAGCGCTTGCCATACCATGTTTACGCATCCCGGTTCCAAAATATGCAGTTTGCTATTAAATTGTAGGGAAAAGCCAAAAATACAAGCCATACACGGTTGGATTATCACAAGACCTGCAAGAGTGTAGGAAAAGAACACCGGAGCCAATACTAACAATATAACATTTGCACAGAAAAACTTATCGGAAGCATGTGGCACTATTGCACAACTAAAACACACCATATATCAATATCAAGCTAACTGTAGCCAAAACCGACTATATACGCGCCCTGAAAAAGCCTTTCACTGAAGCCGCGTTGCTTCCCCGACAATATGTAGCTATTTAAAATAACGTATCCAAAAAAAAAGCTCATAGCACCCAGTGTGAATCTTACAAAATTTTACAAACCAGATAGCTCGGAGCATGTTACGCATTTTAAAATTTAACAAGCAGCCTAACTCTAAAGACGTTATTAATTCCCTCAAGAACAATTCAGACATCCCAAATAACCAAGCCAGGTAGCGTTGAAACATACACGTAATCAATTTTACCAAGCGAACTTGGAAGCATTTTTCCAGCCGGAACATTTATCTCAGGTAAAATTCACAGTTGCGTGCTATACAAACCCTACTATCATGACGACAGTATGCTTGTGACCAAAGCACTGCCTCTAACAAGCAAGAAATGCAACTTAGTCCAAAGTAAACAACTTTTTCAAGCCAAATATGTATATTTCGCATTCTTCTAGGGCTTAGGTGTCAGCTAAGGTACAGTACAAAAATTGATTAATAAAGCCCCAAACCGTCTGTGTAAATAATTACTCTCGCGTTTGCATCCATCAACAGCAGCACTGCCATGGAAAAAAATTTCGAGCTGCACTTGAATAATAAACACGTTACAGTGCAGTGCCATTAACTACATTAACAGAGTAACAGAGTAGCTGCAAAGGCAGCCTGCGCTTTGTGGCAATGAAAAATTGCAAAGGAAAGCACGACTTCACATTTTGCAATTGACATGCCGCTTGCATCTACCAATCATTTGAACCACGACAAATCTTTCCGAATAGGCTTCAACGTCTAACAATAATTTAAAACCCCAAGCAGAGTGACCACATCAAGTCTTTCAACAGAGCTTTCAACTTAAATGACACCAGGCCACTGTTAAATGGCCAAGAACTCTCTGCAAAAGTCCCAAGAACTCTCCAAAGTCGCATAAGTTTCAGGAGATTAAGATGAAATGTACGGCGAGGAGGATGACCACATCTTGATGTGACAACGCAGGCGGAAAATCCATGACGTGTTTCTTGCAGACAATATTTACGCTGCCATTTTCTTCTCTCAAAATAACTGGACCTCGAGAATAACTGGACCACGCCATGTACCTTTAAGGAAGGAAGAAGAAAATTTTGTTAGACGATGGCTTTAAATGAGTGAGTTGCTTAGGATACCCCTTTTATAGCACAGTAATCGATTGAAATATCAGCGATTTCTTGGTTTCTTTTCTGGGAATGCTGCTAATAATGTACAAAAAATATTAGCACAGACTGTCAATGGCCGTTCTCTAATTCTGGAAAGCAAGCGCACTGGGCGTGGCCGTGGTGCCGTATTATCACAGCAGCAACTCTCAATGTGAAAGCAAATGTTTGCAAAACATGAATGCAGAATAATAGTTTTTTTGTCCACATCTTGCAGCATCCGAAACAGGCTGAATGTGAAGGTATTTCCCAATATTGGAGTTCACGATTTATTTTTAACAGTAAGATTTTGCTACAAAGAAAACTACCACACATTCAGTCGCGCAAAAATAAAATGCCAACTTACCCAACTAAAATTAAGATGCAGGCGTTCCTGGCAGGGCCTCCTCGGAGTGCATTTCCAGGAAAGTTTTTCCAACGTGTTCCCAAAAGCTCTTACTGTCGTTTTCACCTACAGGCCAAGTTGTCACTGAAATGGTGTTCCGAAGCCATTACGTATATTGCAACTACCTAAAAAGGGACCATCAAAGTTCCAGAACTCGGAGTGCGTACTTACTTGTAGAATGCAATGATTTCATCCCGTACAACGGCTTTCATGTGTTTCCTTTTTGTGAACACACGCCTTCAAGAACGGTGAACACACGCCTTCAATAACCAGGAAAATGGAAGTATGCATTCCTTGTTCAATTGTTTCAAGTCCCGGTCCGCCCTATTTCCTAGAAAATAAAAACAGTATAAAAATATCGAAGCATAAATTTACGCTTCCCTCTAAGAAGGGAGTACTACAAGATCTCGTACAATACCTGATTAGTTGTGCTAAAATTTATTTTGCAGCACGAGCCCTGGTAACGTTTTCAGGCGAAACATAAAAATATTTGAACATTTTTAGGCTCACCTGTCATTGCTCCATGCGGTGTGGTGAACGTCTGTATAATACGCAACACTCAAGGGGCACTCTTTCGTGGCTTTATGACTTCCACAATGCATTCATAACCTGCCACACTTGTCACGACGACGCCTCGGCGTGCCGAAGATGTCTTCAGCCACAGTGAATGACACAGCCATGATTTCAGAGGTATATGTAAGGAATGGAAATAATTCGTTTTAATTTCTGTTCTTCAGACAAAGGAAAACAATTGTCGCAAACTACCAGTGTAAAGACAAATGTCTTCACAGTGGATAGGTTATACAGATCGAATATAGAATGTAGCAATCTGCTTTCGCAGTATATTTACTAAGTTCAAGGAAGCACAGAAATGGGTTAATGTTGGGTGCACATAGTGATGCAAGAACTTACACCTGAGCGTTGTCGGAAATTATTTCGACTCTCGGGTTACCACCGACATGACGGCATAAAAATGCAAGAGTGGCTTATTTCTAACGCGGTTCGTGAAGTAGCAAGAACTAATTATGGATAATGGATAATTATCCTGAAGTCTCAAGTTACCACTGACATTAACAGCATAGAAACGGCAGCACACTTTCTATATACCCGCTGCGTGTTTCCACGTTTCTTCCCCTCTACAAAAGAAACGTTTGTTACTGCGGTACTGCTAAGACAACTACTGTCCCCTTCCATTTCTCTACACTTCAGGCAATGTTATTTAAAATAGATCATCTCAATTGGTCAAAGGAATTGGAAGAAACATGGAACATAAACATGAAACATGGAATCATGGAACAGATAAACGTAAGATGACGCCTTGAAAACACATCAACACAACTCGAAATAGCGTCTACCTTGCGCGCAACGGGCAAGCTCGAAGACTCCCGGTCTGGTAAGCACAGTAAATGCATTCTACTCAGCAGACTAACACAACGCCGCAATTACCACGCAAGTTTTAAAAATACCAATAAATCTAAGGACGGACGCTCCGACAAACTTGCTTGGAAGTTGTACACGTGCGCACGCGCGATTATCGCGAGCGACTAACCCGAGAAGATTCGCTACCGCAGTGATACAACGCAACCGTCAATATACAACTAAGCAAAGCCACACAGTAAGGGAAAATCCATTCATGAAACGCGCAAACCAGCAACTTCTTTATAGCAATGGCTAACATACGCAGTCAGAAATGTCCAGCCGACTCTGACCCACGAACACGGACGTTTTGGTAAATTATGGCTGCAAACGTTTCTCCAACACAAAATGTTACACGCCGCGACCACAAGCATGGACGACACACGAATAACGGGCAGAGAAGCGGCAAAGCGGTATGTTTATCGGACGCAGTTAACAAGGATGTCACACAACAACAACCGTTATCAGCACATAAATAAGCAGCACTGACCTTTATTGCGCCTCCTGGCAAAACTCCACTTCGTCGAACAGGAAATACAGCCCGGGGATATGAAAAAATTCCCAGTTGCACGCCGCAATCAACCCATTCAAACTGCTAACGAGACGGCGGTAACGGTTCTCGCCAGCGTGACCGAGAATTTCTTTAGTAAATATCAGGCGCATCGCGCGAGCAATTGAGAAACCCGCTTGGGAATGCCACTGGTGGCGCTGCATGCGGAAGACCATAAAATTAGCGGAGGGAATCCTGGAAGATGGGAGCGCTGCTGTCGTTTAAAGTGTTGACGCAGTCCCGATTTTCATCCGTCGTCGTCGTACCCGTTGCAGCCCCACTGTACCGTGAATCAACGCAAAAACAGCTCTGCCGTGCTGCTGCTGACGCATGCGCATGGAATGCGCTACTGGAGTGGCGGTCTTTTCCTCATGGCTTCGGCAAACTTTCGTTCTCGCGGAGGCTTTGGCTACAGTACTTTGGCGATGCGCCCCCATAAGAAGCTCATACAAACTCGGCACACGTGATGGCTTTTATTTGATTCGGAAAACGGGCATATGCGTCTAAGCGGACGTTTACGCCCGCTGAGGCCGAAACAAAGCTCAGATAATAGCCGCGTTAGCGCGTAAATACTGGCTAAAGTTGTTTCTCGCGGAAGGCCGTCAGTGCGTGCGATATCCGAGCTTAACTTTGGATGACAATTTCTGCGTTACTGTTTACAATGAACGCAAAAGGGCGTGGCTTCATTTACTGCTTTTCTTGACAACAAGCCTTTCCGTAGTCAATAAAATATACTGCGACGCTCTTAGATACCCACGTTATATAAAGCTACTTACAGCTAATTAGCGAGTAATAATACATCGGCCCGTTTCCCAGCCCTTTTCCCTCCTAACACCAATACTACAGGAAAAAAGCAACTGGGGAAGCAGCTGGAGAAGGCGGATCATTCAATGAACTTCAATTACTATGACAAGACACAACAACAGCAAGTTAACTCTGCGCATTTTTGCCGTTACTGCACAGCATAATTAGAAATTACAATGTCATTTCAGCATTAATACATACAAAATAATGCAGGTATCACGTGGTATATTTAGTTGTCCAAGTTTAGTTCCGTTCACCCAATGAACCGCTCCCTGCAAACGGGCTTTTGTTTTTGCTTGTGGAAATTAAAAGGGACTCACCTGTTAGCATTCCTATCGGACTTACTACGTCATGACCAACGGAACTTAAAAACCATCGTGCACCAATATGAATAGTTTTACAAATACATACCGATATTCACAACGGCCTAGTTTGCTTATTTTAGATATATGTCGCTTCTCTACTGAAACAAAGAAATAAAACTCTCGCATGGTAGACCGCTAGCGCCTTCCAGTGAACACTGGATAAACCAAAATGCGTTTCTTGTTTCTTTTTATCTCTGCAAAGAAATGATATACAGCAGAATCCCGTTAAGACGAACCCGATGGGACCGTAAAAATGTATTCGTATTATCCGAAATTCGTCTTAGGCGGAGTGTATTGCATTGTGGACGTTACAATAGAAAAAATGTTGGGGTTCTTAATCAGTGTTCGTTTTAACAAGGTTCGGCTTAACGAGGGTCTACTGTATTTCTAGAAGAAGCAAACCGGGTCGTTAGTGTCATTTCTGTGAATTCGTAAAACTTCTTGTATCGGTACATGGTGCTTTTGAATTAGTAAGTCTCATGAATTTGCGTCATGAATTAGTGAGTCCCATATGAATTGGATCAGGTGAGTCACCCTTAATAGCATGCAAGAGACGAAAAATGCTAACGAACATCCAAGCATATATAACTGCATGCGTGACATGCTGCGTGCAGTGTGAAATGCGGCACAGTCGGTTAACACTATGTATATACCGCATCAGGGCATAAATAACGTGGACTAAGTACCTATTTTACAGCAGATTGTAGCCATTTATACGTTCCTGTAAAGCACTTAAAATTGTGCACGTACTACAACACAGCGAGCTGATGGCTGAGCATTGAGCAAAAAACAATGTTTCTGCGACGCTTTGTCGAACCAAATGCAGAAAATGCAATAGTCTCAACAACTATATATATTTCTTTATGAGGTATCCACAAAAGCCCAATGAATTCTTCAGCACTACCGCGGCTCTGTCCCAAACGCAGAAGGAGAACCTGAGGACATCTGGTCCTTCTCAAATTCAAGTCATTGGTGATTTCAGACGTATACTGCGCGTCTTCAATTAGCACAAGACGATATTCACCAAAGCGGTCTGAGCGCCGCAGACAACCTGAGAGGGGTTCGTGGAATTTCTATTTTCGCTAAGATACCCTTTTATCGCACCTTTCATGCTTTGTACGGTGTTGTTATAGCAGTGGACATATTTTTTTCTGTCAAATAACGTCACTAAAAATACGTCTTAGCCGTCTTATATAAGTAAACTGCTCTAAGACAGTTCCATAGATATCAACGAAGTTTATTAAATTTTATGTGGTGCGTGCGTGTGTGCGTGTGTGACTGCATGCATGTGTGTGTGTATGTGTGGGTGCGCGGGTGTGCGTTCGTGTCTGTATCTATGTCTGTGGGCGTGTGCGTGCAAGTGCTTGTGCGTGCGCTTGTGCGCCAAAGCGCGTCAAATATATATGTGGTTCATTGTTCCAGTTAATGCACGATTCAGTGCATACTTCACTGCAGCGCACAAGTTATGTGGAACAAGACACGAGCAAAAAATATACAAAAGCACTGTCCAAAATTTTTACTGGGACATAAGTGGAACAGTAACTGGAACGGCCGACAGCGCATCCCCTCATTTATTCGGTTCCACATAATAACCACAAACCTAAAGAAAACAAATGCACAGTTCCAGATAAGATCCACTTATATCTCTCGTTCCAGTTATTCTTCGTTTAGATCCAGATAAAAATATGTGGATCGCCCCGTTTAACTGGAACTTACATGGAACCAGATTAAGAGTGTACAAATGGCCTGATTTATTGGAATGGAACTCAGTAATACATTAAATAGAATGGGCGAGAGGACCGATCCTTGAGGGACACCCCTTTTCTGAGATCGAGTCGATGACTTAAAAACCATTTTTTGAGCAAAAGAACTTGCGATCAGTTAAAAATTGCTGATCATTGAACGGATGTACTGCGGTAACCCACATTCCGTACGTTGGCTATCAGGACACTATATTCCACGCTGTCGTACGCTTTCGCAACATCCAAGGTGACAAGGGCACTTACTTGTTTATTCTACGCGCCAACAGTATACGGCTTTCCAAGTCCACATGTGCTGACCAAATAGAGCAACCCGGACGGAAGCTAATTTTGGTTTGGGCCTAAGTATGTTATTACTAGACAGAAACCGGATTAAACGTCCGTGCAAAATTCTTCTATCAATTTACCCATGCTGCTTGTTAGCGCGATTGGGCGAATAATGTCCGGATAAGTACCTAGGCTGGGGTTTTTTTAGCAGAGGCATAACTTTTGCAATTCTCCAATCTGCCGGAATCCATGCTTTCTCCAAAGAAGTATTTACGATATTTAGGCCGGGACTTTCGAACACTAGCTTTATTGCGGGTAGTAGACACACCATCGGGCACTGGGGAGGCTTCCGGCAGCTGCATAACCACGTTCCCTAGCTCTTCCATCATGACATAGAAGAAGTCTAAACCTGTGGACGTTTTCAACGGCCATAGGTGATCATGCAGAGAAGAATCTCATTTGTAATTCCTGGGCGACCTTTCGGGCGATTTCAAAATTTCATTCGGTTTTCCACGATTGAAACATCATTAGTTTTATGAACGAAGCTATTGCAGTTCCGCAAAAAGCAAAGAGAGCGGCCGGTTCTTTGTTCTGACAGCGCGTAGAAGCTTTGCGTATAATTCAGGTGCTTTGCTGTAGAGATAGTTCAGCGAAACACAGAGGAGTAGCATTTAAAATTGTCCAGTTATCAGGGCTCTGATTGTGAAATAACGTCCTCCACGCCACTTTCGTACGCCGATAATCTCTAGTGCAGTCCTGGTTCCATCTTTCTTGGCTGAAGCTACAATGAATTCCGATTTCTTTAGTGCGAGTTTTAACATTGCTGTTATCTGCATAGCTATATTTCCTCTGATTCATACGGCAGAGATGTGAGGGCCAGAACGTAACTTCTTTTTTCATAAGGTCGTAATTGACCAACGTCCGCATAACTCGTTCCGGTTGTACTGGGGTAGACGGCTTTTCGAAAAGCACCGGTATGGTCCCTAGACCTAGGGCAATCTACTGTACACCACGAAGAGACTGATACACCCTTCGCGAACGTTAAAGGGACACTGAAGTCAATTTGTCAAGCTCCCGTTTTTGCTTGCACTGCGTAGACTGGCTCAAATTAGCACACTTTTCATCGTTTATCCGATTGACTAATCGGTAATTATTTTACAAAGCGCGAAAGAAAAAAAAAACCTTACCATGCGCGGTTTGCGGCGGCCGCACCAACTAAGCGTGACGTTAGGAGGAGGGGGCACCGTGATTGGACGATGCCAAGGTTTAGCAATCAAACAAGTTTCGGTTTCGGTTTCGGTTCTGTAAAACAACATGTTTGACATACGATGGCATCGTTGGATGGGCATTCTCAATATCACAGTAATCGTAGTACCGCGCTTCTGCCATGTTGTCGGCTGTAAAATGCATAAGATAAGCCTCCCAGGACTGTTTGGAATCGTAGCATTCATTAGCTGAGCCTACGCAGTGCATGAACGCCCTCCGCGTCCCCGCAGACTCTCAAATGCATGCATTTTTCCCCCATATTTGGAGCTTGCCTCACTCATGCCTGTATCGTAAAAAGCGTGTTCGCACCAGTCCAAGGGTCTGTTGATTCTGGTCTGTGCCCACTGCCCGCAAGCAGTCGGTGCTTATGGCAACAGCACGCCAACGAGAACTCGCTAGCGCTCCAGTGCCAGCCTGCGCGAGTTGTGTGGACTAGTTCGTGGAGCAATGAACGTTGCGGCCCAAAAAAATGTGAACCCAGTATGAAAACATCGGCGAAAAAGCGAAAAACAAAAAAGTGAACTTAAAAAAAAAAAAGGCATGTACCCGCGGGGCTTCGAACTTGAGACTGGCAAAACTCTCCGGGTGACATACCTAGCGCCCCAGAGCACTGGGCTACGGGCGGGCGATGCCGATGATGGAAAGATAAGCTATATAATGTATAACCAGTTTACACTTTAATTGACTTTTAGTATTTCAAGCAGCTTAGGTGACTATTTGTTGTATTGCGCTCGTGCAGTAAGCGTCCCCCGAGTTTCCACAATAGCTCACGTCTAGCAATTGCATTTCGTAGACGGAAAAGCGTTCGCAGATGCGTAGTCGTGCTGCTGACCGCTGTGCTTGTTCGCCCAGCGCAAAAAAAGTGCTTCCTCCCCTAGTTTTACGCTGTACGGTAAAGTATCAGTTGATTTTATTTCCTTAGTACCTATATTGACTTCGCTAACTCTTCTCCCCCTTCAAGAGGCCTTATAATTTCCTTCTGGCGTACCAGTCAGCGAAGCGTCGCATGTGCGCTTGTGCAGCGCTTGTGTGAAGCGACCTTGACTTGGAGCTAGATACAGTGTACAAACTAACGAAGTAAAGAAAGGCCCATTCTTCCATCCCAAACGTGTTGTGGCTTAGTTTCACTGATCGAGCGAATTGCGGGCGAACCGTCGGCTGCCGGCGGACTAAATGCTGGGCCGACTGACTCGGTCGCGGAAGGTCGGCGAGCCGTGCAGTAGCGCAGCCAATTGTCAGCTCCTCTCCTGCTGACGTCACACGAAAACGCCACAGAAAATGGGCGAGCGTAAAGAGAGGAGGACAGCATTTTCGAATTGATTTTTCTACTAAATAAATTCGCGTAAACGCTCTCAG
The DNA here is from genome assembly GCA_013339765.2 of Haemaphysalis longicornis. NCBI lineage: Eukaryota > Metazoa > Arthropoda > Arachnida > Ixodida > Ixodidae > Haemaphysalis > Haemaphysalis longicornis. Next base: position 82,314,766 of record CM023449.1, on the reverse strand, counting down.
AGTGATCGAAACAGGGCCTAGGGACTCCGGACTACAATTTGCGCTCGTAATCCCGCATTGTTTACAAATCACTTCAGTGTCCCTTTAACGTGAAGAGAAACGAATGACAGCCTCGCAATCGCCCGGGGAGGCACTTGCTCATCGCGTTCATCCGAGTTGTACCAGTTGTACACGTTTTGCACGCGCGCAGATCGGAGCTGGAGATGCACACACACACACACACACACACACACACACACACACACACACACACACACACACACACACACACACACACACACACACACTGCGCAAGTCAGGCGCAAGGGCCTCGCCACTTCCTAGCACACTTTAGGAAAATCGAAACCAAAACTGAACTACGCACTTATTCTTTGTTCGCTAATTAGAGCTTAATTATAGTAAAAGTTTTTTATAGTGCTAGTTTTATTTACTTGGACAATTTTTTTGTAACATTTTTGCTTTAGTTCTTTGTTTTAGGTAAATAATTACGGAACAACTTTTTGTAGAGCTGAATAGAATTGATCTGGCAACCATGATAATTGTATCATGTCTGCGCCCACGATTCGTACGGTTTCGGAGCTCGCTTTACCCCCCTGTATTTTGGTAGTGCCGGATATTGTAACCGCGAGGGATACATAAAAACTCTTCGCGGGGCATATATCAACACGTGTCATGCATGTAAAAAAATCACACATCTCCACGCCGTGAACGCTTCCGAGGGTGCGAAGCACTGGGACGCAAGTTGTGTATTACTTGTGTGATGAGCGTCATCGTCCGTGCGTGCCGATGCACTCCGAGTTTTAATAGATCTCGAGGTGCAGTAAATGCAGTGTAAATGACAAGCGCCACACGAAAGACAATTCGCGTGCCAGTACTTCGCACCCTCGGCATCGTTCAAGGCGTCTTTTTCTAGAGTTATCGTTAGATGGTTTGCGTTTTCTATCCTTTGAAACTCGTGCTCTTTGCTACTGCAGTTACTGGCGTTCTCCCCAGATGGCGCGCGGATGGTACTATAGCACGGATGGTACTATCCCGCCTCAAGTGCCGCTCCCATGGGGCCCTGCAACCACGGCACAACCGCCGCAATTTCTGCACACCCCACACCGACCACAACTGCTACCAGCATGGGGACAAGCTCCTCTATGGAACCCACACCCAGCGCTCAGCAGTGTTGTGGAGGAACTGGTGCGTCACCATCTCATGAGGGCCGCCCACGTTCCCCAATAGCAAAAGCCGGCACAAGCGCACGCGTTGCCTTGCAGCTCCGCCGGGGGGTGGTCACGCATCGCGGAAACCCTCGGAAACGCCTTGATGGCCGAATGACAAAAGAGCTGACTGGCCAAAGGGCCGCCGAGTGGCGAAAGAGCCAAAGGCAGACGGGCCATGCAGGTGAGGTCTCAGGCAGACAACGACTTCGTGGACGCCGAAACCGCCATCGCCACACCCACCGCCATCGCCGCACCCGCTGCGCACGTAAACCAATGCAAAACGTTGGTTTCCTCAACCTGCATGGAGCGCGTAAATGCGGAAAGTGGGAGGAACTTTACAAGGTGCTGCACGACGAAAGTATGATGGTGTACGCGGTAGCCGAGACACACCTCATTGGCGACGAAGAGCCACCGATCCACCCTCATTGGCACTGGTCAGGGCAGAACCGCGCTCCAAATGGCCGCAAAGGCGGCGGTATCGGGTTGCTATGGAGGGCCGGTACCTCATGGACCAGGCTCGACTGTCCATGCAGTGAACACATGTGGGCGACTGGTGACATCCTGGGTATCCCGGTCCTGCTTGGGGTAGCCTACCTTGCGGTCGACCGTGGCCACAACACGGGGAATGCGCAAGTTATGCAGTGCATCAGAGAGGATGTCGGCCGGTGGGCAGCGGATAAAGAGGTGTTGCTGCTGGGTGATTTCAACGGCCACATCCAGCCCCTGGACGGCTATCAAGATCCAAACGGGGACCTCATGCTCCAGACAGCTCAGCAGCTGTCACTCGAGGTGCTGAATCTGCGACCGGACTGTGAAGGTGAATTTACGTGGTGCGCCAGGAGTAGCCGCAGCTGCATCGACTACGCGCTAGTATCCCACAAGCTGGCGCGACACGTCCAGCACGTCCACATCGATGAAGCGGGACAGTTCAGCGTCAGCAGCGACCACAACCGCATAAAGGTCAGCTTCACCACATCTGCTTCGAGGAAGCGGCGCAGGGAACAACGGGAGCCTTCCCGGCGGTTTCTCCCTTCCTCAGCGTACGAGGCTGTAGCACAGGAATTCGAGCTGCGTCTACAAGCTGCACCACCAAAGAACTACGAAGAGTACGTGGGGGAACTGCGGCGCATCATGCACGCCTATGAGATTCGCTCCAACTCGCGAGGGGGGGGTGCGGCGCAAAGGCTGGTGGGACGAGGAGGTGAAGACGGCACTGACCGCGCGTCGAGCGGCCAATCGCCAGCACCGGGCTGCGGTGACGGCAGCACTCCCCACGAGCCAGTGCCAGATGTTGTGGGAGCAGTACCTAGAGCGCAAGCGGACCATGCAGCAGGCTGTACAACGGAAGATCGCGGCTCATGATCACGCCCAGCTGCGGTCCATAACTACTGCCGGGCGAAAAAAGAGTCAAAAGTTTTGGGCGTACGTGTCAACACTTGACCGGAAACCCACGCCACCAGAGCTCCGGGATGAAACCGGCGAGCCCGTCAGGGACATTGTGGAACACCTCACCCGACACATGGCACAGCTGTACGACCCCTCGCCGCCTAGTGCAACTGAAGAGCGAAGTGAAGAGTCCGCTCCACACTGCAGTATCGCGGACACTTACGAGTGCGACTGGCAGGTGTCTCGGCGCGCGCTGGACCGCGCACTTGCCGGAATGAGCTCGAGCACGGCCCAGGGTCTGGATGCAATACCGGCGGGCTTGGTTAAAAGCCTAGGGAATGTGGCCCGCGACACACTGGCCCTTATTTTCACCGCAATCATCGCCGGGGAGCCGGTTCCAGCCGACTGGCAGTGCGGCCGCGTGCGCCTCGTCCGCAAGAAAGGTGGGGATGCTGGCAACATACGGGACTACCGACCCATCACGGTGACTAGCGTAATGTACCGCCTCTTTACCCTTGTGGTGAAAAGCTGGATGAGTGCCTGGGCGGAGGGCTCCGGGGCCCTGACGGAGCTACAGAATGGCTTCCGATCCAATCGCCGCCTGGAAGACAATCTGTTCACCCTGAGCCAGACAATTGAACTGGCACGGAAGGAGTCACGTAGTCTCTTCGCGTGCTTCCTCGACGTCGCGAAGGCGTACGACAGCGTCCCCCACGAGCCGATGCTCAACCGAATGTCGGCCCTGAGTATGCCACAAACACTGGTGGACATCCTGCGCCGGCTGTACGAGAACAACACCGTTGTTGCCTGCCTAGGCGACTCCCAATCGCAGTCGGTACCGGTACGTCGGGGGCTGAAACAGGGCTGTCCGCTCTCCCCCCTGCTCTACATGTTGTATGTATCGGGGCTGGAGCAAAGTCTGATCGACTCAGGACTAGGCTTCCCGTTCCAGTTCTGTACGAGGGACTACAACATACTTGGGTGCTGCCTGGACTGGCCTTCGCGGATGATCTGGTGCTCCTGGCAGAAACCATCCCTGACATCCAGCGGCTCATCACCCTGAGTGCCACGCATCTCTCCCTGCTTGGCCTCTCCTTCAACCCCAAGAAATCCGCGGTGCTCCAGTTCTCCGGAAGTCCAGGAGTGAACACCGTGCTCCTGCCAAACGACGACACCATCCCCTGGGCGACCGAGTACCGTTACCTTGGGGTGATACTCTCCTCTTCATCGGATCTCCTGGGGGCTCACGAAGAACACCTCAGGCAGGCCTGCCGAAGAGCCAGTGCTGTGCTCCGCCGGAGGTCATTGTGGGGGTGCAACAGATACATCCTCGTTCGTGAGCTGTGGAAAGCGGTCCATGTCCCAGCACTGACCTTTGCCAACGCAGTGGTGTGCGTCTCATCCAGCACCCGAGCGTGGCTGGAGCGTGGCCAGCGCGAGGTGGGACGCGTGGCGCTCGGTTGCCATGGTCGCGTGGCCGTTGAGGCCATCCAGGGTGACCTGGGATGGTCATCTTTCGAGGCCCGAGAAGCAAGCAGCAAGCTGGCCTTCGAAGCTCGACTTCGGCGCATGGACGATCAGCGATGGGCGCGACGCATCTTCCGCTACATGGGCTTCAAGGGCACCAGACTGTGTGGACCTCCCGAGTGCACACGCTCAGTCGCAAGTTCGCCTTTCTTGCAGAGCCGCTACAGACAGGTGCCCAGAAGCTGAGCCACGTGGCGCGGAAGCGTGTACGCGAGGCAGAAACAGGCCAGTGGCGCTCGGCCATGCTATCCCAAGTCCACCCTGGAGCTGTATCGCTCCTACAAGTCCACCTCAGCAGCGGAGCTGTTTTTACGACAACGACACTGGAGTGCACTGCTCTTCGAGGCCCGCGCGGGAGCACTCCGCACCCTCCTCTACCGTCAGCGCTTCGACCCATCGATAGCAGTGCAAAGTGCCACCTGCCGAGCCTGCGGGGAAGCACAGGAGAGTGCAGAGCACGTGATCACCCATTGTGCTGTGTTGTCGCCAACCCACCCAGAGGGCACCACTCTACAGCAAGCGTTGGGACTCGAGACCTGCGACAGTGACACCAGGGGCGGTATTCTCGAGTTTTGTCCCTTTTGCGTCCCTTTCAAAAGTGTCCCTTTTGGTGAGTCCTGATTGGCTAAAAGCAAACAACCGGAAGTGACGTAACGCAAGCGCGGCAAACCTGCTGCCAACGTTTACTGCTTAACCGGAAGTACGTCACGATGAAAGGGACGCAAAAGGGACGTTTTCAAAAGGGACAGTTACGAGAATACCACCCCAGATCTACGTTGGTGACGACGTCGAAGGAAAGACTGCACCAGTGGTGGTGGCGGACCCGGCAACTAGGGCCCAGAGACAAAGATGCTGCATGCGGTGTCACTGACTCATAGGGACCCCGTGATTCGTGCAGGCAGTACCTGCCCTAGGCCATGCCTATCCTCCCCTCTGAAAATCTCCTTTTTGTAGATATAGTTTATAGTCCTGTAGATAAGTGACGGCTAGGGTGCCAAAGGTGTGCCCACCCGATACAAAGGGGATAGCCAAATCATCATCATCATCATTGTGCGCCGCTCTCGATAGATGGCGTACCATGCTGTGCAAACAGTAAAGCACCCTCCGCACGGCCACCGCCAGACATCGGCACAGACATTACCAGGCCTTAAAAGGCTTCCCCCTTGAAACCACAAGGGCGGTATTTTCCGATTTAAAGCATTTTATGTAAGTGTAACTAAACTAATCCCTTTTCTCGTTGACGTCAGCTCCTATTTGTCTCACGTTTTTACTGAAGCCGCCACTCTACTCGTATGCGGTAAAGTTGAGGTCACAGGCTGCGTCTGCTCTCTCCTTCCGTACAAAGGTGCAAAGAATAATTCCTATTTGTATGTCTGATGCGTGCTTGTCTCTGCTTAGGCTAATTAGGCCGAAAATCTTCAAAGTATAGCTTGAAACAGGCACTCAACGAGACAACTATAGACCAACGCAAAATGCGCAGCCATTGCCGTACCGGAAGAGTCAGGTCCCCAAGTCTGGTTGGCTCTTCCGTTGGACAGACAGTGACCACTTTGGCAGCACATCGTTAAACTTACCCTCCGCTGTGACGCCTCGACCTTTTACGGAATTTGAGCAATATTGTACTCCACATTAGGGTTCGCTACTTGTGATGGGATACGCTGTGCAACGGGAACGGGAAATCAGCAGCCATGTGTGATGACCACGCCGCTGAATGATAGGCAACAATATCGGAAAGGATACGCCAGAATCTGCAAGGCCAGTTTTGGTACCAGATTCATGCAAGTTCGCGGTGCACGCGAGTTCAATTCACGGCCGCATTCGCGATTCCGCACCGGTGGTACCTCGTGCGGCAGTGGGAGGATCCTGACGATTTGCGCCAATGCGGAGACGCGCGCCTTATGGCGGTAGTTTCGAAGCGCTCGGAGCCCCCCTTCTGAGAGCACGGTGAAGGCTTGGGTGCAGGAGCGCGCTCTCATGTGCACGTAGCCGCCCTAGCCCTGTCGTGCTGGAAGATGTTTTGGCTGACCACCTCTGTGGATATTATAGAGAATCTGTGCGTGGCTGACTCCCCTGTTTTCATTCTGCTGAGGCCGCTTTAATCGGCACCACTTCTGTGCTCCCCGCGATCACCACCGCTGACACCTCTACTCGTCCAGTTTAGCTCCGTAATCTCTCGCGCAACAATTAAATGTAACCGGAATTGTTTTAGCGCCTTCTGCTGGAATGCACCGTCCACGGGCGAAATCACCTAACGTCCAGAACAAAATTCTAAAACAATTTGTTTTCGTCCCGCCTGCATATTTTTCTGTCCGTCTTGACCATCATCTGAACGTATGTGTGTCAAGTAGGAGCACGGACCTTGTATTTTGGCTCATTCGTCCCGAAAACCAGTGCGGACTGGACAGCGTCCTGTCGCCATCGTCTCTACAATTGAACCGGAACAATTCGAGTCTGCATTCGCTAATCATATTTATCGACCCTTTGATTGTTTCTTATGTATACTTTCCTTTTTTTTTTAGGTGCGGAGTAGGACCACACAATGTCCGTTCGCGTCCGTGCGCACAGCATTTACAATCGAAAAAAAATCACACAGGCACCAGCAGGATTCGAGCCTGTGCCTGGTAGACCAGACAGAGTTAGTTACCACTGGGCTACGACCGTGAGTTTGTACCCGAGAGTCAAACGGCTCACTCCCTCGCCTGTAACGGTGCGGAGTGCCTTAGGACCTCCCAATGTCCGTCCGCGTCCATCCGTGCGCACACCACTACCAAGCGAAAATCAAGCGAAGTTCGATTGAAGCTATAGTGCGTTTTAATGCTTTCTTTTATGTGTGTATGTAATATCGACATGTTAAAGGAGCCATGAAGAGAAAACACAAGTTTGGTTCATTCGAAATATTGCCTCGTTAGAACCATAACGACACCACTTATAACGCAAACTTCGCTCAAATAAGCTACATAATTAGGAAAAAAGGAAATGACCATGCGACCCACCAGCTCATTTTCCGCAACAGAACCTGTGATGTCACTTGGGAATGCTCTGCGATTGGCGGAGGCCGGCAAAAGCAAACGCATGTTAGGCAGGGCTTACAGTTTGCATAGCGAGCTAAATGCCCGTGAAACATACTGCACATTCTTTTTATGACAAAGAACGGTGGGTGGAGTAAACGGTTGAAGGTCCGAACGAACTCGCAAGCGTGTGCGCCAATGCATACGAAACTAGCGCCGGCCGAGCTCGACATCTCGCCGTCGCGCAGACGAATTTTCGGGTTCGAGGCTCTTCGGGGCCAACGAACCGTTCCAGCACGCACAGCCGCGACCTTGCTTCGTATCGTAATCCCTTCACAGGAGGTTGGCCGTCATATCGCCAACCAGCAAAGGTAAAAATAGAAACGAGGGGAGTAAGGAACAGCAAGAAGCGACGAGATAGTGCCAGTCGTCGCGTAAGTTTCGAATGGTGTTGGCTTGCTGCTGTCGTTACGAGCTCGTTTCCAGTTTACAACCACTGAAAACTTCAGTTTGTTCGAGTACTTTACAATGAAATTTCGTTGCTGCGTTTTGAAATGCCCATGTAGTACGGGCAAATCGTCGAGGGAGTGCGACATCCCCGCCGGTGAGGAGATCTCCTTTCATGTGCTGCCCAACGACGAACCTAGGCGAAGCAAGTGGCTACGTTTTGTGAACTTTGCAAACGGAGGAGAAGAGAGCTAAAGGAAGTACGAGTGTGCTCGCTTCATTTCCGAGGAAGTGATTACGGCAGGGACCCTTACGTTAGCTCACTCCTGGGACATGCTGGCGCTCGTCGCCGACTTCGTCAAATCGCTCTGACCTTGGGGAAAAAAATGCCGTAAACACCGCGCATTGACGCTCGTATCTTTCTGGTCGAAGCAGAGAGCTCGCGCGAACGGCTTTCCATACACGACACCGGCCAACTGGCATGATACTGCTACTGAAATTGAACTATTATTAACCGTAATCAAAATACGGCACATACGTACCAGTCTATATTCGTCCGTCGCGACGGGGCTGACGAGGCAGCGGTGCCGACGGCTGGGCGTTCGTCTGTTGTGGCTATCGCGGAATGGTCGCTTTCCCGTCCACCGCGTATCCCACAACTCTTGCCGCTCGTGCACTTAGAAGCATTGAGCGTTTTGTGGTGTGAGGTTGTTAAATGCAAGCCCGAGCTCCTCGGCGAGAGTTTTGTTCTCCGGATCAGGCGATTCCATGACTAGGGCTGCGGGTGCACTAGGTTTTACTAGTATTTTTAAAATGGCCGCCGACTCGATCGACTCCCGCGTGTGGGTGCTATATGGAGTCGATATACTAAGTATCTGTTTCATGGACCGGCTCTATGACGCCATTGTACACGTCACGGAATGTTCAATTTTAGCGGGAGATTTAAAATTTTGGCTTAAATTGCCTTATTTCTCAGTGAATAAAGCATCATTTGCTTCCGGGAAAGCGCTTGGGGTACTATGAAACACCTAATCTTTCGAATAAAACAAAATTTTGTTTTCTCTTCATGGCTTTTTTAAGGCGAGATTTATTTTCTTTGGACTACTTCCTCTCTGCCACGCCAACCGTAAGGGGGCAAACACTTCGTAAAGCTGCAGTTTTGCAGCTTTTTGTGTTTGTCCTCGCATTTCTATGTACGAAATGCTCAATAAAGTTGAAGTTGAAGAAGTTGAAGTTGAAGATTTGAGCCGTGAGTTGCAGTTTCATTTAGGGAATAATCAAGGTGCAACTCACGGCTCAAATCGAATGACGGTCCTGGTGCAAATCGGATGTCACTCGGGGCGCAACTCGGTTGTCATTTCGAGTCCCCGTACTCCGCACCCTCGCCATCATCCACGGAGTAAAGAGGCTACCATTTTCTTTTTCTTACCCCACTCCTCTCTGTAAACGCCTGAACGGCCCTGAGAGTAAAATAAATGAAATGGAATGAAGTGAAACGTCTCGAGGCGAGAGTGTCTCCGATGGGTTTACGAAAGGTGAAAGCAAGAAAGGAGCCCCCAAGAAAGGGTTACGCCATTCGTCTCGGGCGCTGCCGGGTGTACGTGTGGCGGTTAGTGCGGTCGCAATGAGCGCAAGCCTCGTCATCGGCGTGGAAAACTTGCGCCACGCTCCCTGGCCGGCCCGGTGTAATCGGCGCTCACGCTCCGCCCACGCGAGGCGGGCTTCACCCACGCACGCGCGCCGCTCGACAGGCTGGCCGATCGGCAGACACAAACACGACGATTTCCAGAAGCCGTGCGCCTCGATACCTCCGACCTCTTCTCGGCGGTCCCCCTGTTATGTTCGCTTTAAACGCGGGAGGGAATCTTTGTCAAAGACGACAGTTTAAACCCGAACATTTTGGTGTTTGTCGGTATGTTCTTCGATTTAGTGACACGGCCGAACGATAAAATTCTGAAGCGATTCGATTGATTGTAGGGTTTAACGCGCCGACGCAACGCAGGCGATGAGGCGCGCCGTAGTGGAGGGCTCCGGATTAATTTTGACCACCTGGGGATCTTTAACGTGTGCCGAAATCTCGTACACACAAAATTCTGAAGCGAGAAGTTTATGTAGGCAAAACCTTTGCAAACCACCCTATCTGGTACCAAACTTCATAGTTGTCAACATTGTTGAGCAAAAACAGAAAACATTAGGCATATTTCAAGCAAGTCGTCAATGCACAACAGGTACTAGGGAGTTAATTTATTTTTTCAATTGAAAATAGATGTGGGCTTGTTTTTTTGCGATAGCAAAAAAAAACGCGAAAAAAACATACCCTCCTCCCCCCCCCCCCCCAAACAAAAAATACAAAAAGAGCTCGCGCCGAGCCTAGCCCTCGAGGCGGCATTCCAGTCAGTCCATCAGTAACTAAAGGTTCCGCTAGATGGCGCGCAAGCCGTGGAACGCGGAAAATTGAATTCGGTTAGCAAACCTCCTCCGTGTTTATCATGGCAGGAGCGAAAGCGGAAAAAAAACAGCATTAGAGGTTGGCGGAGGAGAGAAGGAGGGATTTAAGTGGCAGAGGCGTCTTTGGACGGCATTTGCGTCGAAGTGAACAGATACGCGGCCATTTTTTAGTACGATAGTCTTTCTTGGCTACTCAAATGCGAAAATAAATTGTGGTCGTCTGTCTGTCTGTCTGTCTGTCTGTCTGTCCCTAGATTCAGCCTTCTGGCTAAGCAAATCATCAAAAAAGAGTACCGTATTACCCGATTCTAACGCGCACTTTTTTCCGAAAAAATAGGCCGAAAAATCGCATGCGCGTTAGAATCGGATACAAAACCGAAACTGCCG